>JAHRHZ010000111.1:16923646-16962935 GCA_024137785.1 Ginglymostoma cirratum | reverse complement strand
GAAACGTCAAGTTTTCCTGCTCCTACGATGCTGCTTGACCTGCTGTGTTCATCCAGCCCCATGCCTGTTACCATGAAACTAGACTGGCTGCTTGCAAAGCCTGACCAGGATACAAATTTGCCCTACAGTAACCTTGAGATAATAAATTTATATGTATTTTCCATTATTATATCAAACCAACCTTATGTACCTTTGCAATGTAAGCTACCTATCTTCTGTGTGGAAAATCTGTCTGCACAAAGAACCAGTTCCAATGAGCTTCCTGGCAAAAGATATAGCAGTTTTGGAGCGGGCAGTGATCAAATCAAAGTAAAATAGTCAGTTATTTTTGGTTTTAAATATCAATTGACTATCTGAATTGATTACATCACAAGGAATTCTTACTGATTTCAACATCAGATACAGGGAGTGTCTAAAATCATGTAGGTTAAAGAGGGCAAAACTGAACACATTCTTCTGTATGTGCTACGAACATCTTTAGATATATTTCATTGAAACGGTGGTTATCAATAGAGGGAAAGATGCCCTGTATAAAGATAGACAAAATTAAATAGTTAATTTTTAAACTTGTCATTGTACATTGCCTTGGAAGGGACTTCAGGCCTAGGTTTTCCAGCTGATGCCAATCAAACTAAACCAGAGACATATGTTTCAGATAGTAGGAACTACAGATGCTGGAGAATCTGACGTAACAAGGTGTAGACCTGGATGAACACAACAGACCAAGCAGCAGAGGAGCAGGAAGGCTGACGTTTTGGGCTGTGTTCATCCAGCTCTACACCTTGTTATCCCAGAGACATGTGTTGACCATCCTTCTATACTGCAATTGCAGTGGATTCCCTTAGATCAGTTTCATCATAATATTATTGAGCAATATTTCAGATGTGACAGGGGCATATATTTTTGTGCAAAGGGAGAGCAAAATGGTCTGGTTCCTGCTATGGAGTACTATAGCCAGAAATACCTCCTGAAGACTCAATAGCAGATTCAAATCTCCTACTTCTCTTGCAATTAAAATTTTCAAAACTAAAGAAAGAACTGAAATAAAATTATCCAGGCAAATTGTTCACTGTTGCACACCTCATGATATTGAATTAAAATTAGAGATAGAAATAAAAATGGAAAGTGAGGTTGAGTTAATAGGTTATTAAGATCAACAAGCCGAGGGTGGCACGGTGTCTCAGTGGTTAGCACTGCTGCCCCACAGCACCAGGGACCGAGGTTCGATTCTAACCGCAGGCAACTGTCTGTGTGGAGTTTGCACATTCTCCCCATGTCTGCATGGGTTTCCTCCCACAGTCCAAAGATGTGCAGGTTAGGTGGATTGGCCATGCTCAATTGCCCATAGTGCTCAGGGATGTGTAGGTTAGGTGGGTTGTTGGAGGGGTGGGATGCTCTGAGGTTCAGTGTGGACTTGTTGGGCCAAAAGGGCCTGTTTCCACACTGTAGGGGATTCTATGCAGCCAATTTCTTTTTTACTTATTAACTTCATCCATCATTTTCCTTGATCTCTTCTCTCTCCCAGAAATCCATCTACTTTAAAATACTATGAATTTAAAATAATCTGTCACATATCTTTGATGCTACCTGTCCAATTTTCCTCTTCATTAATTACCCTCCTTCTATCATAAGGGTCAGAAGTGGGAGTGTTTGCTGATGGCTGCAGATTGTTCAGCACTCCTCAGCTGCCAATGTATTCTTTGTCCATATGTCGGAAGATATGGACAATATCCAGGTTTGCCCTGACATACGTGGCAAGCAATGACCAAGTCCACCAAGAGTGAATTTTGACTTCCAATGGCATTACTAACATCCTGGGGATTAATATTAACCAAAAACTAAACTGGACTAGAGCAAGTCATAAGCTAAAAATTCTCTGGTGGAACTCACCTACTGTTTTCCCAAAGCCAGTCCACCACTGGCAAGGCACAAGTCAGGAGTTTGCGGGATTATTCCCCACTTGCCCTGAAGAGAGTGTAGTTCCAGCAGCACTCAATAATTTTGACACAATCCAGGAGTAAATCAGTCTATCTGAATGATGCCTTTCTACCATCTTAATATTCATTGACTTCAACATCAACGTAGAGAGCAAACAGTACATATTATAGTCGAAGTATACTGCAGTAACTCGCTACTCCATCAGTGACATTGAAGCTCATGATTTCTACTATCTCTAAAAAACAATACTAGCAGATACATGATAACACCATCACGTTCTCCTCTAAGCCGCAGAGCTTTGTAAAATGCTGAGATATGAAGCACATGCAAGCAGAATGATCAGGGACTTTAGGAAATCTAAGGCTTAGACTTTTCCGCAATGGCAATATTGGTGATGAATGCCACACGTTAAGTTATTGTGCTCCTCCAATGCTCCAGTTGAGAAATCATGCCAGAATCTATTTGAAAAATAATTAAGACACATTACAATGAGCATAGCATTAGATAGGAGGCAGTTAATCAATGTTAGATATATATTCAAGATAGGAACCCAACACAGCACAAGTTATTTAACATAGGAGTATTTAGGAGCAATAATCCTCAGCCTGATAATGTGGAGTTGGGTTGAAGATGGAATGTCTGTGTAGGTTTAACTTAAAAAAGTGTTGTTACTGAAAAATAAATTTAAAATTAGGTATCAGGAAGGGATCCACATGCAAAGAGTTGTCAGCTGAATGACATGTGATCTCTAACTATATTTCATTACTGGTTGTGATATATGCTTAAATGCATGAGCTTCATAAATAAAACATGAACTTTCCAAGTTGGAAAGTTATACTATGCCTATCAGTTATTTATTGCTTAACTGCACTTTATGATTATGATGTTGTTCCTAGAACAAGTCAATAAAAAAATTATACCCTCGGGCAACCTGCTGAGCAATTGAATATATTTTCTGATTCCAGTTCTCCCCTGGAATACTTAATAATGGTCACTGTAGCTCTGGCACTCAGTGTAGTGAATTCAGCAAACTTCATCCTTCCCATTGATTTGACCCAGATCTTTCTTGTGTGGGTAGAGTTGTAGTATAGATATATGATAACGTGTTGTCAACATTTCCAACAACTGCTTTTAAGGAACGGCAGGAAAAAAGGCGATAAGCGATTATACCACAGATTACAGACTGGCATAAGCCATTCATTCCACAACTTGTAAGTACAGCATGCATCATCATTTGCAAGTTCAGAAAAATCCATAATTTCCTTTGGGGAAATGCCAGATGACCAGTCTGCAATATGGAACTGATAAGCCTGACAATTTTTGTTCACCTTTTCTAGTTAAGTAGAATTTTCATACCTCCTTGATGATTTATTTTCCTTGCATGTTAAACACAATGTGGTTTGCGAAAAGCTGCAAGCTGGATGAGACAAATGGGGATTTGTTTTCCAATTACACTCTTTTACTCCGTGTGGTTGCAAAAACCTCAGCCAAACCGTTCCTGCTAACTAGAGTGCCTTCTGCTTTCCAAACCTTTTTGTTTCCTTTTCTCTCCTGCTCATTCTTTGGATTAATGTGTCCATTGTGTTTGTAAAACACAGAAATACAAGTGTTTATAATAGCCTGCATTTATGCGTCTCCAGATGGTTGGAAAATGGATGTACCCTGAAAAAGTAGCCGTACTGGCCCACCAGCCTCTTGCCAACTCGCAACACTTCTGACACCACTACCCAACTCACTATCATCCTTTTCATACTGCCAGATTGCCACCCAAAATGCCCACTTACCCAAAACCCAATCCCTTTAAGCACTTAAGTGGCTCACATACATTCACTACAACACAAAATCTGTTTAAGGGTTGAACCACTTACCAGAAAATGGCAATTACTGCTGTTAAAAAATAAAGTGTGGGGCTTGGCTTTGACGCTACAACAGATGATTGGACACTGCGCAACAATCGCCAAACAGGAATATTGTCTCCCAGGGGGGAACATTTCAGCGGTCAAGGACATTCAGCCTCTGATCTTCAGCTAAAAGTCCTCCAGAGATGGGCTTCAGGATACACAACAACAGAGTTGTGAAGCAGAGACAGATAGCCAAGCTTGATACCCATGAGGATAGCCTCAACTGTGATCTTGGGTTCATGTTGACTGACACACACACACACACACACACACACACACACACACACACACAGAGTCTGACTCCAATTGTTGCTGTCAAAAAATTTGAACCATAAAATTAGCAGCAAGACATTTATCAATCATTTGAGAGATCTGAGGATCAGTAGCAAGGCCAGCATTTATTTCCAATTGGTCTTGAGAAGGTGATGTTGAGCTGCCTTCCTGAACCATAAAGCCCATGTGACAAATGATACTCTCACTGTGTTGATAGGTAGGAAGTTCCAGGATTTTGAAAAGAATGGCAATATACATAATTCATAATGTGACTTAGGAGAATTTAATGAATGGAATCATTCCCATGCACCTCCTGCTGTTTCTCTTCTAGGTGCCAGAGGTTGTCTTTGGCTGGTGCTTTTGAGGGATCCTTGATGAGTTGCTGCAGTGCTTCTTGTAAATGGTTGGCACCGCAGCCACAATGCAGTGATGGAGGGAAAGTGTTGACAGCAGCAAATAGAATGCCAATCCAGCAGATTGCTTTGTCTTAGATGGTGTCAAGCTTTTTGACTGTTGACCTGATTCCTACAAAGAGTTAGAATCAATTCCATCACAATTCTGACTTACAGATGGTTGAAAGGCTTTGGGGAGTCAGGAAGGAAGTCATTTGGTGCTCCATTGGTCACAGTATTCATGTAGTTGATTGAGCTAACTTACTACATGGTGTTAATCCTGGAATATTGATAATAAGACATTAATTTAATGCTGGTCCCACAACATCTCTATCTCTCATGTGCTACAAATTTCTTGTTGACTCGTTTCTCCTGACAGCTCAAAATGTTAACCAATAAGCCTCAGAGACCAACTAATACATATTAGGTACCACATTTTTAACTTTCATAAGCTAAAGATTGGCCTTCTCAAAGTTTTTCGAAACAGTTTATTCAAATCTAAGTCCATGGGCCACCATAACTTTGTATCAGCATTCTCAAATGTGACAAGATACTTTTCTACACCATTTTCAGCAAGTTAATCAAATCAAAGCTCTGGCCTGGATTCAAAACATCAACCCCAGGACCAGTCTTGCTTCATCCAAGTAAATAATGCTGTCTTTTCTTCCCCCCCAATTCACACTGCCTGTCTTCTTTCTCTCCTTGAAGCTCTCTTGGTTGAAATTTCACAGCCTCTGAACAATATGGCCAACAGTAAAACAAATGGGAAAGTGTGAGAATGACAAGTGAGATTCTCATTCATGAGAAAAATGAAATCCTGTTTTCTCAGGTTTTTTTGAATGACAAAATGGGAATTTGGCTTCTGAGCAATTTGCATGGGTTGATGTCTTATCATCTAATTTTGCCTCATTTATAGGCAGGCTGTAATTTTCCAGGTACCAGAGAGGAGCTCAATGGTGGCAATTGCTGACTTGAAAGTCCGGGCGGCAGCCATCTCTGCCTGCATTCCCCATCATCTCAGGGCACACTCCAGTAAACAGTGACCACCTGCCCACCCCATGGAGATTGACACAGCAAAGCACCAGGCTCACCACATCAGCATGGCACCTCTGAGTAACTTACAATGCAGTTTGACACTTCAATACTGCACTTTGGGGCTCTCAGACGTAGCTGCAGCCACAACACTGTGTGGAAGAACAAGCACCCCACATTTATGAGAACAGGGTGCACCTTAGGGCTTTTTGCTTGCTTACTGAGTGCTCACTCATTTGGACACTCATTACCTCTGCCCTGCCTCAAGCCAGTCAGCTTGTCATGTTTGTCGGCAATGAACAGTCAAGAGGTTGAACATGTTGCTGTATGGCATGCGCACGCATGTGCAAACATGCACTCACTCACATGCTCACACACACACACGCACTTCAAATAAATGGCGGCATTCAAAAGTCCAAGCGGAGAAGTCCTTAGTCCAGTCAGAGGGGCCTTTGATCAATAGCGAAAGGTGGTGTGGTGTCCAAAACTGAGTGAGTAGGAAGTCCAGATGGCAGGAATAGTTAGTAGTGAAGTGGATTAGTGTGGGGCGTAGCCATTGTGGGAAGATACTATGTGCAATATTGAAAGTGGAAGACCATGTGTCTTAGGTAAAAAAGGTGTAGAGCTGGATGAACACAACAGGCCAAGCAGCATCAGAGGAAGGCTGATGTTTTGGGCCTTTTTCAGAAACCATGTGTCTTTCTGGGTGGTGGGTGCATTAGCAGAGTTGGAGTGAATGTGAGGTAGCAGAAAGAAAAAAAAAAGTGTGACATTTAGACATTCTAACGTAGAAGGTCATTGAACCTCCACTGATGTGTATTCCTCCAGAAAGTGGACACCACATTGACTTGGAATAATGCTACAGACCAGGCTGGCACCATGTGGAATAGTGCACAAATGGGATTTAATGCAGTTCCCACAGGGTGCACACCTTAAGGCACTGGTGAGAACTTTTGGCACTTGCTGAGCTCAAGATTGCACATGTGCATGACTGAAGCATGATGCAGGTGAGCAGTATTAAATTGAGAGAGAAAAATTGCTAAGGCACCAGGAGGGAACCTCTCCATGAATTCCCTGAAATTGATACTTAGCCAATTTTTCAGAAAATCCAACCCTCAGTTTCGAATTCTCTCCTCCCATGCTATTTTTGCAATTTGTAAATCAAACTCAGTTATTTCAAAGTTTTCATTTGTTGTGATCTTTCTTTCTCTTCAATTGGAAGTTTGAGTTTTGGTTTTCCCTTACCCTTTTCCATTGCTTGTTGTTTCATTTGCAACTGATCCCTTGCAAACACTTTATCTGGGATGGCCTTTATTTATTCAAAGCAATTTCTGATTTTGTTTCCAACTGTAACAGAATCAACTACTTCTGCTTAGTTAGGCCAAGCTTTTATCTTCACACTAACTGTCCTGCTAATTCCATTAACTTGAGTAAATAGTGAATATCCCCCCAAACCTGTCACACTCAGTGAATTTCTATTCCACAGTGCCCCCCACCACCTCAATTAATATGATCTGGACAGAGACCAGGAATTGTTTTCTTTGTAATCCAAAAATCTGAATACTTACTGAAATAATGAACCCATAGGGTTCATTGTTTAAAACAAAACTAGATTACACAAAATTCAAAGAACATGAATGTGAGCCTCACTCTTTAAGCATGCCATAATGTTAAGATATTAAAAACCCAATTAATTTAATCAACTCACTTTAAACTGAACTGAACCGAACCACACTTCCACACCCACTTGACCTACCCCACCCCCCAAAACTCTAGTTAGATACTTCTTAGAAATTGGATGCTTGGGCCCTTGGCTAGTGTTGCGAGATGATGTGCCTATACCTTTACGGGTATATCTCTTGAACTACTATCAAATCACTATTTACTTCAACAGGATATGACGTTAGTCCCATAAATTGAAATCAGACTGAAACAGCAGCAATAGGGATCAAATATACTTCACTTAGTTCCCAGTGAACGTAACTATATGCATTCTTCAAATTTAAAAAAACAATTGTTTCACCAATCTTGAGAGATCGGTCTGTTTATGTCTAAAATAAAGAGCATTACATGATGACAGCTGGTGGTGATTTCAGGTTTTCTGCTTTTAAGTACACCATTTGTAATGTACTGGAAATATCTTTTTTGAAGGCTTGGCAGTAAAATGTGCAAGCCTCAACTATTCCACTTGGATCTGAAGAAAAGTAACGGTGTGGAAGAGAATCAACTACAGGAATTGTCACCATGTGGAAGTGAACCAGAAGCTCTTTAGCAATCTTAAGTAGCATCATGTCCTCATTCTGAGATCACATCTTACTTCAGACAGCAGGTACTTGGGTCCTGGTAAGATTGATCAAATGAGGGAAAGCTTAAATTGTAAAGTTTATCTTAGGTAAAGATTAAGCGAGTACAAATAATAAATAGTAGACTGCTGGTCTGGTCTTGCTTTAAGGAAAAATTGCAGACAGCAGGAGACAGTTCATCATTACTGTTTCCGGGGATATAAAATACTGAGGGCCGAACTGGGAAGAATAAACTGTCCAGTAACAGCCAGACAAAGTCTGTACATAACATTTTTCTACTATTTATTCCGGCATTTATATGTTTGCAGCCATTTTCCCACCAATTCATGGCTTTGGGGACAGAGCTTAAGAGCTACATTGTTCAATGATAATATCCAAGGTGAGCTGACATTCAGTACACATGAACATAAAAGAATGTATTGGCAGAGTAGTGCCCAAAAACCTGATTATACGCCAACAGATGTATGATCAGCACGAACTACACATAGAACTGGATACTGGTACAAGTGCAAACTTCCTTCCACTTTGTACACAGAAATATATACACTTAGAAATAGCAAGTGTTGACCAAAAAATGTCAAATCTATCGTGTGCAACAATTCAGAGATTCCATCCCTGTTATCCCTGATATTCAAGTGTCCCTACAAAAAAACCCACTCACAGATATTTTATACTCTGGACACCAGGAGGCAGTGATTGTAGGTCCACCAACACAGAAAAACCTGCCTTCAATTGCCATCCACGGTATCAAAATAGTGATGAGGACCACAGACCTCCCAGTTATCATTCATCAATACTCCCACGTAACTTTTTTTAAAAAAAAAGAAAGAGTCCCTGTGGAAACAGGCCCTTCAGCCCAACAAGTACACACTGAACCTTGGAGCATCCCACACAGACCCAGCCCCCTAATCTACTCATCCTGAACACTATGGGTAATTTAGCATGGCCAATCCACTTAGCCTGCACATCTTTGGACTGTGGGAGGAAACCAGGGCACCCCAGAGGAAACCCACACAGACATGGGGAGAACGTGCAAACTCTACACAGACTCTCATCCAAGGGTGGAATTGAACCTGAGTCCCTGGTGAGGTGAGGCAGCAGTGCTAACCACTGAGCCACTGTGCTGCCCCAAATGTGGTACAATACTTGAAAAACATGGAAAGATGAAGAGCAGCTCAAATCTGGCATGTGAATAACAAATTGCCCAACATGAACGTTGGACAGAATGTTCAGAATAGCATCCAAATGAAGGAAACCTTCAGAAATGATCAGATTCAAGATGGCTTCCAGTACAACATCAAATGGCATTACATTTGTGTCAAATTGGAACCAGGAAACACCAGGTAAACCTCCTGTATTAGATCTTGATCTGGTCACAGAGCACACACTTTAGGTTGCAAAGAACAATCATGTTGAATGTGAAGCATTAACTCTTCTTCTCCCTCCACAGTTGCTGCCAGACCTGTTGATTTTCTCCACCACTTTCTATTTATTTTGAATAGAGAACTTAGGTTTTGAAGGATTGTAGAAGTAGACTTAAAGTTTTGTCGAAATACCTAAAGTGGTTTCTTTAAAAAAAAAGGTCATTGAAAGTTCTCAGCGGAAATAGGAGATTTTTAAAAAGAAAGGCTTCCTATAATTTACATTAGGGGTAATAATTTCAGTGTGAACCCTTCCTGGTCAGTTTTGAAAAGTGACAAGCTGGGAGATGTATTTATTTTAATTGGTTATGTTGGAAGAGGTCCTATTAAACATCGGCTGAGTTGAAGGAAAGCCTGCCAAGAACAAAGTTGTCTAATCACTTTCTCACATTGTTGAAAAGAAAATTCTCTTAAGTTCAAGTAACACATACTCATTCTTTTGCAAAAGTGATTGAAAGAACGTCTTAAGATTTTATTTCTGAGCTTTGCCTGCAAGACTCCAGAGTCAGTCAGCTGCACAGTATCTGCCCATGCCAAAACATCAGAGCAACAGAATTTGGAATATCTGTTTTATTCTTTTGCCTTCAAGAATAACCCATTTGTTAAAAGGTGCTTTTATTTATCAGAAAGCCAGTGTCAGTCGAGAAACCTGGTCTGCTATCTCTTCTCAGAATGTGTGTCTGTATGTTGGAGATTTTTAGGAGAATAAGCATTAATATGTTATACTACTCTATGCTTAACAATTGTATCTTTGTTGAATAAGAAATTTTCTTTCAAGAATAAAACAAATAATTGTCCTAACTAAAAACCTGATCTTACCATTTGAGAGCTGACAGTTCAAGAATTTAATTGACCTTCTTGGTAACTGGGAAAAGTATTTGTTTTCTAATATCGTGACCCAATAGTGGGATTAGAGCCATAGTACACTCCTGCAGCCTCAGCTCAGTCATAACATCAGTTAAGCTTTATACTCCCAGCATAATTCAAGCTGACACTTATTACTTATCATAGAATATAATAGCTCATAGTTTAAGATGATAAATTTAGATCATGTCCTGTTGTCCTTCAGGTGCTTTCAAATGACTAACAAAATTTTGATAGGAAATAAGACTGAAGAAAAAAGTTAGCTATCACACTTAAATAAAACCTCAAACAGTTTTTTGAATGAAGAGTTAAGGAGGGAAAAGTTAGAGGCTTCCTAAAGAGTCAACACCATAACATTTCAAGCTTCAATTGTTTTTAAAAAAGAGGCTGAATCTATCCCATAACTATTTATTATTTTCCTCCCTCGAACTCATTATAAATTTCTCATGCTTGCTGTGTGACCTCAAGGATTGGAACAATAAGTCCTTGAATCTGGATAACAACTGCTGCTTTTCTAAACTCGTCAAATTATGTTGCAGTGTTTTAACAGTTGTAATAGGATTTCTGAAGATTTGCAAGGTTTACCTCTTACAAGACAGACTGTTCCTTTTCCACAATTTAAGAAAAAAAAATGAAATAACATTCAAACTTCCATCTCTAATTGAAGTTCAATTCTTGCATTTTTCCAATTCTCATTGTAAAATCTCAGATTGAAACAAAGACTTAATAATCATGTTCATCATCATGATTTAAGCAACTTAAATGATTACAGGAATCAATGCTTCTATGAATTCAAAGTGCTAAAATTCAGTGTTACATTTCTATTTTCATGCCCAAAGATTGCGCAGTACTAACTATTCATAAGCAAGACATGTCTCGATATTTTGCTTTTATGGATGCACAGATAGGATATAAAACAAGTTAATACTTCTAACATTTCAGGGTCGGTTGATAAAGTGTGAATGACCTTTAGCTCTGCAAAGAAGAATAATGTGCATGTACAGATATGAACAGACTCTATCCATACATGCAAATATTAAAGGGAAAAACCTGTTTCCATTCCTTTAAAACATAACAGAACACTTAATCCTTCCTCACAGCTGTTTTACTTATTGCTGTGGGCTTTTTAAACTTAATTCTTTTCCTCCTAGCCATTCTCCTCCTGCACAATCTGCAGTTTTCCCTAGGCACAAAAGCTCAAAGTATTTAGCCTAAGGAAAAGTTTCATCTCTTACTTTTATTTCACCTTTTGAACTGACCTCTGTGTTTTAGCTATCTAACGTTCCTTTTGAGAACATTCATTTACTCCACTGCTAACATTTGTAATACTAAGACAGGGTTGGGGGTTGTCTGCTTGTCTTCAGTGGGAGAGTGTGTTGGAAACTAATAAACAGTTATTGGTTATTTATAAAGCAGACAGTTGCAGGACCTCAGAACCTTTCTCTTCCATTTCAGCTATGTGATTTGGCTTTGTTTGATGGGAATTCAATGATAATCATTCTAACAATTGGCATAACAGCTGTAAACCCCTTATGTCACAGCAACTAGCTTCTTGATCAAGGCATCCATGTTCGTTTTGTACAATTCCAAAACACAAACCTGCTGGTTCAGTTATACTAACGCTTAATCTTTCTGGTTAGTAATCTGACTATTTGAGTTCATGACCAAATATTGTAAGCAAAATGGTCATTCACTCTTACTTTTTAAACTACATCAGGCTTATCCTATCTTGCGTGAACTCTAATTTCACCATGTTGAGCAGACACTAGGGTATTACAACTTTTAAACCTAAATATAAAATCTGTCTTGATCGGAAACAAATGTGCATTTGATCCTGCTCTGAAATGCAGAATCCTGCAGTTAGTTTCAGTTGAGGACAACCAGTCTCATTTAGAATCACTCCTGATCACAGATTACCCTGGCTCAGCAGTAAAGTGTTTGAATTGATCATAGGCTGTTAAATTTGAGTATGTAAGCATCAAAAGCCACTCCAGGAGCTCTTGTGGAATAATGGTAGTGTCCCTACCCCCGGACAAAGAGACCTGAGTTTGAGTCCTACCTACACCAGAAGTGTGTATTACCATCTCTGATCAGCTTGATTAGTAAATTAATTGTTTAGAACAAAAATCAAAAGCAACTTTGGGAGCCCTCGTAGTACAGCAATAGTGTCCCTACCTCTGATTCAGGAAGGCCCAGGTTCAATTCCCACCTGTTCCAGAAGCATGTAATGACATCTCTGAACAGGACAATTGGAAAATGTCAATGCAGCTTCCTACAAGTTGTGATATATAAAAAGAGAACAGGCTGAAGAGATACTTTAAAACTTCTTTTCCCAGCAGCCTTCCTTCACCCCTTCCATTTCAATTGGCATGGAACCCTTTCTTTGAAAGAAAATGTGCCACTTCTGTGCCCACTCTGCCAGGGCAGCCTTTGTGTCCACTGAAATTAGAACTAGAGCTAGTTGTGAATGTTTTAATTTGCTGCTATGACAATGTTTGATTAACAGGGATCTTCAAAGTAAAGGATGTTATTTATAAATAAATAATCTAAGAAAACATATTTAAGTCATACAACATATCTTAGGGTAGAATTAAAGTGGGTGTGAAAGCTTGGATAATTAAAATCAAAGAGCCGAAAAGAGAAGGATTTCCTTTTGGCCCTTCGAAAAATAACTAACATACAGGTTTTTTTGCAGCTCAAGTGTTAAGTTAACACAATCGAATATTACAGAGGGATAACTAACAGAAGAAAAATGTGAGATGACAGAATATAGGAGGACCAGCAAAACAGTGGTGGAGACTATGTTATCTCATGTTCAAAAAAAAGCCCTAAATATTAAAACTTCAGTGACTAAAATTTCATTCACATTCTTAATTATTTTGGGGTGTTGGGGGATGTGGGGATGGGGGTAGTAGTGATCATAAATTGTGACTTATTCCTCTGTCACAACCATTCAAGGCCTGCTGGAAATCTAGCCATGCTATTTCCAGACTTGGAACAAATATTAACACCCAGTGAAACTGACATGATTCCAATTTCCCTCTGTCGGCTGCCCAGGATATAAACAAATCATAGCAGGTTCTGCAGAACCAGTTAAATTTAAAAAAGCTGCCACTCCTAATTTCAACAAAAGTACAGGATTTCTAATTTATAAACTTTACCCTTTTTAAAATCTCATCTCCACTCCAAAACACACAAAGGAAAAAGACAAAACACGAACATTGACAGTGTAGCAGAAAAAAATATAGTCAGAGGCACACAGTTCTCAGTCCAAAAATCTCAAAACCAGATGGATTGGTTCCTCAATGTGTTTTCATAGATCGAAGATATCTCAATGTTATTTATGCTGTAACAATCAATCTTAGTTCACTGGTTGTTTGGTTAGACCCAGGATCTTTTGTTCCACTAAGCTTCAGTCTTCTTCCTTTTAGCAACTCCGAATGTAGTTTTTTTTTGCCTTTCCCTTTTGACAGAGTTGAAGGCAGCTTTATGTAGCAAGCAACGAGAGAGACCAGTTTTAATCCTGGAAGCAGCTAAGGCTTTTGTCTTAGTAGGACCACTTAATCTGAATTAATATCCTTGCTCCCCCAGCACTCCAAACCTCCCCCTTACCCTCATTATTGCATAATTAAGGTCCCCTCCACACTTCAGCACTGTGGAAGAGTGATCGAGAGTAGAAATGTTAGCTTGCTTTTTCTCCATGGATGCTGCCTGACCTGTTGTTATCTCCAACAAATTTTGTTTTTGGGCTTTTTGTCTTCTGCTTTTAGTTTACTGAACATGCAGTGTGTTAAGCTGCAGCTGGTCCAATTAGAAGGTTGTTGTCACGAGATTGAGCTCCCCTGAGCCCACAACAACTGATACCAATTGAAAAGCTAATCAGAAGACTTTCTCTGTTGAGTTGCCCTGAATACGCACAGTCAGTGCCAATTTTTCTGGAATCTCCCTTTCACTGGTGTATAAGGCAACAATGTATACACAACTCCTAATATACTTGAGTAATGAGTTTGCAAGACTTAACATCCTAACCCTAACGCAGTTTCTTCAGTTTAAAGCAACATCTTTTCCCATTTTTAGTCGACAGTGCAATAAAAATTAAAAAGTGATCTTGATACATCTGATTTCATTGGATGTAGCCAGAGCACAAACTGCTTGCTGCCTCCTCATTATGTAGTGCAGCTCAACAACAGATGTTCCAGTTCTCCTCCAAATTGTAAAGACAGTCTGTCCTGTGTTGCAAGTCTGACAACAAAAATAGGACATAGAAGGTGAAGAAGATTGGAGCATCAGGCAAGGAAAAAGGCCCAAGAATCACTGCCATTGCTCTGGAAGAACAAATTATTGGGGTACACAGAAGGAAAGCCTAAATTTCCTTAGAGATACAGAAGGCTTCCAAGGCAGTTCCTGCATTTGAAAACATGAGTAGGTGACCAATACCTGGATTCTTATCCCAAGAACCTGACAACTGTGTCAGAAGATATTTACTGACCTCACATGTGGTCATAGACAGTGAAGGCTCCCGTAGCCTCCCCTCTGGGAATGCAATGGCCTAGTGGTATTATTTCTGGACTGTTAATCCCAAGATCCAGGTAATGTTCTGGGGACCTAGGTTTGAATCCTGCTGTTGCAGATAGTGAAACTTGAATTCACCACAAATCTAGAATTAAGAGTCTAAAGATGACCATGAGTGTCCTGTTGAATGTTGGAAACACCTGGGTCACTGATGTGCTTTAGGAAAGGAAACTGCCACCCTTACCTAATCTGGCCTACATGGGACTCCAGACATGCAGCAATGTGGTTAACTCTTAACTGCCCTCAGAGCAATTAGAGATGGGCAATAAATGCTGACCTGGCTGCTGATGCCCACATTGCATGAATATAAAAACCATCAGGCTGTCATTCTGTCCATTCCACCCTTCACCACTCACCCAGCAGCACTGAGGGTTCATATTTCATATTCAGATACTCTGCCTCACCATACCTGCACCTTCCAGTGTTGCCTCCTTCACCAATCTCTTTCTACCAGCACAGACGTCCCAATGTTCAGCTATTCCAGGCCCATCAAATAGAGTGTCATACAATCATCAGTATTCTGTCCACTCTGTTGCAGAAGAATGATGCTTATAACAAGAGAAATTCAGAATGTGGTGGGGGCACTACCTGACGCACAACAGAGGAGATGATGCACTAAATCATGAAACTTGCCATAAGTTGAAAGCCTCAAATATTTTGTCCATGGACCTCCTAGGTTCCTTGCAACTCCATCCCTTACCTCAAATCTTTTGTTCTTTCAGATTCCCAAGGTCTGCCACTCGGTACAGCTAGGAAGAAGAGAGAGAGCAGCCTAACATCAGCAACAAGGAGCCACCATCGCTCAATCTGATTCTTCCAGCCACCAGCTCAGGTATGAAGCTGCATGCTATTTTAAAAACTAGTTTAGGGTTGGGACCAGCATGTGGTTAGTCTTCAGGCACAAGTCTTCTACAATCAGTTTTCAGAGAACAATGAGGGATAGTGAGAGCTGCAGATGCTGGAGTCAGAGATAACACAGTGCAGAGCTGGAGAAACACAGCAGGCCAGGCAGCATCAGAGGAGCCGGAAAGCTGATGTTTCAGGCCAGGACTCTTCTTCAGAAATAGGAGAGGGGGGGAAGGGAGCTCAGAAATAAATAGAGAGGAGGGGTGGGGCTGGGGAAGATAGATGGGATGGTGATAGGTGAGTGCAGGTAGGCAGTGGTGGGAATTGGTCAGTGAGGTAGGAGGAACGGATAGGTGGGAGAGCAGATGGACAGGTCAAGGAGGTGGGGGTGAGAGGGAAGATTGGTCATCAGATGAGGCTGGGGGTGGGGAGATTTTGAAACTCGTAAAGTCCACATTGAGACCATTGGGTTGTAGGCTGCCGAAGCGGAATATGAGGTGCTGTTCCTCCAGTTGCTAGGTGGTATCATTGTGACACTGGAGGAGGCCCAGGATGGACATGTCGCCCAGGGAGTGAGACGGGTAGTTGAAGTGGTTCACGACTGGAAGGTGTTCTACAAAGGTGCTCTACAAAGTGGTCTCCGAGCCTCTGCTTGGCCTCACCTATGTAAAGGATGTCACATCAGGAACAGTGGATGCAGTAGACCACATTAGCAGATGTGCAGGTGAACATCTGTTTAATGTGGAAGGTTTTTTTGGGGCCCGGGATTGGGGTGAGGTGGGGAGGTCCAGGGGCAGGTGTAGCACTTCCTGCGGTTGCAGGGACAGGTGCCGAGTGTGGTGGGGCTGGAGGGGAATGTGGAACAGACAAAGGCATTCACGGAGAGAGTGGTCCCTCTGGAAAGCAGATAAGGGTGGGGAGGGAAATATATCTTTGGTTGTGGGGTCAGATTGCAAGTGGTGAAGAATGATCTTGGAACTTGGATCCATCCAAGACGTATCATTCCCCGTCAGAGACAAATTCTGCTGCAGGGGACTCAGATGAGGCTTTGGATTGGTGAGGGGGGTTGCAGAAGGACTGCTGCTGAAGATGTCCACCAATGTGCTTAATGCGTTATCAGGCCTGTCACAGATTTTTCTGTCCCTGTGGCATTGTCAACATCTCAAAGTTTGCTTCAACTTCAGCAAAGACATTGAGCTCCTGTATTAAATATAGTTTATTGCTTCCCTATTAGGAACTTGTTCTGGGTGACATATTCCTTATTTGTAATTGTTTCATTCAATTCTATTTGAAGTGATAAATTTGTTAATGGCAAACTGACCTTATTGTTTTAAGTCTAATGCCTCAATCTGAAGACCGGGCATGTTAGAATTTGAATACAAAATCTCATTTCCATTTAAATTGACAAACCTTTACTGCAAAGCCATGTAAATAGTATAGTGGTCATATTTTACCACTGCATCACATTACTCAATGATGGGTCAAAACTCTTCAATGTAAAATGGCATTTAGCATAAAACAATAAAATTTTCCACTCAAGTTTCATGTTCAATATGTAAGAGTGTATTTTAAAGATTCATGAGACTCATTTAAATGCTTTTCAGTGTAAGCATCCACAATCCAACACAACGGCAGTACCCCTGGCTATTTATCAGCCCTAAGTGTTATTCACAGCAGATCATCAGTGATAAAGACACAAACTTAAGACTAAATCTTCAGAATTCTGAAAAAACTAAGTCCAATTAGCTTCAAAAAGTAACAAGTATTTTATGATAAATCCATTGCACTTAGCTTCTTGAATTCTATAATTGGAGAAGACTTCTTTGCATTAATGAAATTGAACATGGATTAATGCAGTCATTCACAAAAGCACTTAGAAGCACAAACGTCAACACATATCAAGTTTTGTACTAAGATCTTTGCTAATAATTATGATTGCATTTTCGGAGGAATCTCGAAATGCGTAGTATTGCAAAAAAAAATTGATGCATTTGTCATGCCTAGAAGTTCTCACTAAGTTGCTGTGATTTTCTTCAGCACAACTCCCTCAGTATGAGTATAATTGAGGAAAAAGATAGCAGAACTTTCAGCACAAATTACCCTCAGTGCGACTTTAGTTTTTGCCATGATAGCTCATAGAGTCATACAGCGCGGAATCAGACCCTTCAGTCCAACCAATCCATGCCGAACATAATCCCAAACTAAACTGGTCCCACCTGCCTGCTCCTGGCCCATCTCCCTCTAAACCTTTCCTATTCATGTACTTATCCAAATGTATTTTAAACGTTGTAATTGTACCCACATCCTTTACATCCTCAGGAAGTTCATTCCACAAACAAACAACCCTCCGTGTAAAGAATTTGCCCTTCATGTCTTTTTTAAATCTCTTCTCTTCTCACCTTATAAATATGACACCTAGTCTTGAAATTTCCCATCCTAGGGAAAAGACAATTAACATTAACTATATCAAGACCCCTCATTATTTTGTAAACTTTTATAAGGTCACCCCTCAATCTCCTACACTCCCAACGAAAGAAGTCCCAGCCTTTCTAGGCTTTCTTTATAACTCAAATCTTCCATACCTGAAAACATCATGGTAAATCTCTTCTGAATTCTCTCCTGCTTAAACAAATCCAGGCTTGCCACACTGCCACAGATTAATTAATCATTATTTAGAAATCCCATCAGTTATGATACTAAACATTAAGTTGGACTCTTGGACCACAAATAGATATGCTTTCAAAAAGCTGTAAATGAATTTTATGTAATTTACTTAGAATCTAATTACAATCTTAATAGAAAATAGTTTTTAAAAGTTATTTTCAGTATTTTACATCAGGTAGATGCTAGGAGGTGGATTAACACTGACTTAAAATATATATGTCAGAGATAATATGGAGGAAACATGGATGAATCTAAATTATGATCACTCTTCCCCTCTAAAGCCTGATTCAGCAAGGTGTTGCATGAACTATACTTTTCCCTTTTTATTTCTATGCCTTACTGAGGTAGGCCAAAGGATATTCACCAAACATTGGTTTTCAGATTCCAACTTTTGAAATAAAACCCCAGAAAAAGCTTTTGAGATGAAATCAAAGGTATGGTATAATATTCAAAATGTGGGGAATTCCTACACTGCTTCATTTATGTAGAGAAGCACACCAGGTAGAAAGAGAGAGAAATGGAATTAAGGAACATACAACTTATGAATTTCTTTTAAAAAAATCAGAGATGCTGGTATTAGTTTACGTGACTTAGAAGCCAATAGGTGAATATGCAATTGGGAATCTGAATGATCTCATAGCAATTCTTTTCTTGGAAACTGGCATACAATATTATTTTTATACTCAGAGAATTTATCCAGTTTGGGGGATGAAATCCAAGATTCTTTCTGAAGATGAGACTTTTGAAAGAATGAGAGTTGGTCGTCAAGCTTTCCATCTCCTGGAGAAGAATCATATTGGACTCAAAACATTAACTGTTCCTCTCTGCGTAGAATTGTATTTCTTCAGCATTTGCTGTTTTTATTTCTGACCTTCGAGCTGCTAAGTCCTGGAACTGCTCTTCTCTTGCTTTTAAGTCAGTAACTGAAATCAGAAGTCAGAATTGTATAGTTAAGTCATTCATCTGGTTCAAATTCAGTCATGTGACATGATGGTTGCTGCTACACTGTTCTGACAAAAGGGACACATTGGTTGCCCTCATCAAAATGGCCACTGTGAGGTGAAGAGGAGCTGATGTCCCATCTCAGTGGCTAATAGAAACGCTATTACCATCTTGGTGTCCGACGGTAGTAATTTACAATTCCTTTGTGTCTTATTCTTCATGGAAATTGGGACGTCTTTAGACAGTTTAAAATCACAAAAGGGAGCAGGCCAAATCACCAGGAGATAAAGATCTTACTCATGGACTAGCTTGTTTTGACTTACAGAAAGCTCTGGAGAGTTTGGTTTAATTACAGTTGTTTGATTATAGTAGTCACCTTAAGAATCTAGCAATGCTAACCATTTGTTTTTAAAAACAAAGTTTAGAAAGGACAATCAAGAAGAGAATATTGTTTTACAAGGACAATTGTGATTTTTCTTCATGGTGTCTGACCACTTTGTTTTTTTTGTGAGAAAGTAAGAACTTCTGATGTTGGAGTCAGAGATAACACAGTGTAGATCTGGAGGAACACAGCAGGCCAAGCAACATCAGAGGAGCAGGAAAGCTGACGTTTTGGGTCGGGACTCTTCTTCAGAAATGGGGAAGGGGAAGGGGGCTCTGAAATAAATGGGGGGGTGGTGATAGCAGGTACATAGTGGAGCGGATAGGTGGGAGATAAGATGGACAGGTCAAAGAGGTGGGGATGAGAGGGAGGGATGGTCATGTGATGAGGCCGGGGGTGGGGAGATTTTGAAACTCGTAAAGTCCACATTGAGACCAGTGGGTTGTAGACTTCTAAGGTGGAACTTGAGGTGCAGTTCCTCCAGTTTCCAGGTGGCATCGTTGTGACACTGGAGGAGGCCCAGGATGCACATGTCATCCAGGGAGTGGGAGAGGCAGTTGAAGTGGTTCGTGACTGGGAGGTGTTGTCTTATGTCGTGAACCGAGCATAGGTGCTCTACAAAGTGGTCTCTGAGCCTCCACTTGGTCTCCCCGATGTAGAGGAGGCCATATTGGGAACAGCGGATACAATAGACCACATTAGCGGGCATGCTGGTGAACATCTGTTTAATGTGGAATTTTTTTGGAGTCCTGGGATGGGGGTGAGGGAGGAGGTGTAGGGGTAGGTGTAGCACTTCCTGCGGTTACAGGGAAAGCTGCTGGGGGGGGGAGCGGGTGGGGCTAGTGGGGAGTATGGAACGGATGAGGAAATCGCGGAGAGAGTGGTCCCCACGGAAAGCAGATAGGGGTGGGGAGGGAAATATACCCTTCGTAGTGGGGTCAGATCTCTTCCGCATCTACACTGGCACTATCCCCCACCGCTTCTTCCGCTACATTGATGACTGTATAGGTGCCGCCTCGTGCTCCCACGAGAAACTCGAACAGCTCATCAACTTTACACGCACCTTCCACCCCAACCTAAAGTTCACCTGGACCATCTCTGATATCTCTCTCTCCTTCCTGGACCTTTCTGTCTCCATCTCTGGTGACCACTTCGAAACTGATATCTATTTCAAGCCCACTAACTCCCACAGCTGCCTGGACTACACTTCCTCTCACCCACCTTACTGCAAAAATGTGATCCCCTACTTACAATTCCTCCGCCTCTGCCATATCTGCTCCCAAGATGAGGTGTTCCACTTCCGAACATCCCAGATGTCCTCGTATTTCAAGGACCACAATTTCCACTCCCCCTCAGTGGTCGAAAACGCCCTCGACCGCATCTCTTGCTTTTCCTGCACCTCAGCCCTCACATTCCCTCCCCGCACTGAAAACAAAGACAGAATTCCCCTCATCCTCACGTATCACCCCATTAACCTCTGGATTCAAAGCATCATTCTCTGCCACTTCCACCACCTGCAATCTGACCCCACTATGAAGGGTATATTTCCCTCCCCACCCTTATCTGCTTTCTAGAGGGACCGCTCTCTCCCTGACTCCCTTGTACACTCCGTACTCCCTACTAGCTGCACCACCCTGGGCACCTTACCTTGCAAGCACAGGAAGTGCTACACCTGCCCCTACACCTCAACCCTCACCCCCATCCCTGGCCCCAAGAAAACCTTCCACATTAAGCAGATGTTCCCCTGCACATCTACTAATGTGGTCTACTGCATCCACTGTTCCCGATGTGACATCCTCTACATCGGGCAAACCAAGTGGAGGCTCGGAGACCGCTTTGTGGAACACCTACGCACGGTTCATTACAAACGACTGCACCTCCCAGTCGCGAACCACTTCACCTCCCCCTCCCACTCCCTGAATGACACATCCATCCTGGGCCTCCTCCAGTGTCACAATGATGCCACTCCGACACTGGAGGAACAGCACCTCATATTCCACCTTGGAAGTCTACAGCCCAATGTCTCAATGTGGAGTTTACGAGCTTCAAAATCTCCCCACCCCCGACCTCATCCCAAGTCCAGCACCACCCCCCTCCCCGCCTCATTGACCTGTCTGTCTTCTCTCCCACCTATCCGCTCCTCCCACCTCTCTGACCAATCCCCACCACTGCCTACCGACACTCACCTTTACTAGCTTCATCCCGGCCTCATTGACCGGTCCGTCTTATCTCAACCTATCTGCTCCACTATCTACCTGCTATCACTGCACACCCCCACCACCACTATTTATTTCAGAATCCGCTCCCCCTCCCCTATTTCTAAAGAAAGGTCCCGACCCAAAACAAAATGTCAGCTTTCCTGCTCCTCTGATGCTGCCTGGCCTGTCGTGTTCCTCCAGTTCCACACTGTGTTATCACTTTTCCATTCCCAATTATATTAATCAAACT
Organism: Ginglymostoma cirratum; assembly: GCA_024137785.1. Classification (NCBI taxonomy): domain Eukaryota; kingdom Metazoa; phylum Chordata; class Chondrichthyes; order Orectolobiformes; family Ginglymostomatidae; genus Ginglymostoma; species Ginglymostoma cirratum. Next base: position 16,940,957 of record JAHRHZ010000111.1, on the reverse strand, counting down.
TGAGCAAATTACCACCCTGAAGTATATCAAAGAAAATTTGCCTGTTCGTATTGAATCATGGTAGATTTTGTATTCAGCAATATAAAAATAATTTCGATGGGTGCTCAGGGGATAAAACATTTTGCAAAATGGGCATAAGTTTGTGAAGCAGAAACTATACAATTAAGTCTTTAGAAAATCTGACTTAAATTTCCTTCTAGTCCTTCTTACCAAATGCTTCAATATGTTCTCATCTAGCACTTGAATTACAAGCGGCAAGCCTCCTTAATTTTGCTAGGTATTTCATTCCATACACTGACCATCTGTCACGTGAAATAATTCAACAAACACTGTCTTTACAATACTCCTCTTCTAGCTTTCAGAGGATGCTACCTAGCTGTAGAATCAGTGAAACTCTGTGTATTGCTAGTTTTTTTTGTGTGTGTGTACTCTTGCTTAGGGGTTACATTTCAATAAACCGAAAATCACCTTTTAATTTAAAAACAGAATGCCTGCCTTAACATCCTCTCATTAAGATGGATGAAAACCACAAGTTACCATGACTGGAAACAAGGATTGGTCTTAAATAAAAACCAAAAGAACTGCGGATGCTGTAAATCAGGAACAAAAACAGCTGCCGGAAAAGCTCAGCAGGTCTGGCAGCATCTTTGAAGGAGAAAACAGAGTTAACATTTCAGGTCCGGTGACTCTTCCTCAGAAGGTCCTATTGGTCCTAATGTGAACAGGACATGATCTAAGTTGCAACTAAAATCTCATAGCACTAAACAGTATTCTGAAAATGCACAGCAGCTTCCACATAAGATCTCCGTAACTAAGTCTAGATACATCACAAATACTTGTAATTTTATTGCTTTGCACCCTGGTTTATTCAGACACAATGTTATTTTCTGTTGTTGTCATGTAAATCGTTGCTCTGAGGGTAAATAAAGAAAATGTTGTGATAAGATGTACATGTGAATTTAAGAAAGCAGTTCTTAAACTGCTTTCAATTATTATCACCTCAATAGAATGTGATATATTAGTCCCATTCAGTCTATAAACAGCAAACGTTGTGTCCACTGCACATACTTAACTTCTTAGTTAGCAATATCTGGGTATGGTCCTATCTTCACATTAAGGACCGATTCTCGTTGCATGCTGGGTAAATTAATGTCCAAGAAAAGAATATGTCAAGAACCAGGGCAATGGAGACTCACAATAATGAGGTGAAACCTCTTAGAATATGTTCCTCCAGACTTTGAACCCCACCTCATGGAAACACACATTAAATATGTTAAAAATAACAGAAAGCACATGCCAATGGAGCATAGGCAGCCCTGTTTACTTAGCAGCATTTCAATTACTTTGCAATCCTATTGATTCAACTGACTCTACTTGTAGAAAACAAATCAAGTGTCAAGCTCCAAGCTAACCTTAAAGTGAAGTAGACTGAGATGGCTTCCTTCAAGAAGTCTTGCTGTTCATTGGGCTGCTATCAGATACAACCCAGACTTTGATGCTATTCCAGCAAAGTGTGGTTTCATTCGAAAATGACCTATTGAAAATAAGGGTTAAAAAATGTTTGAGGACAAATATATTTGTGTAACACCACTTTGGGCAGTGCAATGTAGACCACTGTCAATTCACTACCGCAATCAAAATCACACTTCGCTACTTATGAGGCCCACAGGACATTCCGCATTAAGTCTGTGTGGCACAATTTTAAGGAGTTTCTCTCTTGTCATGTTTAATTTAGACAAGAGGTCTCACAGTGAGATACTCAATCATCTTTGTCTCTTCGTAGGATTCATTCAACAGACTTCAAAAGATTATACCATCTCAACTTGAAAAACTTCAAGACTTTTGTTGTCCAAAAATAATTTTACCTTGCACGGTTCCAATGGTGTAATCAAGATGCTCAAAGTTTCGTTTACTAAATCTTACATGTCGGAGTTGACCACTGGCATGTGTGTATAACAGAAGTGTTAAAACACTTCTATATAAGGAGACACTAATAGGGAAACATATATCTTATCAATAATTTAGTTAACAAACTGAACTTGTAATGAAGAAACCAGCAAATAATGAGTTTTAATTGAGGAAATGAGATCAATATAACATGATTTTCATTATCTTACGACAACATTTTTTGCTCGCAGGTACTTGCTGTTCAGCTATGTGAACATACTAACCATAAAACTGTTTTCTTTGAGCTCAACATTTCTAATTATTCATTCTCAACTAAACAAAGTAATTAATTTGTGTAGATGTGATCCAATTAAAAATGGTACTACCTGCATCACTGGGCCCATTCCTTAAAGGTGATTAGCTCACGTAAGCAATCCTATTAAAGTGGCTTTAGGGGACAGTTCCAGTTTATAAAGTTCATTGACTTCCATCTTTAATTATTGCCATATTCTACTTTTTCAGTGGCTGCTGTCTCATCAGCACACGACCAGCTCCACATCTCAGCTGTAGTTGCATGAACACCCCAGTCAGGTAAAACATTGGGTGCAAGGGGGCATGACAAAATTGCGGCTGAAATCCTTTTAAATGGAATATGGTCAGTTAAAGTGATGTAAGCTCACATTTTCCACCTTTCTAGAGATAATAGTCACAGCTAAAAGCAGGGGTATTCAAGACTGTGTTCAGAGGAGATCATTAAAAAATGTAAACCCTAGTCCCGTGATTCCAAGGCAACCAAAACAACAAAAAAAACGTTACCGAGCTGGAAAGACAACAACAAAGCCATGTGGATCAGGCGGAACCTGTTGCCCGAACCATGAGTAGCCAAGCCCCACACTCAGCAGCCAAATGCTGCTGACTCTGCCGCCATCTTGGAAAAGATGAGAAGCGATTCGTGAAGAGATTAGGATAGAAAGGGATAAGCACAGGCATCTGAAGTATTCCAGCTGGCACTGTTTGGTTTAATGGAGAGTGTTATCAAGTGAGAGGACTGCAACATTATGTGATACATCTGGAACCCTGATGATCTCCAAAACCCAGATCATGTTGCTTGCAGACAAGCCTGCATTTAATATAGTAACTGGTGTCAAACATGAGACTATTGTTTAAAATTCTTGTGCGTCCCATCTTCGGATATATTTATTTATTTAATATATTGTCACTTGTACCCAGGCACAGTGAAAAATGGATAACGTTGCCACGTTCCGGTGCCACCTTGAATTACAGAATAAATTACTGAATAAATTGTACAAATGGCAAAATAACTGAATAAAATAATATTAAACTGATATCATTAAAATTGATTCAGAGGTAGTAGGAACTGCAGATGTTGGAGAATCTGAGATAACAAGGTGCAGAGCTGGATGAACACAGCAGGCCAAGCAGCATCAGAGGAGCAGGAAGGCTGACGTTTCGGGTCTGGACCTTTTCTGAAGAAGGGTCCAGACCTGAAATGTTAGCCTTCCTGCTCCTCTGATGCTGCTTGGCCTGCTGTGTTCATCCAGCTCTACACCTTGTTATCATTAAAACTGAAACAGCTTCAAAAATTCATCTTTCCCTCTCCATAGACTTAACCCTCTCTGCTCCTCTAGTTGCCGCCTTTCAACATCATCGCTGGGTCCTAGCAATAAGCCTCTTTTCTACCATCACCAACACCATTGCGTCCATGTCCGCCACTTCCAAGCTGGAGATGGTCACACTGCGTAGGTCCAGCACCTCCTCTGACACTGGGCATCAACAGAGGAGTCCTGGCTCCGAGTCAGTTGACTGGATCCTGGCTCCGAGTCAAACGATGAGGTCCTGGCTCGCCTTCCAATGCGATCACTCGAGAAGGAGCAGGGATGGAGATCTTGTGACCCTGGTCTCCTGCAGGAGAACGTTTGGATGAAGCCACAGGGCAACCAAAATGAAAAGAAATGTTACCAAGCTGGAAAGACAACAATGAAACCATGTGGATGCAGCAGAGCCCACTGCATGAGCCATGTCCAGCCGAGCTCCAAGTTCAGGAGACAAACCCTGTCAATTCTGCCACCACCATCTTCAAAAAGATTGAGTCTCCTGAAGAGATTAGGATAGAAAGAGCTAATCACAGGCCTCTGAAGTTTTCCATCTGGCATCACTGTGTGGAGTCGGAGATTGGTGATGTTGTTTATGGCCTGAGTGGAGTTATGCACAAGACCACTACAAGGTGGCCACGCGACCCATTTGTACATTTTCCTAAAATGTAACCTCAAATTGTAATGCCTAACTCCGGGAATAAATCTGTGCAAACGTATATGGTCTATATTATTGTACACCTCTCCCCAGTACCTGAAAAGTAACCCCAAATTTCTCTTTTCTCGCAGAAGGACAAAAGTAGTCAAAGAGGGAGCACTCAAAAGAAACAGTTGCAGACCATGATGGATGGTTTCATGATTGGTCTTTCCTGTTGTACCCCAGGGTCCGACACATGGTTGACAGACGTAGCAGAACCTTCTCTATTTCAGGAGGTGCATGAATGAAATTCGCCACCTAGCGAGGGCACTGAACCTGAAAGGTGTCCAGGACTCACACCTGTGAAGGTACAGTTGGAAGTCCTCAGGTCCTGAATTGTGAAATATGATTTCATATTTCAAATCAGAGTGCAGCATTTGGGTAAGAAGAGAACAAAGAACTTCCTCAATAAAAACCAAAAGAACTGTGGATGCTGTAAATCAGGAACAAAAACAAAGTTGCTGGAAAAGCTCAGCAGGCCTGGCAGCATCTGTGAAGGGAAAAAACAGAGTTAACGTTTCGGGTCCGGTGACCCTTCCTCAGAACTTCAAGCTTTGTGTTTGTTACAGCACAACCTCCATAGACCAGCTGAGCCAAGTTTCCTTCACAGAATTGAAACTAGAATATTTTCTCAATTGTAAAATCATATTCAGAAAGCAAAATCAGGGTGGCTCAATACAGAAACCCAGGTACAGAAAATCCAATTTTCTACTTGTTGATGATTTGAATCCGATTGCCATTATGATCTTAGCCAGTCTGAAGTAGCCTCTGCTTCATTTGTTTGCATCTTCATTCTGAGAGGGCTTAGACCTAGCTGAAAGGCAGAATAAGACAATTTAAGTAAAATTGCATGCATCGCCCATTTTTACATTGCCATGCGATCTCATAAAATCTTCAGCATAAAAAGAGGACACTAAAGCAAAGAAATGCCTTGCAGCATCCTAAAGTTCAAATTTTGACATACTGTGAATACAATCTGTAGCAATAAATAAATTAGAAAATTACATTCTGATGGTGCATCTGTTACAGAACAGGTTTAGTCTGATAGAATAGTACTTCAGATCCAGATCACTTTAAACTTTACACATTTTTCCGCTATGATATAAACCAGCACATTGAATACATCAAAAACAGAATTTTATTTTTACTTATTCATGTGAAAAACACTGGCAAAACCAGCATTTGGTGTCTGTCTCTAAATGCCCTTGGAAAAACAATGATGAGCCTCTATCTTGAACCCTAACATGACCACAGTGATATTAGAGAGGATGTTTTGACTCTGTGTCATGGCTTCAAATCAGGATAGTGAGTGACTTGGCGGGGAACTTGCAGGTGATGATGTATTTATTGGTCTTATGCTTCTAGATGGAAGGGGTTGTAAGTTTGGAACATGCTGTCAGAGAAGCTCTGGTGAAATCACGCAGGGCATTTTGTAGATGGTACACCATCCTGACACTGTGTGTTGGTAGGGGATGGTGTGAATGTTGAAAGTGGTGGATTAAGCACCAGTCATGCAAGCTGCTTTGTCCTGGATGGTATTATGCTTCTTGAATGTTTTTGAGGGCCATGTTCATCAGGGTAACTGATCTTAAGAAGTCAAGAGATGGGTCACTTACTGCAGAATTCCAAGTTTCTGATCTGAGAGACATTGTATTTACATTGCTTGTCCAATTCAGTTTCTGGTTCATGCTAAACCCCAGGATATTTATAGAGGGAATTTAGTGATGATAATACCATTGAATATCAAGGAAGAATGGTTAAATTTGCTCTTATTGGAGATGGCCATTGCTTGGTACTTGTGTAATGAGAATGTCACTTACCATTTATCAGGTACCTTCTCCAAAATCTCCCTCTGACCTCCTGAACATTGCGTTCTAGTGCAATTGCTGCTGTTAATGACTAATGCCTCCTGGTATCAGATTATGAAGCATACAGCAAATCATTATTGATCTTGACACCTTCTTGGTTGAGTACTGCAGGACACCTCCTGTCTTTTGAACCTCTGCTGCAGGAACCTGACAATCTGCACAGACATTCCTGAGCCACTCTCACTGTAGAAATGCTGAGCCGCTTTTAGGCTTCTGCAGGGGAATCAGGTGCTACAGTATCAGAAGCTACCTCACGTTACTCACAAATCAGCCAGGCACATGATATTGGGCCTCAGCGACCTGAGGGTGGAAGATTGTCTGATTATAAATTAATTGCAGCAACTTCTTGGACAGCAGGCATTTATTTACATGATGTATTGTTTCAGTGGCTAAACAGTAATAAACTATCAATTTAGCAAGTGAGATAAAAATAGAAAATGCTGAACGTTTTCAACAGACCAGACAACTATTGTAGAGACAGCAACCATGTTGGTGTGTTTGGGTCTGTGATCTTTCATCAGAGGGAATCTGATCTCTTCCTGGTCCTGCAGAGCTCTGTGTTGAAGGAAGGGGCTTGCATGTCTACATGTATGGAATGAATGGCTCCCAGGACCACTGAGAATCTCACAACGCTGTCGAATCCAAGCATTCTCTGCCTCCGGCCTTCTCCTGCAATAGGAAATGATGAAAGGTTATTATTCAGAGGGTGTAGAGCCTCAGTGACCTCTCTTGTGGAGAAATACAGACGGAGAATTGTGAGATGTAATGACATCACGTGTGGCAGTGAAAGGTTCCAGTAGCATAAAAGTGAAGTGTGATGTTACCTTTGAATGTCTCAGACAATGCAGTCTTGGCTGAATTGCAAAATCTGAGTTTATATTTATGAGGCTGTGTTGGTAAAGAGCAGACTCCTGATACACTGTTATAGAAGTATATGATTGTAGGGGGTAAGGCATTCTGGAGACGCTGGTCACTATCCAGTGCTGTTCCATCTTTCTCTTCTGAAGCAGCTTTGGTCCGACTCTGCCAAACACAGGCAAATGGGACTATTTTGACTGGGAAACTTGGTTGGCATGGATGAGTTGGGCCAAAGGGTCTGTTTCCATGCTGTATGACTCTATAACTGTACCTTCCTTCTCCCATTCTTTTTAGGGCATGAGGTGTGGGTGTTAGGATCCCAGAAATTCCTCTGAATGGTTTCTAGCAGCAAGTGAACAGTCAAAGTCAACATGCTTCGAAATACCAAATAAAATCCTCTACAACTAGCAGTTGAATTGCAACCAGGTGCATTAGATCAAAGGGATGGCTGCCAATTGGCATGCAGCCTCCTTAATGAAAATTAGCAAAGAATTTAATCATCGATCAGCTGCTTAATGCTCCTCAGTGGGCTGTTCCTAACACAGAATTCAACTCCTTGCTACCTTGTGCTAATTACAGGTCAAACTGATGTTTTAACTTAAGGCATCATCTTATTCGCCTTTACTGCACAAAATACCTGTTGAAATTCCTCCTCTTTCTCTTTCTGCAGTATGAACCTCTGTAAACTCTACAATGTGAACATTCAAACAATAGCAGGGAAATTATAGATTGTGTTACCCTGACATTGGTTTTATAACCAAATTTTATTTGAATCAAATGCAGCTAGCAATTATTTTAACCGTTTTCATCATCAACGGAAGCTTTTAACAGTTTGAACAAAATTTTAATGGCATGTATTAAGTTTGCCTATTTAACTATTGTGCAAAAATGCAGACTAAAATTATTATTGCTTTTATTTGTGATGTTCTTATTAATTATGTCTGCATGAGGTAATGATACGTGTAGAATTTCAAATAAATTCTCTATTCTTCCCAAGATTAATAGCAACGGAACGAGAATATGAATCTTTAACACATTTAAATATTTAATGATGCTGAATGAACTGATTTTCTTTTAGTCTTCCTTTCCTGAAACTGACAGAGAAATGATTGATAAAGTGTTCATAAAAACCTAAGCAGGAGCCTTGGTAATAGTGAAAAAGAATCGTATTCCATTAAAATCAGATTTGCAGCACTTCCAGTGAAAATGGTCTTACTTGTCATAATTGGAATCGAGAAATTATAAGCTGATGCCTTTGGTCTTGCTTTTGTCCTTTCTGTAAGATTCCTCATGTTGATTTTCATCATTTTGTACATAATGTGAGAGATCTGTATTTAATATCAGAGGCATATTACTTGGGAATGTAATTGACCTGCTTTTATTCCTGTGTTTTGCAATGAGTTTCCCCATTTCAAATTGGTTTCCAATGTTGAATTTCTGCGAAAGCTGCCGATAGAGTGTTGACAAAGCATTCCAGAGATTTCCCCAGATGTATTTAAATGTGTTCTTCAGAAGCAGTGCAGGCAATCTCCAGTATATGATAAAGCATATTACGCACTCAGGAGGGCAACAAAATGTACAGAACGTACTTCATTCTCAGTCAACACCTTTATCATTGGCAACATGCGCATCAATTAACACTTTTGTATGCAAAGCCCCAATCTGTTTTCAATTTTCTGAATGTTTCAGAACAAATGCCAATAAGAGTTAAAAAGCAGGGAATTACAGAAACATACGACCGCACACATTAGGAGCATCAATAGACCAATCGGTCATAGAGTCATACAGCACGGAAACAGATCCTTCAGTCCAACCAACTAATACCGACCATAATCCCAAACTAAACTAGTCCCACCTGCCTGCGCTTGGCCCATATCCTTCCAAACTTTTCTTATTCATGTACTTATCCATATGTCTTTTAAATGTTGTAACTGTACCCGCATCCACCACTTCCTCTGGAAGTTCATTCCACATATGAACCTCTCTCTATGTGCTCCACCATTCACTAAGAGCATGGCTATCCATTCTAACTCCCAAGCCTGCATTGCCAACTACCCCTGACAACCTATGATTTCCATGCCTATCAAAAGTCTATTTACCTCTAACTTTAAAATATTCAATTATCCAACCTCTACCATCTTTAAAGGCAGAGTACCAAAGTAGCACAAACCTCTGCAGGAATGTAAAATTCCTTATCCTTATCCTGAAAAGGTAAGCACTCATTTTTAAACAGTGCCCTCTAGTTCTGGACTCGCCCTCAAGAGGAAACATATACACAAACTTTTTTTTATTTTAGCATGTTGATGTGATGTTATCTAACAATATTTACTTTTGCTAGTTTTTTTACACAATAAACTGTGTCACTAATTTTAAGTATTGAAGCCAACTACAGGGTTACACAGCCACCGCACTTCCATGGTACTGTGAATCACCAGGATCAGAGCAGTTTGGAAACACGGCACTTGTACCAAATCGACTGGTTGAGGCTGCCTTGCTTTATGAGGTGAAAGGAGAGTGTACAACAGATTGAGCCACTCATTTTGTGATTGTACTTGAGAACTGGAAACACATGAGTAACACAAAAGCCACAGTCAATCATGATAGAAAGTCTGGGAAGAATGTTTGTCACATAAAATGTTCACATCTGACCTTGGGGTGGCATGCACTCCATGTAGTCCCAGAGTGAAAAGCAGGATCAACCCTCTGGTAACCTATGCTTCTGACAATGCTGTGCTTGCCAGAGTGAAATATGATTTCTTGTTTGAAGCAATCTGAGGTGAAGATGGTAAAAGGCAGTCTTTCCTGTAGTGTTCCTCAATGGAAATGAGCCAGATCTAGTCTGCTAATTACCATGTAAATATGGATTGACGAGGAATTGGATTAATGCCTAAAATCAATGGACATTTTCAAATTCCTTAGATGGTGGAAAGGCAATTAGACCCTGTGACAGGAACACTAAAGCATCTTGGGAAATTGGCCAGAGGAGTATCCCGAGTCAGTAGCAGCTAGAAGAGTGGGTGAGAGATGGACCCCGTGACAGACAGACACTCAGCAGCTAGAGGAGTGCATGTGAGAAGAACCCTGAGAAAGGCAGTCGGAAAGAAACAGTGAAGCAAGAAATTACAGGTAAGCTGTAATGTGATTTGCTGGCCTTTCATCTCTATTGGGGTCTCTTCTGAGCTCAGTACAAGTAAGGTTCACGAATGGACTGTTAATAATTATTTTGTTCCTGTCTTCACAAAGGAAAGGTTCCTAGAGATCTTCCTATTGAAGAAGACGAGTGTGAAATATTAGATACCATGTGCAGAATGCAAAAGGAGGCATTGGAGGGGCCAAATTTCATGAAGATGGACGAATCACAAGGACCATATGGATTGTTTCACAGGTTGTTAAAAGAAGTCAGAGGAAGAAATAACAGACACTTTGAGGGCCAATTTCCAATCCTCATTAGGCCCTTGCAAGGTACCAGAGGATTAGACATGTGTTAATGTTGTACCATTTTTTTGAAAAGTGCAAAGGGCAAGCAAAATAATTATAGGCTGGCCAATCTAGCTAAAGCAGTGGGCAAATTGTTGCAATTAATGCTGAGACAAAGGATAAACTGCCACTTAGAAAGGCTTGGATTCAACAGAGTTAGTCAGCATGGTTTTGTGAAGAGAAGGTTATGTCTTACTAGCTTCACCTAATTTTTTGAGGCAGTAACAGGTCGGATTAATAATAGCAGTGCAGTGAATGTTATCTACATGAATTTTAATAATATATTTGACAAGATCCCAGATGATAAATTGGTCAGAGGATTAGAAGCCCTGAGATATCAGGGAACATGGCAAGTTGGATCCAAAATTTCCTCAGCGCCAAGAGATGAAGAGTAATGGTCAATGGGACTTTGCAAATAGAAAGCGGCTTCCATTCATGTTCCACAGAGCTCAGTGCTGGATTTCTGATTGTTTGTTGTATAGGGAAGCACAATTAGAAACTTTAGAGATTGCTTAAAATTGGTTGTGTAGTTCATAGTGAATGGATAGCCATCAGCTTCATGGTAATATTAATGGTTTAGTTGAGTCAGTGGAGAAATAGCAAAGGGAATTCAGTCTAGAGAAGTGTGAGGCAATGCATCTGGGGTGGACAGGGAAAGCAAGGGAATGCACAGCAAACAGGATGATATTGAAAGGGACAGAGGAAATAAGAGATCTAGAAGTACAATCCAAAGATCCTTGAAGAGGTCGGAATCAGTAGGCAACGATGTAAATAAAGCACAGGAAATGCTGTCCTTTATTGGATGAGGTCTTGGATTCAAAAGCAGGGATGTAATGCAGGAACTGTATAATGCTGGTTCGGTCGCAGCTTGAATTTTGTGGGCATTTCTGGTCACTGCATTATAGGAGAAACATTTACACATTGGAGAGAATACAGAGGATATTTGCAAGAATGCTGTTGGCAACTATGAGGATGGATTTGATAGATTAGGTTGTTTTCCTTAAAATGGAGCAGCTGAGGAGTGATCTAATTGAAGTGTAAAAAACTATGAGATCTCGGATAACTTGGATGGGGAGGTCTGTTTCCCTAAGTGGAGAAGTCAATACAGAGAGGCACAAATTTATGGAGATTGGTCAAAGACTAGAGGGGACATTTAGAAAACATTCTTCACCCAGAGGGCAGTGGGTGTCTGGAATTCATTGCCAGTTTGAAGATGGAAGATGAAATCCTCAACTCATCCAAAAGGAGCCTGGATCTGCAGCTGAAGGGCTGGAATATGCAAGGCTACAGACCAGGAGCTGAAAGGTGGGATTAGCTTATTCAGCCAGCGTAAACATAAATGATTGGATGGCTTTTTATCATAACATATCCTTTCTATGATTCTATGACGTCCAGGCCACTATACATTGTTGTAATCTTGCCCAATTTCATTTGCTTTGTGGTAGGTTTGTACATTCCACTTATGAAACTAAAACAGTTGTCTTTCTAACTTCTGCTGCTTGAGTTAATTTTCTAGTTTAATTCCTTTCTCCACATTGTTCTTACTTAAAACAGCTGGTATTCCTGCAAGTTTCCTTGCTGGCACACCTGAGATCCAATGCTCAATATCATTAATTAATTTAGTTGCAATTCCAAACGAAACAATGGCTCTCATGAGAATGAATGGAGCTCGTTTCTTAGTAGCTTACAGCCAAATTACTGTAAAACATTTTTGTAAAGTCTTGTTGTCTGCTTTCCAGCTTCATTGCAACAGATTGTGGCAAATCCCTAGGAACTGCAGTGCTACTTAATTCCTAGAACCACAGAATCATACAGTACAGAGGAGGCCCTATACTGCCAAAATATACTACTGCCACACGGGTCCCAATTTTCCATACTGGGCCATAGAGTTGAATGTTATGACACTTCAAGTGCTCATCTACATACTTTATAAAGGTTGTAAAGTTACCTTCCTTAACTACCCTCCCAGGCAGTGAATTCCCAAATTCCCACCACCTTCTGAATGAAAAAGTTTTCCTCAAATCCCTGTAAACTGCCTGCCTTCCACTTTAAAATTATTGTTATTGACCCTTCGACCAAGGGAAATAGCATTTTTCTTTTCACTCTGTTCATGGCCTCCATAATCCTCTACACCTCTATCAGGTTTCCCCTCAATCTCCTGCGCTCTAAAAAAAACCACTAGTTTATCCAATCTCTCTTCAAAGCTGAAATGCTCCATTTCCGGTAACATCCTGATGAATCCATCCTTTGTAACTGTCCCAGTGCAGTTATATCCTTCCTATAGTATGGTGACAAGAATCACACATAGTATTCCAGCTGTGGCCTAACTAAAGATCTGTACAACTCCAATGACCTCCCTGCTCTTATAAGCTATTCATGATCAAGGCAAGCATCCTGTATGCCTTGTTAACTACCCTGCCACCTTCAGGGATCTATGTGGACAAGCACTTCAAGATTACTCTGTACCTCTGAGCTTCCTAGTTTCTTGCCATTCATTGAGTACTCCCTTGTCTTGTTCCTTCTTCCAGGAGATCTTGTCCTAATGACTATATACTGTGCAACATCATTACGTTAGGAGCTTCTTTTCTCTCTAAAGCAAGAATATAAATTTGTCTCACGACTTATCACATCCTTAGAATATTCTCAATCATTGTGTTGCCACTGGACTTCACGTGAAATGCAACACTGCAGTTCTTTGAAAAGTTCCATGGGCTCCCCTTCTGTGGACTCTTTGCTTTTTAAGCATTGTCATCTAACATTGTCTCTTTTGACAGCACTAAAATTAATTACGTGTGTAACCATTCAATAAGAATAATTTTATTGGGTGATACTATCTCTTATTTTCTCTTAAGTGGAACTCTGACCATTATTCCAAAAGCTGTATACATTTTACTGTTTGCCTTCTTTGTTCCTCTTTAAAATAAATTAATCAATTTTGTTAACACACAGTGTGAAGCTAGAGGAGCACAGCAGGCCAGGCAGCATCAGAGGAGCAGGAAAGCTGACATCAGGTTTTCTGCTCCTCTGATGCTGCCTGGCGTGCTGTGCTCCTCCAGCTCCACGCTTTGTTATCTCTGACTCCAGCATCAGCAGTTCTTACTATCTCTGAATCAATTTTGTTATATCTGGTTTTATTAAATTCACATTTCTTGTATCTTCGAGCAGCATTGTTAAGCTTTTGCAAGGTAATTTACGTTACTTCCGGTTCAGTTATTGTCAGTAAATCTTAACATTATAGTAGCTTCTCCATCTTACTTTAGTTCCTTCATTTAATTTTCTTAATATTTTTGCTTTATCTGATTGCTACTAATTTCAATGCCACTTGAATAAGTTTCCTTTCCTGTCATCCATTTTTACCCAGGTTCACGGTGGTGAACTTTGAAGATAATTCAACTTGAAAGATGCCGTTGTTACTTCATTTCAGAAAATTTTCTGTCTGTGTTTTGAAGGTTCTCCCAGAGCTGATTTTAATGTCTGCGCAGTAAATCTGCCTTAAAGCTGAAATATCTTGATTCAGTTTGTTCTCCAAATTTTGCAAACTATTTGATTTTGAGTTTTTTAATTATATATATTTACAATTGCCAAAAAAGAGAAAGCTTTGAGTATAAAAATATGTTCATTTAAGTTAGTTAACAATGCATAAATTACCTCAATTGTAGATGAGGTTTCCCCGAACAACCTTCATCGAGTACAATAAGCACATTTAGGACGTGAATTATTGAGTAACAAAGCTTAATCTAGGTTCCCAGTAGCAGAAACTTCTCGTTGTTAATAGCTTGTCTGTGAAAGAGAAAATGGTTTTGTGCTTTAACATAATTGCTGAAAGCCTTCATTCAGGCTACATGCTTCACCGTCCGTGCTGTCCTGACAATGCACCTAATAAACGTTAGAGTAGAACATTAAAACATGATAAAATTTCAGATATTTACAAAGGTCTTCATTCATATTCATGGTAAAGTCAAAAATAAAAATGTTATTTTATTGAAATATTTGCTCCTACACGTGAGTTTTGTACATTTATTTAATAGTATAAGTGGAAGTACATACTTTATATGGCTCTGTGTTCATTTTGGGATTTAATAACTTTCATTACTTTAGGTTTTACACCTTTCTATCTTCTGAAGATCAACTATAATCGATAGTTCCATTGAATCAGATCTGTATTGTAAAATAAATCTACACCCTTGGAAAGACCTGTTTAACTCCTTAAGTGATGGACTGATGGGTGATCTTGGCTTTTGTCACCATCCATTTCGGAGACTTATGCCTGAAATGACACATTTTTAAAGAGCATCTGACATTTTAAAGAAATTGACTTTGTGGCTCAACTAGTAATGTGATAAGAGATTTGTAAAGCTTTGGATCCATCTAGAGGGGCTGGTGTGTATACCAGAGAGAAATCAAAGAACCTAATCCCATTGCATGGAAATGTATGTTACCTGAATTCATAATATCACCTCTTTTTCGAATGGCTTGGTTAACAAACTAAGCAATTCAAACCTTCCATTTATTAATAGAGTCATGACAAACCAATAGTGTGACAAATACCTAATTCCTAAATTTGGTTCTGCTTTGTTAGACAAGAAATCATTTTTGATCAAATGACTGTCATAGGTGACTATTGTGCAAATTATCAGCAATTTTTGTGGGTTAATGTGTTTCCATCTATCTTCAGGCCTGTTCTGAATTTTGTTTTTAATAGAATTCTTTAATGGGCACTGTATTTTCTCATCCAAACTGAGTGTACTTGAACTTCATTTAATTTAGCATAATCTATTCACTGCTATTCCACTTGTACAACATTGCTCAAATTTGCCTGTGTCAACTCAATCACTTCTGAAGTTCTCATCCATATCTTTGTTACTTCTAGGCTTGAGTAGCCAATGCGCTCCTCTTTGGTGTTGCTCATTCTAATCTCCATAAGCTTGAGGTATGCAAAGTTCCACTGACTGTGTCTTAATTTGCAGCAAGTGCAGCTATTATCTGGTGATTGCTGGTCTATATTGTATCCTCATCAAATAATGTCTTTTATTTTTGAAAATTCTCATCTCTGTTAGCAAATCCGTGGCCTGACCTTCCCACTGTTTATAATTTGCTCCATCGTCACAATCCTCTAAGATATTAGCGCACATCAAATTCTAACCTCTCATGCATTCTAAATTATAATTGCTCCGGCGTCAATGACCATGCTTTCAATGACCAACCTTCAATCACTCCACCAATCTACCTCTCTTTCCTCCGTTAAGACGTTTAAAATAAACGTCATTAACCAATCTTTTTGTCATCTGACCTAATATCTTCATTTGTGAGTATGTCATTTTGCATATTAAAACGTTTTAGTGAAGTGTCATGTTTCATGATGGTGCAATCTAAATAGAATTGTTATGGTTCACAATGTATTCTCTGCCGGATGAGGACCTGACACAGATTGGGTTACTATTTTGCAGGAGATCACAATTTTAAAGCCAGTTGCCTGTCCTTTTAATAATCCATACATTCCAATGTTGATCCTCCTGTCCTTGGTAAGTTACACAATTTGGATGAACCACAATGGAAATTTGAGGAATAGAAGCTTTTTTTTGCAGACTTCTGGGACTAACTGTCAGTCCACACATTTCAGATCATACGCTTTGTGCCAATTTGTCTGGTTAGTAGCAGTTGGGGATGGGTCTGCTTTCTTGCCATTTTTACAACTCCTGTAGACTCAACACGATATTTTTTCATTACAAACTCTTTTTTGCTTTTCATCATCCATTTCTTCTGTCATTTAGTCTCTCTTGCCTTCCATCTTTTCACAAACCTTCCCTCTTGTTCCTACTTCCCAGACTTTCACTGCTTCAAACCTTTCTAACTTTTCTCACATCTGCTGAAAGACCAATGATCTGAAACATTAACTTAATTTCTGCCTCCACAGTTCCTGGGTCTCACCTGCTGAAAATTTACCTCATTTCGGGTCTTTTATTTTGATAATTTTTTTGTATGTGTCTGTCCAGACGTGTTGTCCTGTGGGTGCCTACTGGGTACAGAAATTAATTCAACAACAAAACTAGGTGTATTAAAGGCATATAGCAGGTAGGTAGGGTGACCCACGATTGAAGCTTTAAGAACTAAAACAAAGTGTTGGGCTGCCCATGGCTGACAACAACATAAAATGGCTGAAGGTAGCTCTCAGTTGACATAAAATGGCTGGGAAGATTTTTAGCTGAATCAGTAGCTTGTTTCATTTGGGATCGAAAGTTAAACTGTAAGCTGGGACGGTCATAGCTTTGTAAAATTAGATACCCAAGGTAAAATGATTATGATAGTACACAACTGTTCTTGCAATGAATACACAAAGGGTCCTGTTGAGGAGTAGCAAAGACACAGCAGGTTTTGTTTGTACAGAGACACTTGATAAGAAACATCCTTAAGTATGCTGATAGAAGATTCCATACAAGGATGGTTCCAAGTCTGGAGTTCAGTATAAGATATAGGGAAAGGGTGTGACCCACCTTAGTTAACACCTCCAGATAATTGTAGCCATAGGATGTTAAATATAACAGACATGAAGGGATCTACCTGAATTCCCGTGGACAGATAGCACTTGATAGTTGGGAGAGGTCCCCAGCCTGTTAGCCGGAAGGATTGAATAACAGATACAGAAGTCATCAGTATTGGAATGTGGTTGAATTAGATGCATTGTGAAAGCCCCAGGATGGATGAATAAGATGTCTGGTAAACATCAGAAGATCATGGGAAGACCTAGAGTCGTCCATCATTGGCAATGCAGTCGCGTGATTAACCTGATTGGATGTCTATGTAATCAATTAAAAATATGAGAGATAAAAGGTACTGCAGATGCTGGAGAATCTGAGATAACGAGGCGTGGGGCTGGATGAACACAGCAGGCCAAGCAGCATCATAGGAGCAGG
>JAHRHZ010000111.1:16873735-16923246 GCA_024137785.1 Ginglymostoma cirratum | reverse complement strand
TAGGCCCGAAACGTCAAGTTTGCCTGCTCCTATGATGCTGCTTGGCCTGCTGTGTTCATCCAGCCCCACGCCTCGTTATCTCATTTAAAAATATGTTCGGTTTGTAATTGCAAAAGGTGGGCTAAAACAAAGGTATAAAAATGAAGGTTTCCCTTTGATCAGTGAAGAAGCAGAGGTTTTCTTCCCACTGGTGTAATATTAATAAAATCATCAATACTGCAAGAGGACTCTGAGTGCTGACTAATTTATTTTATCGTTTTGCCCCAACACAAAATATATTGAATGCAAGTTTAATTCAGAATGGCATAAACGTAGAGGTAATATGAGCCATTCAGCTACACTAAGATTCATGACTATGATGACATATGTAAAAGTAGAAACTTGTTAATGTTATAGAGAGATAGCTGCTGTTAATGGGAACCTGCTTGCACTTTCAAGGTACATGGACAGTGCAGGAGCTTAACCAGTCTTACAATGGAATGCATTTGTCTTACCTAGCAACTTCTAATGAGACATTGATACCATAACTGTCTCGTACTATGTACAGTCATGTGGCAAATAGAATGCTGCAAAGTATTGAAGAATGCAAAGAAATCTTAGATCATTGAACAGTTTCTTTCAAGCTGTATACCTGTATACTTTTGGTAAAATAAAGCCTTTGTCTTGTTTGGACCCTAACCAATTCCATATCAAGGTTTGTTTGAGAAAATATAGTTCAGATATATCTACTTGCTACTTCTGTTTAACTAAGGTAGGAGGAGTAGACATATTGCTGCCTTCACAGATTGCATGTGTGGTTCACTAATCTTCCCTATCTGAAAGACGGACAGCATGTTCTGAAGAAGCCAAATCAAACTCAAAACATTACTTTGGTTCTCTCTCAAGGCAGATGCTGCCAGATCTGCTGAGTTTCTCCAGTATTTTCCATTTTTACCTCAGCCAGGATCGTGCCTATACAGAACTTTAACCTACCAGCAGGAAAGTCAATTTCCTTATTGGTGCCATAGAGTCTTACATTCCTTTCTGCCTTGTTATTTAATTCAACATAGAAGGATGATCAAGTAGAAACAAAAAGGCTGTGTGGGCTGTCAGTACCTGAGTTACAATGCCAGGAGTCATAGGTTTTCTACCAATCATTGCTGTCGGCACAGCAAACTGGAAATATCTGAATTATATTGCCACTATAGCCTCAGGCTGGGAGTAGAGATAGTTACAAAATGATGTACAAGCAATGTGTCATCACCAGTATTAGTCAATGTGACCAAGAACCTAATGATTCTTCGCTCCTTTCTGTTCTAGTTCCATGATATCTTCAATTTCAGCTAAATTTTCTCTATGTTGATTGATTGACACAACTAGATGAGGGGGTGTGAATGAATTAGTTCCCCTTTACTTAACCTTCTTATATGGTCATGACATTTTAGCACATGCCTTCACCTCTTCCAATTAAAATGTAGTTCACTGTTTCATTTTCTGTAGCAGTGAGGGCAGAATCATAAGTTTCTCTTGAGACAAAAAGGAGATTACCTGCTAATCCTGAGAAGGAGAATAAAGACACAACATTGAGAAGTGGCCTTTGGACAGTCTCAGGTACCGACAAACAGCTAAACAGGATAATGTTCGAATGAAAGGAGATTTCAAAAAGACAAATTGGAGTCCTTTGTGCATCTTTTGTGCATGGTTTAACCTAAGAGTATGGTTGCTTAGTTCATTTCCGAATCTGTAAACATTAGAGCTTTTGCTAAAGCTATGTAAGGCACTAGTCCGACAACAGCTGGAATATGGTCAACAGTTTTGAGCCTCTTACCTAAAGAATCATACTCTGCCACTGGGGGCAGTCCAGAGAATGTTCACAAAGCTGCTACTGCATATGGAGGGCTGCCTTAGGAGAGGTTGAGTAGATTGAACCTGTACTCATTGGAATGTAAATGAAGGAGATGTGACCTTGTTGAAGCATACATGATTCCTAAGTTCTTGACAGGGTGGATGTGCGGAGGTCTTTTTTTTTCCCATTGTTGGAGAGTCTAGGACCAGAGGGCACCATCTCAGAATAAGGGGTTGCACTTTTATGACAAAGTTGAGGAGGAATTTCTTCTCTGAGGGGAATTAATCTATGGAATTCTTTATAACAGAGGACTGCTGAGGCTAGATTGTTAAATTCGTTCAAGGCTGAGATAGACAGAGTTTCACTCAGTCAGGGAACCAATTGGGGAAAGGCAGGAAAGAGGAGTTGAAGATTATCAGATTAGCTATGATCTCATTGAATGATGAGGTAGATTTGAGAGACTGACTGGCCTACTTCTACACCTGTATCTTATTAGATAACTGCTACATTATCATAAGCACTTGATTTCTTAGTTTTCTATCCAGTCAGTGTTATCACTGAACATTTCTTCTTGAGGAGCGGAGACAGAGAGACCTTTTCCTAGCCTGCTTCAGATCTACAGTCAAAAATCCAATACTTCAACAAAGAAGGAACTCATTGGAATACACGAGCAACCTGATAATTCATGTCTTCAGGAGCTATAATTTCAGGCTCAATAATTATAGGTGACACTCCGTTTCTGACGTGAATATTCTGACATTGTTCACCAAGCATCAGGCTCTTGATATAAAATAGATTGTTTATTGCATTCCATCAGTGTTTGCGCTTATTATTCAGTAATCCTGGCACTTGGTCTAAAGTATCTGCCAGGACCTGCTGCTTGCAATCAGCTTTGTGAAAATCTTGCTCGTTGTCAGTTTTTGCCAAGCTGCCTTTGACAGATGAAATAGGATAGATTTGTCTTCTAACTTTTTTGTTTGACTGAGTGAAATCCACACACAATCTTTATTCTCCACTTGTCTTGGGGACAGTTATGATCCCTGAGTACTATTGTGTTGTTTCTGTCACTAGCGATACAATCCTGCTTTCAATCGTACTGTCCAACTAAGATATATTATTTCCCATCAAAGAATGAGGAATTCCCCTGGGTGCATATAAGCAGATGGGTTGACCAGCTTCCTGTAGGTTAATGTGAAACTCAAACTTCAGTTTCCCTAAACATTTGAACAGCTTTGGAAATTCTTGCCAAAATCCTTTCCAATCTTTATTCTGAAGTATTGTATCTAATCCTCTAGGAGATCAAGACAAACATTTGTATTTCTGTTCAACAATGAGGCATTCTGATTCCTCAGAATTTATCATATTTCACTGAAATTTAGGTCTTTGTGACTAAGCTTCATAGAAATGCTCTCATTCGCCTAGTGATTTGTGCCTCCTGGACTTTGAGGTTGGTCTTGTTTGACTCTTACAGACTCCAATTGTGGCAAGCTGTCTGCCAACACTAAAACAGATGGTCCACTGTTGAGCTTAAATTGTGTTTCAAACTCTTGTGCCTTCATTCCATCGTCCAGCATCTATTACAACTTTATTTGACTTCACCTAGAAATATTAGACTTGCTTTTTCATTGTGTATCTTAACTTTAGAACACTTTCTCTGTTGCATAATTTCCATTTCTCTGGGAAATTTATTTTTGCAGGACCCTGTCTGTGTTTTTTGAGATGATGAAGTTGCTGTTAACTTACAAAATTTTCCAAAGTATCCCAACTGGCCAAATCTAAAGCACTCAGCTTCCCCTGTGGAACATGCACTTTGCGATTCTGTTTTGTGCCCCACCTTGTACACTTAAAACGGGCAATGATTTTTTTTCCAACTGTTTTGGCATTTTTGTAATTTTATAGTTTTGGAGAGGGCAACAATGCCAGCTTGGGGCTTAAACTGTGACAGAGGAATCCTTGCGTTTTCTTGTAGTACTAGTTAATTTTGGGCCCTTTTTTCTGACTGAGTAGAGAGTTGAGTTTCCTGTTCCAGTATTAAATCCTTCTTGGATTGAGGAAAGCCTGACAACTTCTCATCCCTCACAATAACTATTATATGGGCTCAAATTATTTCATACTTCAAAGTTTTATGCCCACAACGTCGTGTTATATGATATAAATTCATTATGAAATTTTCTAATGATTCTCTGGATACTGAAATCTCTGATTAGACCTCACCCATTCTATCATGAAATATATTTTCAGGCTAATGTATGCATTAATCAATGTAATCAATGCCTCATATTGTAAAATACTTTCTTCCATACTTGTGTTAGCAGTTCATCAGATATTGGACCAATGGCATGTAAAATGAGCTGTGTGTGTGAGCCTGAAGCTGTTTTACAGTGTGTAAGTGTTGTTTTCAAAGTATCAAACCTTGCCTCATTGTGGGCCCGCTGTGTTATCAGATGACATGTACTCACTCCGTGGATCAATGTAGTTGGCGAGGGGTGACTACATGGGACAGGCATCAGATTGCTCAAGGATGAGGGTAAGTGACTCTGCTGGACGGATAATTAAGGCTCTGAGGAACTGTATAGAAAGAGAAAGGCATGTGTGGTTGTAAGGTGTGTGATATGCTGGACTAACCTGAATAAGATAGAATGAGAGAGTGGGATAATGGTCACAGCAGAACATAGATAAATGCACCAGTGCATTAATCTTTGCTGACCTGGTTCAGTCATTAAAACACTTTTGCACTGAGCCCGTGAGTAAGGTCCTGTGCTTCAGCTGCTGACCTGCTAGGTCAATGTCATCAATCCTGACTTTGATACAGCAGCAGAAAGCTTCCTCACATTGTTGGAGAAGAACACTACTTTCCAGTTCCTCAAAGGCTGAGCAGTACATCAAGGGAGAGGTCACTGAAGCAGGGCTAGGCCTTTGAGCGACCTTAATCCATTATCACAGCTTGATCTCTCTTGTCTCCAACTTCAAACACCTCGAAATTGCATCTTTTGATTAAGCCTGAAGTTGAGCCTAAATACTGAGGTTGAAATCAACACAAGGAATCTCATTATGCCCATCGGCAGGCAGTTGGTGACAAATCTGGATATAAAATTATATTGACCTTCATACTTTATAATTCTGTTGATCGATGTACTGAATTTACCCTTTCGTTTCCCACTTGAAATTGGAGCAATACTTTTAAATCGCTCATTCTTGCCGACTGATATAAAATACGATTAAATTCAAGACTACTTTACAGAAAAAAAATTAAAAGAACAAAAGGATTGATTTTTTAAAAAAAACTTGCTTTCACAAACCGTGTGCCTTGTTTAAACAAAGTTCTATGTGAGGATATTGTAATCATGTCAGTCATGGACAATGAGTGACTCTGGAAGGTTTTTTCTCTCATGCACAATGTTGCCTCTGCCGCTTGCAGCTACTCCTGCCTGGTGACATGCTGATGTGGTATGCCACTCTCATATATCTTGTCCCATCTTCTCACACTGTAGTTTGTCTGCCACATCTCTGTGACATCTGTCATGCAACCACTACTAGGTCGAGCCCTGTTTCCGCTACCCTCCACTTCGCCCTTTGGAAGAGATCTCAGTAGATTTTCAGCTCTGATCAGATGGTTGAAACACTGACAGTTTATTTCTGGATATTGCATGCATTATGACCAAGTTGAAGAAGGCATTTAGCATGCTTGTCTACATCGCTCAGACCTTTGAGTAAAGGAGTTGGGACATAATGTTGAGGTTGTACAGGACATTGGTGATGCCTCTTCTGGAATACTGTGTCCAGTTCTGGTCACCCTGTTATAGGAAGGATATTATTAAGCTGGAGCGGGTTCAGAAAAGATTTACCAGAATGTTGCCAGGAATGCAGGGTTTGAGTTATAAAGAAAGGTTGGATAGGCTGGCACTTTTTTCACTGGAGTGTAGGAGGTTGAGGGTGAGCTTACGGAGATTTATGAAATCATGAGGTGTATAGATAAAGTGAATGGTGGATGCCTTTTCCCTAGGACGGGGGATTTCAAGACTAGGGGGCAAATTTTTAAGATGAGAAAGGTTTTAAAAGACATGAGGAGCAACATTTTTACACCGAGGCTGATTTGTGTATGGAGTGAACTTCCAGAGGAAGTGATGGTTGCGCATACAGTTACAACATTTAAAAGATATTTAAGTAAGTACATGAATAAGAAATGTTTGGAGGGATATGGGCCAAGCAGAGGTAGGTGATACTAGTTTAGTTTGGGATTATGGTGGGCATGGATTGGTTGGACCAAAGGGTCTGTTTCCATGCTGTAAGACTCTATGACTCTATAACTCTAAGTCAAGAAGGGTGAACTGACTGCTCTCTTCCTTCCATTTCTGAATTGGTTATAACAGACATTGCTCATAAGAATGAGGTGAAATTGCCAATTTGTTAAATATATACCTCATTTGAAAAGTCAGCCGTGTTCTTTAAGTTAACAAGAAAAGAGTTAGTTTCGTTTCTAAAACTCACTCATGTTGAAACTATGAACGAAGATAAAAACAGACAAATATATTCAACATCCTACTAATATAAAAATAACAAACATACAATCCCCCCAAATAAACTTTCAAAGCTTTGTAGAGTATCTGGTCATAAAATGTGGCAAAGTAAATTTTTCATGGATTATGCAGAGACTTGTTTCCAGCTGAAGGAGGAGATTATCCCTACTAGCTGTTGGCACTGGACTTTCTTCCTGGGGTAATCACGCTGCAGTAGTAACTGGGATTATCTTGGACTCAGTAGAGTTGATTCAATATTCTCCCTTCAGAATGCTTAGGTTGCAGCAATGAAGTTTGCTGGTGGGGCATTGAATCTACAGCTCAGCTTTGATGATAAAAAGACAGAAGGAGACAAGGCTTTTTTTTTTCCTTTCCTGGTTTTTGCAGCTTTTGATTGTTTGTTCAAAATTTAGTAGCTTTTTACCAACCAACAGTTGAGTCACGCGCTTTGTCTCAGAGCGTTTCATATACAATGCTTTCCCCAAAAGTTCATCACAAAGAAAACATTTCAGTTACTGTCAGCCAATGTCACTTGCTTTGCAATGTGGTCTTTCACAACAATGCCATGATTTATCTAGCTAATGACATTATAAATTAATGTTTTAGATAACACCTCTTCCCTACACCATTCAAAATTATATTTGCTCTTGCAATTTCAAGTGCCTCAATTTATCTTATGGTTTATTTATGGAAATTACCGCACATCTTAGCATTCACATTTCAAAGGCCTCTATTTTCTTCCACAGATCTGTCATGTAGCTGCTACATCAAACTTAAATTCAGCCACATTTGGAGTACTGTGTGCAGTTCGTAGGAAGGATGTAGAGAATTTGGATAGGATACCAAAGAGGTTGCAAAAGAAGATGTTGCCTGGTTTGGAGTGTATTAGTCAAAAGGGGAGGTTTGGCAAACTTGAATTGTTTTCGCTAGAGCATCGGAGGCTGAAGGACGACTTGATAGAAGTTTATAAAATGATGAGAGGCATGGATAGGATGGAGTCTTTTTCCCAGAGAGGAAATATCAAATATTAGACATAGGTTTAATGTGTTGGGGGTAAGTTTAAAGGAGAAGTGTGAGTCAGGTCTTTTACACAGAGGGAGGTAGGTAACGGGAAGGTGCTGCCAAGGGAGGTGGTAGAAGCAGATACAATAGTAACGTTCAAACGGCATTTAGACAAATGCATTAACAGGCAGGGAATAGAGGGATATGGACCATGTGCAGGCAGATGGGATTAGTTTAAAATGACATCATGGTCAGCACAGTCATGGCAGGCCAAAGGGCCTGTTCCTGTGCTGTATTACTTATTTTCCATTTGTCTGGGGCACATCAGGAAGTGGGTAGGGTATAACATCTTACTAGTTTTCCTTGCTAACTCTTTGCAGTCTACATATCTACAAACCACAGCATATCATTCAGGTATTAAGGCAATTTCCCAATCACTTATAAATATCAGGTGGTTAAATTCAGATTCAACTGCCTTTTCAATATTTTGTCCAGTTATCATCAATTATGAACTGTGATGCTACTCCGATGGAAATACGGACAATAAGAGTTGTAGCAACAGACAACTCATATTATTGTGTATAAATAAACTGTATCATTAAAGGACCTGAATATAAACAGAAAAAGTTTTTAAAAGTTGGCACCTATTTGAGTATGCATTTGGATTTGGCTGCAAATTGCCTTACAGTGTAACAAACAGGTACATTGGACCAAGCTTTTGAAATGCAAATATTTCTGAAAGAAAATTCAGTTTTACATCTCGCAGAAAACTTTATGCATTAAAGGCATAATAGTCATAGTCGTTGACAGATGAATGTTTATTAAAGATAAGACATTGACGCAAAAGTGACCTTTAAATGAATGAGTACTCCCAACCCAAGATTGTATTTCTTATAAGTTGATGAATAACAGATAAGCATCAACTGTTAGGAAAATGTATGGAGATATTTTAGCTTCGTATTGACAAAGACTTTATAGTTATGTTGCAATGATTATGTTCTGACTCTTAAAAGATAGTTCATCATTATTCCAAATGTGTACGAATAGTGTAGCAAGGTCCCCAGTGAAAACATTTTTGCAGTTTTCAATGAACTGTTGCATGACATACTTTCTCTATTAGCTTACCTGAAGGGGCAAAATGAGGATAGATTGTAAAATACCACAAGCATTTTCTTTAACCTGTTCTAACATACTCTGAAAGTGAAATCATAGTCTTGTGTACAACTGCAGATGCGTAGGGAGGTAATGCAGAAAGAAGCTATTTTTTCTTGTTGCATTGACAGTCTACTCCTGCAGAGATATTCAGGTCAGAGCAGATGAAGTTAATGGAATCTCTCCAAAGGACTTGATCATATTCTTTGATTTGGCGAAGAAGCTCTAAAGGAATGTTAATGAATTTCCTCCATTACACTTCAGTTCTGAGAAATCTTCCACCTGTCCACTTCGTTTGGAAACATTCATTTGATAAATATTACCATTCTTCAAGGTTCTCAAACCTTAAATCTTTCATTTTAAATGTGAAAAGATCAATTTACAACTTGAAGTATCACACTTATTCAGTGGCAAAGACAAAAAACTTTAAATGAACTGCATTTCAGACGAGCGAATGATCTCACGCAATTAAGATACTTATGCAAACATGTTGTCATTCATAAACTAATCTTCCCACCATATAATTTAAAAATTTAGAAAATGCTAGCATTAAAACAACTGTCAAAAATATTTAATCAATGACATTTCACTTTAACTCTTGTGGCTAAGTTTTTAAAAATACTGGAATTGCTACATTTTGCAAACAGATATTAAATTGTTGAACATTATCAGAGCATCTTAACTAAATATTGGAAGGAGCTAAATCGGACAGAATAACACTGGTTTTTTAGGTGACCTGCAGGGATTCAAAAATGGGATTTGAAAGGGGTTCACACACCCCTGGTAGGAAATGCTCCAAATGCCATCTTGACAGCAAGGTTTCTGGCTGGCACCTGTTGACCATTGGCAGCATGTACAGCAGGCACATTATGATGTCAATCAGTGTGTATCAGTCATTTGATGCTAGCATTGCCATTTTGATTACCCCACTGGAGTTTAGCTCTGTATTAGCTTTTGTCAGTGCAATGCTAAAGAAAAACACGATAGAGTCCCTACCCTATGTACCACCACCCCCAGCCCCAACTCCTTGAGTCAATTACAGTGTAGTAAAAGACCATTTCTTTTGAATGCTTGTGGAATTGCACACTGTTTCTGGAGTTTTCTAAAACTGAAGTTGGATTTCCAACTTTGTGCAGAAAATGTTCTGCCTACTGCAGAAGCATATTTCAGTTTATTCAAAAGCTTGTGTTGAAACAAGTTGCTTCAGTGCATGTGTGACCTGGTAGGGGTCACTCTAGAAAGTGAGCATGACTGGGATAATGAAGAGAGGTCATGCAGGGAAGGCTAAGAAATTATGAAGGCAGAGTTCTATTAATAGGAGGCCAATATCCATCTGGAGTTTTTAGGGAGAAATTCTGTTGCCTCTTCTGCAGCCTGACCAATCAATGTACTCAGCTGAATCTCATGTAGCAGAACTAGTATCAGATCCAGTGAGCTGGGCTTCAGCCCTGATTCCTGTCCACTTGTGTCTGGTGTCTCACCGGTGTGGATCCCAACTCTATTCTAGCCTCTGAACTGTATAGCATCAGTGCCTGGGCCAATAGCTGTAAAGTGTAAAACTCTCTTTATCTTCACTTTCTTCTAATTCCTCTCCTGACTAGGATGGTTCCAGTTTTTAAGTAGCAAACATGAAATAGGGAAAAAGCTTGGATTGCGGGAAAATGATTGGGAAGGATGCTCGGATAAAACTTCCATCGAGAGATCTCATTTTCCCAGGACCGGAGCTGGTACCCCATGAATGGATCCCACCTCTCCCACACCAATAATTAAACCACATATTCATCTCTCTAATTTGATTTGCCCTATTCCAATTTGTGCAACTGTTCAGATGATGGTGGAAGAATGATCACTTTTGAGGATCTGATTCTTAATTTGGTGCCCTGCCCCCATACTGATTATGCAGAATCTCTTCCTTCGTTTTGTCTGTCATTACTACCTTCATGGACCAAGACAAGTGGATCCTTCCCCTCCCACTGCAAGTTCCATTCCAGCCTTAAGCAGGTATCCTAAACCTTGGCGCAGGCAACACATTGCTAAAGTTTGGATTCATGTTCTTTGCTACAGAGAATGGTATCGAGCTGCCTCACTATCCCGCTACTTAATATTATTACATTCCTTATTCCCTCTTTTGAATGGCTTCCTGTGCCATGTTCAGTTAGCTCGGATACCCTGCAGCTTTTCTTGGGAGGCAAATGCCCTATTAGGGTGGATGGGCATGTGAACTGCCTACTGCACACCTCACAGTCTTGCATGGCACTGCACATGCCGATGCACAAAATGAATGTTTCCAGCCCGAGTTGTGTGGAATTGTTACTGATTCTGTACTCTTACTCACAAGGTGGCTCTGAGGGTTGAATAACATATGCAGGCTAGGTTCTAGCACAGCACCCCACACAATTGTTTAGCTGCAGCGCTATCCAGATAAAAGGATCCCTGATGTCTGATGCTCTCTGTAGACAAGGAATTGGCTGCTTATAACAGATGAACAATGTTTAGCGATTGCAACATCTTTGAATCTTGGGGCATCTGAAGAGGGCTACTCACCTCTCACAAGTCTGAATTAACTGAGTCCAACTACAAACATTACACCAGACCAGACATTTTAACAGTGTAAGTGCAGATATATTTGCAAAATTGAAAGATTATTTACAATAACATTTCACTCATGTCATCTATGCCCTCTCCAGAAATATTTCTCTTCCTTTGTCTCCCACTGTGTATAAGTGCAGCACCACAGCTGGTGGTGGAGGGGCGGGTGGGGGTTTGGTGGGGGTTGGGGGTGGGGTGGTGTAGGCTGTCGGTCTGGAAGTTTTGTTACTTGATGCTTTTGGACCTAGAGGAACCAGGGTATGCTGAAAATGTCCTGTCCAGATGCTAGATCCCCCTCCTCAGTTTGAGACACTGCAAAATTTCTGAAGAAGGGTCCCCAACCTGAAACGTCAACTCTCCTGCTCCTCTGATACTGCCTAGCCTGCTGTGTTCCTCGAGCTCCACACTGTGTTATCTCTGACTCCAGCATCGGCAGTTCTTGCTTTCGCTGTTCTTTTAACTGCGATAGTTGAGAACAAGTTGGAGGCTAGAAAGAAAACTGTCAAAACCTTACAAAGCTGTACCTTTCACAGGTATGCTGAAGCAGTAACAAAAAAGAAACACTTAAGCAGAATTAATAGAACATAAGCAATGGAGTGATTAACTGAGAACAACGTAAGGTTATTTCATCATGGATACAGGACAAAAGATAAGAATGAGCAGAAGAAATTTAACTACAGTGTACTTTCCATAAAGGGTGTGATGTATCTGGATACTGTATCTTCTAATTAACTACTAATTAGATAGCCCACTGGGCGGGTGGACATTATAAACAATTGTTCATTTTCCACAAATTATAACTTTCAGGGAAGCTTTTGAAGGCAGTGTCAAGTGTCCAACTCATATCTTCTTCCCAATGTACACAATGAATCTATCTACCTAATATTGTTTAAAAATTAAGAATAACCTTTTGTTGTTTCTGAGCTTCATGTGTCCAATTTCACAGACTGGAGGTTCCAGCTAACAGCCAAAAGATTAGTTCAATTCAACAGAAAATAATGTTATTGATATGCAATTATATTATTGATAGGGTCCTTGACTGATTAAAATGGACCCAATCATGCCGACAAGTATAGGATAATGGAATATGAAACATGAGACACAGGCCAACATAAAAGTGTATCTATTTGCATAAGTGAGAAAGGAAATGTATTTTAGTGTCAGCAGTTCTTTCCTATGAAAGTATTCTGTCAGTTTAAAGGTTGGTCACACTAGGAGGCATCTTAAGATAATTTGAACATGTCAAATTAAGGCATTCAAAACTTCTATTGCAGACCAGTGAAGTCATATTTAAACTATTAAGGGTAATTGTATAACTCTTAACTGCTAATGGAAGCCTTTCTTAACAGCACTGCAAATTGGAAATTCAGACATACACCACTCATACTTTCTCACTATATGGTCCTCATCAACAGTGTGCACTCAAAACATCTATACTGTTTGTAGAGTCAAGCATCCACATTTGACAGGTTATTAAAGGTATTACATTGGATTGAGAAAAGAGGTGATTCCAAAATGGAAGGTTCTCAGTTTAGAAGAGTCATTCAAGTCTTTTTTAGAGAATTATTTTGTACCCAGTTTTTGTTTTAAAATACTGAGCTCAATATGCAAAGAAAGGTAAGCCTTTTAATTTTGATTCATATCAGGGGAGCAGTTTTAAATCTCAAGTCTATTCGATTTGGAGGTCAGCAGGAGGTAAAAACATTTACAATCTCAAGCCTTAGAGAAACATAGCAAATAGATGCAGGAGTAGGCCATTCAGCCCTTCAAGCCTGCATCACCATTCTACATGATCATGCCGGATCATGAAATTTCAGTATCCCATTCCTGCTTTCTCTCCATACCCCTTGATCCCTTTAGCCATAAGGGCCATGTCAAGCTCCCTCATTTAACAACAGTCCCAATAGCTTTCTGTGCTCGAGAAAGCTCTCTTCCATCAATTCTCTTCCACCAGACCATTTTTAATGGAGACAGGCTGGGCACAGGCTACAAATTTATTCTTAAGAGGTAGACCTTTCATTAGGATCTTCAAAATAAGTCACATGCCTGGCTATTAAAGCTCATTTTTTGCACCAATGGAGACTAGCTTTCATGGAGTTCAGAAAATTTTCCAGGTAAATGGAGACAGAATAGCTGTGACCAAGAGATTTGCATATTTAATGCACCATCTTGGACCGGCAAGAGCAGGATTGCTTTATCCACCAAGCCATTATACCCAGTGACTGTCTAATAACCAATCCTGTGATCTCTAACTGCCTCCATGATCTCCAGTTACCATGAACCTCTTGATCTCTGATTGCCCATTCCAATCTCTGACCTATCTCGTGATCTCTATACGCCCCCTCACTCCACCTCTCAGTGATCAAATGTCTGGCTTTTCATTACAGTTTCCAAGTCTGCCCCACCATCTACCAGTTCTCCCAACCCCCTGAACACCATGTTCTTACCAACTTGCCACTCAAATCATTGTACGAGTATATCAAAATTACATTTTTTTGTTTCCCTGATGTATTTCATGTGCACAATAGATTCCCAAATAAATCACTCAACACTCAAAGAATCTCTTTCTTAAAGACAGTGTGAGTGAATATCAGGCTGAGAACAGAAATATAGGAATATAGATGCAAAAGTGAAGAACCATTTATGTAGATCAAAATGCTGTTGGATCATAGAATTATCATCCAGAAATGTAATTTGATTAGAGTATCGATCGTAGACTAGGTAACTGCTCTGCAGTCTTGCTTGACTTACTCTTCAGGGCAAAGAGAAAGTTTTCAGAACTGTTGATGCCTCAGGTAGTGCAATGAGTCGGCCAGTGTTTCTGATAAAGTCCCGTTGAGCCACACAGGACAGAAGCAGCCCTTAGGCCCAAGGAGTCTCTGCTAACTCATTCACACTAATTCCACCTTCCAGTGTTTAGCCAATATCCTTGAATGTTATGACATTTCATGTGCACATCCACATACTTTTTAAAGACTTCCCACTTTTACCACCCTCCCAGGCAGTGTATGCTGGATTTCCACCAGCTTCTGGGTCAAGAAAGGTTTTCCTCAAATCCACATTAAACCTCCTACCCTGCATTTTAACATTATGCCCCCTCTTATTGACCTTTCAACTAAGGGGAACAGCTGCTTCCTGTCCACTGTGTCTATGCGCCTCATAATCCTATACATCTTAATCAGGTCACTGTCAGCCTTCCTTGCTCGAAAGAAAACAACCCAAGTCTACCCACCCTCTCTTCATAACTAAAATGCTCCAACCCTGGCAACATCCTGGTTAATCTTTCTCTGCACCCACTTCAGTGCAATCACAATCTGAACAGGATTTGTGGACACATGACTCGATGAGTTAAATGAGCATTTTTTGTATCAGACTGAAGTCCTGTGGAACTAATCAACTTAATTTACTGAAGGTAGGTGAAATTTGATATTGAAATTGTACACTTTGCAGGTTATTCTGAGTTATCCAGTTACACAGGTAAAATTCACTTACACTGAACTGTTTCCATGGTCACCCAGTCAGATGTAGTATTAAATAAAAATGACTGACGCAAACTGTCCTGAATTGGAGAGAATGTGTAGTGAATATTAACTTACAGGAGTCGCAAATAAATGGTAAACAATACATTTCAAGTCTTCAATTTTCACCAACCCCCTTGGTTCATGTTGAATTTAGAGTCTCACTTGCTTAGTTTCTCCAATAAAGAGGCACTGATGTTAAGAAGTTTGATTTGTAATGTTGTTAAAACAAAGTAACAGTGACCACTCCTGGAAGATCTTAAGAACTGCAGATGCAGGAAGTCAGCGTTGATAAAAGGTGGAGCTGGAGGAGCACAGCAGGTCAGACAGCATCAGACAAGCAGGAAAGGTGACATTTGGAGTCTGGGCCCTTCATCAGGACATGTCGACTTTCCGGCTCCTCTGATGCTGTCTGACCTGCTGTGCTCCTCCAGATTTTGTCGAGCGACCATTCCTGAGGCTGTTGCATTGGAATGTTTCCTTTGGAATTTCCAGAACAGCAATCAATACAAGTACATGAGAGTTTGTGACAGCAGCAAACATGAAAGGTTAGTTTGATGAGCCTGGAGTGATATTCTGACAATATTACAGAACAAATACTCATGTTATTTATCGCACCTAAGGGTAAGATGACTTTCTGTAAAATATAGTTCACCGTGTTCCCACAAATTCATGGAATACTCTCTAAAATAGGGCAAAAGAGTAAATAGAATGATACTTTGAAGTTTGAAACTGATTGTATGAGGATTGATGATCAAAAAATATAATGTGTAACAAGATTAACAATTTCATTGGATGAACTGAATACTGAAGGTTTTATTGCTAATTTTTAGATAACATATTAAGATTGTTCATTGTGATTAATAAATGAATAGAAAACATAAACACAAAAAGTCAAAGATATGTATTGAAAGAAACAATTATTTGGAAATAGAATGAATGATATTTTAATTTTTATTTTGCTTTTCAAAAGCTAGATCATTAAAAACAGTGAAAATCCAGTGAATGCAAAGAACTAGATATGTGAAAGCATGTATGACTGCATGTAATGCATACATTCTTGTGATCCAATGAATTAGATAGTACTGAGGGTGAACGCTGCTCCCCAGTTTGAGAATACTGTCATGATCCCAATTGGTGGTAATACTGGACAAGTCAGTTCACAAACTGAAACTTGGGTGATGGACCATAAGTCTTGTTTTTGCTTTTGTTTGCCGTGGAGGTCTGTCACTGAACATATTCACAAGTGGATAAAACATTGACTCTATTACAGCATACAAAAACAAGTTAAATTCATCTTATTTTAAATATCAGAAATTGCAAATGTTTTACTCTCAACAACATCCTTACAGATACTCAAACCACAGTGAAGTGAATCCCTGTCTCCACATTAAAATTCATTGTTTAATTGGAACTAACGTAATCTAGTATTTTTAACTGACTTCTAACAACTTTAAAAGTTGGGGAGGTGATGGCCGAGTGGAGTTATTGTTGCGCTGTTAATCCAGAGAACCAGATAGTGTCATGGCAACCTGAGTTCAAATCCCCCATGGCAGATGGTAGAATTTGAATTCAATAAAAATCTAGAATTAAGAATCTAATGATGACCAAGAATCTATCTGGTTCACTAATTTCCTTTAGGGAAGGAAACTGCCAAACTTACATTGGGTCTACATGTGACTCCAGAACCACAGCAATGTGGTTGACTCTCAACTGCCCTTTGTGCAATAAATGCTGGCCAAGCCAGTAATGCCCTCATCCCGTAAATGGACAGAAAAAAAACAAACACATGGAATGTCCATACACTCACCTTCCACAGTTTTTTGGTTCTGGAGTTTGTTTCTAAGCAATTCCAGAATCTTTTCTGAACCATGACTATTTTAGATACTGCTGAACTAACAACACATTTTTGTTGCTCTGACTGAACCTGCACACACAGTCCCTGTCCTTCTGCATGGTTCTGTCTTCCTGTGATTCTGGTCTTCTGTTGCTAGGCAACAATAGTTTTATCTTCTACCTGCTTATCCCAATGCAATTGTTTCCCTTAGGCTGTATTCCAAGTCTGTAATCCCTCATTAAAAATGCATGTATTAACAAATTTCAGACATGTTTACTACTCAGAGAACAAATCTAAAATGAAATGAAAACTGTGGGTGGAATCTCACAGGGGTCTCAATGATGTGGGCTCTGGTGGGAAATCTGGCAGAATCACGTGAGAACTCCCGCAAGGTCTATCTCGATGTCAGAAACAACTTGATCTATCTTTTGACTATGTTCCAGGTATCACAATGAGATTTTCTGTAGGCAGCTGTGAGTTCCTTATTAAGGGTGTTTATTGCTTGTTAACAATCTATTATAACTCAGGAAACATGACAGGAAAGGAACATAGTTGAACACCAATATCAAGCTACTATTCATGGTGTACATAGGCTAGTCCCAGACTGGGATGGACTGTTCTGCAGATAATCCCTGGGTCTCCATTATAAAGGGATCAGGTGATCAGTTTTAGCTCAGCAGGCCATTGCCCATTACCAAGGAAAATCATACTCAATGATTGCCGCAGTCAGATTACTTCGTAACTCCCCATGAGCTTTGTAGCAATTAGCACACAACCTGTTCACTGCATATCATGCCTTATTAAGATGCAGTTTCCCATCCTAACACCCGCCATGAGCAAACTAGATGCTGAGATTGCTCAGTATGGAAGTCAGAGCGGGTACCTGGTGACTTCAGGCTTCACATGTAAAAAGCCTCAATTTGATCTCCAAGCAAGACCATCTCAGGGCATGAGCCAGCCTCACACAGCCTTTAGCTACAGACATTGGCAACTGATAATTGACTAAACCTCAAGATCCCTACCGAATCTTTCTGATCTACTTGCAGGATGCTTAGGAAGTGCAACCCACATTGCAGGATGCACCAAGAACTGGTCTTGAATGGCTACTGCAAGAACACTTTCCACATAGGGTCAGGCACCCAGCTCGCAGATTGGATGAGGCTGCATCAGAGGGCTGCTTGCCTATTCTCTGTTTTGACATCCCTAAAGCCTACCTACAGCACGCATACCTCATCATGTCTTATCATGTCAATGTATCAGCTCTTCACCATTGGTTGTCAGTGCTGCTGGATTGACTCTCTTCTTTTATGCAGAGTGATGCCAACAATGTGGATTCAATTCCTGCACCAGCTGACTTTACAATGAAGTACTCTCCTTCTCAACCTCACCTTTTGCTTAAAGTGTGGTAACCCTCAGGTTAAACATGGCACCGACTTTGTCCCTCCAACAAGACAGCAGCCCTATAGTCTTCTGGGACTACGTCAACTTTACCTGTGGCAACTTTATTGACTCTTCTGCACAGACACAGAGACAGGCTGCTTGTTGGTAGGGATCTGTCAAGTGGAGACATGGAACGAGGCCTTGACCATGCTCAGTCATCCACCTGGAATGCCCATGGTCAGGGGATATGTCCGTTTCAAAGTTCAGGGAGTGAACAAGTGTATGTCGAGTAGGGCCATCACATGCAGTCAGGGGAATCACATGCGATGCATTGGAGATCTGTAAAAACGCGGTCGGGGTCTGGTCAATCAAAGGGCTGTTCATCAAAGTCAGTCAGTGGTCTGGGGTAAATACAGTCCCAACAATCTGTGTGTTGACTGATGAGGAAGTTACAAAGAGGGATATAGGGCTGAGGGGAGCTCATTTCCAAAAGCTGGTGGGACAGTGAAGCAGAGGATGTGTTGAGTTGAGCACAAGGATGGTGATGGGGGATCTTAAGTTACAAAGAGAGCTTTGCAATACAGCATTGGAGGACATGGATTCTGATGAGATGAACGTTAAGATCACAGAAACATAGAATCCCTACAGTGTGAAACGGACCATTTGGCCCATCAGGTCTGCACTGCCCCTCCATAGAGCATCCCATCCAGACCAAACCTCCACTCTATCTCCATAATCGCACATTTCCCAGGACCAATTTAACTAACCTGCACATCTTTGGACTATGGGAGGAAACTGGAGTACACAGTAGAAACCCAATTAGACATGGTGAGAATGTGCAAACTCTGCACAGATAGTCACCTGAGGCTGGAATCAAATCTGGGTTCGTGGTGCTGTGCAGCATGGAGCAGAGCCCTCCACAGACAGAGAGTATAGCAACACAGTGGGTATCAGTAATGTGTTATGTAAGGGCTAAGGGGCAAAGAGGAAACTTGGTGAAAAGTTCAATGACACTGTCTTTCAATATGGTGGTATTGGTTGGCACTGGGTTGCCAGGATTTACAAGGTAAAAGGGGACATGAAGAGTCAGATCAGGGAGGGGTGGTAGACCAGAGCTGACATTGTCCACCTTGAACTATATTCTGTGCCATTGTTTTCTGTTCTCTAGATACTAACTGCATTTGGAGATGGCTGGGACAACACTCAGAGTGGGCAGAGTCAGTATCAGTTTGATGGCCAAATGTGAGGGATCCATGTCTACTGGACACTAGGGCATTGAAGAGGGAAATATATGAAGCATGTGTTTGTAAACTGCTGTTACATTTAATTTGCAGAGTGAACAAGTTTAAGGATCAAATGCTGCCCAAAGATTATTTGCATCATACCATTGGTGCGTGCAATTGAGCACTGATGTCTCAATGATGCATACACTGGAGACAATGACTTAAAAAGAGGTGAATGCTGCCCAAAGTGACTATAATGTGTAACTCTTGCAAGGTGCTGTGGGAGGTGGAGATAATTGCATAATGATCTGTTGTTTTAAGTATTACCATAGACCCGATTGAGTGTCATGAGTCTGGGATGGGAAGGCTATCTAAACATAGCAGGCACTCCCTTTAAGTAATGGTCAATCAACTAGTACAGAGCCTTGACCGTGGTGATGTGCATGCTGAAGTCGAAGCTAAGTGAATGATACAGACATGGCCCTCATTATAAGGGTGTATAATGCCTCACTGTATGGAGGACTACAGCCCCCCTCTTCAGGTATGTCATCACTGACTGTTCTCTGAGCAAAGAACTTGTTTTGGTCCTTCTGTTCCCAAAGCAGGTCATGTGTAGCTAGAGTGATGTATCCCGGTGCTGGTGTGACATCGCTCACTCATTCCTACGAAGGACACAGGATGACCAAGTTCAGTGGCATGTACAGGGACTACAGAAGGCCAGGGCGGAAATTGAGGAGCACCCAGCTCAGGCTGAGGTAGCAATCACAAACTCCTCAGGACGTGTGGGGATGGCAAGAGGACCAGAGTTTCTCGTCACCAAATCCATTTGATCAGGGTTTGCAAGATACGGTACCATTCTACCATACAGTAGAATGTGATGTACTAGAGGGCAGCCCAAGGACTGCAGGAGTGGGAGGCCTTCCTCTGCTGGTGGCTGTGAAGGTAACAGCTGCTTAGGACTTCCACTGCACAGCTGGCAGATTTCAGGGAGCAACTGGTGGGCAGCAGGAGTAGGGTTCCTCCAGGATAGTCCAGTCAATTGAATAATTACAGCAGGCAATGACGCAATGTGATAGAGCTGAGTAACCAAGGAAATGGGAGTAATCTTCTTAGGACAAGAAAAAGGACACTGGGGGAGGTGAAAGCATTCCTTGTGGATAACAGAGCTCAGCTGTTGCAGGCACTACAAGGCAGACAGGAGCTATCTGACACCTGGTTCTAATAAATAAAAACTAGGTGCAGCAGATTAAAACAATCATTGGTCAGTAAGCCAGGATTTGATTTGCATTGAGGGGGATGATCGCAGCTTCTATTTGTTTTATTTGTGCTTACTTTTGCTGCCTGTAACTAAATGCTCATGTTTGAATTTGTCTTTTTGTTTACCTGTATGTGATGTTCACCTAGTGGATAACGACAGCATGTCGGTCTCCAATGGACATTGGGGACTGAGTAGTGGTGACTTAGAAAGGATGTTTAGGTAGAATATAACTATGGACAGGTAAACTGTCTGATCTGGTTGACAAACAGTGAAGAGGGTGGGAGGTGCTTCGAGAGGCTGATTATGGTCCACATCATTTTTGCAGCAGCAGCAGTGGGAACAGTGAGAGCAAGGACCGGGGGCTGCCGGGAAGGTAAGTTCATCCTTTAAAAGCTTACCTCATGAATAGGCGGAGCGCGCGCTGAGCAGGAGCGGACACGGGATGGCTGAGTAAGTGAGGTAATATATTTGGCCAGTTGCTTTACCCTAAACACTACTTAGGTAGTGTCTCTCACCAATCCTCCTCCTCTAACCAAAAAAAAAAGGTTCTGAGCTCTGATTTGGTGAGGTTACTAGTTTTTTCTCAATCGTCTGTTTGGGAATTCAGAACAGTGGGAATGGATGGTAGGGCAGTTGCATGCTCCTCCTGTAGAATGTAGGAGGTAAGGGTCACCACTAGTGTCCCCACTGACTTCACCTGTGGGAAGTGCACCCAACTCCAGCTCCTCGGAAACTGCGTTAGGGAACTGAAACTGGAGCTGGATGAACTTCGGATCATTCGGGAGGCTGAGGGGGTAATTGAGACGAGTTACAGGGAGGTAGTCACACCTCAGGTACAGGAAAAAGGTAGATGGCTTACAGTCAGGAGACGGAAAGAGAACAGGCAGACAGTGCAGGGATCCCCTGTGGCCATTCCCCTCAATAACAAGTATACCGTTTTGGACACTGTTGGGGGAGATGACTTACCAGGGGTAAGCCATGGGGTACAGGTCTCTGGCACAGAGTCTATCTCTGTTGCTCAGAAGGGAATGGGGGAGAGGAGGAGAGCATTAGTCATTGGGGACTCCATAGTTAGGGGGACAGATAGGAGATTCTGTGGGAATGAGAGAGACTCGCGGTTGGTGTGTTGCCTCCCAGGTGCCAGGGTCCATGATGTCTCGGATCGTGTTTTCGGGATCCTTAAGGGGGAGAGGGAGCAGCCCCAAGTCGTGGTCCACATAGGCACCAACGACATACGTAGGAAAAGGGATGGGGATGTAAGGCAGAAATTCAAGGAGCTAGGGTGGAAGCTTAGAGCTAGAAGTAACAGAGTTGTTATCTCTGGTTTGTTACCCGTGCCATGTGCTAGCGAGGCGAGGAATAGGGAGAGACAGCAGTTGAACACGTGGCTACAGGAATGGTGCAGGAGGGAGAGATTCAGCTATCTGGATAATTGGGGCTCATTCTGGGGTAAGTGGGACCTCTACAAACAGGATGGTCTACACCTGAACCAGAGGGGTACCAATATCCTGGAGGGGGGGAGAAATTTGCTAATGCTCTTCGGGAGGGTTTAAACTAATTCAGCAGGAGGATGGGAACCTGAATTGTAGTGCCAGCGTATAGGAGGTTGAGAGTAGTGAGGTCATGAATAAGGTTTCAAGGTCGCAGGAGTGTACCGGCAGGCAGGAAGGTGGTTTGAAGCGTGCCTACTTCAACGCCAGGAGCATCCAGAATAAAGTGGCTGAACTTGCAGCATGGGTTGGTACCTGGGACTTCAATGTTGTGGCCATTTCAGAGACATGGATAGAGCAGGGACAGAATGGTTGTTGCAGGTTCCGGGGTTTAGATGTTTCAGTAAGATCAGTGAAGGTGGTAAAAGAGGGGGAGGTGTGGCATTGTTAGCCAAGGACAATATTACGCTGGCAGAAAGGACATTTGATGAGGACACGTCTACAGAGGTAGTATGGGCTCAGGTTAGAAACAGGAAAGAAGAGGTCACCCTGTTGGGAGTTTTTTCCCTCTGAAAAGTTCCAGAGATGTAGAGGAAAGGATTGCAAAGATGATTCTGGATAGGAGCGAAAGTAACAGGGTAGTTGTTATGGGGTCTTTAACTTTTCAAATATTGACTGGAAACGTTATAGTCAGTTTTTGTTCAATGTGCGCAGGAGAGTTTCCTGACACAGTATGTAGATAGGCCAACAAGAGGCGAGGCCACATTTGATTTGGTACTGGGTAATGAACCAGGCCAGGTGTTAGATTTGGAGGTAGGTGAGCACTTCAGTGATAGTGACCACAATTCGGTCACGTTTACTTTAACGATGGAAAGGGATAGGTATGTACCGCAGAGCAAGAGTTATAGCTGGGGGAAAGGCAATTATGAGGTTATTTAGCAAGGCTTAGGATGCATAGGATTGGGAAGGAAACTACAGGGGCTGGGCACAATTGAAACATGGAGCTTGTTCAAGGAACAGCTACTGCGTGTCCTTGATAAGTGTGTAACTGTCAGGCAGGGAGGGAATGGTTGAGCGAGGGAACCGTGGTTTACTAAAGAAGTTGAATCTCTTGTCAGGAGGAAGAAGGAGGCTTATGTAAAGATGAGATGTGAAGGCTCAGTTAGGGCACTTGAGAGTTACATGTTAGCCAGAAAGGACATAAAGAGAGAGCTAAGAAAAACCAGGAGGGGACATGAGAAGTTTTTGGCAGGTAGGATCAAGGAAAACCCTGAAGCTTTCTATAGGTATGTCAGGAATAAAAGAATGACTAGAGTAAGATTAGGGCCAGTCAAGGACAGTAGTGGGAAGTTGTACGTGGAGTCCGAAGAGATAGGAGAGGCCCTAAATGAATATTTTTCGTCAGTATTCACAAAGGAAAAAGGCGATGTTGTCAAGGACAATACTGAGATACAGGCTATTAGACTAGACAGGATTGAGGTTCATAAGGAGGAGGTGTTAGCAATTCTGGAAAGTGTGAAAATAGATAAGTCCCCTGGGCCAGATGGGATTTATCCTAGAATTCTCTGGAAAGCTAGGGAGGAGATTGCACAGCCTTTGGCTTTGATCTTTATGTCGTCATTGTCTACAAGAATAGTACCAGAAGACTGGAGGATAGCAAATGTCGTCCCCTTGTTCAAGGAGGGGAGTAGAGACAACCCCGGTAATTATAGACCAGTGAGCCTCACTTCGGTTGTGGGTAAAGTGTTGGAAAGGATTATAAGAGATAGGATTTATAATCATCTAGAAAGGAATAATTTGATTAGGGGTAGTCAACACGGTTTTGTGAAGGGTAGGTCGTGCCTCACAAACCTTATTGAGTTCTTTGAGAAGGTGACCAAACTGGTGGATGAGGGTAAAGCAGTTGATGTGGTGTATATGGATTTCAGTAAAGCATTTGATAAGGTTCCCCACGGTAGGCTATTGCAGAAAATTCGGAAGCATGGGATTGAGGGTGATTTAGCGGTTTGGATCAGAAATTGGCTAGCTGTAAGAAGACAGAGGGTGGTGATTGATGGGAAATGTTCATCCTGGAGTTCAGTTACTTGTGGTGTACCGCAAGGATCTGTTTTGGGGCCACTGCTGTTTGTCATTTTTATAAATGACCTGGATGACGGCGTAGAAGGATGGGTTAGTAAATTTGCGGATGACACTAAAGTCTGTGGAGTTGTGGATAGTGCGGAAGGAAATTGCAGGTTGCAGAGGGACATAGATAAGCTGCAGAGCTGGGCTAAGAGGTGGCAAATGGAGTTTAATGTGGAAAAGTGTGAGGTGATTCACTTTGGAAGGAGTAACAGGAATACAGAGTACAGGGCTAATGGTAAGATTCTTGGTAGTGTGGTCGAGCGGAGAAATCTCGGTATCCATGTACATAGATCCCTGAAAGTTGCCACCCAGGTTGATAGGGTGGTTAAGAATGCGTAGAGTGTGTTAGTTTTATTGGTAGAGGGATTGAGTTTCGGAGCCATGAGGTCATGTTGCAGCTGTACAAAACTCTAGTGCGGCCGCACTTAAGAGTATTACGTACAGTTCTGGTCACTGCATTATAAGAAGGATGTGGAAGCATTGGAAAGGGTGTAGAGGAGATTTATCAGGATGTTGCCTGGTATGGAGGGAAGGTCTTATGAGGAAAGGCTGAGGGACTTGAGGCTGTTTCCGTTAGAGAGAAGAAGGTTAAGAGGTGACTTAATAGAAGCATACAAGATGATCAGAAGATTAGATAGGGTGGACAGTAAGAACCTTTTTCCTCAGATGGTGATGGCTAGCACGAGGGGACATAGCTTTAAATTGAGGGGTGATAGATATAGGACAGATGTCAGAGGTAGGTTCTTTACTCAGAGAGTAGTAAGGGCATGGAATGCCCTGCCTGTAACAGTAGTAGACTCGCCAACTTTAAGGGCATTTCAATGGTCATTGGATAAACGTATGAATGATAATGGAATAGTGTAGGTTAGGTGGGCTTCAGATTGGTTTCACAGATTGGCGCAACATCGATGGCCGAAGCGCCTGTATTGCGTTGTAATGTTCTATGTTCTATGTTCAATTCCAATGTCTCAACTTGCCTTGATCCCTACGATTTGCTTACCAACATAACAGGTCCACAGCAGATGCCATATCCTTAGCCATTCACTGATCTCTAGAACATCTGGACAACAAGGGCATCTACGTCAGATTCCTGTTCATTGACTACATGGCCACCTTCCACACCATTATTCCCTCCAGATTGATCTCAAAACTCCGTGACCTTGATCTCTAGCACACCTTCTGCAATTGGAACCTTAGCTTCCTGACCCACAGACCACAATCAGTGAAGATAGGTAACTTTACCTCCTTCACAATAATACTCAACACTGGCGCCCCCAAGGATGCGTCCTCAGCCCCCCACTGTACTCCCTGTACACCCAGGATTGTGTTGTCAAATTCCAAACAAACACCATCTACAAGTTTGCTGACGACACCACCATAGCAGGATGGACATTGAATAATGACTAGTCAAAATGCAGAAGCAAGATACAGGGCTTGCTGACATGGTGCAATGAGAACTACTTCTCTCTTAATGTCAGCAAAAGTGAAGAATTGATCATTGACTTCAGAAAGAAAGGGGGAGAACGGTCCCCCAATCTACATCAATGGAACTGAGGTTGAGAAGGTGAAGAGCGTCAAGTTCCTCGGAGTGACAATAACCGAAAACTTGTCCTGGACTTCCCACAATGATGCAATGGCCAAGAAGGTACAACAACATCTCTTCTTCCTTAGGTAGCTCAGGAAATTTGGCATACTTATAAGGACCCCCCACAACTTCTATAGATGCACCATTGAAAGCATACTGTCCGGGTGCATAATGGCCTGGTATGGCAACTGCTCGGCCCAGGACTGTAAGAAACTACAGAAGGTAGCATGCACAGCCCAGACCATCACGGAAGCCAACCTTCCATTCGT
This sequence comes from Ginglymostoma cirratum, assembly GCA_024137785.1. Classification (NCBI taxonomy): domain Eukaryota; kingdom Metazoa; phylum Chordata; class Chondrichthyes; order Orectolobiformes; family Ginglymostomatidae; genus Ginglymostoma; species Ginglymostoma cirratum. The sequence continues at coordinate 16,897,537 of JAHRHZ010000111.1, read as the reverse complement.
GGACTTCATTTACATGGCTTGTTGCAACAGAAAGACTGCCAATATCATCAAGGACCCATCATACCCCAGTAATTATTTCCTGCAACTTCTTCTGTCAGGCAGAAGATACAGAAGCCTGAACACAAGCACCAGCAGGTTCAGGAACAGTTTCTTCCCTGCAGTTATTAGGTGCTGAATGGAACCTCTAGCCTCAAATATTGCTGTTCTTGCTAATGTTGATCTCATCTAGCACACGCTCTGTGCAATGGAACTTGTATGCCTCTGTCTAAGTCTTTTTACAACCTCTGATCTGTATATCCTTGCTTACACTGATCTGCCTATACTGCTCACAAACAAAGCTTTTCACTGTACTTTGGTACACATGAAAATAAATCAATCAGGAAGTGTCAGTTATGCTGGCTATGTGCCTGCTATGCCTTGATAGTACCAGTGAGGAGCAATGCTGGATTGCCAGCACATACCTGGGTGCAGAGGAGCCTTTTAAAGATGGTACAGGCATTAGGGATAACAGCCTTTCAACAGGTATCTGGTGGGTGATGAGGCTTTCTGGGTAGGTGAGTAGTAGGATGAGGCTAGAATTAGACGAGGGGCAATGATAGGGGCAGGATAGTGAGATAAGGGAAGTGGGTTTGGTACAATGTGGCAAGAGATCTTGCTAGACCTTGCAGAGAAAACTTTTTCGCGAAAATCAATGAGACTGATTCTTCACAAAAACAACCACATTCAATCCCGTATCTGTCCTTCTGAGCAGCCACAATGTAGAAATGCAAATAAAGCTTGTAAAGGTACACAGTACTGTCCACCTTCGAACCCCGGTTTTGAAATAGTAATAGCAACTCATTCTGAGCCTTCATCAAAGTACTCCCCTGCAACATAATACAATGAGGTCAACGTATATTGTTAGATCCTCAAAGAGACGAGCAACTTGGGAGAAAAAGATGAATTTCCCAGTGATTGATAGAACTAACCAACGAACAAGGTTTTAATACTTTTGCTTTAAGAAACTAAAATTAATATACATCAAACATTACCAAACAGATAACTAACACACTGAACTTAGGAAGAGATAATTTTGTAGGAAGTGATTATTTCAATTCAGATACTGCTAGCTAAACTCAGCTTTCGTGGAGTGAAACATAATGAGAAACTCTGGAGAAAAAGTTCAATATCTGACTTATATTTACACTGCACCCGTGGCATTGGTGCAAAGCAAAATTTTATATCTGTGCAATCGTTGCAAATCTAGTTTAAAGCCTTCCTCAGAAGAATGCTTCCTACTGCATTGATGCACATCCATTTTTGTGTTGCTCATTATGTTGGCCTGACATTGTTAATTTTGTAGCAATTAGTGCCACAATTTTTTTATTATTAACATTGTTGACTCTTGTCTATTAGAAATCAGGTTGAAACCACCAAACATCTACCACACTCAAGTGGCCTACCTAACACGAGGTCAGTAGGTATTCTGATTCCTTTGCTTTGTTATACATATTGAAAACTTTTAGATGTTTTCCAGATTATAGAGTTTGAATGTAGAAAATAGTTTCTAGCTATTGATGGATATTAAAAATTAGAAGAACAGACTCTGAAAAAATGGTGAATTTTTTGATTTTTTATTGGTTAGACAGCTAGTCAAACTGATTTATATTCAGCCAGCTAATATTGCTCATACAGCATAGACCTCTGGTAATATGGCTCAGGCAATAGTCATCTATCGATGTCACTCTATTTGCTTTTCTAATTGGCAAATGGGTCAACTGATCTATCAGATTCCCCTTTTAATACTTGTAAAGACTGAGGAGAGAAAAGGATTTTTAATCACCTTTGTTCAATTTCTCAGTATCAAGATAACCAGCAAGGATTCCCTTGTATTTCAAAGAGGGGTATTTAAATGGTTTATGGAGACTATAATGTTACAATGTATGCATTCCCAGTAAAATTATTTCCATCTGTTGGTACAAATGAGTCATAACTGTTCTATAGCACTCTATGATGTCTAATTGTCTGCAAGACCATGAAAATAGCCAATAAGGTTACCACGTTAGCGACTTTGACATTACCAATTAGCTTGGTCAACTGTCAGTCATCATATAAATAGAGTCATCGAGTCATAGAATTGTACAGCATGGAAACAGACCCTTTGGTCCAAATCATTCATGCCAGCCAGATATCCTAAATTCCTAAGTCTAGTCCCATTTGTTAATATTTGGCTCATATGCCAAATGCTTCCTATTCATGTACCCATCCAGATGCCTTTTAAATGTTGTAATGGTACTTGTCTCCATTGGCAGCTCATTCCATACATGTACTATGCTCTGTGTGAAGAAGTTGCCCCTTAGGTCCTTTTTATATCTTTTCCGTTTCAACTTAAAACTATGTCGTCTCGTTTTGGACTCCCCTACCCTGGGAAAAAAAGACCTTGACTATTCACCCTATCCATGTCCCTCATGATTCTATAAACTTCTATAAGGTCACCGCTCAGCCTTCGAAGCTCCAGGGAAAATAGCCCCAGCCTATCCAAATACACATTTGTCTTAACATATCTCTTCAATTGAAAAATTCGTCTCCGCTTTGTTGTCCATTTCTTTCTGTGAGCTCATTTTTCTAAATATGAATTAGCTTTTAAAACTTATTGTTCCAGAGCTAAAGAGGTGTACATCTGTGATGAAAAGAAAATCGCAAACTGAAAAAAGCAACAGAAATATCAAATGTAAGCTTGCAAAGAATACCTGAATCAACAGTAAATTGCATTTTCCAATTGTGCTCATGCAGTAAACAGATAGTGAACAAAGAAATGCAATAACTCCTGAGGTCAAAGTAATATCAGCAACAATTAAGGTCCAGGCGCCCATGGAAGATGGAATTAGCCCCAGTTCCTGCCTTCTTCACTTCTGGGGCACTCCTTGCTATGAAAATCCTAAGCTTCTGTCTGTATTCTGAAGGTTTACAACATTCACTTTAAAATGATGTGAGAAAGAATGAGATACCCAGAAAAAAATCACTCAATATTTCTTTTCTGTATACTTATTGATCAATAAAGAGAGCAATTGTCTTGGTCAGAATCGAGAATAACAGTGGAAGAAATCTATACTGTAAAAATACTGCTAAAATTTTGTTGAGAAGACTCAATGCTTTTCAGACATGAGATTAAAATATCTGGTCTTCGTTATGACCCACTGGGAAATTTCACTAATCATCAAGCTTCACTGCTCCCACAGTCAACACAAAAGTTAGTGATCTAATCAAAATATGCAAAGTCCCTGATTTACCTGTCAGTTGACACTGACCCAGTTCTTACAATTAAAAACAACTACTGTTTAAGTAAACTCTAATCACAAGTAAAGTGTAATGAATGGTCAGCACATAACTCTATTTGTTAGATAAGCAAAAAGCATCAGTTCCATGGATGCAGGGAAAATAATTTTGGGAACCACTGTTCAATCATTGAATTGTTGATGGCCAAATCACATTCCATATACACCCCTGGTGCTGGACTATTTATAAACAGTCTCCCTCCCTGCTTGAACAAAGCGGCAGTGTAAACATCTCACACAACGTGTTTCATTAACATGCTTTTAAAAGTATGGCAATTTCTTCCATAGTCCTTAGTTTTAAACAATCAGTTTCCATTTCAGATCACAATCAAAATACAGAAAATATTTTTTATTGGTCTTTACATTCTTTACTTGAGGCAAAAATGTTAATGCCTCTATAGACAGTATTGATGGGTTTGAAAAGGGGAAATAGCACATCTCCTTTGTTTTTTGCGCGATCAACATACCAATCACATTACAAGTATTGGTGGACCAATACTATGAATTCTTTATCTGAAGATGACACTACATACAAATAATGTTAACTAGGAAGAAAGTCATACATTTCTCATCTCAGACTATCTTCTGCTGCAGACTGAATACAGGTCATGGGACCACTACATCACATCTGTTGAGTTGACAATGATTGATAGCAGTTTAAGATCTGCCCCCTATAGACACAAACACATCATATCACATCACAACAGCTCACACTGGGATTACAAAGGAACACTACTAGAAGTGCCACAGAATTTGGGCTCACTTACCTTTAACATCTAAAATTCAGGAACCTTTGTGCCATTCTCCTCATCTATCAATTATGAACGTTCACACCACTTCATTGTTCAGTTCAAGAGTTTTTCTTGAGTAAAGATTTTTTGCTTTTCCCAAGATTTCACCAGACTCCCTGTCCAAAACTCAATTTGCTACAATCATTTATTTGGCCATTCATGATCCTTTGCTTTCCTTGGCAGACTCTTCAATGCAATGCAGAAATTTGCATGGACAATACACCGTCACTTTCATTCCTTGGCCTCAGCATCCTTGGAAATATATCAAAGCTCCTACACTATCGCTAGGTCAAAATCCTGGAATTCCTTCCAAAGGCCATTTTGGTCAACCTACACTGAATGAACTGCAGTGGCTCAAGAAGGTAGCTCACCACCACCTTCTGAAGGGCAGCGAGAGACAGACAATAGATATTGGCTCAACCAGCGAAGGCCATATTCCACAAATAAATACAAACAAAACATGGTGTAGTCCTTGCTGGCAAGTTAGATGTTTTAACAAAATTAATGTATTCATTGAAATTCTTCTTCTAAATCATCAAATCTCAGTTTAATTTCTTAACAATCTTCCCACAGCAAGTTTTATCAGCCGTTAGTATCTTGAGAAAATTCAGTGTGATTCTGACAAGTTTCAGTACTCAGGACTAAGATGCCCATTAATTGAAACTCAACATTTTTTGTGCAAGTTGACCCCATCTACTGTTTATCTCCCCATTTACGAGTAGATAAAACTCATCCGCAATTTCTTACACCCTCTAAGAACTTGATATGGAGCAAAATGCAGGTAGCTCCTAAATCCAGTTGAAATTTAGCAGTAATGCTGTCATTGATCTCACTGAGAAAGCTGTGAGGGTCATTCAAACTCATGCGATTAAGATGCTGAGGTCTGGGAATTCAGCACATTCTGCCAATTTACCATTTAAATTATGCTGTGCAGTACAAAATAGCAATTTAATGAAATGGAATGACTGATCTCAATGCTGTAGGGACAGTAGCATAGTGGTTATATTTCTAGACAGCAATCCAACTGTCTGAACTAATGGTCCAGAGACATGAGTTCAAATCCCATCACTGAAGCTAGGAAATTGAATTCCAGTTAATAAACAGATCTGGAATTAAAAAGCTAGGCCCAGGACTTCCAATTACTGTCGGAACAGATCTATCTGTCGGTAATCGGATCAAAATAATGCTCACTTACATTTCAGTCTGCTTTTCAGCCACATTTCTGAGGCTGTTTTCTCCCAGACGCCTCCATTGCAAACTCCTGTCTATGCCATGACACAGTACATGGGAGGCAAAGCCAAGCCCTTCATCACACCAGAAGAGTTGGGAAATCTCCTTAAGCTTAGCAACAAACATCATAGAGATAAGAGTATTGAAACTTTGGTAAACATGACATTCTTTTTGTTTTAACCATTTGATTATGGTTTTTTTGATTGATTAAATGAGTACCAATTTTTAAAATTACTCTTAAAGATTTATTGTCATCGCTATTTAATAATTGTTCCAAGTGTTATTAGATATTTTAAAATTTATTTTAACATTCAAAGTTGTTTGATTATTTCTTGTGAATGAGTATGGGTGAGTGAGGTATGTAGGTTAGGGGTTGGTGAGGTAGGTAAGTTACAAGATAAGGTGGGCGTTTGGCAGAGTCACAATGTGACTAGTAGATAGGTTAGCAGGAGGTTAGTGTGGCTGGTGGGTGGATGAGGCTAAGAGTAGGTCAGGGCGACAGGTCAGGGAGGAGTCGGGGAAGCAGTTCTTTTGGTATCATGGGGAATTGTGAAATTGGTGGGGAGCCTGAGGTTGGGGAGGGGAAGTCAGTGGGAGAGTTGTGGGGAGGACATGCAGTTGGGGTGGGGTGGTGTTTGTCCTTAGACCTAGGGATGGTATGTGTTCTGGATTTTACTACTATTTTAACTCCTGTATTTTGGAATATGAACACTGATATTGGGCTTGAAAACAAGTACCAGGCAATTTATTTACAGATCAGCTCAATATGTTGCAAATCTATGAAAAATATTGGCATTGTCCTAACTCTTTGACTGACTGACCTTACTGTCACTGCAACTACTCAAGTTGGAGATGATGCATTAATTTTAGGATATCACTTGGTATGACATCACACCGATGTTACCACTTAACTCTCCAAAAGGCAAATGTTTGCCTGATCGTAGATACATGTAGTATCATAATATTCCCCATATTAATAAATAACATTTTCCCAATGACAATTCTGTTCAAAGATCAAATTTAACGGAGACATATGTCCTCAACTTATCTTTACACGTTGAGATAATGCTTCAACAGACATATAATATGACTAGGGAGAGAAATCAGGGTTAACATTTCCGGTCAAGTGACCCTTCCTCAGTTCTGAGGATGGGTCACTCGACCCGAAGCATTAACTCTGATTTCTCTCCATAGATACTGCCAAACCTCCTGAGCTTTTCCAGCAATTTTTATTTTTGTTTCTGATTTACGGCACTCGCAATTCTTCTGGATTTTATATAATGTGACTGGATTGAGTTCTTATACCACTCTCAGGATGTTTTCAGCACACTTTCTTGCCGCTCTGTGTTGCCAGCTACTATGGATTGGAGTGGACCGATCACTTTGGATGTCTTGTTATCTGGTGTTATCACAATACGTACAGTGTCTGAATCATAGATTGCATCAGCGCTGCCTCGTGCTCCCACGAGGAGCTCGAACAGTTCATCCACTTCACCAACACCTTCCACCCCAACCTGAAGTTCACCTGGACCATCTCCAACACTTCTCTCTCCTTCCTGGACCTCTTTGTCTCCATCTCGGGTAACCACCTAGAAACCGATGTCCATTTCAAGCCCACTGACTCCCACAGCTACCTGGAATACACCTCCTCCCACCCACCTTCCTGCAAAAATGCCATCCCCTATTCCCAATTCCTTCGCCTCCGCCGCATCTGCTCCCAGGATGAGACATTCCACTCCCGTACATCTCAAATGTCCTCATTCTTCAAGGATCGCAACTTCCCCCCACAGTGGTTGAGAACGCCCTCGACTGTGTCTCCTGCATCTCCCGGAACACATCCCTCACGCCCCGTCCCCGCAATAATAACCAAAAAAGAATCCCCCTCGTCCTCACATACCACCCCACCAACCTCCGGATCCAACGCATCATCCTCCGACACTTCCACCATCTGCAATCAGACCCCACCACCAAAGACATTTTTCCCTCCCCACCCTTATCTGCCTTCTGGAGGGACCACTCCCTCCGCGACTCCCTTGTCCGCTCCACACTCCCCTCCAGCCCCACCACACCCAGCACTTTTCCCTGTAACCGCAGGAAGTACTACACCTGCCCCCACACCTCCTCCCTCACCCCAATCCCAGGCCCCAAGAAGACTTTCCACATCAAGCAGATGTTCACCTGCACATCTGCCAATGTGGTATACTGCATCCGCTGTACCCGTTGTGGCCTCCTCTACATAGGGGAAACCAAGCGGAGGCTTGGGGACCGCTTTGCAGAACACCTGCGCTCAGTTCGCAACAAACAACTACACCTCCCAGTCGCGAACCATTTCAACTCCCCCTCCCATTCCTCAGATGACATGTCCATCCTGGGTCTCCTGCAATGCCACAGTGATGCCACCCGAAGGCTGCAGGAACAGCAAATCATATTCAGCCTGGGAACCCTGCAGCCCAATGGCATCAATGTGGATTTCACAAGCTTCAAAAACTCCCCTCCCCCTACCGCATCCCAAAACCAGCCCAGCTCATCTCCACCTCCCTAACCTGTTTTTCCTCTCACCTATCCCCTCCTCCCACCTCAAGCCACACCCCCACCTCCTATCTACTAACATCATCCTGCCCCCTTGACCTGTCCGTCCTCCCTGGACTGACCTATCTCCTCCCTACCCCCCTACCTACACTCACCTTTACTGGCTCCATCCCTGCCTCTTTGACTTGTCTGCCTCCTCTCCACCTATCCTCTCCTCTATCCATCCCCTATCCGCCTCCCCCTCTCTCCCTATTTATTTCAGAACCCTCTTCCCCTCCCCCATTTCAGATGAAGGGTCTAGGCCCGAAACGTCAAGTTTTCCTGCTCCTATGATGCTGCTTGATCTGCTGTGTTCATCCAGCCCCATGCTTGTTATCTCGGATTCTCCAGCATCTGCAGTACCTTTTATCCCTCTCACATCGAAAATAGGAGCAGGTTTAGGCCTTTTGGCATTTTGAGCCAAACCTGCCATTCAATATGATTATGGCTGATCATCCAATTTAGGAGCCTATTCCTGCTTTCTCCTCCAGTTCCTTCAATGCCGTTACCCCTAAGAGATTCATAAAAGTTACATGAAGCAAAATTCAGCTTTGCCTCTGAGAGAATCTAATTTGCTCCTTAAGTCTGTTAGGCTATTGTAACTTCCTCCCACCTTTCTTCCTTGTGTATGAACCTCCTTCACTCCCACTGTGACTCACTCCATCCCTGCCTCACAATATATGTCCCTTTCTCCCTCACCATGCTTTTCTCTGGATCTCCATCCCTTCTTCCCTGTGAGTCTTTTTCCTTGTCTATGTATCACCCTCCCTCCCTCTGACCTTTCCTCCATGAATGTCACTCTCTCTTTCTCCCTACGTCTCTCCACCCCACCCCCCACCAAACCCCCACCACCTCCCCCTACACGCACCCCCCTTCACCCACAACCCAACCCCTCCCCTGCCCCAGTCTCTCCCAGAAGGATAAGTAGACTATTAACAAATATGTAAACAAATGGCTTTTATTTAAAAATAGAAATGCATACCTCTGAAATATATGTTGTATATCATTCATACAGCTCATATGTCATTCTTCAACAATATTGATTAGACTATACAAAGGTATGTTATTAACATTTGCACTGCCATGACTTATATATAGCTGTGCAAAGTTATTTTACAGTACTAGCAGGCAATGCACAAAACGTACCAATGGAAATGATGACATAATACAAATCTTTGAAACACTCCTTAACGAATAGTGCCTTCAGGAGCATGAACCACAAAACAAAATGTATAATACTAAACGCGCCGTTAAAATGGATTTCAACATAAAGGGTAAGACATGAAAATAAGCAAAATGTCCCTCAATTAATGATAACCAAGCAGAGGATGGATTGAGTAGCATTATGAGGCAGGATGCTATTATTGATAGTGACCCTCTATCCTTCTACATCATCCCCCTCTTCATGAAGGGACCTCCTCAGCCCTGAATGCAACCCTCGGGACCAGATGTCTCTGCTCTGGGCTCCATCCAACATTTCCTTGAAGCTGCTAGTTCCAGGAGTCATGGCTGTGCACAGACCTTGAGGCCTAAAGCTTGGGAAACGGCAACATGTCGGACCCTCCTTTGATAAACCCCGTGTGCGCATCACGCTGTCAAGAAAAAACATATCACGTCGACCATTGAAGCTTCAGTCGTGCAGAAGCCATCACACATGTCTGTATATGACAGTCTCCACACTTCAGAGGAATCACTAAGAACTTGTTCAAGTGAGACGTAATGTTACATTCAAGGCTCAACTCAGCAGCGTGTCTATGACAGGCATCAGACCTTTCTTCCACTTTTCTGAAACTTTTACTTTCAAGTTTTTGCCAACATTTACTTGGAAGAGATTATCAAAAGTAATGTATGACAAATTCACATCAAACATGCTGGCCTACAGAGTACACAGGATCTCTATAACAGCTGGAGGCATTTTGAGTCCACAAACAATCTTACTTTCTTAAAATGTTACCAAGATCAAAACAAAAATCGTTGAGTGAAATTCATATCTTTCAGGGCTTTGTCTAAATTTACAATCTTATATTACTTTAACCAGCAGTTCTTTGAATCTCCATAATTCAGTCCAAGATCATAAATAACTGATGTGGAACCTTCAAAAAAGCATGTAGGTCCATTAAATGTGTTTGTGCATGCACTTCCTGTAAAGTCCCAAGCAAATTGTCAGACGTTGAAGAGGAAAATCTGCCTCCACAATTCTTGATAGGTCTAGCTCATTTCGAAGGTGGCAAAAGGAATGTATTTGCCCAGAAACCAGCTTTGTATGTTCGCCACTCCCAGTAATATGTTGTAACAAATGTAGCTGTTCATCGTCAGATCACTGGAGGCTATCGTCTTGAATCCCAGTTTATATTCGAACTCTGGATAATAGTGTTGGAATTTTCACAAGAAGATATAGGAGCATTTAACAGTGACTTACTGCAAATCATTTCCAAAGGCTCATGACCTATTTCCAGACAGGCGTGTGTGGAATTGCTGAAATGCAAACACCACTGTCACAGCTTCCTTGTTGGTATTAGAATAATTTTCCTGGGCTGTTGTAAGGAATTCTGGATTCATGTGTGATGGGATTTTGTCATTTAACAGGCATGTTGCAAGAAAACATCTTTATGTTCAAGCTAGTGGATGGTACACTCCCCCATTTTGCAGACCTCAATAAAAATACAACAATTCTAGTTCCTCATCACAACACAGAGCCAAATCTATGGCATCTTTTATGTTAGCTTCTCTCATTCTTGCTGCACCAATAGCTTTAGTATGCAATATATGTCATCCAGCAGAGTGGAAACTGAACCTTTAACAGGGCAAAGCCACTTAATGTCAAAGTAAAACATTTAAGGACTTTTTTTGGTAATTTTGTTCATAACTGGTATTTTCTCAAAGATGATAGTCAGGAACGTACAGATTTTACCAGAGATTTGTGCATAACAGCACAATAGCAAGTACCAGGTAAGTCACTCTAGTTTTTGTGAATCCACTTTTGAATAAATTTATCACCAAACCAATACCTGCAATCAATTAAATAGATCTTTGACTTGTCTTATGTGCTTTTCCCAAGTATTGCTAATGCGCCATATCGTCCGAATACACTACTCAGTTGCAAGCTTCAGCCACAAGCTTCTGAAATGTAGCTGGGGTGCCCTTTAACCCACTGGCATCATTGACACTGGCGTAACCCATTCAGTGTAACCCTTGCAGTGTAAAAAACGTGGAAATTTCTCTGGCCCTAGATGTTAATAGCATTTGCTAATAACCTTTCAATGGATAACTATTAGAAAAGTATGAGGCACTGCCAACCATATTAATACAGCCTTTAATTCATAGAATTGAAATCAAATCTGTTTTTGAGACCAAATTCACTTTCCACGATCTATACAGAATCTAACGGACCCATACGGTTTAGGAACTAGCTCTCTTCGTGAACTCCAGCTGCTTTGACTAAGTTCAATTAAATGATTCTCTCTCATGGATTGAACCTTTGTTTCCACTGAAGCTCACTTTCGTTGGCTCAACCAATAGGGATGTTGTTTTACTGGCTCTGAATCCCCAGTGTCCACATCCTGTCCAGCTAATGTAGTACATCTATCCAAATGTATCTTCCCAGGTTATTTTACACTTCCTCAGTAGCCTTATAAGATCTTCCCATTTTCCTGTCTCTATATATGAGAACAGCTTCTAACTTTCCCAGTATTTCTGTAGTAGCTAGTCAAATTGTAGGACATTTGCTTTGAGAACTGTTTATCTCTCCTACCTCACCTGATTATCTCCATCATTGTCCACCACTCTGACCATCCGACATATTTGTTCCTCCTTATCCTCTTCCTTACAATAAAAACTTTTCAACACATTTATGTAATATAACCAATTCTTCTTCCTACAATTAGGAGCATTTACCAAACAAGTCACATTATTAACCCTCTTAACTACTTCATATGGCTTATTGGATTTCATTTTCAGAAGTTCACCTTGCAAAGAAGAACAACACCAAAACTTTGTCTCCTACCTAGAACACTCTAGTTTAAATAAGTTCTGTAGCTGTTCTACATGTTCCTCTCATGTTACCATGTACTGTGATATAATCCAAGTAACCTAGAAAATTAAACACTTTGGTTATAATTACATAGACCATAGAACAGTTCAGCACAGGAATGGGCCCTTCAGCCCACGATGTTGTGCCGAATATGATGCCAAATTAAACTATTCACTTCTGCCTGCCCTTAATCTATTTCTCTCCATTCCTTGCATATTCATGTGCTTAATTAAAAGTCCCTTAAACGCCCCTTTTGTATCTGCCCCACCACCATCCATGGCAGCATGTTCCAGGCTCATACCACTCTCTGTGTAAAAAAACTGCCCTCTCACATCTCCTTTAAACTGTTTTGCTCTCACCTTAAATGTATGTCCCCTAGTATGAGACATTTCAGCTCTTGGAAAAAGAATCTGACTGTCAACCCTATCTACGCACCTCACAATTTTATAGACTTCTATCAAGTCTCATCTCACCCTCTGCCATTGCAGAGAAAACAACCTGAGTTTTTCTAACCTCTCCTTATGGCTCATACCCCTCCAGCACTACCCTCCGCTTTCCATGGCCAAGCCAATTTTGAATCCATGCAGCCAAATCACTATGGATCCCATGCATTTTAATCTTTTGGACGAGCCTGCCAAGAGGGTACTTGTCAAAAGCCTTACTAAAATCCATGGAGTCAACATCCACTGCTCTACACTCATTGATCACCCTTGTCACCTCCTCAAAAAATTCACCCAAGTTAGTAAGACATGACCTGCCCTGCACAGAGACGTGCTGACTGTCCCTAACTAGGCCATACTTTTGAAAAGCACGTAAAACCTATGCCTAATAATTCTCTCCAATAGCTTCCCAACCACCGATGTTAGACTCATTGGTCCATAGTTGCCTGGAATATCCCTATTTACCTTCTTGACCAGGGCTGCCGAATGTTTATGTGCTCAGTCTTCCATTTTCAACTGGGAAACTGTGAAATGTTCCTGTATTACCCTTCAGACTCACAGGAGCATTTCTAAAAACATGGACACATAATCTGACATTAAGTATTCATTTTTATCATTCAAGGACTTCTCCATAATCAATTTTAATAGACCTCTAATCTCATGACCATGAATAAATTCAAATGGACTAAGTAGAGTGGTTTCATTTGGAAAACCTTTGAAAGCAAATCCACTCCTTTAGCTCAGAGCAGTGTGCTTTAATCATGGATTTGAGTTTCTGATGGTACTCTTCCAGCTCCCTGCATTTGTAGATGAAACATAGCTCACTTCAATTGTTTTATATCCAAACTGTTGATGATTTCGTGGAAAACTTTAGATGTAAAGTTGGGTCAGATTGCACCTCAAATGGTAGTCCATAACAAGTTAAAAAAACTACACCGATTTTTCCAGTACTGCCCTAGACGGAATTAGCCTTAAAATTAATAGATTCCAGGAATCCTATTGTCACATTCATAATTGTAAGCATATGTTAATGTTTTTCTTTGTTTTCACTAATGGTCAGAATAAACATACAAACACGCACACACACCCTCTTCAGGGAAATGGAAAAATGATTTCCCTGTGCAGGTTGACTTTCTGAAAAAGAACAATTTTGCCAATGGATTATACTTGAAGACAATTGAAAAATAATAGAACGTTCTAGAATCTTGCTGTGATATTCTGGCGCATATGGTCAAGTCACTAATTGTGCACAGTTGCCTCAGAAGTCTTTTAGTCACAGCTTGCTCAGGAAACATAATCTTGAGATGTTCTTTCAATCATTCTTTAAAAAGATAAAATAGGTTTCACCCTGAACTAATGTAGAGGGTTGACGTTTCGGGCCAAGACCCTTCTTCAGAAAACAAGGGTTTTCTGAAGAAGGGTCTCGACCCGAAACGTCAACTTTCCTGCTCCTCTGATGCTGCTTGGCCTGCTGTGTTCATCCAACTCCATAAAGTTGTATCTCAGATTCTCCAGCATCGGCAGTTCCTACTATCTCTGTATTAATGTAGAGGGTTCTCTTTTAAGAAATGGGAGAGTTAAGCTGGGCAACTTGTTCATAGTGAGTTTTTCTCCGATGTAATAGGTTCTTTCCAGGCCTTCCTCCAACTGAGCCAGATCAAACAAGTATCTCTCCAAGTTAGTCACTGTTCAAAATGTCCCCAGCAAGGTCCACAGTGAAGCAAGAAGTTATTACCAGATTTATAGGAATGATTGATTAAAAGAAAATTTCAATGTCTATTGTGAACTTACAATGACTTGTTTTAAAGAAACCACATCAAAAAAAGCTTTTTCCACAATACTTCAAAAATTTTAAAAAAACATACATAGGACATAGAACAGTACAGCACAGTACAGGCCCTTCAGCCCACGATGTTATGCTGACCTATTATCCTACTACCCTGCATACCCTACCTTATAGTATCATCCATGTGCCTAGCCAAGAGTCGCTTAAAAGTCTCTAAAGTATCTGACTCCCCTACCACTTCCAGGAGCACATTCCACATGCCCACCACTCTTTGTGTAAAGATTAAATTAAATTAAATCCTATAAGCAGCTTTAAATATACAGAGACTTCATAATACTTGTTACATTACATCTGACATACATGATTGTTTCTTATGAAAAATCAGACTCAGCATAAGGGTAAGTATACACTATTACTTTAGTTACATACCATAAACATAAAGAATCACTATCACAGAATTGTTACAATGCAGGAGGCAGCAATTTGGCCCATCATATCTGCACTGGTTCTATTTCCTATCTTCTATCTTATCCCTGTATCCATGCATAGCGTTGGTATCCAAATAAATATCCAATGTCCTCTTGAATGTCTCAATTGAATCTGCCTCCACAATATTTCCAGACAGTGCATTCCATACCATCACCAGTCACTGTGTGAAAATAGCTTTTTTGCATCTTACATCTCATTCTTTTGTAAAGCAGTTTAAAACATTCTGTTTGTGAGTGGGAGAAATTTCTCATGCTCAACTCTGTCTATCCCCCTCATTAAACTCCTATCCATTCTCCTCTTAATATTTTCCAGTCTATGAAGAACAGTACCAACATCTTCAATATCCCCTCAAAACTCAAGTTTCTCATCCCTGGAACTAGTCTTGTAAATCGATTCCACATTTTCAGATACTAATTGCCTCTTCTGACAGGTACAATTGGTAGTCTGTTCACAACCTGAGCTGGTTTTCTGAAGTTAAGTCATGGTTTTAGTTCCCACTTCAAACTCACTCGTGTTATCACAAGTATTAAAACCTCCAATGTATTTTAGAGTATAATTTTTTTAAAAAATCCTCATATTAAAATGTAGGGTGGGTTAACTTCTTTGGCTAAGATAATTAGTGTGTGTGATTTGGAATAATGTCAACATTGTGTGAAGTATCAGGACAGAATGAGCTAAGGACCTGCTTTTGATAAAGCACACATGCTATGTCATGTAAACTGTATTTCTTGATGCACTTAAGCGTGGTTGCCTAGCAATGTTTCAAGAATAGAGCTGAAACATGTTTATCAGAATAAAACTAAGCATTTTTAATAGGTGTGTACAGTGCTCCACTTGTGAATGAGTTAATTTAAATGCTAGTAATTTTTCTGCTGGCACTAAAAGGCAAGTGATCAGATTCGATTGTCAGAGTGATTACAATGTCCAAAAAATTCAAGATGGATTTTCGTGGACGGGGCAGAAAGGTCAGGTTGGGAAACACTTTCACTTGGTAGAGGGCAGTCACCTTTAAAAATGTCCTGCCTGTGATAGTTTCATCAACAGGGTGGTGGGAGTGAGATGAACCTGGTCCTATTGGCTCTGGAGCCAGACACATGTTGTCAAAGTAAGTAGGCAAACAGCTACCTGATAATGAATCATAGAACCCCTACAGTGTGGAAACAGGCCCTTCCGTCCAACAAGTCGACACTGTCCCTCAGGCCACCCACCCAAACCCATTCACCTATAACCGACCTAATCTACACATCCCTGAACACTATGGGCAATTTAGCATGGCCAATCCACTTAGCCTGCACATCTTTGAACTGTGGGAGGAAATCAGAGCACTTGGAGAAAACTCATGCAGACACAGGGAGAATGTGCAAACTCCATACAGACAGTTGCTTGAGGGTGGAATTGAACCCAGGTCCCTGGTGCTGTGAGGCAGCAGTGCTAACCACTGGGCTACCATGCCATCCATGTCACTAACTGTGTTGTATTAATGGATATCGGGTGCTTAAACTCCCACCCTTCATCCCTCTCATATATGACGCATCACACATAGCCCCCATTCCCCCTCCATGACTCATATCCCACACGCCTCCCCACACTTGTCTTTCACCACATTGCCCTCATGGCCTCATATCCTCTCCATGTGTCTTCATCCACCTTTATGAGAACTAGGTGCAGGCGCAGACAATACAGCCAACTGAATCTGCTCCACTGCGGGATACAATCATGAATGATCTCATCATGGTCTTAACTTCACTTTCCTGCACACTCCCTGTAACCCTTCAACCTGTTAATTAAAAATCTGTCTGTCTCCTCCTTAAATTTACTCAATGTCTCAGCATCAACTATACTGTGGAGTAATGAATTCTATAGTTCCACGACCCTTTGAAAGAACTAGTTTCTCCTCATCTCTGTCTTAAATCTGTGATGCCCGATCCTAAACCTATGATAAACTCTAGATTGATCCACCTGAGGGAAAATCCTTTCTACATCTACTTGGTTAGTCCTCTTTTGTATCTTGTTTACCTTAATCAGACCTTGCTCCGTTCCCCCACAAAACACCCGTGCTATGTTAATGGCCACTCACCAAGGATCCACTCGCCAATAGTCACCAATACCCACTCACCAAGGATCCACTATGTACGGAGCTCAGGAGCCATAGGAATAGGAAGATCTTGAAATGGGTATGAAAACATTACATTTCTAACAATCTGATAGAGCTGTTACTCAAACTCAGAAACACACAACACTGAAAATAACTCCACATCCAATAACAAAAGGTTAAAATCTCCTCAAGTGGTTATTCCATTTCGAAAACAAGCATCCATTCAGTAACCTCAAAGACAGATAACCCTTTTGAAATCTTCTAAAGCTGTCAATGCTGCTGGGATAAGATGTTTCACAGCTTCTGAAGTTCAGCCAAGCTCAGCTCTCAAAACCCACCATTAAAGTTCATATGATGGAGTCCATTGAAACCGATAAAAGAATTTTTTTTATATAACTGGACTTCTCTAGATGATCTGACAGTCAAAGCTGAAGGAGTTGGCTGTTTTGTTTTTTTCCAAATAAAATGTATAAATACCATTCCTTTTATTCATATTTAAAATGTTGTAGGCACAAATCAATGTATGTTATGATCCTTGAGTTGCTTAGTGCTCTTTTTGTCAGTTTTGAATGCATAACAGCACTTTATTCAATGGCAAAAAGCATTGTTTTACCATCTTTGCACTTACAGAATATCAATGTACTGATAAACTTATTCTTGCAGGCCAAAGCCCAAGGATTCATAACTGCAATAAGAAACATTTTATATATAAAATAGCATCCATCTATTGATGAGTAGCTAGGATTTCCTGATCAATGAAAATTCCAGCCATTATGTGAATGATTCAATTTTAAACGTAATTTAATTATTGTTCTGTTTCATGATTTTGCAAAATTTATTTTTTTTCTTTTAAAAGGTTACTTACAAATAAAAACTAAAATATTTAACATTTTCTTTCATGCTCACCATTCAATGTCACATTGCACTTTAATACGGTATATACTTTAAGCTTTTTTTACAAAAAATTCCTGGTAACAATGTTAGCTAAATTTATAAGCGCCCTGAAAGAACACCAAAGAGGTCCAGAAACTTGTCATGCTCACTAATTTGTTCTGGGAGCATAAGCAGTTCTGTGGGTGGAACCACTGTCAGTCCAATTTTTCTTTAATCTAACTCACCCTGACTGAGCAAAATTACTACAACCAGAAAGGTTAAGGCACCCTTTCTCATGTTACACCTCCCCTCACTTACTGCATTGATATTCATTGAAATGCAACTTTCTGTACGCCTTCTTCTCTTTCTTTACACTTCCATTTTTTGCCCTTCTCTTTTCTGTTTTATTTTTCAATCTCCTGTTGTTTCATTATCTTCCTTGTTCCCCTCCCCATTTTCCACGTCTTTCCATTTGCCGCCTCTCCCTAGCCTTTTCTTCTCCTTCTCCCCATGTTCATTTCCTTTTTTCTAATATCATTTCCTTCATTCTCTTCCTTCCCTCTCCCTTTCTGAACTTCTGCATTCCCTTCCCTCCTCCATTTGCCTCTCACCATTACTCATTTTCATCATCTGTCCTAAATTATATCTGTCCAACTTTTATTACAGCCCACCCTCTCCAGCTGTCTTTACTTGTCTCAGGGGAGAGAAATGATTGTTTCTGGTCACTAAGCACCTTAGAATGAAAAAAAAATGGGCTGTTACAAGGATTTGGAAAACATCATTTTCTGTGATTGATTTAACAAGAGACGAAACCAGCAAAGATAATTCCAGCCCATGATGTAGAAGATGGCTGAAAATTGAGGTTACTGCCTGCAAACACTCGATTGTGTCTGACAAGCAATTAATTTTACATGAAATTTGTTTGGGATGCGTTTTTTAAAATATGAATTTGTCACCCCGCTGGAAGGACATGGCAAGACAATATTTTAGTAGAACTATGAATCGAATTAAAAATTCATTCTGTTAGTTTTTGGTTTGAAAGATGGGCTGGCAGAATATGATTAGTGACATTTTCTAACACAGGCTCAACAATCCACGCAGGCAGATAATTTAATCCATCTGGACTCTGGGAACAGGCGACTTTTGAGAAAATGGAGTCAAATGCAGCTTTAGGTGACATCGGTTAGTTAATTTGTGATTTACTACACAACATCTTGCTTATTGTAGTCCCTGTTAGTAAATGAGAAATTCTTCTGGAAGATATTTGAAAATCATCTGAACAAATAGGCTTTTTCACTAACATCGTGAGTCCATGTAACAATTACAATAGTTGTATAATGCCAGCCCGCATTCAGAATTGCATACTGACAAATTGTATAATTATTAATGATTAGCAAACAGAAGACCCTCAGCACAGAAGTGGAGTCATACCACATTATTAAAGGATCTTGAAGGAAACTG
Organism: Ginglymostoma cirratum; assembly: GCA_024137785.1. NCBI lineage: Eukaryota > Metazoa > Chordata > Chondrichthyes > Orectolobiformes > Ginglymostomatidae > Ginglymostoma > Ginglymostoma cirratum. The sequence goes on along the minus strand of JAHRHZ010000111.1, from coordinate 16,878,460 downwards.
AATAAAAATGAACCAATCTAAGCAAGATCGCTGAAGTTTACTTATGAGAGCTAAGTGAGTCCTGTATACGACATTGATAGCTCTGTGTGATAAAATGTACAAGAAGGTGTATAATTCCAGTCTGCTGGAAAAGAAGGGCTATAACCTCATATAGTTTTTTTTTCTTGAATGTAATCATAGAATCCCTGCAGCATGGAAACAGCCCCTTTGGCCCAACAAGTCCACACTGAACCTTGGAGCATCCCACCCACACCCATTCCCCTGTAACGCACCTAAGCTACACATCCCTGAACACCATGGGCAATTTATCATGGCCAATCCACCTAGCCTCCACACCTTTGGACTGTGGGGGGAAACCAGAGCACCCAGAGGAAACCCATGCAGACACGGGGAGAATGTGCAAACCCCACACAGACAGTTGCCTGAAGGTGGAATCGAACCCAGGTCCCTGGTGCTGTGAGGCACCAGTGCCACCCCCTGTATATACTGTAAGAATATAACATATGCATTTAAATAGATTCTCTTGATAACAATTTGAAACTATACATTGAGAAATTTCCTATTAGACCAAGGCAGCATTGAGTTTAACATTTTCAGAATGTGATCACCCAGCTCCATTTTGATTCCCTTCCTCCAGCACACCTAGGTTATAAATAGGCCCTGCTTTCCCGGCTATCTTCTGTTCTGATGAAAAGTTACTAGGGTGGCAAGGAGGCCCAGTGGTTAGCAGGGACCCAGGTTTGATTCCAGCCTCAGGTGACTGTGTGGAGTTTGCACATTCTCCCCATGTCTGCATGGGTTTCCTCTGAGTGTTCTGGTTTCCTCCCACAGTCTGAGGATGTGCAGGTTAGGTAGATTGGCCATAGTGTCCAGGGATGTGTAGGCGAGGTGGCCTACTCATGGGAAATGCAGGGGATACAGAGATGAGATGGGTTTGAGTGGAATGCCCTTCAGAGGGTCAGTATGGACTCAGCAGGCTGAATGATTTGCTTCCACACCGTAGAGATTCTATGATTCTACTGGACTCGAAATGTTAACTCTCTTTTTTTCTCTGTAGATGCTGTCTGCAGCACTCCAGTTTTCGAATCAATCAGGAGTTTGCTACAAAGGAGCGCTGGACATTGTATACAGTCCAAAAATGTGGCTAAACTCCATCTGAAGCTTTAAAACCCCAATTATGATGCCCACTTCACTCAATGCATCCTTAAATAATTTTACTTCTTTTTAGCCATTGAATTGGTTTTTTCTTCACCCCAAGACAATCTTCACTTATTTGTATCTCACCCTCAATTAATTTTCTCCAACAGAAACGTACTTCTACCAAAGTGACACCCATTTATTTTTCTCTTCATGTCACCATCCAATGCCACTTCTCACTCTATTATTTTATTTATTGACCTCACTCTGGACACCTTTCTGCTCCATTATTTATTTCCTCACTGGAATGGTCCTCTACCAAAGTCAGGCCCATTTATTTATTCACAAAGTCTTTAATATTTTATAGATATGTAATGTAATTATAATATGATTCCTTTAAATAGTGCTGGAGAGAGGACCTCACAACTGATTAGCATTCCGTTGTGTTGAGTAGGGTCAGCACAAGGCAACTGAATTGCCAAAATAGAAAGCAGGTCGTGCGCACAGTGCTGATGGTCGCCTACATAATTTATTTGCTGTTTTAAATCTTGCCAGCATGATCTGCTGATGAGACTGAGGCCGTGAAATTTCAACGCCCAGCTGGAAGTGTGTTTGCACTTTCTACTTGTCATTTTATATCAGTAGGTAACCATGAAATACCTAGGAAAGAGCATTGCTCAAGTTGAGTTCTCAGCTGTAGCTCTTTATTGAATATCACTACCATTGTTCATCTGCTTCTCACATTTTTGAGACTCCTAAGTATTTTCTTCCAGTTTAGAACTTCAGACCAAATCTATTGGTGAGTTGTCTCTCTGACTCAAGCCAGGTACTCCATGCATACAATATCTATAACTGCATGCAAGCAACCCCGTCATTATATTTCACCCCATGGGTTACATGACCTTCGGAGGATTTTCCTTCAACTTTAGAAAAAGTTAGTTTGTGCCTCAATTTACAATTTGTTTAATAGATTATTTAAGTGTTGAATGGGGAAATAATCAGATGCAATATCGCAGGGTAGAATTATCAACCAGCATTGTGATGACCCCAAACAAAATGGGGGAAGCTGAAGAGCAAAGCAGATGTATTGCCAGGGATAGAATCAGAGACATGGGGCTGACGTAGTCTGAAAGGTTAACGTGAATATATGAATAAGGTAGGTGATCATCATTGGAAAGTGTCGCAAAGTCACATGACTATTAGGAGATGGTTCTTTCTCCAATCTTGTGTCAGAAGTGTTGTCTTGATTTTTGTATGGCTCCTGCGTACTATGTTTAAATTAAAAAAATTATATTTGACCCTACATCAATAGGTGCCTACACTGTTTACAAACCTCTCTCTCTGACCCAACCACAATATGATTAAAGGCTCAACTATCTCTTCTTAAAGATTGAAGTGAAACATATAGATGCATCTGCCTTGATGAATCACAATTCAAATTACACCATTCTCTGGCTCATGAGTTTTATGCGTGACTATCCATACCTCTACTCAATCTTTTGGAAATAGGCTTATTTTTTAAACATTAGCATTATGAGGGATACGAACATTGGAGAATAAAACTCTTCTCAGTTTCAGATGCCCAATGCTAATTTTAAACTGTATATGGCTAGTCCAGATCAGTTTTCGGACAATGATAGAATGCAGTGAGTTGAGAATGGGGAATTCAGGAATAATAATACTATTGAACATGAAGTGGAGATGGTTAGTTTGTGTCTTGGAGATGGCTAGGGTCTGTGTAGTGCAAGAGCACTTGTTATTGCCCTAGTGTTACACACTGGTGTCTCACTCTTTTCTTACAGTTTCCAATTTTAAGTCACTTGTGAACAAGAGAGATGCTAATGAGACAGAATTTAGTTGGATCAATTGACGTTCCTCACGCTCAACTACGATTTTAACCAAAGTCTGTACAGACTGTTGTCAGTAGGCTAAGTTAGCAACAAATTAATTGGGAGCCAGAATGTTCACAGACCGCAAGTGCTTTTCCTTAATATTTGCCTCTTGTTACAGGCCAGGAGCAGCAGGACTATGCTATACATAAGCCTTCACATTGAGAATAACCTCCATTGTGGTGTGTGGCACTATCACCGTACTAAATAGAACACACTTTGAACAGATCTAACAACTCAAGTCTGGGCATCCATGGGGCACTGTAGGCCACCAACAGCAGCAGAGTTTTACTCCAGCACAATCTGTAACCTTATGGCCCAGCATATCCCCCACTCAACCATTACCATCAATGGGGAGTGCAAGAGGGCATGCCAGGAGCAGCACCAGGCATACATGAAGATGAGGTTTCAACCTGGTGAAGCCAACAAACAGGATTACTTGCATGTGAAACAACATAAACATCAAGTGATAAACAGAGCTAAGCGATCCCACAACCAACAGATCAGATCTAAGCTCTGCAGACCTGCCATGTCCAATCAGGAATGGTGGTGGACAATTAAACAACTCAACGGGGGAGAAGGTTCCACAAATATCCCCATCCTCAATAATGGAAGAGCCCAGAAAATCCATGCATAAGATAAGCCTGAAGCTTTCTCAACAATCTAGGGCCAGAAATGTCAAGTGAATGATCCATCTTGGCCTCCTGTAATGGTCCCCAGCATTACAGTTACCAGTCCTCAGCCAAATTGATTCAGTCGACATGATATCAAGAAACAGTTGGAGATACTAGATACTGCAAAGACTATGGGCCCTGACAACATTCCAGCAAAAGAACTGACGACTTGTGCTCCAGAATTTGCCATTCCCTCAGAGAAGCTGTTCCAGTCCAGTTACAACAATGGCATCTCCCCAGCAATGTGGAGAACTGCCCAAGTAGGTCCTGTACTTAACAAACAGGACAAATCCAATCCAGCCAATTACCGCTCCAACAGCCTACTCTCAATCATCAGTAAAGTGATGGAAGGTGTCATCAACAGTCCTATCAAACAGCAGCTGCTCAGCAATAACCTGCTCAGTGATGCCCAGTTTGGGTTCTGCCAGGGTGACTCAGTACATGAACTCCTTTCAATCTGAGTTCAAATGTGAACACAAGAGCTGAATTCCAGACGTGAGGCTAGAGTTACAGCCCTTTACGTCAAGGCTGCATTCAACCGAGTGTGGCATCAAGGAGCCCTAGCAAAACTGGAATCAATCGGTATCAAGGGGCAAACTCTCCAGTGGTTGGAGTCATACCGAGACACGTAGGAAGATGGTCGTGGTTGTGGGAGGTCAATCATCTCAGCTCCAGGCCATTTCTGCAGGAGTTCCTCAGGGTAGTGTTCAGGCCCAACCATCTTCAGCTGCTTCATCAATGACCTTCCCTCCATCATAAGGTCAGAAGTGGGGATCTTCGCCGATGATTGCACAAGTTCAGCACCATTCGTGACTCTTCAGGTACTGAAGCAGTCCGTGTTCAAACGCAACAAGATCAGAACAATATCCAGGCTTAGGCTGATAAGTGGCAAGTAACATCGTGCCACACAAATGCCAGGCTGTGACCATCACCGATAAGAGACAATGTAACCACCATCCCTTGACATTCAATGTTGTTAGAACAAAGAACAAAGAACAAAGAAAACTTACAGCCCAGGAACAGGC
>JAHRHZ010000111.1:16663677-16863735 GCA_024137785.1 Ginglymostoma cirratum | reverse complement strand
AGGGGGAATAAAAACCTCACACTTTCCAAATTCCACCTCTTGAGAAAACAAGAATAGTTTACATACCAGGCATGAATTATTTCAGGACAAAAGCTCCAGCAATTTTGATTCCTGATCATTGCTTGACTATGTGAATTCTATATAAGGTGCCTTTAGATCTACACAGATTTATTTTGTAATGATTCTCAGCAAACTAAACTTCTAAATAGGTGATGCAGTGATACAGTGGAATTGTCATTGGGCTAATAATCTAGATTTCAAGACTAGGGGGCATATTTTTAAATTGAGAGGAGAAAGATTTAAAAAAGATATGAGGCACACCTTTCTCACAGACAGTGTTTCGTGTGCGGAATGAGCTGCCAGAAGAAGTGGTGGATCCTAGTACAATTACAATGTTTAAAAGGCATCTGGGAGGGTTCATTAATAGGAAGGGTTCAGAGAGATATGAACCCTGGCAAATGGGACCAGGTCACATTGGGATTTATGGTTGGCACGGATGAGTTGGACCAAAGAGTCTGTTTCTATGTTGTATGGCTTCATGACTCTATGATTGTTTCTGGAAGGAACTACCCAATTCTTGTATCTGAGCTTCCAGTCTTTCAGCTGTGACCCAGTTCTGTGCCAGAATGTTTCAGGAGCAATAATGTGAACATACTGTTAACTATAGCCTGATGTTTTACTATGGTCTGTCATGTAATTCAAATGAACTGTAACTAAATATTATGTAATATGTAATTAATCTTTTGGTTCATCGTGGTATGGTCTTTGCAGAAGATAGGCATTGTGTGATCATCCTTTCTGACTTAATTGGTATCAGTAGGTCAGACTCATACCAATCAGAAGGATTGGCGGCACTGAATTCCGGATGTTTTGCCGGGTATCACTATCCAGCAGAAGGCGCAGAAACAGGAAGAAAGCTAAGGTGATGGAATGTGGGAGCAAAAGCATGGGAAAAAAAAGACCTGAGTGTAGACAGGCCAGAACAGGAAGTCTGGTAAAATGTTAAACTGAAACTCACAACGCTAAACAAATATATTATTAAAGCAGAGCACTGTTACCTGAGTTAACCTTACACACATACTCACTATAGTTTAAGTTTCAGTGATTTTAAATTAATTTAGTCAGGTGGTGAACTCATTAATTTTATGGTGATAAACTTACCTTGAGCTTTATGGCTATCACTGCTAAATACACCAAAGAATACTTTTTATTGGAAAGAGAGAAAAGAAATTATTGCACTATAATACAATACCTAATTGCTGGCTTGTGAAAGATTTTATAATTGTGGCGATAAATTAAAAGAAAATTTGAAGCAAACACAACAGGAACAATCTAAAAAGTGCATTTGTGGGGCCAAAAGTGGAAGCTTGATCTGTGATTTTATTTGAAAAGAACGAAAGCTTTGCACTGATATGTCAGCTTTCACAATGCATTTTCTGCCAACAAATTACTCTGGAATTATAGTTAACTGTTGTCATGTATGAAATGTAGATTATATGCACGCAGCGAGCTCCCAGGAAATAAAAATGCTGCAAGGAACAGATAACCTGTTATTTGTGATGTGGATTGAGAGATCAATATTTATGTGGATATTCTGGAAGGGAGCTGTAAGCCTGAAGTCTCTTTGGAAGTTCCCGCACCAAGACCGAGAGAAGAGACTGCAAAGATTTGATACAAACTAACATCAAGAGACTTCTTTAATGTGTGAGGAAATCAAAATAAATCAGACTAAACAGAGCAAAGCCCCAGCCACTGAATGTCATTTAATCCATCACTGCACAATATTACAGATGGTTAAGATTAAGTTCACCAACAGAATATATCGTAATTGGTCTATTACAACGACATCTGTGTGATGTATTTTCCTAAAAGGATACCAGGAGAAAACAGAGAATCAGTGCTTTGAAATTTCTCAAAGTATCATCAGTTTTAACAGCCATAAAATGAAACTATTACTCACAAAGTGAAAATGAAAGTTTCACAAATGGTTCTTATCCACACAGTTGGATCAAGCATGACATTTCTCCCATTATATATGCAATTTTACTGAAAATCAGGTAATTGAAGTCATATCTCATAACTCTCTGAAAGGATATACAACTGTGACTATTGAATTAAGACAGTTTGTTTGAAAAAATGAAAATAGATTTTCAGAATTATCTTCAGACTGCATTGCATATGCAATTGCGAGGGAATGTAGAACACAAAAGACAGAATATCGAAGTGTGAATGTTGCTTATTCACTGGAAAGCTTGCTGCCCATTTGAAGTTGTTATCAATGTAGTAATTAAATAGAAGGATATATATCAAGGGCATTTGACTGTAAGCAAGTTTTAAAAATAATTCTATTCTTGTGGGGATCAACGATGAGATCAATCATCAGAGCCAAATGCAGGTTCCATTTCCATATAGGTAGGCTAGCTGTTGGACTGGTTCAGCTGGGAAAACTGTGAAATGGGCGTCTTCGAACCCACCGTCCAATTTAGGATGTCAAGAGGTCAAGCATTCCATGCTGCCCATCAGAGGGCCAGCAGCTCAGAAGTGCCTGCTGCCGAAGTGGCAAGGATGAGGAGAGGGCACCCCCATCTTGCCCCTGACATGGCCAGTCAAACAGGCAGCCTCCAAGTCATCGGGTGGGGGGAGACTCTCCAACTCTATCGCTGAATGAGTTAAAAAGCTGTGGCCCACTTCCCGATGCTTCGGCCAGAGCTCCCTGTGGAGGCAGTGTGGAGGAGGATGAAGGGGCAACTCACTCACAGTATTTCTAGGTCACAAGCGAACAGGCTTTCACCATGACGGGCACCAGTCCAAATCCAACTGTTGTCTCGATCTCATTCCATGCAGGCATGAGGGCTACTTCATTAGCTGAGAAATACAAAGAGAACTGCTGTTACTGACAGGCCTTTCGACACTCATTGTACCAGGGTTTATCCCCTGGCAGAATACTAATCGTAAAGCGAACAGCCAGAAGGGTTTAAAGTTGTGGAGTTATTATCAGGGATTCTAGACACCACATCCCCTGATTCAAGCTCTTGCTGGACTAGTCTGTAGAACATCTCCTCCATCTGTAGATATGCAGGACTATGCAGGGTCAGCTGGACATGCCTTTGTTATGTATTGCCAGTGGGCCAGTACTGGAAGGATTATAGTGCTCTGGGATGACTGAGTGAATTGGTTGGAAATTAGAAACAATTGCATTGCTGTCTGATGTCAAAGATAATCCATAGCATGGAGGGACAATCCACTTAGTCAGAGTTAAATAGCTACCATATTGTTGTTAACTTTTATTCCAGATTGAGTTAATTAATTGAATCAAAAATCCTCAGTTGCAATGGTGGGATTTGAACTCCTAGCTAAGTAACATTTGTTCAATGCTCTCAATTACTAGTGCAGTAACATAATCACTATGCTACCATACCCCTTAATGTGTAGAGAATGTTAATTCAGCAAGTAATGAGCCTGCAATGTTAAATGGCATGGATATCAATATTTGTCTCCGGGCAGATGCTGAGATATATTGGAGGTGTCTGTTATTTGCAGGGAAGCAGGAGTTATCTGTCGGATATGCTCTTCAATAAGCTGCTGCTGAAATGCTCTGATGTCAGTAACAGTTGGAGCTCTCACACTTTCTCACGGTCCACTATATCATTAATGTTTTAGTGTCACCTCCCTCAACCAATTAAGCATGGTCCAGCAGTAGATCCATGTGTTGTACTTGTTGCAGTTCAACATTATGAATTATCCAGCACATTCATTGTGACTATTAGAAGAAGCTACCACATATGACCACGTAGTGAAACAAGTGTCCAAAGCTTCGATGATCAGAATGATGTACACTCCAGTTGATCCATAATGAGTGTGGGATGCTGATAGGAGTTGTGAGTGAACTGTGCAGAGGGGAGCCCTTTTGTTGTCAAGCAGTTAGCCTCACACTTGGTGTGAAACAGTAACAATGGAATTTATAATTTTTTTACTGGCTTAAATGTCTTGGCAGCCATCAAGAAAGCACATGGCAAACTACATGATACATTGCTTGTTGTGCCTTAATGAAGTAGAAACTCTTATAATTCATAAAGGTACTTGAGCTATGTGAAAATGCTTGCTGACATGAGTGAATTGAGCCAGGGTGAAGCCAGCACTCTAAGCAAACTTTTGATCCTTGTTGCGCTACTTTTGGTTATCCAAAGGAAATGTGAAGCTTTTGGCCAAACGAACATTGCACCAGTCATCTGCTGACTACAAGTAGTTCCTGCAGAAATCAGTGCATAATTTTAAGGCCTAAAACTGGGGAGTTCAGATTGTCAAGGTGTGAACATTTTTAAGAAAAAATCTCAAATCTGGTAGTACAGTGGCTCAATGGTTAGCACTGTGCTTCACAGCACCAGGGACCTGAGTTCAATTCCACCCTCAGGTGACTGTCTGTGTGGAGTTTGCACATTCTCCCTGTGTCTGTGTGGGTTTTCTCCAGGTGCTCCAATTTCCTCCCACAGTCCAAAGATGTGCAGGCTAAGTGGATTGGCCATGCTAAATTGCCCATAGTGCTCAGGGAGGTGTAAATTAGGTGGGTTATAGGTGAATGGGTCTGGGTGAGATGCTTTGCGTGTCAGTGTGGACTTGTTGGACCGAAGGGCCTGTTTCCACATTGTAGGGATTCTATGATTGCTGAACAACCTCCCATCCCTAAATGGAAGGGAAACATGGGTGTGAATAGGGTCAATGAACCTACCCCCCTAAGATTCTGTGCTTCATATTTAATTGATATTCCAGGTTTCATCCTGGCTGCAAAACTTACCAAACCTTGCAAAGTCAGGCAGATACAGGAAAGTAATGACTGCTTTATGGAAATGTTAAGTGATTTTACAGCACAGCCTGTGGGCCAAGAAGAACTTCCCTCCACCGCACTAAGATAACATTTTCTCCTCAAATACAAACAGGAAATGCTGAAGAAGCTCAACTGATCTTGCCGCATCTATAGAGAAAGAAATGGAATTAATATTTTGAATCCAATCTGACAGTTCCTCAGAAATATTACTTATTTTTTATTTTTGCCTGCATTCAGACTGGGTTTGGAATTCAGAATTCAATTCAGCCTCACTTGCCACACCTTCCCTTCAAATTCTGTGATTGAACATCCTCTGGGATTGGAAGATAACCCTTCCAAAAACCTAAACATTCTGCCAAAATTCCAACCTACCGAACTTCAAGCTCCCTACCTGCTGCTGAATTGAGGCGTCTTCCAGAGTTCTCCCCACTGTGGAGGGTGGGAGCAGGAATAGGGAGCCAAGACTGTCAATTAGGCTGGTTTCCGGCTGCTGAACCCACTGGAGAAAGGACACGGCTATGATAAAATTGCACAACCTGTGGAGAAATCCGGCAATTCCAGGTTTTCATTCCAGCATTTCCCCTTCTCTACTCGCAAAGCCAGTCCCAGCATACTTTGGGACAATAATGTTGCTTTCCCTACAGAAACCTGGAAAGATTTCTAAAATATCTTGCAGTGTTTCAGGCAAGATCTGAGGCGAAAGCCTCTAAACACAATTTGGAATGACTGTGTCCCTGTTTGTACCAGAATCAATAGTGACAATGCCACTAAAAATGATACTATTTGATACTGATTAGTGTATATTTGAGATCCCCACCCTTGCAATTTTCCAGCAGATAATTCTAACATCAAGACCGCAGACATCTATTGGCACCTCTGTTTCTTATGCCATTTTAAGCCTGATGTGGTCTGTCCATATGCCCAATGTATCCCATCATATTTCCCATGTCAATAGAACCAGAGGTGAGATAGGGAGAATTTCATTTCACACATAGGAGTTGTAATGGTCTGGAACACTGTTTGAAAGGGTGCTGGAGGAAATTAAAGTATTGCTGGGATCACCAATTTGGGCTCTTGTGGTGCAGTAGAAGTGTTCCTACATCTGAACCAGGAGGCCTGGGTTCAGGTCCCACCTACTCCACAGGTGTGTACTGAAATTTCTGAGCCAGTTGATTGACAACATCTTCAGCTGACACTTTCAAGAGAACAGTGTATATGTCATATAATGAAGAAAATAATGACAGGCCTAAGAAGGAAAAGACAAGTGAGTGGGACAGATTAGATCGTTCTTTCAAAGAGCACAATGGAGTGAATACCTTCTAATTTGCCTTGATTACAAGAGGCAGTAGTAACAGATAGGGAGTTAATTTTTTACAAAAAGCCACCCAGACCTGTGCGAACATTCAGTCCGCCCACCCTAACCTTATTGAAAATCTGATAGTAGGTGGGTGACTAACACATATTCAATGGTCAGGTTGATCAGTGAAATATTTAAAGAACCTGCTCGTCTCTTTTTTTAAATTTTTAACATTTCTGAGCTCGGGATTCCAGCTGATGGAAGGAGGCAAGAATGATCTAATCATGCAAGTTTCTTAATTGCATTTCTTGTGGGCCAGGAGGAGAGGTTTGTTTTTATTCTACACCTAGCTGAATAACACCACCATTACCTATTGTTTGACTCCCACAATATTCAATCACCACCAGCTTTATCCCTTCCCCAAACCACACAATTAATGTATCTCCCATTTCCCAGCGTGACAGGCATCTAGCCTTTCAATCTAGGTGGTTGTAAGCCAGTGTATCCATTGGGATAGCTTAAAACAGCACCTGATATTACAGGTTACAGGAAACCGTTACGCAAACCTATCCCATTCCAGGGCATTACTTAACCCAGTGATTAATTCACAAGCAATACAGAGGAGAGATTTTATAGAATAGACAAAAAGAGACAATTGCCACACTGTTATTATACTTATATAAAAGCTACTAACCCATGCTATGGGATCCCGAGACTAGCTCAACCATCCTAAGTAATGACTTCATTATCAAGATAAAGAAACACAATAGTAGCCCCCATGATCCTGACTCAAGACTTCTGCAAACAACATTTCTCTTGCAGATTCTAATGACAGGAAGACTACCTGTAACTGACTCCCTGATGCGATTAACATTTCCCTTCTTTCTAGTAATGAGGTGAAAGATCTCCAGAGAGAGTAACTGTTTCCCCCCTTGTGCTCCAATGGAGAGGATTGATCACCCAACCTGAGTTCTTGGAAAGAATTGCATTTTTCTTCCTCATTTTGACGGGGTAAATACATTCTCCAGATCAGGCTAGTACAATGTTTAGTTTATCTCGAACAGGGCCATGAATGCTAATGGAGTCATCGCAAAATAGGTCATTGCAAGAGGCAGAATGGAAGGTAAATAACATTTGTGACAGGGAATGAGTAAAAGTGCTGAAACTGTAATGGTGAGGAATACCAATTTGATGTTTCAGGAAGGAAAGGATTGCAAGCACCCATGGAGAAATAACAGATAATGCAGAGACAATAGATTTGAGGGGGACTAATTGGTCTACCCTGAACATCTCAACATGACCAATCCACATAACCTGCACATTTTTGGACTGTGGGAGGAAACCCCTGCCGACAAGGGGAGAATGTACAAACACTAGACAGATAGTTGCCTAAGGCTAGAATTGAACCCAGGTCCCTGGCTCTATGAGACAGTAGTGCTAACCACTGAGCCATGCTAGCATGGTGACCCTGCTAGCTTTTCCACAAAGGAGAGTAAAGCATAATGAATTCAAAGAAGGAAGACAACCAGGGCCAGAATTGTGGGTGGCGCGGTAGTGAGCCAGCATCAATGATGTAGACTGTGCAGTAGTGGCCTAAAAAATACATTTTCTTGAGTTTCAGAAGCCTCTTGTGATCAAATTAAGTTATAGAAAACTCGATCACTCAATACCAATCACTAATAGACAAAAATAATATCGCATAGTATTACAGGACCCCAATTTAAGCACTAAGTCAGATATCATAGTCAATAGAGAAGAAACAATACTCACCCCTTATCTTAAAGAAAGACCGTAAGATATAGCAGCAGAAGTAAGCAATTCAACCCAACAAGGCTGCTCCATCATTGAATGGTTGATCTTGTCATTTTCAACTCCACTTTCCTTCCTTTTCCTCATTAGTCTCTATTCTCTAATGAATAAAAACTATCTCAGCCTTGGATATACTTAATGATGAAACCTCAACAGTCCTCTACAATAAAGAACTCCATAAATTCAATACCTTCTAAGAAGAAATTCTTCCTCTGTCTTACATGTGTAGTCTCTTTTTCTAAGATTATGCCCCAGTCCTAGATTGACCCAAAAGAGGAAATAACCTTAGCACATCTATTGTGTCAAGCCCCATAAGAACTTTTTCATCCACTAATAAGATTGCCTGAGATTATTCTGAACTCCAATGAGTACAGACATGATCTACTCAACCTTCCCTCATAAGACAGTCCCTCTGTACCCAGGATCAGACTTGTTTACCTTCTCTGGCTGCCTCCAAGGATAACGTATGTTCTTTAGATAAGAGAACCAAAATTGTTCATCATATTCCAGCTAGTCTCACTAGTACCTTGTATAGTTTTAGCAACCCTTCCTTTTCTTTAATAAGTTATTCCCTTTGAAATAAGGGCCAACATTCCATTTGCCTTTCCCATTGCCTGTTGAACTGGCATTCTGGTTTTTTTGTGATTTAATCATGAGGACTCCCAAATGCCTCTGTACTGTAGATTTCTGCAGTCTTTCTCCATTTAAATAATATTCAGGTCCTCTATTCTTTCTGTCAAAGTGCATAAATTCACTTTTTCCCACATTATGTTCCATGAGCCAAGTTTCTGCACCATTCACTTAACCTGCCTATAGTCCCCTGAAGGCTGTAGTGTCATCCTCACCATTTACCTTCCCACCTACTTTAGTGTCATCCACAAACTTGGCCATAGTATATTCATTTTCCTCACCTAAGTCATTGATATGTGGTGCAAATAATTGTGGCCCCAGTACTGATCACTGTGGCACTCCATTAGCTACAGGTTACAATCCTATCCCAAACTTGTCCTCTATTGGTTAGTCAATCCTCCATTCATGCTAGTATACTAACTCCAATACCATGGCCTCTTGTCTTATTAAGAAGTTCAAACTACTATATCAAATGCCTTCTGGAAATCCAAATGCGTTAAATCCACTGGTTCCACTTTATCAACCCTCATTACTTCCTCAATGAATTCTGATAAGTTTTTCAGGCACAGTTTCCCCTTCATGAAGCTATTCCGACTCTGCTTGATCATAGTATGTATTTCTAAATGCTCTGCTATTAAATCATTTCTAACAGATTCTAACATTATCCCAATAACAGATGTTAACCAAATAGGCCTGAAGTTACTTGTTATTGGTCTCTGTCCCTATTTGAATAAAAGGTGTTATATTGGTAGTATTTCATTCCTCCTGGATTTTTTCCAGAATCTAAGGATTCTTGAAGATTACCATGTCCACTATGCCTGCAGCTACTTCCTTTAATATCTTTGGAAGTATCGTATCAGGACCAGGTGACCTATCGGTCTTTAAACCCATTAGTCACGTTAATGCTTTTCCTCTAGTGATAGTTATTGTATTTATATCCTTTTCTCCTTTGGCGGCTTGATTACTAAGTATTTGTGGAGTACTATCTCCTACAGTGAAGAATGATGGAAAGTATTTATTCAGTTTCTCTCCCATTTCCTGGTTCTCTATGAATATTGCTTCAGCCTCATTATTGAAGAGGCCTTTACACACTTTGGCGTCTCTGATTTCTTATAAATTTAAAGAAGCTCTTGTTGTCGGTCTTGATATTACTTGCAAGTTTATTTTCAAAGGGTTTACTTTCTCCTACATTTTTTTTGGTTGGCTTTTGATGGTTTTTAAGACTTGCCCAATCCTCTGGCTTACTACTAATATTTGTCACATTCAATGCTTTTATTTCATTTTGATGATATCTTTAACTTCTTTGGTTAACCATGGTAAAATTATCCTTTTCCCAGAATCCTTCTTCATCACATGATATATCTTTGTGGTAAACCATTAACTATTGTAGTAAACATCTGCCATTGTTACTCAAAATTATTTACCGCTAAATGACTTTACCAGTCACTGTAACTAACTCTGTCCTCATTCTTTTGTAATTTTTTTTAAAATCTGGCATGGTTTGTTTCTGATCCAAGTTCCTCCCTCTCAAACTGAATGCTAGATTCTACCATGTGATGGTCACTGTTTCCTAGGGGATCTTTTATCCTAACGTTAGTTGATAAACCTGGCTCATTACACATCACCAGATCAAAAGCACCCTGATCCCAGGTTGGATCTATAATAGTTTGTTCCAGGAAACTGTCCTGAATACTCTCTGTGAATTCTTTCTCATAGCTCCCTCTGCCAATCTGACGAGCACAATCTTTTCGTAAAATTGTTTGCATTTGCGGGAGACAACAGCAGCGTATCCTCTACAGAAAAAGTAGATAAACTGACAACAGTTTCTGGATTTCCAGATTTAAAGACACACATGCAGACTCTAGAATTATTGACAGTTTCAGGGACACAATGATGGTGAATGATTGAAATAAAGACTCCATCTATATTGGCACGGGTAGGTTTTTACCCACTTTAAAGCCCTGTTGGAGACCAAGTCAGCTAGATCATGGACAGCCAACTTACAAGAGTTGGTTGTAATTTACATTCATCAAGCAGTCTGACTTGATCATGAATGGAAGAGCTGAGGGACACAAACAGGAATCAGAATGAGAGATGTTGGTCAGTTTGATCCTACATTTTTACTCAAGTTATTTAAACTCTTGAGGGAAAGGTCTACTTTGACTTCTCTGAAGTCAGGGAGAAGGAACTAGGTTTTACATGGATGACCATCAAGCAGCTGATGGACAGAGTGATCACCCTGCCCTTCTAATGACTGCCATCCCAAAACATTTGGGCCATTTTCATAGTTGGATCCATTAAACAGGATCAGTGAACTGACAATGTTGAAGGAGTGCACATCCATCAGGATGAATGACTGAGCTGGAGGGTCAAATTTACATTGAGGTGTGCCTGAGTGGCTGGGAGCTTCTCAGGAGAGTTTGCTAAGTTCAAGAGTCTGATTTTGACCAATTTAATCTGTGATTCTTGGTCATTATTTAAGATGTTCCAGGGGAGAAATTTTGTCCCCTGTTGTAGAAAGTAATGGATAGGAAAGGGTTGATCTGAGATAAGCTTCAACTTAACACATTCCGAAGTATAACATAACCACTGGCTGGAGGTCAGATCAGTTAAGGCAGAAAGCAATTGGTGTCCATCACAGTCTACTGTGCTAACAAGTGGTAGATACATGTTATGCACACATCAAGTCTGCCTCTTGTTAGCAATATTTGATATGTCGATGAGGTAGTTGCTCAAGTATTCCAATCAATGTTGGAGACATTATTTCCAACCCTAATTGGATTAAATATTCTCCACTCACTCAGAGTGTTTCAGGATCAAGGATATTGCCCATCAAAAAACTCACTTGGTCAGAAAAAGCACAGGGTCAGCTGATGTATGACTCTTGTATGTGCTGTTCCAACCACTGTCTGATCACAGGAGCATTTTTATTAACCCATTCACAGGATGACGACATCGCTGGCTAGGCCAGCATTTATTGCCCAGAGGCCAGTTAAGAGTCAGCCACATTGCTGTGGGTTTTGTGTCACATTTAGGCCAGCCCAGGTAAGAATGGTGGTTCCCTTCCCTAAAGGCCATTAAGTCAACCAGATTTCGTTTTTCTGACAATGGTCATCGCTAAACTCTTAATTCCAGATCACGTTATCTCCACCATCAGCAGTGGTGGGATTAGAACTGAAGTCCCCTGGACATTACCAGGATTTGTGTTTCAATCCAGCAATAATACCATTAGACCATCATCTCCCCAGTATGGACCAAAGTAACCTATATAGAGTTACTGAGGTGTCAAAACTACATCCTGTCACCTAAGACAAGAGTGTCTTCTGAGTGTCTTACTTGTGGTCCATTCTCCTCTACGGATCACTGAACAGCATCAGATTACCGTAGCAAGGAGTGGTGGTGGCACTCTCAACCAACCAGTACTTCATACCGAGACATCTTATTATGATTTGACATGGGCACAATGGTGGCCTGCACATCACTGTTATAAAATTTCCAAACTCCCATTTTGTCAATGCTGCAGGGGAAGTCTGAATCCAGACAATGTTGGCTGACCCCTAACATGATGAGTAGGATACCCATGAAGGAGGCAGCTACACCATTTCTGCCTGCAGGGAGGTAACTTCAATACTTAATTTCTGACCTTTTAACTGTCATACTTCCTAGTAAACCTGTGTGCATGTGTTTTGTTTTAAAAACAGCTTCAGCATTTCAGCGTACTGCAGTCTGCAGAAATATTATCGAAGAAACCTGAAAGTTAATCAGGAAATGAAGATGTGAATAAATTGTATACGAGCAGCAGCAGCATCAGTTGTCATTAAAATATATGCATGATCCTATTACAAAGGGGGAGTTTTACACCTGTCCTTATTATAGTTATACTAACTAAAAAAAAAGCCCATTTATAGACTTAAACACAGATTTATTGTGTGGAAATGTTGACTGTGTAGAGACTGTGCTCAACCTCTGTCACCTAGATTGAAAGCAATGAGCTCAATTGTGTAAAATGAATGAGAATTGAGTTCTGCAGCCTATTAGCAGTGGCTTAAAATAAACTCTGCAGTGAAAGCCGAATGTAAATAACACAGCTTTGATGGTTGTAAGTAAATGTAACCTGAGAGAAATCATTGCAAACTTAAGCCATTTGCTGTAAGTGTGAATTCCATGACTCGAATGGAATTTTGCTTCATTGAGGACAGACTGTCATTGAACAATGTGATAACAATTTGTCCAAGCAGTATTGAATGGCCAAATCATTCTTTGAAGCGAATGACACCGGAAAGTGTGGAACAAGCATTTTCCACAATCTGCTAAACTGTCCGTGTTGTGGACACCATCCTGCCTAGTTAGACGTGCAAAAACCTTCTCCATCCCTCAGAGCTCAACATTTTCCAGTTTCAGTTTAGCTGTCTGTTTGCGATCAGGACTGCCAATACAGAAATACTGGAGGCTCACCAAGTTTTCAGTCATTTGTACAAATTTTGGTTGGATTTTTATGAAACCATTTTCTCAATAAACAGAGTAAAGCAAGTTCTGTTAGCACAGCTCAACATTTGGAAGCTGCACCTTTTCTATAGTCTGCCCTTTTGGAGCTATGTATCTGAAAAACAGAATCAGTAGGCTGGAGGTAATATCATATCTAGATTTATACGATTATGTCCCCATGCTTCCTACAATAATTTACCTTTGAAGCACTGTGGGCTGGAAACTTAATTCTATAATGTCCTGTCTTTCAAAACTACAGATGTTTTTTTGTGTCACTCACAGTTGAGATGCTCCTGTGCCAGATGTTATTTCAGTAAGAGGCAAACAGCGGTGACTTTTACCCATGTCTGAAGTAGGTTTGAGGTCATTGACAAGTGTCAGTAAAGGCTTAATACCTGCTTCCAGTTCCACCTGGCACCTTCCACCTGCCCACAGCACATTATCTCCATTGAAACAAATATTAAGCAGCACGTCATGACAGCTGAATCCGTATTTGATATTTTTTACCTGGCTGTTGCCATTATTTTGTAAGTGTTTGGAGCTTCCTACCCTCCTGATCTGACCCAACATTCTCCTAAACCAACCCGGCTATCCTCAACTCCCAGCCAGCTTCCCCCTGCAATCTGGCTCCAGCTGCAACCAGATTGTCCATTCCACCCACTTAGCCAGCCTCACTCACCTACCCACTCACATCGTTCACCCAGTCATCCATTTGCAAACTCCATTCTCAATCAAAGACTGGACCCTTAATTTTAGTACAAAGCAGGAAAAATGTTGGTGTGTTTCTGCACTGATCTTATTGGCGAGTCTCTGCATGGATTCCTGACTGATGGAGTTCTTCAGGATGCTGCAACAGAAGTAGAACACCTTCAAATTTAATCAGGTAAGTGAACAGTTTTCTGGCAGATCAACCTTGGACATAATGGTTCTGTCACTGATTAGACCATTGGGTCATGTCTTAATGAGTGTTCGTATCTACCTTTAATGTAGAAGGTTAGACATCTAGAAGAATTGCATGCATTCATCAGCACCTAAGCATTCATTTTCACACAGGATGCCTTTAAAAATACCCAAGCTTAAGCTGCCTCTTCTATAATACATAATCTTCAGAGTGTGGATTCAATTTATTTGCTGTGCAGTAAGCGATACCGATAGCACTTGCTATTGCCGCCAAGGAAATACCACTGCCAAACTGTTTAGGTATGAATGTAAATGAAAGGCATGCTAATTGCATATTATCTCCCTTGGCAATCCTGATAAAATAAAAGTTAATTCTATTTCCAGTCAAATAGGCTTTACGCAGTTCTGAATATTTTATGCCCGACATGGTTATAATACACAATTGAAAGACAAAAATGGATGTATAAAGTTCCATAATTACTTGAAGATTTGCTGTATGACTATGAATAACTAGTGAATGAAAATAAACATGTGATAATCTAAAAACATCAGATGGCAAGGATTTATTCTCAAGCTGTGTATATCTTGGGGATTGCAATTAATTTGACTAATTAAAAAAGTCTTAGCATTTTGTCTAATCCTGTTTTGCAAATAGAAAAGAGCACATAGTTTTAGTATTTACCATCTGTACATCTAGCTGTGTGTCTGGTGTCATTCCCAAATTGTCTGAAGAAGAATGGTAATTCGTTGATCTTGATAACATTTCAGAGGCGACTGCTCCTGATGATGCATTACCTTTTCTTTCGTGAAACCGGATTTATTCAGAAATTATGGAACAAGGAGAATTCAGCATTATTGGAATAATGTCAAAATAAGCAAAATGAGATTTGCTCTTATTCTACTTTTTTTTATACAAAAAGTACGTACTTTTTCTGCTCATGAAGTGTTAACCAGTTATGGTCCACCACGTTAGTTATTACTTGATTTATATTTAGGTAAGAAAAACAGTACGATCAAGAATTAACAGCAAAGAGACTATAGGTTTGAATTGTATGAATCTGCACACTATGGTTTAAGATATTTGATAAAGAAAGCTAAAACTTCATTACTGTATCAGTCTACAAAATTGGTTGTTTTACTTTCGGAATCCCTTTGTTGGTACATTTTGCAGGCTTCACTGGACTTCATAACCTGAAATGACCAATGTATCGCATCCATTTACTTGTTGATAAGTGATAGGCATTTCTTCTTTTCCAAGCATCAACAGAACTTTCTGTCACTGTGGCTTCAATGGTTTGTATAGAAAGTGTATTTAAACAATAAATTTAAACACGACTTGAACCTTAAACTTCAACAGTGACATCTGATCTTATTTTTTCTTTCCTTAAACCAAATTGTTGTGAAATTTCAAATATAAAAGAAATGCATATGTAATAATGTGTTAAAGACTTTCCACTCAATCTTGTACAATGAGATGCCTAATTCACTGCGTTTGTTTAAACAAAACTTCTGTTTTCCAGGCTACTATGACAATTCAGTCCATGAGTGCTGAGTTAGAATGCTTCAATTTGAACACACATGCATTCCTTCAGCTGAACACAAAAACACTATAAAAACCAGAGACCTTTCTAATCATTAGGGCATCACCAGGTTTCTTTTTTTTTTCTCTTTCTCATTATATTCAACTTAAATTAATTTATCCTCATTTTGGCTAACCAGATAAATTTTTGGTTAATATCTACATCAAGTACATGTGTACATTTTTGGTTATTCAACTACATATGCTACTGTTCTCACACCTCAGTCTCTGCATATCCATTGCACACAATGTCCTTAAATCATTCTGATCTTTTAACGCTATACATGCATGTTGTTGTGGCTGTTCATCTGGGTGATGTTGCTTACGTTGTTTCATTTGTTGTTGCTTTCTAGCTGTTTTTGGGTTGCTGTGGCCTTTAGGTGTGATGTTGATGTGTGTTCTGTGCAGACAGTGCATTCATCACTTTGTGATTAGCCATGTCCAGTTGAAGACAAACTTCTGCAGTCAGGTGTATGTGCCTGCAGTCGCAATAGCATATTTTGTTGTTTATTTCCACCATGTATTATTGGGATGACAAATGCTCTACCCCCAATTGCCACTTGGGCTGGCTTTTCTTGAAATTATTATACACTATACAGTGTATTGATTCTCCAATATTCAATATTGGTAATGGGTTAGCAGTCTTGTCAAAATGAAATCTGATTTTCTGCCATTTCACCTCGATTTTTCCACTCACAGTTCTTAACACTTCTGGCTTCGGGAGCTTGTTGGCTATTGGAAATGTAGTTGTGCAGGGCATGACCTTGGACTTTGTACAGGACAAGTTTCCATTCCTTCAGTAGGTGTGTTTCTTGATTCAAGAACTGCCTTTTATACATCTGTCTGGGTTTTGCTCCATTTCCTTAGGGTCCATTTGCAATTTTCACTGCCACCTCCATCTTTCTATTCATGACAATGGTGGAGGTTTGCTTTTAAACATTTGATAATGTCAACAGTAGTTATTGATGTTAACTGGTCCATCTCCCGTGAGTGTAATGAAGTCTACTCCCAGCATCAACCATGGTTTCACTCCCAGCTTCTTCAACTTGGCACTTAATGCAATCAGTGCATTGGTTGATGTCATTTTTGACATTATTGCTCACATTTGACCAGTAGAGCATATCTCTTGTCTTCCTCAAGCTCAATTCAATTCTTTGGTGGCTTGCATGGATTCAGTTCAGCATCTCTCCGCTCAACTCCTTCAGAATAATTACTCTATTTCTTCTGTACAGTATGCCAGCTTGGGCTGTCAACTCATCTCTAAATGCCTGATATGGTCTAATAGCAACGCTTGTGTCCTTGATGTTCTCTGGCCATTAAAATC
Source organism: Ginglymostoma cirratum (assembly GCA_024137785.1). Taxonomy (NCBI): domain Eukaryota; kingdom Metazoa; phylum Chordata; class Chondrichthyes; order Orectolobiformes; family Ginglymostomatidae; genus Ginglymostoma; species Ginglymostoma cirratum. Next base: position 16,846,889 of record JAHRHZ010000111.1, on the reverse strand, counting down.
CTTTCAGTTGTTGGTGTGCAGTAATGAGATCTTTTCGGAGATTTATTGAGATTCTTTGAGACAATGCATGCTCTCGGCTTTCCAGTTTTTTTTTTCCCTAGGCCACCTTATTGAATATTCATTCTGTAGCAGTGGTAACTTTCTTCTTTAATCCTTTCCCAACTCTATCTCATTTTTCAGTCTGGGGGCTGCTGAAATGTTATTCAGAAGAGCTCAATTGGTCCTGCATTCTCATCTGCTTTGAAATGATATTCTTGCAGAAAACATTCTAACCTTGCAAACACAATTCTGTGCTTATCTAAGATGTATTTCATGGTCAGTGATGTAGTGTGTTGTGATACTTCGCAAATCTCTTTTGGCACATCGAGGATCATCAGTCCACGCTTTAGACTTGCTTCTGCTGAGATAAGTGATAATTGCTTGTTGTCTGTGATCTAGAACTCCAGATCCTCATTCATGTTCTTGCAATGAGCTCACACAGTCATCTGTCCTCTTGGCATAAGTATGTAACCATTATATATCCTTAAGCATGCTTTTGAGGGATTAATATTTTCGATTGTGTTGTTTAGTCATTTTGCATGAGCCTGTAAAGGTCATGATGTTGTATGACATTCCAGTGCCTCTGTCATATAATGCGTCTTCATGTTCTACTTCTGCTGTCTCAACTATTGACTGTATGCTTTTAGTGATTTGTCAGATTCTTTGGCCACTATCTACCTGGTAGCCACCTGTCCCTGCTGGTTATGCTTATTTTTGGCTGTGAACTTGTGTGAAAAATGATTCAGCTATTTGCAGTGAGAATACTGATTCCTTTTCTACATTGGACATGCTTTCAGTTCTACTGGAGGATGTCTTCTGCAGCATTTGCATACTGCCCTTTGTCTGAGATTGTTCTGACCCGGAGCTGGAGCATTTATCAGTATGAGGCAATACCTTCCATTTATTTCAAAAATGTACTTTATTCATAAAAAAAAACTCTTTGTATATATAAAGATAACAAGGTATAGAGCTGGATGAACACAGCAGGCCAAGCAGCATCAGAGGAACAGGAGGGCTGGCATTTCAGGTTTGGACCCTTCTTCAAAAATAGGGGAGGGGAAGGGGATTCTGAAATAAATGGGGTGGGGGGGAGGCAGATGGAAGATGGATAAAGGAGCAGATAGGTGGAGAGGAGACAGACAGGTCAAAGAAGCAGGAGTGGAGCCAGTAAAGGTGAGTGTAGGTGGGGAGTTAGGGTGGGGGTTGCTCAGTCCAGGGAAGATGGACAGGTCAAGGAAGTGGGGATGAGGCTGGTAGGTAGGAGGTGGGGGTGGGGCTTGAGGTGGGAGGAGGGGATAGGTGGGAGGAAGGACAGGTTAGGGAGGCAGGGACGAGCTCGACTGGTTCTGGGATGCGTTAGGGGGAGGAGAGATTTTGAAGCTTGTGATGTCCACATTGATACCATTGGGCTGCAGGGTTCCCAAGCAAAATATGAGGTGCTGCTCTTGCAACCTTCAGATGGCAACGTTGTGGCACTGGAGGAGGCCCAGGATGGACATGTAGTCCAAGGAGTGGGAGAGGGAGTTGAAGTGGTTGTATATATACATTGCCACAAATGTATTCTGCTGTGTACAATAACATATCAAGTAAACAAACAAACATTGGAGTTTGACTCTATTCCAACAAACCAAAGGCATTTCTTACACAATTGACTATATTTACATGCATTGAGGCACTAGGAAGGTCCGATAACTGAATGGACCCTCAGTTAACTTCAGCAAGCAGGTCTCAGACTGTGGTCTTACCCCATTGCGCATTGGTGACAGCTGTCCCAAGCTTTAGTGTGTCCCTCAGCACGTAGTCCTGGATCTTGGAATGTGCCAGGTTCTGTTTTGCACTTGGTGTTGATTCATAGCCTCAGCACTTCTACACAGGCCAATTGATCTCCTGAGTGCACACTTGTCTTCTCTTGGTGCGGCCTAGTCGTATTATCGCTGGGCTGTTAATCCAGAGACTCAGATAATGTTCTGGGGACCTCAGTCGAATCCCACCATGGCAGATGGTGGAATTTGAATTCAATAAAAATCTGGAGTTAAGAATCTAATTATGAAAATGAATCCATTGTCAATTGTCAGGAAAAGCCCATCTGATTCACTAATGTTCTTTAGGGAAGGAAACTGCCATCCTTACCTGGTTTGGCCTACCTGTGACTCCAGACCCACAGCAATGTGGTTGTTTCTTAACTGGCCTCTGGGCAATTAGGGATGGACAATAAATGCTGCCTGGCCAGCGACGTCCTCATCCCGTAAATGAATAAACAAAAAGTATGTGTGCTTTTATCCTTGAATCCGTCATTCCAGTTACAATCCTGTTTCTGATTAGTTCATCCTTAAATTGTAAAAGTTTAGAGGTTTTTACAAGCTGGGCTTATGACATTATGTATCGATCAATGGTTTTGATTCCCCACTTTGTTTCTTAGTATTGAGTATTTAGATATATGGATAATGTTCACTTGGGGCTCAAACTGAGCCTTCAAAGCTTGCACAATTTGTGCTGTGAATTTTCTGCTCTTCTGAGTGGTTTAGAGTGGTATATATTTTGAAACAGTTTCTTCCCAAGAGTGATAAAAATGTAACGACTTGTACCTATTCTGGTTTGCTCAGTAAATCTGCAAGTATTGCATAATTCTGCCATTGTTCACAGAAGAATTCCAAGCTTTGCCTCTCATCTCCAATAATTTGGACAAGAACGTCAGGGGAAAAGCCGCAGCCATTTTCTCTTAAGCATTACTTTCACTGAGATCTTCAAATATTTGCTTCTTTAGAGGCAGCTTATCGCACTGTAGCTGTGCTTTTTATTCCTGCTCTGGAAGCTCACCGCAACTCATCTTCTGACACCATGTTTCAAATGCAACCCGCAAGGTATTCAAAACAAAGATTTTATTGAAGTGAGTGAGAGAGACAGTATGAGTGTGTGTTGATTGATAGGTTTTATTATCATGTGTACCGAAATACAGTGAAAAGCTTTGTTTACGAGCAGTACAGGCAGATCACAGCAAGCAAATGATGTACAGATCAAAAAAGACTTAGAGCCATACATGTCACATTGCAGCTTACATTATTTGAGGCGAGGGTCCATTCAACAGTCTGATAACAGGTGTGTGTGCGTGTGTGCGTATGTGTGTGTTTGTGTGTGTGCGCGTGTGTGCATGCGTGTGTGTGCGTGTGTGCGTGCGTATATGTGCGTGTGTGTGTGTGCATGTGTGTGTGTATCTCAAATTTTCAGATAGGTTAGTAGCAACATCTTATTTGGTTTTATTGCCAGTTTTATATCAGTTAAATTTAACAAATTTGAGGTGACATTTCTGAGTGCATAGTTAAGATGTTCTTCAGCAAACTTCAAGACTGATTATTGTTCATGGTTATTATCAAAAGATATCCCGCAGGGTTGAGCTTGCTTGGTTAAAATTTTACAGATTTAGCATCCAATGCTGTATTCCAGAAACTGGCGTGTTGTGTAGGCTTATAGTCATTTAGAAACAGTTATCACTTCAAAACTACTTCCACACAAATGGGAATTAAGGTTATGTTAAATTATGTCATCTGATTGGGATTGCTTCTCTCTGTGTGAATAATATTAACTCACCATGGATTAGCTAGTCACTTGCCATCATCATGGTTGCAGAAAGGCTGGCGAATACACATCAAGGAGACCTGGTCCTTTCTTAAAAAGTCTTCATTAATGGGATGTAGGTGTCACTGGTAAGGTCTAAATTTCTTACTCAGCCCTAATTTCCCTTCAATTGAATGGCTTGCCAGGTCTTTGCAGACAGACTTAAGAGTCAACAACATCATTGCGGATTTGGAGACACAAGTAGACCAGATCAGACAAGAATGACAGTTTCCTTCCCTAGTGAGGGAACCAGATGGGTTTTAACAACTCTCGTCAAATGTTTTGTGGTCGCCATTACTGAGGCTAATTTCCAATAACAGAATTTATCAATTGAACTTAAATTCCACTGCTGAAAGTGATAGGAATTGAATTCATGCCCCTGGAGTATTAGCCTGGCTCTCTAGCTTTCTAGTCCACTAATACTACCACTATGGGTTTATCAATCCTCAAGCCAATTGGTCTTGCAACCAGAACTAGCAAGGTGGTTTTCTTAGGGTCAAAGTTGGCATTTGTACATTGGTTGGTCTGGTTTACAGCTTGTTTGAATGATTTAGTCCTGTCAAACTTGGCAATATCTTTTGTCAGATCATATAGGGTGATGATAGTGTAGCAAGGTCAGGACTGAAGTGATTACAGTCTATGATGAGCTGTGAATATTGGACTTCCTGCACAATATTAGGATGTGAAACACTTGTAAAGACTTCAACATTGCATCAGTCTTCACAGTACAAGACACCAGTAACGTGCCATAACTTCAAGAGTGTCAGGTTGCAGAGGTATGTATAGAGGCTATCATTAAGGAGAAAGTGCTGGGGAAGCTGAAAGATCTAAAGGTGGATAAATTACCTGAACCAGATGAACTACAGCCTAGGAATCTGAAGGATATAATGGAAGAGATTTTAGAGACATTGGTGACTTTTCAGGAATCACTGAGTTAGGGAGGGCCCCAGAGACTGGAAAATGGCTAACGTAACACCATTGTTTAAGAAGAGAGGGAGGCAGAAGATGGGAAGCTATAGGCCAGTTAGCCTGACCTGAGTAGATAATATTTTAGTGTCCATTATTAAAGATAAGATTGCAGAGTACTTGAAAATGCATGGTAAAAAAAAAGGCAGAGTCAGTGCGGCTTCATCAGGGGGAGGTCATGCCTGACAAATCTGTTAGAATTCTTTGAGGATGTAATGAGCAAATCAGATAAAGGAGAGACAGTGGATGTGATCAATTTGGATTTCCAGAAGGCCTTTGACGCAAGGCAAAGGAGGTTGCTAAATAAGATAAGAACCTGTGGTGTAAGAGAATCGATAGAGGATTGGCTGACTGTCAGAAGGCAGAGAGTGGGAAGAAAGGGGTCTTTTTCAAGATGGCAGCCGATGGCTAGTGGAGTCCTGCAGGCGTCAGTGCTGGGGCTACAACTATTCACTTTATACACGAACGATCTGGATGAAGGAAATGAGGGCACTGTTGCTAAGTTTGCAGATGACACGAAGATAGGTGGAGAAACGGGTTGTGTTTATGAGTTGGGCAGGCTGCAGGACTCTTGAACAGACCAAGAGAGTGGGCAAAGAAGTGTCAGATGGAATGTAGAGTGTGAAAAATGAGAGTCTCTGCACTTTGGTAGGAAGAATAGAGGCTTGGATGACTTTCCAAATGGGGAAAGACTTTGGAAATCTGAAGCACAAAGGGACTTAAGAGAATCCTAACTAGGACTCTTAGGTTTTACATGCAAGTTCAGTTGGCAGTTTGAAGGAAAATAAAATGTTAGCATTTATTTTGAGAGGGCTAGAATACAAGAGCAGGGACATACCGCTGAGGCTTCACAAAGCTCAGGTCTGACCACATGTGGACTATTGTGAACAGTTTTGGGCCTTGTATGTAAGAAAGGATGTGTGAGCTTTGGAAGAGATCCAGATGAGATTTACAAGAATGATCCTGAGGATAAAGAGCTTGTCATATGAAGAATGGGGCCCACTCAATGGAGTTTAGAAGGATGAGGGGGTTCTGACTGAAACTTACAGATTAATGAAAGGCCTGGGGTAGAGTGGATGTGAAGAAGATATTTCCAATAGTAGGAGAGAGTAGGACCTGCGTTCACAGCCTCAGAGTGAAAGGACAACTCTTGAGAACTGAGATGAGGAGGAATTTCTTCAGCCAGAGGGTGGTGAATCATTGCCACAGAAGGTTGAGGAGGCCAAGTCATTGAGTGTATTTAAGACAAAGATAGCTAAGTTCTTGATTAGAAAGGGGATAAAAGGTTACAAAGAGAAAGCAGGAGAATGCCATGATCGAATGATGGAGCAGATCTAATAGGCCAAACAGCCTAATTCTGCTCCTAAACTCTTATTGACTGACATTCAATGGATAAATTGAGGGTCTTCACGGCTGAAGTCATGACTAAAGAATTTAAAATTTTCTTCCATTGAGTAGGCACTTATCTTTGTTCAAGGTGCGGTTACTGAATTATCTCCACAGAGGCCAGTATCACATTCCAAAGCCACACTTTATTTACACATAGAAAGTCCTCGGCACTGATCCAGCTTCCTCAGAGCCAGCTCTCAGAGTGAGCAGAACCTCGGACACTCCTGTTCTTATCTGTCAGCCAGGGCTCCCTGATTGGACCAGGTTAGCATGCCCAATCAGGTGATGACGACTAGCATCCGTAATGTTGTTTCTTCACAGGATGTGGGAACCACAGTATTGCTCATATGATTGGCAACCACAACAGCAAAAAGAAGCAAGTTGAGTGACGTGATATTCTATGAAGTCACCTGGCTGACCTTGTTACAATCACTACAGTCACAACTGCCTAGGCTTTGTTAGGATGTTGTTAGCATGATGTGAAAAATACTGCTGTTAACTTAGTGGGCTGTGGGAAATTACCTTGATATAAAGATTCAAGTCACAGCATAAGAATAATAATGTAACACCTTGCCACAAGTGTAGCAGAAGCTTTAGTAATTTTAACATTCCAAAACCTCACATCAAGTTAAAAAAGAAACAATTTAAACATTTAAACTCCCAGGGAATACAGTAACCCAGGGAATCCCAGCATCCACAGGCTGCTGATATGAAACAAAATATGGTGTTGGGCCAAATAATATGCACTCATAAACAAAATAATTATCTTGAACATTATTTGGTCCCAGATGATGATTTTAAAAGTTAGTTTAAGTCAGCTCATTAAACCACTAGCCAACCCCTAAAAGGGAAATGAATCCAGAACATACACATGGATAGCAGGTTTGCATCTGGATTTGTGCATGATTAAACAAACATCTGGAATAGGCGAAAATATATTTTATATAAACCAAAAGAACTGCGGGTGCAGTAAATCAAGAACAAAAAAACAGAAGTTGCTGGAAAAGCTCAGCAGGTCTGGCAGCATCTGTGAAGAAAAAATCAGAGTTAATGTTTCGGGTCCGGTGACCCTTCCTCAACTGCTGCCAGACCTGCTGAGCTTTTCCAGCATCTTCTGTATTTGTTCCTGATTTACAGCATCCGCTGTTCTTTTGGTTTTTATGTAGTTTTTAACTCACTGCCTCATCTCTTCTAGGCATGCCCACCTCGAAGAAGTTCTGCTCCTCTCACCAACGAGAATATATTTTATCTCAGGGATAGGTCATATCCAACGCAAAAAGACAATTTGGGACTTCATAGGGCAGCAGAAGTTGCACTGCCCAAAGCCAAGATTCACTGATCATTATCCTAGTTGCAACTGTGTAAAGGGATCAAGAAGCAGTTATGTTCTACTTGTAAAAGCAGGTTCAGCACTCAACTGGCAAGAACCTTAGAGAATTCTGATAAGCATGGACACCTGCATATGTGGGTATGGAATGCAAAGACTGGTGGAAACACTGGACACAGGTCAAGATGTATGGAAATGAAAATAAAGGCTAACTGATGATGACTAGCATCCACTATGTTGTTTCTTCACAGGATGTGGGAACTACAGCATTGCTAATATGTTTGGCAACCACAACTGCAAAAAGAAGCAAGTTGAGTGACCTGTGGACACAATAAGGCCTGTTCTGAAAACTTGAATGATACCACTTGCATTAAGAGTGTTGAGTGTTATGCCACAGTTAACAAGCTGTTTTTTTTTATCGCAGTGTAGCTCAGGGCAGTTGGGAATGGGGAACATCAGTGCCCTCTGGAGTACTGTGTTCAGTTCTGTTTGCCCAGTTATAAGAAAGATATTGCTAAGCTAGAGTGGGTTCAGAAGAGATTAACCAGGATGTTGCCGGGTATGAAAGATGTGAATTATTAATAAAAGGCTGGATAGGCTGGGACTTTTTCACTGGACTGTAAAAGGTTGAGGGATAGCTTTATAGAGGTTTATAAAATCATGAGGGGTAAATAGGGTTAATGGTAGGGGCCTTTTCCCTAGGATGGGAGCTTTCCAGACTAGGGGATATATTTTGAGGTGAGAGGAGAGAACTGTAAAAATGACATGAAGGATATTATTTTTTTACACAGAGGTTGATTCGCATGTGGAATGAACTTCCTGAGGAAGTGATGGATGTGGGCACAGTTAAGACATTTAAAAGATACTTAGATAAGAACATGAATAGGAAAGGTTTGGAGGGATATGAGCTAGGAGCAGGCAGGTGGGACTAGTTTAGTTTGGGATTATGCTCAGCATGGATTTGTTGGACCATAAGGTCTGTTTCTGTGCTGTATGACTCTAAGGCTTCCTTTTGAGTTAAAGCTGTCATGTATAAATCTGCACTCAGAATCATCCACTTTAGTGTAAACCTCTTAGCCCCTATTATTGCTGTATGCAGTAACTTGTGTCAGATTAAGTACTATTTCAGTTATTTGTTGTCAGATTACGATCAGTTCAGTTTTCATAGCCTGAATGGGAAAAGCTGCCAAATTCTATGAAATGTATACAAGCACTTGGATAGCTGTGCAGCTGAACTGCACTGCTCAATGTCACTGATGCAATTGCTACCCTTAGTTTGTAAAAAAACGCTTTGGAATTGCTAGAGCCAGTCAGTACTTTTTAACTTATTAGGGGTCAGTTGGCCCAGTTGGTTGCATGGTCCACTTACAGTGCAGAGTGATGCCAGCAGTATGGGTTCAACTCCTGCATTGGCTGAGGTTACCATGAAGCACTCCTCTTCTCAACCTCTCCCCTTGCCTGAGGTATGGTGACCCTTAGGCTAAATTGTTGCCAGTTATCGCTCTCTAATGAGACAGCAGCGCTACCATCTGGTTACTGTAGATTAAAATTACCATGACAGAATTACAACTGTTAGTTATGATGAGCTTCTTGACCTCTAAATGATAGTGAGCATAGCAGTGTTGATACAGAATTTTAAGTTCAACTTAAATTATACAACACGACCGTAAACATACAATAAAAAGATCCTGATAAGCAGGGAAACTTGTGGGTATGGAATACAAAGACTGGTGGAAACACTGGACTCAGGTCAAGACGTATAGAAATGAAAATAAAGACTAACCAGCGACTGCTATGTAGTCTCTTCACAGGACCATGGGGACACAGGACTACTAATATGCTTGGCAAGCACAACTACAAAAAGAAGCAAGTTGATTGAACTGGGGACCCAACAAGGCCTGTTCTGAGAACTTGAATAACGCCACTTGCAATCAGAGTGTTGAGTGTTATGCCACAGTTCACAAACTATTTTTGTTTGGGAGTAGCTCAGGGCAGTTGGGAAAGGGGAACATCAGTGCCCTCTGGAGTACTGTGTCCAATCCCTGGTCATCCAGTTATAGGAAGGATATTATCAAGCTGGAGAGGGTTCTGAAGAGATTTACCAGGATGTTGCCAGGTATGGAAGGTTTGAGTTATAAAGAAAGGCTGGATAGACTGGAATTCTTTTCACTAGAGCGTAGGAGATTGAAAGGTGACCTTATAGAAGTTGATAAAATCATGAGGGGTATATAGGGTTAATGGTAGCTGTCTTTTCCCGAGAATAGAAGTTTTCAATAAATGACTTTCTCATATGCAAATAGATAGCTTCCTATTAGGCTACAGAGAATTGCCTGCCCACATCTCATCAGGGTACAGGTGAGAGCCAGGTATGACTTTAATGCCACCCTAAGCTGTATCCTTGAAATTTCGGACACTTTTTCCTACCTCCCCCAGACCATGACCCCACATTTGAAGATCAAGCCATTGTTGCCAGGATTGTCACCAACCCCATTACTTCTGGAGATCTTCCCTCTCACTACCTCCCACACCACAGTCTCCGAACCCCGGACATCCCGCTTCTACCCACTTCCCAAAATCCACAAACCAGAGTGCCCCAGAAGGCCCATTGTATCAGCCTTTTCCTGCCCCACCAAGCTCATTTCCCACTACCTTGTCTCCATTCTCTCTCCGCTTGTTCAGACCCTGCCCACCTACATCCATGATTCCTCTGATGCCCACTGCCGTTTTTGACAATTTCCAGTTCCCTTGCCCTAACTGTTTCCTGTTCACCATGGGATGCCCAACCCCTCTCTACCTCCATTCCTCACCAGGATGGTCTGAGAGTCTCGGCTTCTTCCTTGACCAGATGCCTGAACAATCCCCATTCATCACTACTCTCCTTCCCCTGGCTGAATGTGTTTTCTCACTAAACAACTTCTACTTTAATTCATCTCACGGCTGCCAAGTCAAAGGAGTGGCCATGGGCAGCCGCATGGGTCCCAGTTACGCCTGCCTCTTTATGGAATATGTGGAACGATCCTTGTTCCAGTCCTATGCTGGCCCCCTCCAACAACTATTTCTTCGGTACCTCATTGACTACTTCGGTGCCAGTTCATGGTTCTGCCTGGATCTTGAAAAATTTGTTCATTTTGCCTCCAACTTCCATCTCTCTGTAATTTTCACATCATCCATTTACGACACTTCCTCTCCTTTCCTTGACCTCTCTGTCTCCATTTCAGAGAATAAACTGTCCACTACCATCCACTACAAAGCCACTGACTCTCATAGCTACCTGCACTACAGCACATCACACCCCAAGTCCTGCAAAGACTCAATTTCATTCTCCCAGTTCCTTCGCCTACGTCATAACTGTTTGGATGTTGCCACCTTCTAAAACAGTGCTGCTGACACGGCTTCCTTATTCCATGACCGTGGTTTCCTGCCCACCGTGGTTGACACGTCCCTGAACTGCATCCGACATATCACCCGTGCTTCCACCCTTGCCCCTTCCCATCACTTATGACAGTGTGATCAGGTCCCACTTGTTCTCACTTTTCACTTCACCAGCCTCGGCAAACAAAGGATCATTTTCTGCCATATCAGACAACTTCAGCAGAACACCACCACCAAACACATTTTCTCCTCCCTCCTGTCTGTATTTCACAGGATCATTCCCTCCCAGACACCCTAGTCCATTCCTTGAATGTCAACATAACCCTCTTCTCCACGGCACCTTCCCATGTAACCACAGAAGTTGCAACACCTTCCCCTTCACCGCCTCCCTGCTCACCATCCAAGGGCCTAAACAGTCTTTCCAGGTGAAACAGCATTTCACCTGTACCACCTCCAACCTTGTGTATTATATTTGCTGCACCCAATGTAGCTGACTCTACATTGGAGAAACCAAACATAGACTACGTGAATGTTTTGCAGAACACCTCCGATCCATGTGCAAGCATGAGCATGACCTTCCTATAGCTGGTTATTTTAATACAGTGTCTTGCCCACATGCCCACATGTCTGTCCTTGGCATACTGCAATGCTCCAGTGAATAACAACACAGAACAACATTTCGTCTTCAGACTAGACACTTTACAGCCTTTTGGACTTAAGTTCAATACCTTCAAATTGTGAACCCACTCCCATCCCTTCTGTTCCTTTTAGATTTAATTGTTATATTTCCAATGTCCTTCCATCGCCCCTCCCAGACCAGTAGGACTCGCTGTTCTTTCAAGTCTGGCAGTTAGAGACACCATTATTTTGCCATTTTTATATTCCAATCACTTAAGATGAACTATCAATATTCTTTCTCCCCCAACACTTTACCCTCTCCACACTCCTACCCCACTCCCACTGTAGCATAAATGCTGTCCCCTCCACACTTCATTTCAGATCTGAGGAAGAGTCATCTAAACTCGAAACGTTAGCTTGCTTTTTCTCCATGGATGCTACCTGAGCCACTGTGATCTCCAGCATTTTTTGTTTTTAGATAAACAATCATATTGGTGAACAGATCAAGGACCAGTGGACGTAGATTTAAGACGAGTTTATGATATGAGTTTATTTTTACAAAAAAGCCTTGAGTGGTTGGGATCAGGAACACACTTTCTGAGGATGTAATGGATGCAGGTTCAATTGTAAGTTTCAAAAAGAAAATTAAGAAAGCACCTGAAGAGAAAACAATTGCAGGGCTGTGGGAAATGGGCTGGGAAGTGGGACTAACTGAATTCATTTTACATACAGCCAGCGCACTCAGGATGTGCCAAATTGCCTCCTCTGGGTTTTAAACATTCTATGATCCTATTCCATGCCAACAGGGAGAAGAGTAAAATAATGTACATATAAGATTTAAAATTTTGCTGTAAAATGTTCATGGAGCAATTGCAATAGTATAGAGAAAGATCTGAAATGCCGTAATGATATGAAAGAAGACGGATCACAGACGGAAAGAACCTGCAAACATCTCATCATATCTTCCCTACTGTCCTGACCTGATGAACATATCAAGAATTAAGAATAAACTACTTTGCCCTGTTCTGAAGTTCTCACTGCTCTAACTTACAAATCCTTCCTTCTTCAAGCGGTTACAAGAACAAACTAATCCCTGACTTTCATTGCACCTTCAATAAATTCTTATTTGCTATTCCATTTCTGAGTTGTCTTCACTCTTGCTGTACATGCCAATTCCATATTTTTATTTTTTCATGGGATGTGGGCATTGTCGGTATTTGGTATTCATCCCTAACTACCCTTGAACTAAGTAGCTTGCTTGCCATTTCAGAGGGCACTTAAGATCCCACTACATTCCTCTGCTCTGAGTCTGGAGTCACACCTGGTTGGCAGGACTTCCCAGTGAACCAGATTCATTTCTCAACCCAAAATCAATGCTAGTTGTCACTGTATTCATTACAGAGGTTAGCTTTCTTTTCTAACTCAACCATTACGCATTTAATTCAAATTCAAAGTTCATCACCTGCTACCAGAGAAACAACCCCTGCCTCCCCACCTATTACGATTGAAAATTCACTGCTGTCTTATACCTAATTGTTGAATTGTGCTGGAAAATAAATTCTGCAGTGATTTATTCTCCAAAGTCAGTGCATTACTGAGGAACTCTCTTCCCTCTAAAGTTATCATAACGCAGCAAGGTTGGAGTGGCAGTTCACTATGGCTGGATGTCCTTTGTAATATTTTGAGCATACCTTCATTTTTTATGTGTTATTACTTAGAAATTGGCAATATTTGCAGTTATGATAACATTGCCAGCATTGCATTTGCTATGAAAGATGATACCAACTTGAAAGTAATTACAAGCTTTTTACCCAAAGGGTTTGAGTAACATCATAAACTATAATGACGTTTTAAGGATTAAATTAATACAACAATGTAGTTTTTGTTTGTTAACATGAACATTGAAAAGCTTGTGCAAGATACTGTATTACGAATTTTTAAAAGAAACATGATACAATCTGAAGCCCAATCAATTTCATGTCAAACAACAAAACAATTCAATACTTGCAGGACAAGGGCAGGAAATGATTTAACTGATTTTTTTTTCAAAATTTTATTTTAAACTTTACTTATTTTAAGACTAATGTAATCAATTAATAAGGAATGGTCCTGATTTATACATTTCTTAAAATCTACCTTACATGAATTTCATCATATAACCATATTTGTATTTTGCCTGAAAATGTTCCTGCTCAATGTCTGAAATCAAAAGGCTTGAAATCAGCTAAACTTGTCTAAGTAATCAGAAAGATAATAGATATCCAGAAAATAATTGCAATTTTACTGCCAAAGGGTTTAAACAATCATGTAAGTTATAATGGGATCTTTGCATTTATAAGGTCAAATTAGTGGAATGATCCAGTGCTCTAAAAAGAGCTCATTGCATGTATACTTAGTTTGTAAATAACTAATGTACTGCAGGAACTATTTATTCTCTGTTCTCTTTTTAAACATGCTTACACTAATAAAGGAAAACACAGCTGCACATGTATCTTTTCTTCAAAATAGTTCACCTTAAGGACTCCATGCCCTGCATGTATAAAATGTTGTGACTCTGTTTGATAGTTAAGACCACTGTGGGTCTGCAAGCTGCACACACTAAAATCACTTGGTTACTCTAATGTCTGATTCATAACTTTAAACAAACTTTAAATAAACTAACCAATAGTTAATTTGTCTGAGTGCTTGGTTAATAGACTTATTATTAACATGGCAGTCAGAAGGCAGTGAGTCATAAATTGATAGAATGAGCATCATAACACTAGGATGTGAGCTATAATAATCATGCCTCTTTATTCTGAATTATAAATTAAATTGTTCAGTGCCTGTGTGCTGATGGTGAACACAGCAAGTTGACAAATGTGAGGAGCTGCTGCTGCTTCAACTGAGGTGTTAATAGAAAGTGACTATTGCCTGGTTAGAACTGTCAATGATCTCTGTAATAGAATCTGGGCAGTGACCATAGTGAAACTAAAAAACAACGAAAGTCTTAGATTAGAATGACATGTGCTGGAAATGAACCTAATATGTCTCAATGCACACCAGGCAGCAATCTAGGATATTTAATGTCTTATTACTTAATCTTAAGAGACTTGGCAAGATACCAATCCTGATCATGCCAGCCATTTCAATGATTTTAAAAAGATTTTTAAAAATAGGGAAGGTTCCAAGTGTTTGCTGGAATATAGGCCCCGGTATTTGAAGATAGTTTGAAAAAGAAATACAATTAAGCAATGTCAGCACAATAAATTCTTTTACCAAACTAATGGTGAAACCATTGAAAGGATATGAAATTGCTGCATTTATGTGACAGCTGTGACCGAACTCAATAAAGGAAAAGGACTTAATAAAGGACTATAGCCCACCAAGGATTAAGGGCATCTCTCTCTCTTCATAGAATTATAGAATCCTCACAGTGTGGAAGAAGGCCATTCAGCCCACTGAGTCCACATCAACCCTCTGAAGAGCATCCCCAGCAAGCCCACACTCCTATCCTATCCCTGTAATCCTGCATTTCCCATGGTTAATCCACCTAACCTGCACATTCCTGGATACTATGGGCAATTTAGCATAGCCAATCCACCTAACCTGCACATCTTTGGACTGTGGAAGGAAATGGGAACATCCAGAGGAAACCCATGCAGACACGGGGAGGACTTGAAAACTTCACAGAGATAGTCATCCAGGAGAGGAAGAATGTAACTTGAAAGAGAGGCAATGTAACTTGAGGGGCACAGGTCCATATGAAACATGGGACAAAGTGAGGAAAGTTGCCAGAGAATGTCGAGCCTTGTCTATCGTAGTTCAAGTATCCTTTAATCATATACTTACTGCCAACATCTCTGGAGTTCAACCATTATTGTGTTTGATGTTAACATCTTAAAATGTATTTTTAAGATAAGAATTATTTGGTCACTGGACTTGTAATCCACAATCCTATTGTTCTGGGGACATGGGTTCAAAACACATGAATGCAGTTGGTGAAATTTAAAAATCACTATATGTCTGGAATTAAAAACTAGCTGAATTGCAAACGTGTATCTATTGTCAATTGCAAAACAAATTCATCTTGTTTGGTCATGTTGTTTATGGAAGGAAACCTGCCATCACTACTTGGTCTGGCCTACATGTGAATCCAGACTCTCAGAAATGTGGTTGACCCTTAACTGTCCTCTGACTTATGATTTAGCAATCCATTCATTGTATCAGACCACCACAAAGTACAAGGAAAGGATTGAAACCAAATGGGTGGCTCAAAATTATCCTAGGTCCTGGAAATAATGGCAGCAAAGACAGCACTGTCAGTTCCTAACCAATAGCTTGTGCAAAAATTGGCAGAGTTATCCCACAAACTAGTCAAAAAAACAAACTGACAAAGTTATACTTAAGGAATCATATTTTACTGACAATATACAAAACACCCTGAGCCTGTGAGATTATGTCCCTGGCAGGACAGACCCAGCAGGAGTGGCAGGACATTTAAATATAGTCAGGAAGGAGAAGTTGGTCTGGGAGTCCTCAAACCCCAGGACATCTTATGGCATCAGGTCAAACATAAACACAGGAGCATCCTGCTGATTACAACCTGATTACCCAAGCCCTAAACCCCTTCAACTGATGATTCAGTACTTCTGCAGGTTTAACAGTAAATAAAGTAAGCAGTGAGTGTATAAAGACCACAGAATTGTACTGAGTGGATGATTACAGAATCCATCACCAAAAGTGGTTGAGTAACACCACTAGTGACCAAGTTCATTGAGTCCTAAAGAACATAGCTGCGAGCAGGTAGTGAAGAAATCAAGAAGGAAGAATCTACTTGACTTCATCTTCACCAATCTCCCTGTCCCTGATGCTTCTGCCCATGACAACAGTGGAAGGAGTGACCATTGAACAATCTTTGTGGCGACAAAGTACTGTCTTCACGTGGAAGATACCCTCCATCATTTTATGAGGCACTACCACCATGCTAAATGGGGTGGACTTTGAACAGATCTAGTGACACAAAACTGGACGTAATTTTCCTAAAATGTATTCATTCTTAATGTGGATGGCACTGGAAATATTGAGCATTTATCGCCAACCCCCAGTTACCTCCAAGAAGATGACAGTGAGTGATCTTCTTGAACAATAATAGGTACACCGACAGTCATTTTAGGAAGGGAGTTCCAGAACTTTGACCCAGCCGTGGTACGTTACTAGTTATTTTGGAAACGAATGACAAATGTCATTAGTTATAAACAGAAAGGAGAAAGCACCCTTTCTGGCATCAATCCTGTAAAAATTTGCAATCCTCCCCCAAAAACCAATAATGGTTCTATGGTGATGGTCTAGCTGAGTATGTTTGTTCAGAATAATATTGAACAAACATAATATCAATGCTTCTGAGAATGAAGATGCAACATATTGATCAAATAGGTAGGACTTAAAATCCAATCAATGTGTTTCGAGTGGATGATGTGAAAATACTTTTAACATATCTTATATCCAATATCATTTCAAAGTTTTTACAAGCAAACTTTCACAATGTCAAATGTTCCTTTATTAACAAGAATAACGTCAGATTGCATTTATGTAGAGCTTTTAACATAATAAATCATCCTAATCCTTCATAGGACCACTGCCAAACAGAATTTGATACTGAGATGCAAAAGGAGGTAACCAAAAGCTTGCATAAAGAAATACATTTAATGCCTTAAAGGAGTAAAAGGGAGGTGAAGAGGTCCTGAGGTTTAGGGAAGGAATTTCAGAGCTTAGGATCTTGATTGCTGAAGACACAGTTGCAAGTGGTGAATGGGCAGCAATTAGGGCTTGCAAAAGACCAGATTTGGTGGAGCTCAAAGTTCTCTGAGAGTTGCAGGGCGGGAGAAAGGGAGTGGTGAAACTATTGAGGTATTTGTAACCAAGAATGAAATATTTTATGATTGAAACCTTGTTGCACTAGAAGCTAATGTAGGGCACAGGACTGATGGGTGATTGGGACTTGGTACAAACTAGGATTTGAGCAGCAAAACTTTGAACTAGCTGATAGTTAGTAAGGGCAGAAGATAAAAATTGGCCAGGGGAGTATTGGAATATTCAAGTCTAGGTAAAGGCGTGGATGAGAGTTTCTTTCTGAGAACAGCTGAGGCAGGGTGAAGATGGGTGGCATAATGGAAGCAGAATTAGGAAGCTTTGGTGGTGAAAAAGTTATTAATGGGTTGGAGGCTGAGTTTAGGCTTAGACAAAAATTACTGAAATATGAACAGTCTAGTTCAAGCTCAGACAGTTGCTAGGGATTTATTGGTGAGGAAATAATAGGGATTAAAAAGAATGGCTTCAGTCTTCCAAGTATTTAATTTGAGGAACTTGTTATCCAAGGAGCCAACGAAAATCTTGAAGGTCACTAGAGGTAATATTGTTGAAGTGAAAGGAGAATTTGTATACTATTTGCATACTATTTCCATACAGAGGGCACATAATGACTCAGTCGTCAACATCTGCTGCCTCACAGCTCCAGGGACCTGGGTTCAATCACAACCTCAGGTGACTGTCTGTGTGGAGTTTGCACATTCCCCCCGTGTCTGAGTAGGTTTCCTCCCACAGTCGAAAAATGTGCAGGTTAGGTGGCTCGGCCATGCTAAATTGCCCCATAGTGTCCAGGGATGTGCAGGTTAGGTGGATTAGCAAAAGGAAATTAGGGTGATAAGGATAGGATGGGGGATTGGGGTTGGGTAGCTGGGTCTAAGTGGTATGCTCTTCGGAGGGTTGGTGCGTACTCAATGGGTTGAAAGGCCTGCTTCCACAGTGTAGGGATTCTATGAATCTATTCTCTGCCTGCAACTGAGTAGGGAGGAACAGAACTAAGCAAGTGCAGCCCTTCCTCATCAAGTCCAGAAGTGGCATTGGAGGAGACACTGAGGCCAAGCATTGATCATGCAAATATTGCAGACATATTGGAGAGAATGTAGAGGAATAGTTCAATAATCTTATGGGCATTTAGGATGTCATTTGAGACATTGCTACAGGCTGTTTCGGTGGTGTGTTAAGGATGAAACATGATTGGAAAGATTTAAACGTTGAATTACAGGAAATATGGGCACAGACTTGGGAGGTGAGAATACATTCAAGGACTTTCACACACAGAGGGAATTCAGGATTGAGGTGGCAATTTACAAGAATAGAAATCAAAGGCGTGAATTCTTAGGGGAACACAGAAATGACTGAATTGAAGTTGGAGAGGCACAATACCAGAGAACAAAAAGGAGCTAAAGAAACCAACTGACGTGAGTATGAAGAAACAATGTTGCAGACATGATCCCTGGTTACTCTTCCATCTTTGGCCTCCTCCACTGTCAGAGTGAGGCCAAATGTAAACTGGACGAACAATACCTGATATTTCACCTTGGGAGCTTACAGCCCAATAGCCTCAACATTGACTTCATCAGCTTCAAAATCCCTCCACTCCAACCTTATCCCATGTCCAGCCTTCCCCCTCCTCCTCGCCTCCCTGACCTGACCTAACCTGTCCCATCTTCCTACCCATCTATCTGCTCCACCCTTCCCACTGACCAATCACGATAATCCCCAACCTGCACCCACCTATCACCATCTCACCTACCCTTCTCCCAGCCCCAGCACCCCACCCTCCTTCTATTTATTTCTGGGCTCCCCTCCCCCTCCCCAGTTCTGATGAAGGGTTTTGGCCCGAAACATTGATTTTCTTGCTCCTTGGAAGCTGACAAGAAGCAAAGATGGTTGGCCAGCAGTATGTTGGAAATGATGTTTAGTGAAAAAGAGGTAGGCTTCATTGACAGAGCTTGGATAGGGGATGAGGGGAGCAAGAAAAGAAACTAGATTCCAGCTGGCCTTAGTTAGTGGGGGATGCTGTGGACGTTTTGCCTGGTTTGCTAGGTAAACATCCTTTCATCATTGATTGTGATTGGTATAAACAATATGTTGGAGATGTAAAAATTTCCAGGTATAGAGAAAAGTAAAATGAAATGGACTTGGCTACTTGCAGTGTGTATCAAGTGGAGGTTGAAACTGAATGATAACATGGTAATGCATAAGAACACAAATAGCTCAACAATCAAAATGTTACTACAGAACATGAAAATCAAATAAATGTGTCAAAGTATTTCCTAGTCTATAAATTTATAATACGAGTTTTAATTCAGAATACAAGAGGACACATATGCAAGTTTCTGAATACAGCTTCAATAAGGCAGCTCATCTTTTTCCATTCAGATATCCAAAATAATGCATTAAACAGCTCCACATTCAGGAAAATTGGAAAAATCAACACAAACAGCAAAAGGTTAAGGTAATATTGTCATAGTAATTATAACTAAAATCAAATTAGGTTGCTTAACAAATATATTTACTTTTCTCCTGCAGAACAAAATGCCGGGAAGGTTCAAACAAAACATAAAATTTAAATATACAGCAAGCCTTTTTATGCCTTGTTCACATTAAATTTTTGTATGCAGTCATTTAGCTGCTCAGAAAATATGCATAAAATAAAGGTGAATCAGATCAGTGCCCACTGGTTATATGCAATGGGGCACAAAGTATTTCCAGAAGAACATTCCTCAATGCAATATATGGCTGGCTTTTTCTTATGTGTTTATGTGACATGGATGTTGCTGGCAAGGCTGGCATTTAATAGCTATTCTTGAGCTAGTGGTGGTGAGCACCTGGCTTGTTAGTCCATTTGAGAGCAGTTAAGAGCCAAGCACATTTGTTTTTGGAGACAAATAGAGGTGAGACTGGGCAAGGATGGAAAATTTCTTAACTAACACTACATCAGTGATCAGTTGTGTTTTAACAACAATCCATTAATTTCATGGTCGTCATTTATAATATTAGCTTTTTACTCCAGATTTTATTTAATAATTTCTAAGCTGGGATTTGAACTCATGTCTGCAGAGTTTTGTCCAGACCTCTGGATTATTAATCCAGTAAAGTTACCATTAAATTACATCATCCCATGCCACTAGTGATTGGACTGGTAAAGATATTTCTGATTTCCAGGACAACGGAAAGTGTATAAGTGCGCAAATTGATACATGGAGCATCAATCTTCCCAAAGGTTACAGATCTCATTGCAAGCCCTGACAACAGCTGAATGACACCAGGAACAGCTCTGCACATTCTCTTGGCCAGTATTGCGTGCACTGGCGGGAAAAAAAAGTCTCACGAGTGACAAACTGGCGATTTTTTAAACAGATTTTCTGCAAATATTAATATTGTTGAACGCATAATTTCACAAATAGGAATTGATGGACATGCTGTATCTGAAAACTGTTTGCTGCAATGTGTACCATGTCAGTCTCCTGCAAGAATTACAGACCTCACAATTAAGTAACATTGAGGGATGGGGCTGACAAAAATAAATAACCAAACCTGACAAATTGCGCATAAGTGTCCTTACTGCATTTTTCTCATACAGCCAAAGGTCAGCAAGACATTGAACCTATTGATCTTCCTGGCTCACATTGACTCTAAGTACTGTATTTACACAATAAGGCAAAGAATATCAAAAATTAAGCTCTTTCCATCACTTTTGGCGCATTGTGTAATCCACCGCCAGCCTGTTCAGTGGGTTTGGGAAGTGATTGCTCTTTGGATGAAATTTGAGGAAAGTAAGGCTAGAGGTAAAGGAAACTGTTCCTCCAGTACTATTTTTATTGAAACACCAGGACAGTATAAAAAGAAAGTTAGTCCAGTGTTATAGCTCACTCCCCACTTTTCAACCATTAGTGCCCAGAGAACCAGACCTTCTAGCTTTCATATTCAGTTTGTCTGCATTCTTCTCTGTTAGTGTAAGATTGGTCCTTGATGCTGACCATGTTGTCACTGACTGCGTATTTTGAAATGCTGATATATTGCTGCAGGGTGGCATGGTGGCTCAGTGGCTAACACTGCTGCCTCATAGTGCCAGGGACCTGGGTTTGATACTTACCTTGGGCGACTGTCTGTCTGCAGTTTGCAGGTTCTCCCCATGTCTGTGTGGGTTTCCTCTGGATGCTCTAGTTTCCTCCTAGAGTCCAAAGATGTGGAGGTTAGGTGGATTGGTCATGCTAAATTGCCCCATAGTGTGCAGGCTTATACGGATTGGGTAGAGGCAATGGCTCTGGGTGGAATGCTCTTTTGAGGGTCAGTGTAGACTTGAAGGGCCCTATGGGCTGCTTCCATGCGGTAGGGATTCTATGATATGCTGCTAACAAATTGTCAAATCTACCCTAGAGAATCTCTCTCATCTTCAGTGTCCAGTGACCTGTGGTGTGTGATTTCTTAACTCCCTTTTTTTCTTGAAGCCCTGTATCTTATAATATCTTAGGAAACTCAACAATTTGACACCTTCCTGACGTAAATTGTGTACTTCCACCCCAAAAGTATTCATTCCTGCTATTCAGAACTGTGATAACCCACGTGGTTTGGAAAATAAAAGTGTTTCTTTAATGATACAATTCCCCTTTAAGACCGAAGTGGGCTGAGGAGTATTCTAGGAAAGTGTTAAGTGATTTCTTGATTATGACAGCTTAGATTCCAAAAGCTACATACGTAACTGGGTGTTGCCATGAGAATGAACGGCTCAGAACCAAAGGACAAATTGAAAGTTAATTGCAGTGGGAGCTCAGCCAGCCAATGTTGCTGATTGGCAATTCAGAGTACCCTAATACTTCGGCAGAGAATTATGTTTTGGCAGTTTTAGAAAAGATTTTGATGTTGAAGCAGAATTCAGAATAGAGAATTTAGCTTTACTGTGTGAATTATACAGTTGGAAAGGACAGAATACTGAAGAAAAGAAGGCCGAGGGATTGTGGATTGAACAATACCCATTGTTTATCTTTTATTGTAGCCTCAGCCTGCTAGTCTGTGTAAAGAAGTCAGAGAAAGAAATTGTGCTATTATGACTGTTATGAATCAAGTTGGAGTTTCTAGAAGCATATCTTGCCAGGGACCATCAATTGGAATACGTCTTTCATTGACTGCAACTCAAGGGTCAGAACAACTGGATAGAACGTGAGTGATAGTACAAAAACTACGAAGTATGAGGTTGCACATGGCCCGACATTTGTTTTGGAAATAACTTGCGTGCTCTTGGCTATATAAACCTTGACATTCCTTCCTATTAAATGGTTAGCACTTATGAGTTCCTTTCAGAAAAACAGTATGAAAAGTTAAATGTCTGAGTTACAGAAATTTCCAAATATGGTTTCAACACACTGGCATCTTTGCTTTGTCTACTCAAACAATATACTGAAAATTATACCTGCACTGCTATATGCATCAACAGCACCCTTACCTGGATCACTTGACGACCATCCTAGATAGTCCTCACGATGGGCCTTTGGGGTTTGAGCTTCAACTGGTTGACTTCTGTTTTTCTAAGGTTACTGTCCCACCCGCTGCTTCCAGCATTTCCCATTTTTCACTAAAGATAACATATGCAGATTTTAAAAGTTCATTCTCAACAAACCCAACATTTGTTTTCCAGCCATAATAGCCCTTGCAAAGTTGATGATAACTTCTGCAGTTCACAATGGTTCATGATTGTATGTAGCAGGACTGCAGAGGTCGGATCTTGTCTAGTAGTTGTGGGATCCCCTAGCTCTGTCTCTTGTATTTCTGAAAATTAATACTTTTATGACCAGTAGATTGGTTGCAATGATGCAGCACGAGTAAAAAATTGACAACATAATTAATGAAATCATTTAAGATATAAATTTGAATATCTTTATACAAAGCAAGAAATTTTCAAACCATGATTGGTATTTAAAGTACGTGTTTGCACACTCAGAAAAAATATTGGCATTGTTGGCATTATGGAAATATAACTGGGCAGAAAAAGCCAAGGGGTGAAGCAAACATGATGGAAAATAATTTGAAAGGAGAAATCAATTAATTTAGGATGAGCGCAGCATTATGCACTGTGACATTATTGGTGATTCTGTCAAAATGTGCATAAAGGCAGAAGGAGAGGCGACAGAAATAATAGGAGTGGGAATTCAATAAAAATAAGAATAGCGACGCAATAATTGACAACAGCTAGCAGCTTCAAGCTTAAGGTGAATAGGTTGGCAATTAAGAGGAATGTAAGGAATCATAACAGGGGAGTCTAATGCCTAGAAGTAAAACAGACTGACTGGAGAGAATTTAACAGTAGAAGTTAATATCTAAAAAAAAAATCAGTGATTAATTTGGAAGTAAAAGAAAGATATTATGATACTCAGATATGATACACTCTTATAAATGATTGTTGAACGATTCACTTGAAACCACTCAATGCAAACATAAGGAATAAGCACCATCTTCCAATAAGGGACCTCTCAGCCTTCTGGGCTAAACAATTACAAACCATGAACTCCATCCTCCATTTCAGTTCAGTTTTCTTTTCTGGATACAGCTTTGAGTTTTGTTCTCCACGTTTTTGCTTTTGGACAAAGCTGTTCATTACTCTGCAAAACATACTTTGAACCAATGCTTTGTTTCTTTATGACCACTTGCCTTACATTTTATTCCAAGACACCTTTGTTATTCAGTCTCTCTCACTGTCTACCTTATCATTTACCTTCTTACATTCTACTTCCTCCATCCCTCTATTAATAGCATAAACCCATATTAAGTTTCCATCTTCCTTCTGTTCTGAAGAGTCCTATTCAACCTGAACAATTAAGTCAGTTTTTACTCCGCAGAAGCTGCCCGACCCATTGAGTACACCCTGCACTGTTTCCACATTGTGTTCCTGGCTCGTTTCTGTCATTGACAGGTAACAGTCTCAATGTTGACAACAGCATGTCTTTGCAGTGTTTCTTACAGATAACAAAATGTCCCAGGCCCTTAACGGAAACCTAGACCAAGGAGCCACAAACCAAGCAGGATAAACACAAAAGCAAAAGACGGAGCTATTTAAGAAAAGAGCTCCGCAAAGTCTGGCTAAAAGACTGGAAGCACTGCCACCAAACAGAGTGTGAAGGAAAATGTGGGTTTGATATGATGTTGGAGAAATGTACTGGGTAGGCTGAACCAGAAGGATGTAGAGGTAAAGATGTGTCCCAAACAATGGACAGGGATGGAGGCCTAAATCTTTCCAATGGCCCAGACTTTGATTGCAACCGCACCAAATTCTGGGTGAATTTCCTCTTCATTGCCATTGATATGCTTGTTGTACCCTCATGGCTTAAGGTCATAAAATCAGTTATAAGCCCAAGTGGTGAATTTATGGTAGAATTAATTATATTCCGCCCTCCACTTCCCTACATCTGTCACCCACCCTCCCTCAAACCCATTCAATAAGTTAATTGGCACCACACTGACTCTCCAGCTGGTTGTCCTGCAGCAGTAATACTCTGGGGCATTCTTAGTGAGGCAAAGGTGGCTCTTTCAACTATCAAAGGTAAGAACTTCTGTCCTTAACTTCTACCACCCGATCTGATTGGCCGGTCACCCTGTAGCCAGAGGCAAGTAGTGGCTGCAGCTGGGACTCCAAGTAGCTCTCGAAAAGGAAAAGTGCGTACAGCAGACTTTCAGATAAGATCAGATATTTTGTTAAAGGTGAGACTTAAGATGTCAGCGAGGGGTTAGGAGTGGAAAGAGGAGGGCTGAGATTTTTAAGTCCAGGCAGAAGGCACAATAGATCTTAAAAGGCACAGTTTGCCCACTTCCAAAAAGGAGGTGCTGACTGTCCTGCCCACTTTCACCCATGCAGTAAAACTAACTGAGCTAGCTGCCTTACTTCCACCTTTTCCTGGAGCACATGCTATTGCGTTAAAAGCAGAATGAGATCCTTAAGTGTTTGTCATTAATTGGACATCTAATGATTTCAAAGGCCCAGAGGTGAATGGGTTTGCTGACATGTGACCTGCCTGCACATAATACGGGGAAGAGGTCAGGGGGAAGATGAGGAGTTGGTAACCCCCACCCCACTTTGTTTTATATGTCCCTTGTCTTCAAGTACACAGGCAAACTGCGATAAAATTCATCCTCAGGCTTTTCTACTGCAGAGCAACATATTCCGATCACCAAATCTCAACTATCAGCACCCTTTCTCCCCAGCACTCCAACTCCCCAGCAGCCACTACTTGCTTCTGGCACAACTGGGAATGCAAGGTGACTAGCCAACCAGATTGGCTGGCAGCAAACAAGGCCAGGAGTTCCTATTTCTGAATGGTGAATGCACCACCAGTGCCTCATTAAGGATGCCTCCAGAGTAATTGCTGCTGTAGGACAACTAGCTGAACAGTCAGTGTGGTGTCAACCAGCTTACCGACTATAGCATAAGTGCCGCCCCCTCCACACTTCCTGTCAGCTCTAATGAAGCGGCATCGAGACTCAAAACATTAGCTTGCTCTCTCTCCATGGATGCTGCCTGACCCACTGTGATTTCTAGCATTTTTTGTTTTCAGTGCAGATTCCAGTATCTGTACTGAAAACAAAAAAATTGCTCGTATTTAAAATTACATCACAAACTGCTATCTTAGATTAATTTTGTTTCTACTATTGAATTAATTAAGAATTATTAATAAATTTGAAGCTCAATACCCTGAGCATCTCAATATATCAAGGGATGAAAAATACACTGCTTCTTCATGAAGCCCTGTCACACCTAGGTAGATGTTGTGGGAGATAAGAGGAGGCAATTGAGGAAAGGATCGTGAGCAGTCAGACATCACGGGGAAATCTTTTCCCGTGGTACCATTAACGTTTTTGGAAAACACCTTTTGAGGCACTCCTTTAAGTTTCTGGTTATGCACTAGGACAACGACTGTTGTGTTATATCTCACAGTGTGTTTCTGATATTACTGTACCATGGCATGCGGCCAGAAGGTATAATAGTCTCAGACTCCATCTTAACCGAGGCCACTTGAAGCATGACATGTTGATGAAAGCTGCTGCTATTTGTAACTGAAGTTTATGTTATTGACATTGAAGTGGCTGTGTCTTTATTATATACTGTATATCAGGAGTTGCAATGAACATCCGTTGAATATTTTAGTACCATGTTACTCACATCCAGTTCTGACATTGTGGAAGCTAATATTAACATTGCCACATCAGGTGAAAATACCCTACTGAAGGCAAAATCCAGATCATGGTGGCTGTGCAAGTATAAAACAATAGCATGCACCAGCGTGTCAAGGACAAGTGCTACCTGTTTCAGGCTATGTTGCCCATTTAAAAGCCCTCACCTAAGTGCAAAAGCAATAATTTGAACACCATCAGGAGGAATTTTATCACAATTTTAATCATTCTATCACACCATTCATGCCTGTTGGGGGAGGAAATGGGGAGAGATAGCATGAGTAAAAAGATAGAGGAAAAAAAGCAATAGAGAAGGAAAAGTATCTATTCCCTTCCTGCAAAACTGAAGAATGCATACACCTTGCACAGCAAGCTCTTCAAAAATTAAATCAAATTTGAGTCTATCTCAATAGAAATGCAAAGACTTTTGCTAATCTAGTGTTTTATGAGTGTTTGCAGTCCCATTGTTTGTATTTTATGACCTGAATGTTAAATTGATTGGCTGAAAATTCAAAGGATACAAGATTTACCATTTACAGCATGGAATCAAGTGTTTAAGGCAATGAAAAATGAGTTGGCCTTTCCAATGTACTGATCTGCTGAACAGCTGATGGGCAGCTAATTTGCCGGAACTTCCAATATGGAAATGCATGCTTGCCTTAAGTAGATTTTCTTTTCCAGCTGCTGAAAATTATGACATTTGAGGTTATTATTCCAACTTTAGTGACAATGTTATTTAATAAGCTGCCTGCACTGTGTTTATTCCATGTAAAAGCAAAACTCAGATATGGATTTTGATTCTTTCTACTGGGAAACAGACTCTAATATTCTTCAGTGTTCAGTTTTGCATTCAATTTGGTCAAAGCTGGTTATTTTAGCCTTGTGCACTTTGCTTGCTGAGGCCACATTGAGAAACTGATTCAAGTTTTGGCATTTAATATCAAAGGGAAATCAGAAGGACAGTATTCTATCATTGCACAAAGGGTGACTTTGATTAGGGTTGTTTTAGTCGGGTGAACATTTAAAAATTGATTCAAATATGCAATTGCAGGTCTAAAATTGACACTGCTCCGGCAATACATTTAAACTGCAGTCCTCACTGTCAGTCACAACTTCCACCCTATCCCTAACCTTCTACCCCTCCCCCCACTTGAAATGTTGCTATTTCTGTCATCGTCATAGTGGCTATCCTTCCTGATCACTTCTAACCACTAACCTCCCCTTCAGAAAATGTTTCCTCCTTTTTTCATTTCTCCATCATTTCTCCCTCTTCCAACCTTTTCTTCTTCCAATCATCGCCTTTTCGTACAATCACAGAAGGTGTAACACATGCCCTTTAGCTTCCTCCCTCCTCACTCTGGTCCCCCTTCTAGCCTCCCACCATCTGAATTCCTTTAAAGGCAGCAGCAGAGAGCTGCCAATTTATGAATCAGTTATAGATATTATCAGTTTGGTATCAGAAACAATTCAGCCAGGTTTCTTTTGTTAAAGAGTCTATGTAACTTTGTAACTAGTCTATGACAAATGTAATTCACTCAACAAGCATTATTGTTGAGGAAAGGGTTTAACTGTACAAAGATATAACTTACATTCTAACATCCAATAATTAACAAGGCAAATATAAGGAAGATACAAATGCTGACAGCCAGTGCTACTAATCAATGAGGAGGAATATAGCTGCAGAATTGGTTTAAATGGTAGGTGTAATGGTTTCCACTGGTTGGACAGTCAAAACTGGGGGGCAAGGTCTAAAATTAGAGCTAGACTGTTCAGGAGAGATGTTAGGAAGCATTTCTACTAAAATAGAGTTGTTTGGAACTCTCTTCCACAAACAGCAGTTGATGCTAGGTCAGTTGTTAATTTTAAATCTAAAATAAATTATTGTTAAGCAGAAGGTATGAGGGCATGTAGGCCAAAGACAGGTCTATGCAGTTAGACCATAGATCAGCCATGATCTCATTGAATGGCAGAACACGGGCTGACTAGCCTCCTTCTGTCCCTATGTGCGAAATAATTAGCTGGGTAAGGGATATAATCAAAATGAAGGGCAGTAGATAGGTTTGAAATTGCTGAACTCAATATTGAACACTGAAGGCTATAAAATGTTGGTGAGCAAAATGATGTGTTGTTTCTCGAGCTTGCATTGGTCTTCTCTGGAGCACTGCAGTAGAGTCCAGACAAAAACAATAACATGAGAATAAAATGGTTTTTGAAACATCAAGCAACTGGAGCGTCAAAGTCATGCATACAGTCAGAACCATGGTGCTCTGCAAAGCAGTCACTTCAGTCTGCATTTGGTTTCCCAAATGTAGTGGAGACTATATTATGAGCAGTGAACACAGATCGAAAGTACAAACAAGTCACTGCCTCACCTGGAAAAGGGCTGAGCAGAGTGAGGAGGGAGGAAGCTAAAGGGCATGTGTTACACCTTCTGTGATTGTACGAAAAGGTGCCATGGAGGCAGTGAGGAGATTGTAAGAGTGATGGACGAATGGACCAAGGTGTCATTGAGGAAATAATCCCTGCGCAATGCTGCAATGGGAGGCCGGGGAGGATGTGTTTGGTTGTGGAATCCTGCTGGAGGTGCAGAGGTCTGCCTTAATGATTGCTCAAGTCCTGGTGGTGGACCTTCCTTTTGTGGGTCTATATTCCACTGGATTTATGGAAATTTTACTCCAAATCTGACCCAAAAGCATAATTCCAAGCACAACTATAGGTGTCTGTCACGTTCCTCCTCATCTGGGCAGATCCTGTGAATACACAGGGCTTGTCTATAGTGGATGGTTTCTTTAAAATGTTTAGGGTGGAAACTAGAGACGTGAAGCAAAGTGAGGTTACCCGTGGTCTTGCAGTAGCCCACTCTGCATATACACAGGATCTGCTCAGACAAGGAAGAACACAACGGACACCTACAGATGCTGAAAGATGCCCTCATAGGAACAGGATATGATGCTCAACACATCAATCACCAGTTCCGACGTGCCACAGCAATAAACCCTAATGACGTCCTTCAGGAGACAGGCATGGGACATGACCGTTAGAGTACACTTCATCGTCCAGTACTTCCCTGCAGCAGAGAAACTATGTCATGTTCTTTGCAACCTTCAACATGTCATCGATGTCTACAAACATCTCACCAGGGCCATCCCTACACTTCAGCTTCTCGCCTTCAAACAACCACCAAACCTCAAACACGCCATCGTTCGCAGAAAACTACCCAGCCTTCAGGAGAACAGTGGCCACAACACAACACAACCCTGCCAAGGTAATCTCTACAAGACATACCAGATCATCGACATGGATACTGCCATCACACGTGGGAACACCACCCACCACATACACAGTAGTTACTCACGTGAGTCAGTCAATGTAGTTTACCTCTGCGCTGCAGGAAAGGATACACTGAGGCATGGTATATTGGTGAGGCCATGCAGACGCTACAACAATGGATGAATGGAAACTGTGTGACAATCGCCAGGCAGGAGTGTTCCCTCCCATTCGTGAACACTTCAGTGGTCAAGGACAATCAGCTTCCAATCTTCGGGTAAGAGTCCACCAAAGCGACCTTCGAGATACACAACAATGCAGAACCACCACTAGAAACTGATAGCCAAGTTCGGTACCCATGAAGATGGCCTCAAAAATGCCCATGGGTTCATTTTGCACTACACGCAATCCCACCATCCTGTTCTGTGTCTGTAATATCTTCCTTCCCGCTCTGTTTCGACACCATCACCTTGATAACTTGTTATGATATTGCTACCTTAATTAGTTTGTACAGATTTAGATAACTTGTTACATTTGTTAGACCCTTGTCATACGACTTTTATACCTATCATGTTATTCCAACCATTTGGTTTGTCTCTAGCCCCATCTTATTTTTTATTTTTTATAATTTGTAGTTTTCTCTCTGCCTTAATTAATGGCATCATAGGTCATCTCTTCACTTGCTATTCAGCTGTTGACACCTTACTCACATCGTTTGACACTTTTGATCACCTGTTAGGACTTGTTGTTCAGCCTTTCCACACTTCACTCACACCATTTGTACTATCTTTTGACACTCTTAAGTACCTCGAATTATCTTGCAATGATCTCTCTGCCTGTAAATTCTATGCTTGTGCACTTTCCTCCAATTCACCTGATCAAGCAGTGACGCTCTGAAAGCTTGTGATTTCAAATAAACATGTTAAGACTATAACCTGGTGTTGTGTTGTCCACTCCTGTCCAATATCAGCACCTCCACATCATGTTTAATTTGTTGCACAAAGCAATTCTTGTTCATAGATTTTGACTCTCATCCCCTTTGGTATTGAACTGTTAGTTCCGAATGGAGTTCTTTTGAGCCATCCTTAAACCCTTACCACACAGAACTCATGCCTTTAACAGCAAGATCAACATTAGTCCCACCTAATACTGAATCTACGCCTTGCTCTCTTTCTCTGTTTCCTTCTCCAACTAACTGCAATTCTGGAAATGCTCTTCAGTGACTTCTGAACTGCCCTGAGTGACTTTCAGAAACCCTCAGAATCTTGCCCCTATTGTTAGGTAAAAATTAAATGTAACTAATACTTTAGGGAGTTAAATCCTACAACCCTAAGCACTGTCTGGATCTCTGAACATTACAATCTTCACCAAGTGCTGGGTTTTGCAGCACAATTAAAGATAAGAACAGCTAAAAACGAAAAGGAAATCCTTACAGTCTGCCAGAAAATGTAGAAAACAACAGTAGGTCCACAGGTTTTTCATGCCTGATTCAACCATCCCACAATATTGTCAACATTTTCGGGCGTCTTATCTGGGTAAGGAAGTACGCAAGACACTTGGAAACGTTGACTGTGGAGGTGCTCTTGCTGCTGAGCCAGACACTTGAGAATTCATGCTGTACACTGTAATCACACGTGGGAACACCAATTATTTTAGATTCATTGATTTCTGACTGCGGAGTTTGAAAGTAAACCCGTGACATGGGGTGGAGTTGCATGTTGGTCATACCAGGTAGGGTGACAGATCCCTGAATATTATTAGTGAAGCAGTTGAGTTTAATTTATAAGCAATCCAGCTCTCACTATCATTAATCCACACAATTTCAGATTTATTGTATTTACACCTTTTTCATAGAGTCACAGAGTCAGACAGCATGGAAACAGACCCTTCAGTCCAACCAGTCCATGCCGACCATAGTCCCAAACTAAAGTTCCACCTTTCAGAATCATAGTTCCAACTGCCTGCGCTTGGCCCATATCCCTCCAAACATTTCTTATTCATATGCTTATCTAAACGTCTTTTAAATGTCGTAATTGTACCTGCATCCCCTGTGTTATTTGAAATCATGACCTGTGAGATACTTGCTCTGCACCATAAACTCCAACATTGTCTAGAACTATCCATTTTTATATCTTTACAATAATTAGGCGCTTGACTTTGACTTGCTCAGACTCGAAGAGCCAAACGTCTGTTTTCTGTGCTGTGGACCTCTATACTTCATAAATAATGAGTGACAGTAACTCATTCTACACAGCCAATGGTGCAATGAGAATTCACAAACAGATCAGTTAATCTGGTTTGTTATGATTGTGCTAAAAATGGGAGAAATATTGACCAGAAT
Organism: Ginglymostoma cirratum; assembly: GCA_024137785.1. NCBI lineage: Eukaryota > Metazoa > Chordata > Chondrichthyes > Orectolobiformes > Ginglymostomatidae > Ginglymostoma > Ginglymostoma cirratum. The sequence goes on along the minus strand of JAHRHZ010000111.1, from coordinate 16,814,952 downwards.
ATGAAGAGAAATCACAGTTCCTGAGTCTTTTCTATTCCTCCATACAGATGACAGGCTCTCTGTTTCATGTTACCACCTACAAACCAGTTTTCTAACATGGCATCCCTCAACAAAGCATCGGCATAGTTTTTTTTGCATACTTTAGGGAGTTAAATCCTACAGTGTGCAGTGTACACAGTGAATGTGTACACGGCATGGACTGGTTGGACTGAAGGGTCTGTTTCCATGCTGTCTGACTCTGTGACTCTATGAAAAAGGTGCAAATACAATAAATCTGAAATTGTGTGGATTAATGATAGTGAGAGCTGGATTGCTTATAAATTAAACTCAACTGCTTCACTAATAATATTCAGGGATCTGTCACCCTACCTGGTATGACCAACATGCAACTCCACCCCATGTCACGGGTTTACGTTCAAACTCCGCAGTCAGAAATCAATGAATCTAAAATAATTGGGTTCTGCGAGGTGTGAGTGATTCATTTTAACAGATTAGAAACGAGGCAGGCCAGTTGAAAATGATCACTTTTGAGCTGGATACATATTACTTTTTGAAACGTCCCGGCAAGTGTCTTGGCTCTACTGCGACAATTCAAGTTGGTCATGCTCCAACATATCCTCAGGTGAGTGGGGATCAGCAGACTGGACCTTGGCAACATCACCCAAATTGCATAAATGAATACAGGAGGAACTGAACCTCCTTTGTTGAAATTTCTATAGTCTCACATCTCAAATCATCTTGTTGAACTGTTTACTATTCAATATGAAACAAACTTAACAGAGACTGTAAAGTTTACAATGAAGAACCTCCTCTGCCACAGTAAGGAAATATAAAATATGCTCTTCTGACCTGTGAAGAGCTTGCTGTAAAGGAGTAGGACAATACAAGTCGATTCACGATTGGAAATACTTCACGCTAACTCACCTCCAAAAATAAATTTGAACATAAAAGATCTAATCAGCAGTGTGTATGCTTTGCCAGAAGATTCAGGATCCTAATTTTATCACTGGCACCTAGTGAATAATGTTCATCCATTGCAGGACTGCAACTGTCAAGAGATGGGAATGTAATCATTTGACAGAAATTGCGAGCAGTTAATCTATCCAGTTCATGCTGATGTGAACTGTCTAGATATGCATGCTGCACAGCATCTTAATAGTTCTGGAAAGTGCCAAGTGAACTGAACACGCAGTCACAAAACATAATTTAAAAACAGATTGCCGGTTGTAGTCGCAATCTGAGGTATCTATCTTTAATTGACTATGGCTACCATTGAAATATGGAATAATTAGAATGATTCCAATGTCATGAATTAAATTAAATGTAGTATCAAATTAAATGGTAATTTTTGTTAAAATATGAAAATGCTCATACAAATTCCTTTCAGCTGTAAGTCATGGGACTGAAAAGAGACAATGCAAAAGCTGGAAATCTTAGAAACAGCAGGAAGATAAAACAGCGCCATCTGTACTTGTAAAATAAATTAGAGGGGTTATTTTGGTGAAAAAGAGAAAGCAGATACTAAATGAGTGCTATGTTAAAGTTGGGGTTTGTACTCTATACTAAATCCCAGAGTAAGAAACATCTTGGAGAATAACCTTAGAGGAAATATTGGACAAGCATCAATTTAGACTGGAAACTAGCAGGATTTATTGGATAAGACATAATGTTGGGTTATGGTACAATGAACAAGTTCAATATATATCAGTCTGCCTTTACAGTCTATCTGGAGTCTGGAGTCCTATTTGGAGGACTCCTAGAGTCTTAAATCCTGGTTCCTTGACCCTGATCTCTTAACTCTCTTTTCACACACAACATACCTGAAGGTTTTAACTTAGTCACTTTAACACATGCAAAACCCAGGTGGCGCTTTAAGACTTTGAGAATAATTGCCCAGTCTACCTCGGTTACTGTAGGCAGACGCGAATACTTTTCTCTCTTTCTTTGTAATGTGCTGAGTGCTCACTGCTAAATGCTACTTCCTGTCAAAGACTTATTTCACTTTCCTTTAAAGCAGTTATCTTTATCCATAATAGTGCATTCTAATAGTGACTAGATATGTACATCAGGGCTTCTTATGGTTAGTCTTTACCATTTGACAATTGATCAAATGGTTAGGCCCTGATAGGTGTGCATTAACTCCTAACTTTCACACCTGAAAATAAATCTTTGGGCAAGCTATTTTTACAAATTGCTAAGTATTTGCTAATGTAAAGACTCCTGCCAAGTTTCTTTTTTTTTTAACCCCTGGTTGCAGGCACTTTTTTGTAACATTCAGCCTAAGTTATATGTATGGTCATGCATCTAATAACTTTTCCCCAAATGTTTGTAATGCCTGAGCAATGGTTTGTGAGATTAATCCTTCCCCACAACAAATTAACCTTACCCTTCTATTTACAATTGGAGAATGTACTTACAACCTCCCTATAATAATTCAATCTGAACATGTACACTTATCTTCAATTCTTCTAGTAAATCAGTATCCAAGTTTTGATTTCTTTTTACTGCCAAATTGAATTGAACCCAAATACAAAAATATATACCAACAATAATCCAAGCTTGGTCCCATATTTTATTATCACCTCTTAAATCTACATTTCAGTATAAGATACTTAAGTCTTTCAGTTGACACTTCTCTAAGAAATTCCCATTTGCAATCATACTAAGGTCATCCCTATCACTAAAATTATGTACAGTAAAATTTGACAACTTAAATTTTATTAGTTTTACAAATACATCAATAAGATGAAGTACCAAACTAAAAAGACATGCCAGTTTGAAAGCTCGCTTTATCCGTTTGAATCTCGGCTATCTTGTAAATGTTCATGGAGGGTTGTATTCTAGAGCTGCTAAAAATCAATTTTCACAGAGCAATGTACATAGCTTCTTTGCAGCCTATTCCCTGAATTTATGTTGTCTTCTGGCTGGCATCTTGAATAATTTAGAGAAATGCTGACAGGGTCTAGTGAAGGTAGTATGGAGGAGGAGTGAAGGAGAATAAATTCCCTTCACCAAGAGTGGGGTAAGGAATCTATCGCAATTCAGGGAAATGCTAAATGAGGTCATGTGAAGGAGAAGAAATGTCCTGTATCAAGAAGAGGGTTCCCACATCAAGCTTCCTTAACCCTCACTCCAATAGTACATGCTGTTGTTTTGTTTGACCTCATTACCTCTATTCAATCCTCCTGCAGACCAAGGGGAACTCCTAGCAAGATTCCAATGACCAAGTACTCCCTTTCTTTTTGAGATTCCTACAAGATGTCCATTAAGGGATAACAGTGCAGCACTTTCTTTTTAAGAGAAGCCCTGAAAGGAGTTAGAGGAAATAAATTATGGAACATTGATGTATCTTGGAACATTGTTCTCTAAAGCCTACTAGTGTACGTTAAAAGTCTTAACCAAATTAAATCCATCTCTAGCAGCAACTACACAGTGAGAGTTTTGATTAGGATTCAAATTCCCAACAATGACTTATTTATGTCTATTCAACTGGTCTTTGTTCAGAGGAATTGTTCATTGAAACTCTACTCAAACTAACATGCAGCCTCTTTGATGATCACTGGCTGGTAGTTTAACTGCTAATCAGAGCCTTAACAGTAAAGCCGCTCAAAAACACCAAATTAGAGTTGCAGCTCAAGTTGCCACTTCGGTCACTTCTTTAACACCTAAAGTGTATATCAGTGTAATGTACAACATCTCACAACTCTGAGAACTCTGCATTTCTCCAATTCTTGTTCATTGACTTCTTGTTCATTCTCTGTTTCCTTTGCCCAATTATTAATGACTCTTAGCTCCTCAATTCTCTCCTTAAACATTTCCATTTGTCTACCTCTCTCTCCCCTCCAAGGCATTCCTTAAAACCCACCTCCCTGACTAAGTTCTGTCATAATTTCTCTTTATGTGGCTCACTGTCAAATTTAGCCTCAGAATGTTTTTGTGACACGAGCCATTGAACTGAGAAATTTACTCCTCAGAAATTTACCTATGTAGGTTTTATTTTCACCACAATGATGTGAGGAGACCATTATGCAGCAGGCTAACTTACATTTTTAATTTTTTTACTATTTATACATTATTTTAATATATTTTTGGAAAGGCAATGGCCTAATTGGTATTGGAGTGTTAATCTAGATACTCAGGTAATGTTCTGGGGGCCCGGGTTCAAATCCTGCATTGGCTGACGGTGGAATTTGAATCCAGTAAAAGACTAGAACTAATAGTCTAATAATGAAGCCATTGTTGTTGGAAAAGCATATCTAGTTCACTAATGTGCTTTACAGAATGAAACTGTCTTCCTTACTGGATCTGACCAACATGTGACTCCAGATCCACAACAATCCATTCAACTGCCCTCTGGATAATTAGGGATGGGCAGTAAATTCTGGTCTAGTCAGCAAAGACCACATCCCATGAATGGATTCTTTTTAAATCCTGATGAATATTCTGAGCATAACTACTAAGAAATAGATTAAAAGCAGAATTGGAGCATTTACTGATAATACTAGTCAGTGAGATGCTGGTAAGTTCCCAGAGTTCACTACTAATGAATAGAACCACCATTTTCACACGCCTGTAGAATTTTGGATGCTAATGTTAGAATGCCCCTGACTTGAATTTAGAAGAAAATGAATTCTATATATTATCTTTGTTTCTAAGTCAGGGAGGGAAGCAACAGTAGAAGGCAAATCAGTTGAAGCTCTTCAAATTTTAATTAAATTGATGAGATAAAAAGTTCTGAATAAATAATGGCATCTGAATGATACACACCATAATTAACCAGCAAATTGGTCACCAACCTTTGGAAAGGAAGAGATACCCTGTAAATTGTAAATACTTTTTAATCAACCTGTGCAGACATGTTATGACACATCTCTAAATACAGGCCTTTTGGTCCAGAGATAGGGACACTGTACCACAAAAGCTCCAATGTCAACTTTGTTTAAACACACTAGAGAAGTTTAATTCCTTCAATTATTATTGGAGATAAAATAAATAATTTTCCATTCTGTTGGCTTCTTATCCTTTCAACCTTTAATCCAAACTTTCATATTGTCTCTTCACTTATTGCTCTGTAATTATTTTAAAATGCATTCTATTCTCCTCCTTTGACCTGCCTCTGCATTTCTCAATCTTTAACTTTCATTATTTATGGAGATACACAGTTTTTTTTTTACATATTCGCTCATGGTACAAGTGTGTCGCTGGCTGGGCCAGCATTTATTGCTTATGTCTAACTGTCCTTGAGAAGGTGGTGGTGAGCTGCCTTCATGAACTGCAGCAGTCCACTTGCTGTGGGTAGACCCACAATACTCTTGAAAAGGGAGCTGTTCCCATGTTTCACCAATAATCCAGATCACTGTTTTAAAAATATACATGCAGCAACTTATTGTCCCACGCATTTGGAGTTGTATGGTTCAGCAAAATGTCTCAACGACTGAGGCATACTATAGGCTGATGCAGAAGATGTTACCTTTATGTCTTATTTTCGGCCCATCTAATCAGGGGCTAAATTAAAACGGAATCAAAATTCCCGAATGAAGTTTTACTAATAATGTTCAGTTATAAATCAGATTCACCAAGATACCAAGACTGAAATTCTAATACCTCCACATCGGTATTTTTTTTAAAGCAAATCACATGTTCACAGACCTTGCATTGGGTTATAAAGCCCTGAAAATCATTTGCTCTAAATTATGCTGAAGAAGAGGATGATGAAGTGGATGCTGTCAAAGACTTATCAACCGCAACTATTTAAAACTATATATATGTACTTTTCTTTGTTTTATTAACAAACACAAGTTTCAGAACAAGTCCATGACCTTGTAGATAATTTGAAAAAATATCAAGACTGATATTGAAGAACCATAGTTCTCAAAGATTGATATTTTTTAAATAAATCTGTGCAACCTCCAGAGATTATTGGATTTTACTTCTGTGGTTTGTTAGCCTTGAAAAGATTTAAGAAATCCTTTTACATTGACAGATTAATGCTATTGAGAAAGGCAGTGTCAATTTGCTTTAAAGATGTTGCACATAATGTTTTGAAGCTTAGCTTACTTAACATCAAGGCTACCTGAGGCCTTTTGTGGCGTAATGCATTTGTTTTGGTTCACATTGAATCTTGTGCCTTCCTCATTTAGCACAGAACAAGAATGGAAACACAGATGAAGTCAATCTTTTGACTTCCACCCTAAACAGCTTGAAGTGATAGAACAGCTTCAGCATCCATCCAAATCCAATAAGACATTCTGGCTTCCTTTTACAACAACCAGCAAGTTACAGAAGCCTCGCTTTTGGTAACTTTTTTTTCAGGAGGACAAGAAATTAGCTGAATCTGTGAGGTAGCTGGCTGGAAAAGTAGGCCTGAGGAGTGCAGGAGAAGAAGGATCCCAAAGGTAGTGGTGGCGATGGGGACTTTCAACGCACCAGGAGCAGTAGTTTGCAGTTACCAGAGGTAAGTTCAAATAGTAGCATTTTATATTCAATGTGCATTTTGTCAGTCTCAGAGAACTGCTTCTGTTTTCTACAAAAGAGTGGAGATGAACTGGGCCAATGATTCAGAGACATGAGTTCAAATCCCACATTGCAGTTGGGAATTTCGGTTTATTATTTAAAGCTGATCTTAAAAAGCTATTCTCAGCATTTATAATTGTGGAACTTCTTTAAAAACCCAATTGGTTGGACATCTGTTGTTACCTAGTCTGGCCTGGATGTGACTCCAGAATCACAGCAACAGCTAAACACCCTACTCACTTATGTTAAATTGCTAATACAAAGGTTAATAAGAATAAAACCAAACAAAATCTAACATCAGCCTATACACTGGATACCATTAATGCACACTCAGTTCAGTTGGCCCTTTCACATTGACATATGGGCTTGCGTCAACGATTGGACAAACTAGCCCTCAGCCAGTCTGCCAAAGTCTTACTGACAGACTCAACTTTCAGCAATTGTCCTATTTCATTATCCTACTGCATACCCTGTCTCTAGACAAATAAATCAGAAAAGACAACACAGTGATATGCAGTTGAGAGGTTATCAAGGCATTAGGTCAAAAATACGAGTTAGGAGTGGGCCCTTTGTCTCCTCAAGCCTGCCTGCCATTTAATAATACCATGAATGATCTGATTATAACCACAAATCTACATTCCTGCCTACCATAATATCCTTGCACCCTCTTGTTTAACAAGGATTGATCTGCCTTAAAAATTTTCGAGGACTCTGCTACCACAGCCCTTTCAGGAAGAGTCCCAAAGGGTCACAAAGGTCTGTGAAAAAAAACAAATTTTCTCATCTTAATCATAAAATTTTAACTTTATTTTAAAGGGTGACCCTCACTTCTAGATACTTCCACAACCACAAGGGCATTACATGTACTCTAGGTGATGAGACATCAATGTCTGTCACCAGAAGTGACTTGGTGGCACAAGTACTGAATAATCTGAATGTTAATGCACATAGCCACGAGGCAGCCCGAATAGCATGTGATAATGGAACAAATATGAGGAAAAGAAAGCTTGCTTGACATTGTCTCACCACTCCACCTCTCGCGGATGCAAATTCCCTGTGACAGAATTGGTAGCAGTAATCACCACAGTCCTTGTAGAGACAGAGTCCAGTCTTCACGTTCAAAATATCCCTCATTGTGTTTTGTGGCACAAGCATCACAGAATAGATTCAGAATAGATCTAACAGCTTAAAACTGAGAATGCATGAGGTCCATGGGCAATGAACAGCAGAATTGTGGACTACCAGAAGCTAAGCTTATGGTTTACCTTATCCATCACTCTACCGGTACCATCAGGCCAGGGAACAAATACTGGTCCAGTGAGAAATGTGAGTCATCAGACAATGTACATCATCAGACATAACTAAAAATGAGGTACCAACCAAATGAAGCTACAAACAGCACTCATATATGCTAGAAACAGAAATGCTATGCCATAAACGGCATTGAGTAATCCCATAATCAATAGATCAACTGATCAATAGATCATCACATTGGCATCAATGTGTACTACTTACTACATGCACTGCAGCGACAGGAAAAGGCTGTTTTGATTCCTCCTTTCAAACCTGCACTACCTAGAAGGACAATGTTAAAAATCACACAACACCATGTACGCCTGAGGAAAGAGCTGAGCTCCAAAAGCTTGTGTTTTCAAATAAGCCTGTTATACCATAACCCATTTCTGAAGAAGGGTCCAGACCCGAAACGTCCACTTTTCTGCTCCTCTGATGCTGCCTGGCCTGCTGTGTTCATCCAGTTCTGCACCTTGTTATCTCTATGACCTGGTGTCGTTAGATTTTTGACCTTGTCCACCCCAATCCAACACCAGCATCTCCACATCATAGAAGGACATTGGCAATAGATGTAAGTGAGCACAACCACCTGCAAATTCTCTTGATGCACCATTACAGCGATTCATTCATCATTGGTTGGATAATTCAGGAGCTCCCTACTTAACTGCACCGAAGATGTACCTACGCTGGTGTAGTTCAGTATGCTGGCTCACCACACCTTCTCAAAGGCAATTAACACTGGGCAATAAATACTGGCCTAGCCAGCATCATCTACATTCTACAGAGAAGAAAATGATATAGATATAAAAGTCAAAGCTGGAAAAAGCTGTTCTTCATCCACTGAAAAAGCCTATAATATGAAAGTTGCTGATTGGTGATACAAAGAAACCGATTCAAACTCAGCTGGTTATAGCTATTTTGTGGAGAAAAAAGAAGCCAAAATTATATTTTTTTTTTAATGTGGGTTGCACTGAAATTCAGCCTTTGGACTGCAATGTACTTCTGGAATAAAATCATAAAATTGTATTCTACAGGTGATCACAGGAAATAAAATGCAGAAATTACCCAAAACTTTATTATGATAGTTAGCACATGTAAGTATTATCAATTGAACACACAACAAACGCACATTGAATATAAAATAGCACCATTTGAATTTACCTTTCACGACAAAGAATTACTTCATTATCTTATCCTGCTACATAGTTGTAACTTTGCAAGAAGTGTGACAGAACTGCATATCCAGTGACCTGGAATACAGTGAATGAATGGGCACTATGTTAAGACAGACAGCTGTAACTGCTGTTTTTATTCTGGACTTCCTGTACCAGAAATGGAATGAGTGATGAGAAGACTTCAGTACCCACTGTTGTCTCACAAGGATGTCTGTCAATGTAAGAAAGTGCAAATTCTACTTGTCTCCTGGTTTGCTAACAGAAATGCCTAGGAGGTTAATTTTACATTCCTGGAGAGTTCTACAAAATCCAAGTGGGCTAGGAACTCCTAATTAATTGGTTTACTTGTATGAGACAATGAGCTGCATATATTAATGAACTGCAGTACAGTGAGGCAAAAGAAATATTGGCAGTGCTTTTATCATTTCAGATCTTGCAGCAAGAGTAGGTTCCTACAGAGAGGCAGTGCAGGTGAGAAATAAGAGCGGCCCTCTCAACTAGATGTTACGTCATTTCTGATTTAGGCATTATGTGATGGATTAAGAGAGACCCACCTTGTAGCGGGTTCTATTCCAGACTTAGGACCTCTGTGAAGAGTTCCAATGTGTGCTTTGGTAGGGTATGGAATGCTGGATAAGTATAATGGTGGAGAAGGTTGTTGTAGAAATATGGTGGGCTAGAAATGGGAATTCAGGTGCACTCCTCAAGGTAGCAGAGAACCCTCAGTACTTTGGACTCCACTGTCATGGATTCCATCCAATCCCTTGGCAACTGAAGATTATTCATATACTGTTGTGATGGAAGGTACTTGACCTGAAATCTTAATTCTGTTTCTTTCTGCACAAATTCCAAGCATTTCCAGTGTTTTCTGTTCTTTTGTTGTAGAGTCATAGTCATAGAGATGTGTAGCACGGATACAAACTCTTCAGTCCAACTGGTGAGTGCTGACTAGATATCCTACATAAATCTGGTCTCGTTTGCCAGCATTTGGCCCACATCCCGCTAAACCCTTCCTATTCATGTATCCACCCAGATGCTTTTTAAATGCTGTCATTGTACCAGCCTCCACCACTTCCTCTGGCAGCTCATTCCATACACCACCCTCGGCATGAAAAAGTTGCCCCTTAGGTCCCTTTCAAATCTTTCCCCTCTCACCTACAAATCTTTCCACTCTCATTGAAGGCTCATAGTATTAGCGAGATGAGCTTCTGGCCACATATCCACACCATAACAAAGGCCACTCGTTCCCACTTCCATAATATCAATGGACTCTGCATTTAACTCAGCTCATCTGCTGCTGAACCTTAATCTGCACCTCTGTCGTCATTAATCTTGACTATTCTAATGCACTTTTGGTCAGCCTCACACATTCTACACTCCATAAACCAAAGTCATCCAAAATTCTGTATTTACTTACATTCACTCATCATCTCTATTCTTCCAATCTCTGTAACCTCTTTTAGCTCTACAATCCTGTGGAGATATCTGGGCTACTCCAATTCTGGCTGCTTAAGGATCCCTGATTTTGATCTCTCCTCAGCTTGTGGCTATACCTTCAGGTGGCAAGGTCCTAAACATTGGAATATTCTCTCTACATCATTCCATTTGTCTACCTCACTTTCCTCCATTAGGGTGCTCCTTAAAACTTGACACTTTGGCCAAGTTTTTAGACATATGTCTTAAAATCACATCACATGAAATGGTATTGTACTTTCTTCTATAATGCTTCTGTGAAGCACGTTGGGATATCTTATTCACTTAAGGTTGATATATGATTAATAAGTTGTTGGTACATAACAAGGAAATATTCCTGAAACATTAAAATGAGAGCAGTATGATGCACACCTCCAATGTAACAGCCTTCATGTTGTATAGTGCTCAGTCAGTGATATCTCAGAGCTTTGTTCGTTATGTCGAATTTGAGCTCTTAATTTAAGGCCCTACATTTGCACAAAAGAAATTTTGATACATATTCCTCTTGGCAAGTGTGGTCAGGAAAGACCATTAAGAGAAGTCTTATCAGTTTAAAATCCTAGAAATTCTTATACTGACACAGCTAATCTGAAACTAATTTTAATTCATATTAGTCACTTCAAGAGGACATATAGTGATATATTATTCAACATTCGTCAACCTTTACTGTCTTTAACATATGATTACCATGGTAAAGAATTCAATTGCCTGCAGGCACGAGTTAAAAATCAATAAGTTGGCAAAAGGAAGGGAAGGGAGGTGAAGCTATTTCATCCAACAAATTTTGGAAGAGTTAAAGATTTTAGAGTAAATTTACAGAAAAACAATGGGAACACAATAAACTGAAGAAAAGCTTATATATGTTTCCTGAGAAAGTAGAAGCAAAAGGTTAGTGTGAATGGATGGATAGTAAAGTTTAGTGTTTTTGAAAACAGCACTTAAAACATGCATTGTCAGGAAGAGTAAGGTGATAGAAAAATATGGAATAAGCAGATTTCTGATTCTAAAAGTGGGCCAAAATAATGGAAATAACGTGATTAATTAAAAAGACAGGTTTTGTTATTTCTCTAGTCCTTTATTAAGTAACAAAAATGTATCTTAGTTATTTTTCTGATAAATTATTTGATGTTATTCAACAAAATACTGTATTCTTTTCAATGCAACGCCGACCACTGTTTATGACCAATGCCCAGAAGAGAAGAGAGAATGTACATAGCTAGTTGAAATAAAACACAGAACTGAAGCGTGGCTGGATGGGAATAAATATCATGAAGAAAGGTTACACTTAAATTCACATTTTAAACCAATAACAAAAAAATCTCTATTTCTATAACTGTATCTGTGCCTATTTAATCTGCGGTTGAATCAAAATTAATACCTTTTATTATACAAAGCATGAATTCTTGACAGGACCTATTAGTGTGTGAAAGGATGGTGCTGGCATATGCTGACTTGACGACATTCAAGCCCTGAGCACTATATGAATAACTAGGGATGCCTTATGCTGGAAGAGGGATTATATATTTACATGTTGTGCTTGTATCAGCAATTCCTTATAACAGGACATTGAAATGGATCTTGCTTCTGCCTTTTTTTCAACAAACAACATCATGACAGAGTGTGGAATAAATCATGAAACAGAAACAGAAACAGATCAAAATAAAGATCAATTAGTAATAGCAGTTAGTAATTTAACATGATAATTTAAGGCTTCTGGTAGGCCCTGTAACCGAAGAAAAGTATGCTGGAGCATGTTTATACTGATCAAAAACAGAAGTTGCTGGAAAAGCTCAGCAGGCCTAGCAGCATCTGTGAAGAAAAGGTCAGAGTTAGCGTTTTGGGTCCGGTGACCCTTCCTCAGAACTGACCCAAAACATTAATTTTGATTTTTTTTCTTCACAGATGCTGCCAGACCTGCTGACCTTTTCCAGCAACTTCAGTTTTTATTCGTGATTTACAGCATCCACAGCTCTTTCAGTTTTTATGTTTCTACTGATGTTTGTTTAATTTTGAAGTAGGAGACCGGCAACCTTGCATTAACTCAGTGATACTGCCTTAAATTCTCAGAACATCTGTTTCATTGGCAAGGCCAGCATTTTTGCTGATTGCTAACTGGTTTGGAGAAGGTGGTAGAGACTGAAAATTCCATTTGATGTAAATATTCTCAGCGCCGATAAGCCCAGACCTCCATGATTTTGATTCAATTTTAATGAAGGAACAGCAACAATGCGTGACTTGAATGGGAATCTTGGCAGTGATAATGAACCCATATACCTGCTTAAACATTGGTGAGGTTATACAGCGCATTGTGTAGAAGGTGTACACTGCAGCCAATGTACATAATGGAACGGATGGATTTTTAAGCCAGTGGATGGAGTGACAATCAGATTAAATGTTTTGTTCTGGATGGTGAAATCCAACTATACTCATTCCAGCAACTGTCAAGTTTTCCATCATACAATTGCCCTGTGCTTTGTGAATGATATAAGATTTTGCAAGGCAGTAGTTGAATGACAGCGCACAGAATATGCAATAATCGACCTGGTTCCTCCGTTCGCCTTCCTGCTTCTTCCCTCCCCGAGAGTTGGGACACTGATTTTGATAACACAATTTAACATTGTTGAATGCCATTGAATAATTCCTTATGGCAGTAGAGCCATAGAGTCAGATTCTGTGGGTCAGCGATTCTGGTATTTGAGTAAGAGTGCAACATTTGCTGCGATCCATGCACAGATACAAACTCTTGAAATCTGAACTTAAACCAATGGTTGTGAAAAAATATTTTTTTCTCTGTCTAGGTAATTGTGTGAGTGATAACTACTCATCTGGGCAGCTGTAGAGGACTTAAACAACTTTATTTTTAATTCAGTTTTCTAGCACTACCTCGTTCAAACGACTGGAAGTTATTGAAATAAATAACCTTCATGTAGTTCACAGAGAATGGTGTGTTGGTCTGGAAATAACTGACAGAAAATAGGGAATGAATTTCCAGCAAAAGGCCTTTTAATTTATTGTGGAAAATAACGTTTTGTTCACTGCCCTTAATCCTGAAAATTTTCATAGTACCAGTTCTTCCACATTTATTGTCTTGTTACAAAAATACATATGATGTAGTAGAATCACAACACAGTTAGGAACCATTTCAATGGATAGCGAGTGATTTTACATTTGGGTAAATATATCTTGGAATTGGCTTTTTCTATTTGCTATTTTGCAATCAGGTGTGAGGGCATAATTTAGTGTTGTCACTTTAAATTACTTTTTGGAATGGCAATAGGGTTACAAATGTTAAAAACTGAAAAAAACTGCGGATGCTGGAAATCTGAAACAACAACAGGAATGGCTGGAAAATCTCAGCAGGTTTGACAACATCCGTGGAACTGAAGAAGGGTCACTGGGCCCAAAAAGTTAACTTTGATTTCTCTTCATAAATGCTACCAGACCTGCTGAGATTTTCCAGCAATTTCCATTGTTGTTACAAATAGTGTTCTTTAATGCCTCTTGTCATCGTAGGAAACCGGAACGCAACAATAGTTGGAATACACTGTGAGGTTATTGACAGTGCACAAACAGAAGAGCCATTCCATTCTCATTAACTGAAATGCCAGCAACAGCATATTCTGAATCATAATAGTGGTATGGTAAGGTTTTACCAAGTGGAAAGCTTGTTCAATTTCAGGGCAAGGAAGCTGTCCCATGCAAGACAAGAAAGCCACAGAAATCATTGCTAATTGTTAAATAGAGCATAATTCCCGTCTTAACACAGGAGCAGGATGATAAAAATCTCTTCAAGGTTCCTGAGCAGCTGTCATGACAAATTTCTCCAATCAGACTTAGCCATCCTGCCAATATTTGAACCCTTTTCAGAAAAAAAGAGTGACTGGGGCACAAGAGATCGTTCCTTTCATAGGCAGCACACGACACCTTCCACAGCATCACATCACCTGCCAGAAACAGACACCATTAAAACACCAGAATCATAACCCAGTCCTCAGAAAAATTTGGGCTCCTCAAATAAAGGTTCACTAGAGGCCCAGAGGCCTCTCATTATGTGAAGGTAGTGAGCCAATTTCTCATACTGTGGCTATTCATGTGGTGTAGGTACAACTGTAGCATTGTTTGGTTCGCCCTATGACAATGAGGGAATGATGACATAGTTCCAAGTCAGTATGACATGTGACTAAAACAGCAATCTGGACATAGTGCTGTTTCTTTTGCCTGCTGAACATATTCTTCTTGGTGTTTGCCATGCAAGATGCCTTGGCATGATGCTGCAGGGCATCAGGTGGTGGAACTCACTGCTGCCACCCTGCCTCACTGGTGAAGGAAGTGAAAATACCCTTTCAGAAGAAGGCTCATCAGACTTGTAATGTTAACTCTGCTTTCTTTCCGCAGATGCTGTCAGACCTGCTGGGTTTCTCCAGTAATTTCTGTTTTTGTTTTAGATCATCAGCTTCCACGGTCCTTTGTTTTAAATTCCTGTATGTGGATGGCACCATAACCCTCTGCTCGGATCCACGGTCTTCATGCAGGTTGAAGAATATCTGTATAAGTTTGAGTTTGCCTTTTTTGGACTCCACTACCCTAGGGAAAAGACCTTGTCTGTTTACCCTATCCATGCCCCTCATGATTTTATCAACCTCCAGAAGGTCACCCATAAGCTTCTGATACTCCAGGAAAAATAGCCCCAGCTAATTCAGCGTCTCCCTGTAGCCCAAATCCTCTAACTCCAGTAGTGACCATGTAAATTTTTTCTGCACACTTTCAAATTTCACAACATCTTTCCAATAGCAGGAAGACCAGAACTGAACACAGTATTCCGAAAGTGGTGTAAACAACGTCCTGTACAGCCACAGCATGGCCTCCCAGTTCCAATACCCATTGTAAATAATGATTTATTTGTTAACTGAACATGAAGTTATTTCCATGATATGCCTGTTTCAAGTCACCATTTTGGTGTTTACCTTCTGAAACCACAAAGTTTTGATTATTTTATTGTACAGCTACGGAAAGTACAGCTCCCCTTTTACAACACTCCAATTTCTGTTTTTGCTTGTGTTTGAAAGTACAACATGAGTCTATTTTTAACCCTAAGAATTTCTTTCAATTTTCCATGTAGAATTTTTGGCAACATCATGTCAAATCACTTTGAATTAAAAGTGATTATGCGTTAATTCAATCAAAGGCGCTCAGGATTAATGCAGCTGCATATTTTCATGAGATAGCTTACCTTGGTAAGTCAACTGATGTACATTGTATACAGGCAGTCACTAATTTATAATTGTTCCAATTTACAAAATCTAGCACTTACGAATAGGATCACATATTAATGTTAATTCTAAAGATCTGACATGTGAATGTTTTCTCATACTTATGAACAGCTATTTCAGATTGTATTGTGCTCCGACATGAGAACAAATCAATGTGCTTAAGAATGGAAGCTATTCTATGAAACCTGTGTCTATAAAACCTTTTTTGATACCATAGATCAGGACTTCATTTATGAAGAGTAATCAAAGAGATTCAGATTGTTCGATAGCAACCTGTATGGAATTATTTAGCATAGTGGGACGACATTTAGATCATAGCTCCTTCAAAGTACTGGTATAGGTACAATCTACTTAATCACAGCCCCCTGACCTTTTCCAATAATTCAGCAATGGTTTGACCATCAGGTCTTTATCCAATTCCCTTTTGAAAGTCACAGTTAAATATACTTTCACCAACTTTTCAGTGACATCATTGTCACTATTTAAATAAATATTTCTTCTCAGCTTCTTTCTAGTTCTTTGTTGAATATCTACTGGAGTTCAGACGAATGAGGGGGGATCTCATAGATGCTTATAAAGTACTAACAGGACTAGACAGGGTAGATGCAGGGAGGATGTTCCCGATAATGGATGCGTCCAGAACCAGGGGTCACAGTCTGAGGATACGGTGTAGACCATTTAGAACGGAGATGAGGAGATATTTCTTCACCCAAAGAGTGGTGAGCCTGTGTAATTCATTACCACAGGAAGTAGTTGATGTCAAAACATTGCATATAGTCAAGAAGTGGCTAGATATAGCACTTGGGGCAAATGGGATCAAAGGTTATGGGGAGAAAGCAGGATTAGGCTATTGAGTTGGACAATTGTCCATGATGGTGATGAAAGGCGGAGCAGGCTGAAAGGGCTGAATGGCCTCCTATGATTCTACACTTGCAATATCTCAATTTACTCTATCAAAACCTCTTCATGATTTTGAGCACCTCGATAAGATCTCCCTTGCTATAAAATTTCCTTTTAACCTTCCCTGCCATAACCATCCCAACCTCTTCAATCTTTCCACAAAACTCAGCTCCCTGATCCATGGCAGTATTGTAGTAAATCTCCTCAACAATCTCCCCAAGACTTTGACATCTATGCTGAAGACAGATTCCAGAATTGAAGGCAATAATATAGCAGATCAGTTCCACAGAAAGACTTTATTCCTTCAAGGAATTTATTGAGTCTTTTTTTATTCAGTTCATCAGCTGAGTGGTTGATTTTATTTAAGTCTTATACGTTTGATATATACTTTAAATATTTCCATTTTAACATCATTTTCTGTAGGTAATGAATGGTAGTTTATTTCATATGTAAAGTGTTATTGAAACACCCTTTTTTAAAGCTTAATGTTATTAAGGAAATACATGAGGTACAGAGCAAGACGGCTAGTAGATTGAGAAAAGTTATTACACAGCAGGATCAATCAGCTAGATACATGAATCGGGAGGGTTTGGAGAGATATGGGCCAGGACCAGTCAGGGTGACTGTTGGGAAAGGTAAGAAGGTAGTTCAAGTTTCCGATGGCTCTTTCACATAGATATTCCATTTTTGGAACTGTAGAAAGGGATAGTCTCTCCGAGGAAAATGGACGGGACAGTCAGTTATTGGACACTTAGAATGATTCTTATGTTAGGCAGCGTTTGATAAGATTTCATAGAATTAATGTTGTAGGGGACTTTCCGGTCAGGGGCATAGACAGGATATTCTGTGGCAGTGAGTGTGAATTTAGGATGGTTTGCTGCTTTCCTCGTGCTAGGATTAAGGATGTCTCTAAACGTTTCAAGCATATTGTTAAAGGTGAGATTGAGAAGCCAGAAATTATTGTACACATTGGTAGGAAAGACATTTTTAAGGAAAAAAATTAAAGTAGTATAGAGTGAATTTAAGAGGTCAGGGAGAAGGTTAAAAAATAGACCCTTAAAAGTAATAATTTCTGGTTTACTCCCAATGCCAAACTCAAATGAGGGAAGGAACATAAGGTTGAAGGAGATAAATCAATGGCTGAAGAGCTGGTGTATTGTTCAGGGATTCAGATTTTTGGACAATTGGAATGTCTTGTGGGATAGAAAAGATCTGTTCAAAAAAGACGGGTCTAACCTAAACCGGAAAGGGACCAATATCCCAGCAGGGAGATTTGCTCAATTAATTAAGGGAGACTTTATACTGATAGAGAGGGGGAATGGAGAAATTTTAAGTAGCAGTGTAAATAGGAGGATTGATGGGGTAGGTTCTGAATGTGAGGAGAGCACATCAATTAGAAAAGAAAGACAAGAGAGAGTCAAAGCATGTAGTAACTCTGAGAACTAAATTACATTTATTTCAATGCAGCGGGTCTTATTAGGTTAAGCTGATGAACTCAGGCCATGTTTATAAACATGGGATTGGAGTGTCATAGCTATTACAGAAACTTGACTGAGAGATGGACAAGACTGGCAACTCAATGTTCTGGGTTTTAGATGCTATGGGATGGATAGAGGGTAGCTTGCATGTGGAATGAACTTCTTGAAGGATTGGTGAATGCAGGTACAATTACAACGTTTAGAAGATGTTTGGATAGATACATCTGTAGGAAAGGTTTGGAGGAATGCGTGCCAGGGCCAAGCAGGTGGGACTAGTTTAGTTTGGGATTATGTTCAGCATGGATTGTTTGGACCGAAGAGTCTGTTTCCGTGCTTTATGAATCTAAGCTGTTGAATTTCTTTGCCTTTTTATGACATTATCATATTATGCACCAGTGCTTAGGTCAGTTTTGCTAAGCTACAATTAGATACTTCACTATATTATTTTGCAAAACTGTCCCATGAAAACTACTTGTGTACGTCTAATTGTCAATTGCAAAATTGCATTTGATTTCTTCTACTTTCAGATTTCTTTCCAGAAACTAACACAAGAATTTTGGATTTACTCTACTCTTCTCAAAAATTAGAATTAGAATTCCTACGGTGTGGGAACAGGACCTTTGGCCCAACAAGTCCACACTGACCCTTGGAGCATCCCACCCAGACCCATCCCCCTATGACCCACACATCCCTGAACACTATGGGCAATTTAGCATGGCCAATCCACCTAACCTGCACATCTTTGGACTGTGGGAGGAAACCGGAGCAAACCCACACAGACACATGGAGAATGTGCAAACTCTGCACAGATAGTCACCTGAGGCTGGAATCAAACCCAGGTCCTTGGTGCTGTGAGGCTGCAGTGCTAACCACTGAGCCAACGTGCCACCCTTGTGAATGTAGCTTTCATTACATCTTATTGTCAGAATTTGCTACAATAGTGATCCTAGTTACAAAAACAGAAAGTTGGATGGTTCGTTTCCCTGTTCATCCAACTCACATCACAATTTGCATGGAAACTAAATCACATGGATCACAATAAACATTGTGATACAGCTCTGTCAATGTCTGTTACATGTTCAAGGTAGCATGACCCACAATAAAATGGATCAACAGCTTATTTAACAAAATAAAAACCAAAAGAACTGCGGATGCTGTAAATCAGGAACAAAAACAAAGTTGCTGGAAAAGCCCAGCATGTCTGGCAGCAACTGTGGAGGAGAAAACAGGGTTAACTTTTCGGGTCCGGTGACCCTTCCTCAGAACCTTTATTTAACAAGGTTCAAGTCTGGTCTCCCTGTTATAAGAAAGATACTGCGAAACTTGAAAGAGTTCAGAAAAAATTTACAAGGATGTTGTCAGGGTTGGAGAGTTTGAGCTGGAGGGAGATGCTGAATGGGCTGGGGTTATTTTTGTTGAAGTGTCAGATGCTGAGAAACCTTATAGAAGTTTATAAAATAATGAAGGGCATTGATAGGGTGAATAGCCCAGGTCTTTTTTCCTGGGTAGGGGAGCCCAAAACTAGAGGGCATAGGTTTCAGGTGAGAGGGGAAAGATTTAAGAGGGACCTAAGGGGCAACTTTTTCATGCAGAGGGTGGTCCGTGTATGGAATGAGCTGCCAGATGAAGTGGTGGAGGCTGGTTCAATTACAATATTTAAAAGGCATCTGGATGAGTATATGAATAGGAAGGATTTAGAGGGATAGGGGCCAAAAATGCTGGTAAATGAGACTAAATTAATTTTGGATATCTGGTTGGCATGGACGAGTTGGAGTGAATGGTCTGAATGTGTGATGTACATTTCTGTGACTCGATGGCTCGAGGTATTTTGCAGTAAAGACCCAGTCTGTTATTGTGGGGTTAAGTTATGGACTGAAATGTCTAGATCAGTTTAATTCACAGATATGTTACTGTGCAGAAGGATGCGATCAGGCCCATCTTGTCAGCATCAACACTCCATTACTTATTTATTCATTTTCAATTATGAGGGATCCAATTTTTATGAGGTGAACATAAGAACTTTTGCAGCTTGCAGTCAAGTTTCTTATGAACAAACTGTCAGCAAACAATCCTATGTGTGGGTGTATGTGTCTGTCAAATCTTACCCCTTTCCCCCAGGTTCTTTTTCTGTTTAAATTCTATGTGCCGGAAATATTTGCCAATTGTGCTGAAGGATTCACACGAGAATCACTATCAAACCTGATGCCTCCACACATGCTGTCTAAACTGCTGCATGTTTCCAGCATGCACTTGTTTATCCAGTGTCACTTCCCCACCCTGATCCTGTAGCTCTGCAATGTTCTTCCTTTCCAAATAACAATCCAAATCTTTCTTGAATGCCTTGGTTCAACCTGCCTCCACCACACTCGGAGGCAGTGCATTCCGAATGCTAACTATATTCTGTGTGACAAGATATCTTCTCATGTAGCTAACACTGTTTTTGTCAGTTAAGGTAAATCTATCAATTCAATTGATGAGCTTACTTGCTCGCACTGCTTTTTATTTTCCCTTAGAACCTTGTTTTCTCTTTCACTAGCTGTAAGAAAGCTCTTAATAATTGACAGTTGGCTTAGTGTTTTATCTGCTGGAGTATTTTGTTTAAAGACATTTCCTTCACAGCAGTTGTTCAGCGCTCTTGGCTGCTACCTAATCTTAAAACTGTACTGATGATTTCCTGGAAAAGTTGTTTTGTGCATTCTTCTTATCCAGACAATTTCAAGTCTGCTTCTTAATCTTCACAACGACCACAATTTTCTACACAGTTGAGCCCAACGTTACCTCCATTTTTTGTCATGTGGCTTTAAAGAAGCACCTGAGTGCTTGAGTCCAAGACAGACCGATCGTGGAGCAGAAAGTTAAGGACAGTCATCAAACTGAGCCTTCTGTAGAATTCTATTTATTACATGTTAACATTATTTACAGCTATACATGATAATCTGAGCTCTTTTGAGTTTATAGTTTATGGTTAAATTATTAAGAGATAGATAAGTACAGTTGAGCGATTTCCCGTCTTTGATCCCTTTGACTAACAACACTCGCATTGTGCTATATATACCTTGTGGGAAGCAGCCCTGTGAAATTATCATAAGGTAATTTCAGGGCCAGGCACAACACCAATGATTTTTCTGCCTGAACCTCTGGATTGGTACTTGACTTCACAATCTTTTGACTCAGTAGTGAGCCTACTACCTGAATTATGACTGATCTCTGTACTTTGTAATGAATAGTTTAGCTCGGGTTTTCAGGAGATATAGGCTGATATGTTTATGA
This sequence comes from Ginglymostoma cirratum, assembly GCA_024137785.1. Taxonomy (NCBI): domain Eukaryota; kingdom Metazoa; phylum Chordata; class Chondrichthyes; order Orectolobiformes; family Ginglymostomatidae; genus Ginglymostoma; species Ginglymostoma cirratum. The sequence continues at coordinate 16,793,580 of JAHRHZ010000111.1, read as the reverse complement.
TAACAGTCTGATAATCAGCCACTCATGAGGGGTTGATTAATTTCATGAGAAGATGTACTTAAAACTGTAAAACACATTGTGAGGTATAAAGCAAACATTACAGGAAACCAATTGATTTTGTGTTTGCAGCTCAAAGAGAAAAAGCAGACTGACTGCCTGGCAGATTTGCAATGCATGTATCACATGAAGTCCTTAAAGGTGAAGTCTCTTAAAGGTACTGCATACATACAACAGGGAAGATCCCGTTTAAATGCATTATTCTGAATTTCCCATTGTCCACCAATATAATAAGCAGACTTGTGAAAATTTGTCAATTGCACAAATTTCATGTGGAAGGAATTCCTATCATATACTGATCTAGTTGTGGAAATGTTCACTCCCTCATCAGGAACACAAAGGTGGGATACTTCCTGGCTCCAAAACCGCAACCCATCAAAGAAGTGCCCCAGTAGGTCTGATCCAGGGGTTCCTTGGGGGGATGTCTAGGTAGTCCTGGAAAAGAAGTCAAGGCTGCATTCTGTGGGTAAAGGTTGGGAGCAAGGACTGTCTTCTATCACTGGCACATCACTGCAGTTTAACAAACTAAAACCAAAAGAAATCAATCCTGTTCTTATCCCACACACATAAGAACATAAGAACATAAGAACATAAGAACTAGGAGCAGGATTAGGCCGACCGGCCCTTCGAGCCTACTCCGCCATTCAATAAGATCATGGCTGATCTTTTCGTGGACTCAGATCCACTTACCCGCGCTCTCACTGTATCCCTTAATTCCTATATTGTTCAGAAAAAATCTAGCTTAGCTTTAAAAACATTTACTGAAGTAGCGTCAACTACTTCACTGGGCAAGGAATTCCATAGATTAACAACCCTCTGGGTGAAGAAGTTCCTCCTCAATTCAGTCCTAAATCTGCTCCCTCTAATCTTGAGGCTATGCCCTCTTGTCCTAGCTTCACCTGCCAGTGGAAACATCCTCTCTACTTCTATCTTATCTATTCCTTTCATAATTTTATATGTTTCCATAAAATCCCCCCTCAATCTTCTGAATTCCAATGAATATAATCCCAATCTACCCAGTCTCTCCTCATAAGCCAACTCCCTCAACTCCAGAATCAACCTAGTGAACCTCCTCTGCACCCCCTCCAGTGCCTGTACATCCTTTCTCAAGTAAGGGGACCAAAACTGCACACAGTACTCCAGGTGTGGCCTCACCAGCCCCTTGTACAGCTGCAACATAACCTCTCTGCTTTTAAACTCAATCCCTTTAGCAATGAAGGACAAAATTCCATTTGTCTTCGTAATTTCTTGTTATACCTGCAGACCAACCTTCTGTGATTCTTGCACAAGGACACCCACGTCCCTCTGCATAGCAGCATGCTGCAACTTTTTACCATTCAAATAATAGTCCTTTTTACTATTGCTCCTATCAAAATGTATGACTTCACATTTATTTACATTGTATTCCATCTGCCAGGCCTTTGCCCACTCAGTCAATATATCTATGTTCCTCTGCAAAGTTTCACAGTCCTCTGCACACTTTGCTCTGCCACTCATCTTAGTGTCATCTGCAAACTTTGACACCCTGCACATGGTCCCCAACTCCAAATCATCTATATAAATTGTAAATAATTGCGGTCCCAACACCGATCCCTGAGGCACATCACTAGTCACTGATTACCAGCCAAAATAGCACTCATTTATCCCCACTCTTTGCTTCCTGTTTGCCAACCAATCCTCTATCCAAGCTAATACTTTATGCCTAACGCCATGCATCCTTATCTTATGCAGCAGCCTCTTGTGTGGCACCTTGTCGAAGGCCTTTTGGAAATCTAGGTACACCACATCCACTGGGTCCCCATTGTCCACCTTGCTCGTAATGTCTTCATAGAATTCCAAAAGATTTGTCAAGCATGACCTGCCCTTCATGAAGCCATGCTGCGTCTGCCCAACGGGACAATTTCTGTTGAGATGACTTGTTATTTCTTCCTTGATAATAGACTCAAGCATCCTCCCCATTACATAGGTTAAGCTAACCGGTCTATAATTCCCCATCTTTTGTCTACCTTCCTTTTTAAACAGTGGTGTCACATTTGCTGTTTTCCAATCTGCTGGGACTGCCCCAGAGTCCAGCGAATTTTGGAAAATTACTGCCAGTGCACCTGCTATTTCTCCCGCCATCTCTTTTAGTACCCTGGGATGCATTCCATCAGGGCCAGGAGACTTATCAATCCTTAGCTCCATTAGCTTGCCCAACACCACCTCTTCCGTAATAATGATTGTTTCCAGGTCCTCACCTACCTTCGTCTCTTTGTCAATTACTGGTATGTTATTGGTGTCCTCCACTATGAAAACCGATACAAAATACCTGTTCAATGCCTCGACCATTTCATCATATCCCATAAATAAATTCTCCTTCTCATCCTCTAAAGGGCCAACGTTTACTTTAGCCACTCTTTTTCGTTTTATATATTGAAAGAAACTTTTGCTATCTGTCTTTATATTCTGTGCTAGTTTTTTTTTCACATGTTCTATCTTACTTTTCTTTATAGCTCTTCTTGTGGCTTCCTGTTGACCTTTAAAGTTTTCCCAATCTTCTAGTTTCATGCTGTTTTTGGCCACTTTGTATGCCTTCTCCCTCAATTTGATAGCCTCCCTTATTTCCTTAGACACCCATGGCAGATTATTTCTTTTCTTACAGTCCTTCCTTTTCACTGGAACATACTTTTGCTGAGCACTTTGAAAAATTGCTTTGAAAGTCCTTCACTGCTTGTCAACTGTCCCACCATAAAATCTTTGTTTCCAGTCTACTTTAGCCAAGTCCTCCCTCATTCTATTGTAGTCCCCCTTGTTCAAGCACAGGACTCTGGTATTGGATTTTATCTTCACACTCTCCATCTGTATTCTAAATTCAACCATACTGTGATCATTCCTTCCAAGAGGATCCCTAACTATGAGGTCATCAATTATTCCTGTCTCATTACACAGGACCAGATCTAGGATAGCTTGCTCCCTCGTCGGTTCCATTACATATTGTTCAAGAAAACTATCACTCAACGAACTCCTCCTCAAGGCTACCCTGACCGAGCTGGTTCGACCAATCTACATGTAGACTAAAATCGCCCATGATAATTGCCGTACTATTTTTACAGGCATTAGTTATTTCTTTGTTTATTGCCCGCCCCAATGTGATGTTATTATTTGGTGGCCTATAGACTACGCCTATCAGTGACTTTTTCCTCTTAGAATTTCTAATTTCCACCCAAATCGATTCAACCTCATTCTCCATAGAACCTATATCATCTCTCAGCACCGTCCTGATGTCGTCCTTGAATATCAGAACTACACCACCTCCCTTACCTTCCTGTCTGTCCTTCCTAATAGTCTGGTACTCCTGGATATTTAACTCCCAGTTGTGACCATCCTGTAACCATGTCTCCGTAATGGCTATGAAATCATATTCATTCGTGACGATTTGTGCCATTAACTCATCAACCTTGTTACAAATGCTATGAGCATTCAGGTGAAGTGCCTTTATGCTAGCTTTCTTACCCTCATGATTTCCAACATCTCTAATAATATCTCCTGAGTTATCCTTCCTTTTTGCTTCATTCTTAGTCTGCCTTGAACTTAAACCCTCCTGCACACATGCTAACCTGCTGCTTACCTTTTTATTTACCATCATACTCCCTGTCGTTTTCCCTTTCCCTTCCCCCCAGCTCACTAGTTTAAAGTCCTAGTGACCACCCTATTTATTCTTTTCACTAGAACACTGATTCCAGATCGGTTCAAGTGGAGACGGTCCCATCGGTACAGATCCCCCCGGTTCCAAAACTGATGCCAATGCCCCATGAAATGGAACCCCTCTTTCCCACACCACTCCCTTAGCCACGTGTTTACTTCCCTAATTTTCTTATCCCTAAGCCAATTTGCACGTGGCTCGGGCAGTAAGCTGGAGATTATGACCCTCGAGGACCTGTTCCTTAATTTCATTTCTAGTGCTTGATAATCCCCAAACAGGTCCTCCATCCTAGCCTTGCCTATGTTGTTAGTCCCAACGTGGACCACAACAACTGGATCCTCCCCCTCCCGGTCCTATATCCATTCAATCCAGTCAGAGATGTCCCGCACCCTGGCACCGGGCAGGCAACACACCATGCGGGACTCCCGATCCGGCTTGCAAAGGATACTATCTATCCCCCTAACTATAGAATCCCCTATAACTACCACTTGTCTTTTTGCTCCCCCCTCTGCACCATGGTGCCGTGGTGAGCTGGTTCATCCTCCCCGCAGCCCTTTTCCTCATCCACACAGGGAGCAAGTATCACGTACCTGTTGGATAAGGTCAAAAGCTGAGGCTCCTCCACTCCTGAACTCAGGATCCCCCTACCTGCCTCACTTGCAGTCACACCCTGTTGTCCCTGGTCACTAACTGAATTTGAATTACTTAATCTACCAGGTGTGACTGCCTCCTGAAACAAAGCGTCCAGGTAACTCTCCCCCTCCCGGATGTGCCGCCGTGTTTGAAGCTCAGATTCCAGATCTTCAACTCTGAGCCGGAATTCTGCCAGCAACCAACACTTGCTGCAGATGTGGTCACTGCCGTTCACAATGGGATCAGCCAGCTCCCACATCATACAGCTACTGCACATCACCTGCCCAGCCATCTCTACTTAGTAAATTACTTAATTACTTTATATAAATTTATGAGTTAAATACTTTCTAATATGGTCTGCTATGGTCTTTTTCAAGTAACCAGTTAATAGCTAAATTTAAAAAAAGTAAATTTTTAACCAATTACATGATACAGCCCCTGCCCAAATATATTCCCGGCAGCCCCCCGGTCCTTACTTTCGCCTATCCCTCTGTTGCTGAAAATGAAGCTTACCTTCCCAGGCTGCCCTCGCGCCTCCTCCCAGACTCCTGCCACTGAAACAACTGAAAAGCCGCAGTCACGTGAGGTAAGATGTTTACACTCGAAAAGCTTACCTTCCCAGGCTGCCCTCGCGCCTCCTCCTGGACTCCCGTCGCTGAAACAGCTGAAACAAACACCACCTTCCCCTCCTCACACAACCCATGTCCCACTCCCCAAGTGACCTAAGACCATCCATACTACATATGCCACTTCTACCCACCTCCTTGCCTGAACATCAATCCGTAGCCCTGTATCCACCAACCTAGTCTCTTACTGCTCTTACATTGGCACGAAACCTTGCACCATCTTTTTTGTCCTTTATAGCCCTTTGGCTAATATATGTACCAGAACACATTACTCCAGCCTTTTACAGCCCTGAAGCTAACTTTGTTTTTTGATTTGTTCTCTCTTTTCAGGAATTCCACACCACTGGTGAGGCCAGAATTTGTTGCCCAACCCTGAATACCCTTGAACTGAATGCTTTCTAAGCCATTGTAGAAGGCAGTTAAGAGCCAACCACATTGTTGTGGATCTGGAGACAGACCAGGTAGGTACAGCAGATCTTTTTACCCAAAGGAAACCACATGGACTTTTAACAGTAATCAATGATAGTTGTCATGGCCATTCACTGAAGCTAGCTTTCAATTCCAGATTGATGAATTAAAGCCAATTTTCACCAGCAGCTTTTAAGGGATGTGCGCTGTTTCGTATCCCCAAACCTGCCTAGATCGCTAGGTTTCTAATTCAGTGACATTACCGAAACCATCTCCATTACATGTGCCAATTTGTGCCAATTCTTCCCACCCAATACACTTTGCCCTCCTCCTCCACAGTTGTAGAATTGTAGAATCCCTGTAGATAGAGGCCATTCAGCACATTGGGTCTGCATCAACCTTCCAAAGAATACTCTATCCGCGCCTACCCTATCCCTGAAACCTCACATTTACAATGGTTAACCCACCTGCACATCCCTAGACACTACGGGGCAATTTAGCGTGGTCAAGCCACCTAACCTGCACTGTGGGAGAAAACCAGAGAACCTGACGGAAACTCATGCAGAGACAGAGAAAATATGCAAACTCCACAGAGATGGCCGCCCAAGAGTGGAGTCAAACTCGGGTCCCTGGTGCTGTGAGACAGCAGACTAACCACCGTGCTGCCATGCCACACTAGTATTCAGCATGAGAAAATCTCATTAGCCATCCTGGCATAAAGTAAGGATAAGTGTTAATTGATGACATCACCATTCAAAAACACTCTCATTTGTAAAACAATAGATTGAAATTCCTTGAATTTAGCAATGTTGTTTGCTTTTAACTGTACTCTTGACAATAAGAAATGGGCAATAAATGCTGGCCTAGCTAACAACGTCCTCATTCCATGAATGAATTTTTTAAAAACCTCTTATGAAAACAAATGTTTGTATTATAATTTTTTTTGGCATCTTAGAGAGTTCTTTTACAGAATTTCCAGCATTGCAACACTAATTTAGCAGTCCTTCGACAGTTCTACAACAGCTTTAACAGCTTTGACTGTTTTGAAAGCTGTTTGTAACTTTTGATAGTTCCAATGGATTTATGTGCTTTTCAGGAACATTCTTGTCCACGTTTTGCAATCAAAAGAGTGCCTGACGTATGCCCCCGAACCCACCTGTTACCCCGTCTCAAGGTATCCTGCGTCCATATCTGCAGGTGTACCTCATATGAATATACATACATACAAATGATTAGGAACACAAGAACACCATTCAGCTCCTTGAGCCTGATCTGCCATTCAATCAGATCATGGTTGATCTTTTGTACTCCAGATGTGATCATATCTTTGCCCAGTACACATGAAGCGCAATCTGTCTACTTTTTTTACTCAGTTCTCACAGCAATAAATAATAACTTTTGAATAGCTTTCCTAAATACCTGCTGTACATAGATATTAACCTTTTGCAATTTATGCACAAGGCCATGTGGATATCTCTACAATCTCTCACCATTTAGATAAAATACTCCTTTATTTTATTCTTCTTGCCAAATTGGACAATTTCACAATTTCTTACATTATCCTCCATTTGGGGTATTATTTCCACTCATGTAACCTGTTTAAATCTTTTTATTTGCTCTTCACAACTTATTTTCATGCCTTCCTCTGTGGCATCCAGAAGTCTGGCTGCCTAACCTTCCATGCCCTCATCCAAATCGATGATATAAATTACGAAGAGATGAAGTCCCAGCACCGTTTTGCATACCACACCACTCATTACATATTGCCAACCCAAAACAGACGCATTTATGCCTACCCTCTGGTCCCTGCTATCTAGCCAATCTTCTATCGATACCACTATGTACGCCCTAAACCATGAGCTTAGATCAACTATCACCTGGAAATTGAGTACAGCACAATCATCTTCTCCAGCCAGAGGTTGGTGGAGGTCTGGAATGCATTGTCTGGCAGTTGAGGTGAGAAAACTCGCAAGCTTGAAAAAATATTTGGATGAGCACTTGAAATGTCACAATATTGAAGGCTGTGGGTCCAGTGCAGGAAAATGGGACTAATTTAGGTAATAGTATATCTTCGGTTGAATAGGATGAGCTGATAGGCCTCTTCTGTACTATATGATTCTATGATCCTGTGTATTGCTGGCTGCCGATAAAAATTGGTTACAATAGCAGGGATAACTCCCTTGCTCATCATAAAAACTTGGCAAATGTGCTTTTTCACAATCAGGCAGATTCTCAACTTGACAAGTCATCCCAAGGCAGCAGCTCAGACAATGCAGCACACGGTCATGATTGCACTGGAGTCTCAGTCTTGATTTTCTTTTTCATCAAGGTCTGCCATTGGTTTTGAATTTAGAGTGTTCTGAATCAGAGGCAAGAGGGATATTGATGGCAGGCACACTTATTAAGTGATAAAATAAATGCTTTAACTGTCAGGTGTGCACCTATGTTTAATGGCTGATTTAGTTTTACTTTTGATATTTATAAAGTGCTACGTAGTGATTGTGATTGCTAACGAAATATTGTCTGCAATTGCATGCGTTGCAGAAGTCAACCTCTCTTTACTCCAATGATAATACTGGCTTCAATACATGTCCACTAGCAGCTGAGGAGATAAATCCAGATTGAACATTTACAAATAGAGGCTGGTTACCCAACACTCAGAGCTGATTCGATCCCTCGGATGAGAATCTTGACAATCTTAGACTGGGGACTGTTAAGCATAGTTAAGATGCTGGCAGTCTTTACCAGCTTTACACCACTTCTTTACAAGTATGAACAAGCAAGTTAGGAAATTTCTTTGTCGCTGATTAATTGATTGAATAAAATATTGGAAATAAAAATCGCTTGGAATTCAAAATTTCTGAGCTCTACCAGTAAAGTTAATTCAATCTTCATTATTTCCATGCTTTGTGTAAGAAACACAAGTTCCTACTTAACAACTCCAATGTTCAACTTCTAAAAATGCAGAATTGGACGCAAGGAAAAGGAGCACAAGTCTGATTATATTTTGCTGAATTTGTTATGACACAAATCAATGATGCAAACAACAACATGGTAGTTCTGAGGAAGAGCCACCAGAGCTGGAACGTTAACTCTGTTTTTTCCTTCACAGACGCTGCAAGACCTGCTGGGCTTTTCCAGCAACATTTTGTTAGCATCTGCAGTTCTTTCGGTTTTTAACATGGTAGTCATATTTGATACAGTCAAAAAATCATTGACTGTAATCGATTGAAGCCATTTTGAGAAAGTTTCTGCACGTAGATATTTTGGAGATCATTCAGCCATCTTGGAAAAAGAATATTTTCATCAATTTTGAAGGAAATGCTAGATTGGTAAAGGAAAGCTAATCTTTACATTGAAAATGGGATTTAGAACACCAGAAATTTCAACAGTTTTCAGTTTGAATACTATAACAATCCTTCCAACAACAAAGATTTAACAACAACTTTAATCAACAAACACTACTACAAGGTAACAAAATGAGTGCAGCGTAATGGGGTCAAAATCCTAACAATCATCTTCCAAATCGAGAAAACACTCAACAATGTCAAGTGACTACCAACAATCAGCCAAAGCAATGACATTTCATGGGTAAAAATCCATCTACCAAAGAAACTCAAGTGATCAGATCCATTTGATTGATCAGTAAATTGACAAATGTGGAAAGTGCAATTCCTAAGATTTTGAACAGCTACAGGGCTGGAAAACAAATCAAACGTAGAACCGCTTAGTACACTCTTAAACATCAGATCATGTGTGACATTGACAACAGACCAGTGAGAAACAAGTTATGTTCAATAACCGAACGACTTTTGACTGATATTTTACCTCAATAACAAATAAGCTACTGATAAGTATGCCAAACAAATCAATTACATGAAAGCATCTATTTTTTAGTATAGTGAACCAAAATAGTTTCTCAATTTCACAATTATATATAATCTGTTCATTATAGATACACCCGGTTGAGGCCAGATGGGTCTGTCTGCTCAAGAACAGATTTCTTCTTTGTGTCTGGAGCATTCTTGGTCAAATCCACCAATGTCAAGCCAGCGTTCTTCTCAGACCACTGCCTCCTGCTGGCTGACTCTCACTTAAAAGACAACTTAAAAGACAAGCGAAAGTGAAAGCTGAATGTGAAACTGTTGACACCAGGACACATCAAGGACCTCAAAAGGGATCATAAAATTTGAAGAACTGTGAAACCACTCTTTGAGTCTCCGGCAAATTGTTGGGAAACAGTCCGAGGAGAACATCAAGAGGCACTTTTTCTTCAAAGGCGTGCAAAAGGTGAGAGAGGGTTGGGAAAAATTGTCCAAACTCCAGAAGAGCCCACAGAACCTACTCCTGCTGCAGACAATGGGCATCAATGTCAAGGAGGATCTCCAAGAGGTGAATAGTCAGCAAGCCTCACTGTTTGTCGCAGAGATTTTCAAGAAAATCTAACGGCCAGGGACCATGCTACAGAACAGGATGAGACATGCTTATGTTTCTTCTTCCAGATGGTGCACAGAAGATGCTCTGTACTGAGCAGCCTGAAGGAAGAAGATGCCTTGGTAACGTCATCTCAGTCTGACATTTGGAGGATCAGCCAATACTTATATGCCAGACTGTATGACACGAAGCCCACAGACAGTGTGGGCTCCCGGTCGTTCCTGTCCTTTATCACAGAGGTCATAGATGACAGTGCAAAGGAGAGGCTGGACCAGCCGTTACATCTGGATGAGCTGACCAAGGCTCTAATGTCCTTTGAAAAGAATAAAACTCACAGATGTGACAGCTTACCAGCCAAGTTGTATTCAGTTCTGCGGTATTTGTTTGACCAGGACCTGCTGGAGGTGTACAACAGTATGTTTCTGGCTGGTAGCATGTGCGAATGCATGAGGAAAGGTACAACCACCCTCATCTACAAGCAAAGGGGGAAAGAGGAAATTAGAAATTGGGGACTAATTTCACTTTTGAATGTCAGTTATAAAATTTTGCCTAATTTCATTTCCAGCTGGATCAGGTCTCCTCTGGAGTCAGTGACCCCAACCAAACCTGTGCTGCCCCAGGCTGGAAGATCTCTGAGACCCTCTCACTCTTCAGGAACATGATCCCCCAGGTGAAGGGTAGAGGAGTGGATGCCTGCCTCATTAGCCCGGACCTGGAGAAGACCTTTGACTGGTTATCGCACACCTAAGTGTAGGACGTGGTCTTCAAATGGGCTTTGGGAAGAGAATCTGCAATTGACTCTGCCTGCTCGACACAGTGTCAATCAGTGGTTCGGAATTAGAAAGCTTCCCAATCAGATCTGTAGTGAGGCAGGGCTGCCCATTGTATAGAGCCTTTTTGCTGAATCTATCAGGAAGGATGCGAGCCTGAAAGGGATGACTACTCCAGGCAGCGGAGGCCTGCAGGTCAAAGCCTCCGCCTACATGGATGATGTCAATGTTTCCTGCTTGAATCTGCTGTCAGCGCACAGACTCAGGATCATGTGTGACCTGGCTTTGAGAACTGAGTAAATCAAAGGCAGAGTGAGGCCATATTCTTTGCACCCTGGGCCGACTGATCCTTTATCCCCTTCACTGTTGGGACAGACTACCGAAAGGGGCTGGGAATTTGGTTCGGATGGGCTGGACATGCGCAAAAATTTGGGAGGTGCATAACACCAAGGTGAGGGAGAAACTCGGCAGATGGAGGCGCTGTTCCTTCTCCATTGCAGGTAAAAACCTGGGCCCCTCAGGTGTGATGCATTTTCTCTGTTGTTGTATGTGGTGCAGGTCTGGCCCATTCCCCAAACCTGTCACCTGGCCATCTTCTTCTTTATCTGGAGATCGAAGATGGACCATGTCCGCAGGAACACCGTGTACAAAACTCTGGATAAGGAGTTGGAAGAACGTACCCAACGGCACGTTCATCCAGGTGGCCAGCTTTGAGTGTGGCTGCATCAAGCTGTGCGTAGACCTTCAGTACGCAAACACCAAGTGTCACTACATAATGAGGTTCTACCTGTCCCCAGTGTTGCAAAGGACGGGCCTGGCCTCATTGCAGCAAAATGCTCCAAGTAGTTTGACCATTCCATGTCAAATTTGCATAGGAAAAACACATTTGACCACAAGTCGATCAGGCAGTATTCAGAATGTAGCATCCTCAAGACCTGCAGAGGGTGGATCCTGTTAGGTTGTTTCCTGAGTAGACTGTCAAAGTCATTTGGCAGAATTCCTCCTCACCAGAAATTTCCCACAAGCACTAAGACGTCACTTGGGCGGTGGTGAGAAGGGCACTATCTCTGAGATCCTTCATGTACTCATAGATCATAGAATCCCTACAGCGTGGAAACAGGCCCTTCGGCCCAACAAGTCCACACCAACCTTCAGAACATCCCACCCAGACTCATCCACCTGTAACCTAACTAATCTACACATCTCTGAACACTACAGGCAATTTAGCATGGCCAAACCACCTAACCTGCACATCTTTGGATGTAAACCGGAGCACCAGAGGAAACCCACACAGACAATGTGCAAACCCCACACAGACAATCGCCTGAGGGTAGAATCGAACCTGGGTCCCTGGTGCTGTGAGGCAGAAGTGCCAACCACTGGGCCACCGGACCCTCTATTCTTCTGCATGCTACCCTCAAAGCAGCTGCAAATGGGTGGAGACTGTCACACATCTCCTTGTGGAATGTGCCTTTGCAAAGAAAGTGGGGACAGAGGTGCAGTGTCTTTTGTCGAGGTTCATCCCGAGCATTTCCGTGACACAAGACTCTTGTTCCCCAGGACACACGCCATGACAAACATTGACTGTGCCTGGAGGACCATCGATTTGGTGAAAAATGTTCTTTGATCTGCCCAAATCTTGCTGGACTTCCAGAACAAGGAGTTGACCTCTACTGAGTGTTGCAGACTGGCACTTTCCAAGGTACAGGATTACATGCTGAGGGACGCACTGAAACTTGGGCAGCTGCTGCCAAGGTACAGTAGGAAAAAACCATGTCTAAGGTCTTTTTGCCAAAGTATAATGAGGGTCCACTCAGTTGTTAGACTTTCTTGTTGCTCCAAAAATGAATGTGAATATTTTCCTGCATGAGTCGAAGATGCCTTTGTTTTGCAACTGCAAGATAGCTCTGAGGACTGTCAAATTCCAATGTGTGGTTTTCTTTTTCCCTGAAGACTGTACAGAACAGTTTTAGTACCTTTTGTATGCACTTAAAGGCATTTTTAATGAAAAAAGTATATCGTTGCGATAAAAAAACTCTTTCTTATCACCTTATCATATGTGGAGCTTGCTATGTATGCAAATAAACAATTGTGCAAATATTTCATGAACAGTTGTTGCAAATAAGTAACATTACGACAGTGATTTCATTTCAAAAGTAATCCATTGGCTGTAAAAGGTTTAGGGCTTTCTGAGATTGTGAATGGTGCGAAGTCATTCTTTATATTACTTTATCACAAGAGGAAGAAGTGCACAGAATGAGGTTTGTAAGAAGAAGAAAGACAATATGATGTGAGACAAGCCTTAGAGAAGATGAAGGGAAGGATCGCAGCAGACAAGTGACAGAATGGGGATTAGTTATAATGATCTGTCTGAATTTGGTTTTCTCTTAAATGTCAAAACAGTGACCAATTGTACTTCAAACCATACACCAAGTAAAAAATTTTAAGCCCCCCCATCTCAGGCGTGAGCAAGTGCAGGAGTATGGATGCATTGGAATAGATGTAATAATCAGTGAGACTTTTGGAAGCAAATCCATGCAAATCCATATAGTTGAGTTGTCAAATATCTGGATAGTTAATTTGCTCAGTGATTCACTAGCTGTTTGACAAGTCTTTAATGTCCTTTATTTAAAGTGAGTAAAAATTGACAGATCAATTATAATGACCAAACTACATTCACAGATTCTCATTTTCCCACAAAATGAGTTCATTCAATTTGATAAAAATACAACTTTGTACTTGGTCCATCTTCAATAAATTAGAAATACCATTAATCTTTTATATGAACCAAATGCTTCCTTTCCATTCGTAGCATTATCCTTGAAAATATAATTCCTTCCGATTTATTTTTATTTTACTTTGATTTAATTGACAAACGGGATTGAAGGTTTAGGATCCACCATACTGAAAGACAATATACATAAAGAACTTGTATTTATACAGCATCTTATTGCGGCCTCAGAAAATCTCGAAGTACTTTGCAACCAAAAGGGTTGCCACTTTTGTTGTATTGATAAGCATGGCAACCAATACGTGCACAGCATCATCCCTAAAACAGAAATGTAATAGTGGCAAGCTAATGGATTTTGTTCATGTTATCTGAAAGGGGGAGGAAGGTTGTGCAAAACTCTGCACTTCTTTGAGTAACACCTTGTAACAATTCATGTCCACCTGTGAGATGGGCCATAGTTTATTGTTGGACAATACAATGCAACGATAATGCAACTCTCTGTCATGCTTAATTAAGTGAACTTCTCATGCATAATATTTTCAATCATGATATAAGATTACCAATTAAACAATGTTGATTCAACTTAATCCATGGTATTATCCGTTCTCTTCCAGACTGCCAAGAACTTGATTAAAACATCTCATAAGCCCAGGAAGTTGTTTACCCAGCGCACGCCTTGTTTTTCCCTCATCAGTTTGAAAGAAAGCAAGGAACATTGAGAAAGGCAAATAAATCTTGCAGTGGACATGTCAAAAGTGCATTTTAACAACTGAATAGAAAGAAAGATGTAAAATGAAAAAAAGAGTAGAGAGCAGTGCAATGTCGCTTTAATTCAACAAAATGGGACATAAGAAGGAAGAGAAACTGCCTGGGATGAGGTTGGTGAACTTGACAAATTGATGGAGGACTTTGGGAGAATAGATAATGATTGTTTACTTCATATGCACATATGGACAGGAAGCCTTTATTCTGAAGGCTACAGACGGTCTGGTGGGTTACAAAGCACTTTATACAGATTACAATGACATATTACAATTTCCACACTTCAATATCTATTTCTCCCTTATTATCTTTGTTTCCCACAGTCTTTCATAGGCTTTGCCTATTCTTTCCCCCAAGGCCTCTGATAGTATGGCTTCTTACACTCTTAGCCTGGACAGTCTAAATGCCTTGTTTGTTATTAATTTCTCCATACATCTGCATTTCCTACAAGTTTTGTCAGCTTTTCTTATTCCTGTTTATATAGCTAAGGTTTATTCTTAACTAAAGTAACCCATTCAGCTCCTCCTTTTTGGCTCTTGGCCAAGCCCAAGGTAGACTGTAATGTTTTTCCCATTATGGTCTGCAGCCAATAGATACTGGCCGGGTATCAAGTTTAGGTTTGTAGAAGCACTTGGCCGAGTACTATAGGTCCCTGCTTCATGCCTTCTGACACTTCATTCTCCAATTCCCATACTCTTTGCTTTCTCTAGTGTGTTCTCTGGTGCTGTGAACCAAGTAAGTCAGGTATACAAACAATACCAGCTGTGTGATAACTAAAACATGGGGGATGATCTGAATCCACATGTATATCTGCACATTCAATCCACTATGTCACAGTTCCTCCTACCAAGCAGCAGTATCTATTTGTCTGACATCATCAGCCAATATGCTGGATGTTGCTGCAGTGTGCAATACATACTATGCAGCAACTGTGTCTTGTGTTGGATACCTGTAAGGCATTCAGGCAGCTGTACAGGAGAACTGGCTCAACTCTTGTCTCAGGTATTCTTTAATGTTCTTCTTCACCTGCATGTTAACCATTTCTGTCCTGTACACTTCCACCAGTCCTAACGATCCCCCCATAGCCATTGTGTGTACAAACACACCGCATGGCTGGGTGATCGGATAAGATCGATTGTTCCTATGTTAGTTCTCCTTCTGTGATGCAGTGATACAATATCTGTCTGTATATTGCTACGCAACATAAGCTGGATATTCAGTTTCCACCCTGGAGATGACCGTTACCTTAAATCCACACCATGCCTTTTCTGTCTCCTATTTTGGATGTGCTCAACCTACTGATGAAGCTTCTATGCTACATTTACCAGTATTGTATTTCTCCCTATCTCTACTGCAAATGGTGGTATATAAGGATATTTCACAGAACAATCCCTACCAATTACCATAATATTCTCTACCTTATATAAATTCTTAATGGGGGTTGACTCTGGTACAAATGGGATTGCCAAAACAATGCTGATCAAAATATTATTGTGCATAATATGTACTGTACGTGTTTTATATACATGTGTTGAGCCCGTGAGCTGGTAACAAGTCAGGCCATGATCCCTGTGTTGTGACATGTTAAACAGGTATGCATTCGTTATCCATTGCGGCACCTTACCCTGATGAATTTGTCTCAGGTTTTCCCTCATCTGTTCAAATGTTCATAACCCATAGGTACTGCAGACATAATTTCTGACCGCATTGTTTGAGACGTTTTCCTGCACCTTGATTCACTTATTAATTGTCTGTGCACGACTCTCCAACACTGTAGCCAAGCTCTGAGTGACCCGGGTCAAGTCCTGGTCCGTACTGAGCTGCTCCTCCTGTATTCCTTCCCCCTTTTCCAAGTTTTCTTAAGTTGAAAACTTCAAGCCTGAATCTGTTGTGCAGGGATTCTGGTTGTGATCAGTAAGACGGCTGCTATTCTAGGTGGTTAAGATCACCCCCAGATCCCTGATTCTGACACTGGACTTAGTTTAGAGAATGTGAAGTGAAGAAGGCAGTAGACAGGTGTTTCAGGGCAAAGAATCTCTGTGCTTATTAAATGCAAAGGTGCGTATATCACAAGAAGTAAAAGGCAAATGTAATAAATAGGGAAATAATACAAAGGTGAATAAATTAAAAGAGATTAAAAAAAAATAGTGAAACTGACCCTATCAATTATTAACTTAACACAGGCTAGTTAATATTAGAAACTAAACAGTTGCTTTAAACACAGACACTTTAATCAGATTTCCTGACCTTGAGGCACCCTGCACTGTCACCACCCCACCTTCCCATCCCTGCTAGCTTGGTTGGATACTTTGAGTCTTGAGGAAAATAAGCTCACCACTGAGGATAAATGCATTTTGAATTACAGCTGGCTGTCCCCGAAGACTTTGGATGGTGTAGGCCTTCAGTCTGGGTCGAGTCCGCTGATGCGGTAAGACGTGTTGTGGATATGTCAGGTGAGTACTTTGGTTTTCTTACTTTGTGGTGGGTTTCGCGAGTGGGTTTTCACCTCAGAACATGTCTGAGGCCTCGTGATGGTAGGGTCAGTGGTTCTCGGAGGTCATTAGTTGTTCGGTCTGCAGGTCATGGTGGGTCGCTGGTGGTTGGAGATGGCTGTAGGAGTCTTTCTCGGTGCAGTAGCTCTCTGGAGTCCTTCTCCTGTTGGTAGATTTTGAGGTGGATTGTTCTTCTTTCTTCTCTTCTTCTCTCTCTTTTTCAGGTGAGATCAGGGCCTGCAAATATGCTAAACTGCAGGTCTCTTATCTTGTTGCCAAAATCTGCGCTTTTCAATTATGTTACTGTTTTGCCTCCTTGTGAAGTGAATTGCCTCCCTGATAGAGACAAAATAACTGCAGATGCTAGAATCCAAGGTAGACAAACAGGAGGCTGGAAGTACACAGCAATCCAAGCAGCATCAAAAGAAAGAAGCTGTCAAAATTTCAGGTATTACCCTTCTTCAGGAATGGGTATGAGGGTGGGGGAAGCTGCAGGTAAAGGGGGTGGGGGGTGGAGGTGGAATGTGGTGATAGGTGGACACTGGAGGTAGGTACAACTTGACTGGTTGATGGGAGGGATGAATCTGGTCGGTGGCTGGAAGGGGGGGTCAGTAGGAATGGAAGGGATGAGGTAGGGCTGGAAGGGAGTGGGGTGTGTGTGGGGAGGTTATTTGAAATTGGAGAACTCCGTGTTGAGTCATCTGGACTGTAGGGTGGACACTGGAGGAGGCCAAGGATGGACATGTCGGAGGGGGAGTGGGGCGGGGTGTTGAAATGGGCAGTGACCAGAAGATTCCCAAGCATCCTGGATGTCTACATTTTTCAAACAATGCTCTTTTCCCCCTCTGTCATCCAGACATCCCTCCACCGCACCTCCTCCCGTTCCCCACTCCACAGCTCTTAACCACCACCACCCTCCAAACACAATAAGATAGGGTTGCTCCTTGTCCTTACTTTCCATCCCTGCAGCTTTCACATCCATTGTATCATCCTCAAACACATTCGCCAACTCCAATTACTCCACCAGCCAGAACATCTTCCACTTCCCATCCCTCTTTGCCTTTCACAAGGATCACTCCCTTCACCACTCCTTAGTTCCCACCACACTCCTCACCAACCATCCCAACTCGTCTGGTACCTTACCCTGTAACCGTAAAACTTGCAACTCCTGCCCACACACCACCTCCCTCACCTCCATCCAAGGCCCTAAACAGCCCTTCCAAGGGAGACAGACCTTCTCCTGCATCTCCTCCAACTTAGTCTATTGCATCCGATGCTCCCAATGTGGTCTCCATACTGGTGAGACCAAACGTAGACTAGGTGGCTGTTTCGCCGAGCATCTCCACCTGGCCTGTAACGGTCAGTCTAACCTCCTGGTCACCACCCATTTCATCTTCCTGTCCCACTCCCTCTCTGACATATCCAACCTTGGCCTCCTCCAAGGAGGAGCGACTCAGCGACTCAGAACGCAAATTTGAAGAACAACACCTTATCTTCCACCTGGGCAACCTACAGACCAGAGGACTCGACATTGAGTCCTCCAATTTCAAATCAGCTTCCCACCCATCCCCTGGCTCCCCTTCCAGTCCCACCTCCTCTATTCCATTCCACCTTCTGACCCTCCCATCCACCAACTGGAATCACCCCTCCTATTGGCCAACCAGGTTGTACCTACCTCCAGTGTCCAACTATCAACACAGTTCCACCTCCACCCTTCCTCCCACTTTATCTGCAGCTCCCCCCTACCCGCACACCCAGTCCTGAAGAAGGGTAATACCCAAAAGGTTGACTACTCCTTCCCTCCAGATGCTGCCTGGCCTGATGTGTTCTTCCAGCCTCCTGTTTGTCTACTTTACCAATTGTTTATATTAGGTGTAAATGTATTTCAGTCAGGTGGAGATTTTAAGAACTGCTGATGCTGGAGTCAGAGATAACACAGTGTGGAGCTGGATGAAGACAGCAGGCCAGGCAGCATCAGAGGAGCTGGAAAGTGACGTTTCGGGTCGGGACCCTTCTTGAGAAATGAGGAGGGGGCAGGGAGCTCAGAAATAAATAGAGAGAGAAGGGGTGGGGCTGGGGAAGGTAGGTGGGATGGTGATAGGTGAGTGCAGGTAGGGAGTTGTGGGAATTGGTCAGTGAGTTGGGAGGAGCGGATAGGTTGGAGAGAAGATGGACAGGTTGTGTCAGGTCAAGGAAGTGGGGACAAGAGGGAGGGTTGGTCATGGGATGAGGCCGGGGCTGGGGAGATTTTGAAACTGGTAAAGTCCATGTTTAGACCTTTGGGTGTAGGCGCCCAAGGTGGAATATGAGGTGCTGCTCCTCCAGTTTGCAGTTGGTGTCATTGTGACACTGGAGGAGGCCCAGGTTGGGCATGTCGTCCAGGGAGTGGGAGGGGGAGTTGAAATGGTTCATGACTGGAAGGTGTTATCGTTTGTCGTGAACAGAGCACAGGTGCTCTACAAAGTGGTCTCTGAACCTCTGCTTGGTCTCACCGATGTCGAGAAGGCCACATCAGGAGCAGCAGATACAATAGGCCACACTGACGGATGTGCAGGTGAACACCTGTCT
Organism: Ginglymostoma cirratum; assembly: GCA_024137785.1. Taxonomy (NCBI): domain Eukaryota; kingdom Metazoa; phylum Chordata; class Chondrichthyes; order Orectolobiformes; family Ginglymostomatidae; genus Ginglymostoma; species Ginglymostoma cirratum. Next base: position 16,774,417 of record JAHRHZ010000111.1, on the reverse strand, counting down.
GATGTGAAAGGTTTGTTTGGTGCCTTGAATAGATGTGAGGGGTGGGGTGTAAGGGCAGGTGTAGCACTTCCTGTGGTTGCAGGGAAAGGAGCCGGGAGGTGGGGCTAGTGCGGAATATGGACTGGACGAGGGATTTGCAGAGAGAGTAGTCCCCAAGGAAGGCAGATAAGGATGGGGCGGGAAATATATCTTTGGTTGTGGGGTCAGATTGCAGGTGGCGGAAGTGGTGCGGAACAATGTGTTGAATCTGAAGGTTAGTGGGGTGATATGTGAGGGCAAGGGGGATTCTGTCTTTGTTTTTGTTGCGGGGAGGGGATGTAAGGGCAGAGGTGTGGGAAATGCAAGAGATGTGGTCGAGAGCATTTTTGACCACCGGAGTTGGAGGGGGAAGAGGGGTTTGTGGTCCTGGAAATAAGAGGGCATCTGGGATGTTCAGGAGTGGAATGACCCATCTTGGGAGCAGATGCAGCAAAGTTGGCGGAATTAGGAGTAGGGGATGGTATTCTTGCAGGAGGGTGGGTGAGAGGAGGCATATTCTAGATAGCTGTGAGTGTCACTGGCTTGAAATAGATGTCGGTTTCGAGACAGTCACCAGAGATGGAGACAGAGAGATCCAGGAAGGAGAGAGAGGCATCAGAGATGGTCCAGGTGAACTTGCCGTTGGGTTGGAAGGTGTTGGTGAAGTGGATGAACTGTTCGAGCTCCTCGTGGGAGCACGAGGCGGTGCCGATACAGTCATCGATGTAAAGGAGGAAGAGGTGGGGAATAGGGCCAGTGTAGCTTCGGAAGAAGGATTGTTCCACGTATCCTACAAAGAGGCAGGCATGGCTTGGGCCCATGCAGGTACTCATGGCCACCCCCTTTGTCTGTAGGGAGTGGGAGTAGTTCAAGGAAACGTTGTTCAGGGTAAGGACGAGTTCAGTTAAGCTGATAAGGGTGTCGGTGGAGGGGGGCTGGTTGGACCTGCAGGAGAGGAAGAAGCGGAGAGCTTTTAGGCCATCTGCACGGGGAATGCAAGTGTTTTCAGGGATTGGACAGCCATCGTGAAGATTAGGTGGAATGTCCACTATTTCTTCAAATGAATGTTAATTGAAGTTAGAGAGATAGTAGGAACTGCAGATATTGGAGAATTTGAGATAACAAAGTGTAGATCTGGATGAACACAGCAGGCCAAGCAGCACCAGAGGAGCAGGAAGGCTGACGTTTCGGGCCTAGACCCTTCTTCAGAAATGGGGGAAGGGAAGGGGATTCTGAAATAAATAGGGAGGGAGCGGGAGGTGGATAGAAGATGGATAAAGGAGAAGATAGGTGGAGAGGAGACAGACAGGTCAAAGACACGGGGATGGAGCCAGTAAAGTTGAGTGTAGGTGGGGAGTTAAGAAGGGGATAGGTCAGTCGAGGGAGGACGGACAGGTCAAGGAGGCAGGATAAGGCTGGTAGGTAGATGCTTTTTTAACATCTGTTTAATGTGGAAGGTCATGTTCGGGCTTGGGATGGGAGCCTCCCCCATTTCTGAAGAAGGGCCAACACCTGAAACGTCAGCTTTCCTGCTCCTCTGATGCTGCTTGGCCTGCTGTGTTCATTCAGCTCTGCACCTTGTTATCTCAGATTCTCCAGCATCTGCAGTTCCTGCTATGCCTGGAACCATTGTTAAGTTAGAAAATCCAATTCACACCTCAGCTCCAAAAGAACAATGAACGAGACCTGAGGCAACAAGTTAACCCAGACATCATGGAGCCTTTACAGATACCAAGACATCTAACTTCAATTAACGGGGATAACAGTTTTACTTTTGAAAGATCTATCAAAAGTACAGAGTTTTGCGAAAAGTCTATGGTTTTGGTCTAGTATTTAGAAGGATAAGGATTTTTGATCAATCGTTCAATTGGTCTACTGTTGTTAAATCAATCAAGTTTTACTCCCAAGGTGCCTGTAATGAATGTCTTAACAACATCTTTGATTTCATTGTATTTTAGTCAGACCTTTCCCTAAACTGGGGGGATTTGGGGCTGGTGCAGGCAATGGTCACCCTCCACTATTCACCCAAGCTGGCTGTGTCAGCATGTGTTTGACATAAGCTGTGTACGGAGCTTGAGTCTGAACCAAACTCCAGACATGCATACCCATATCAGAGATGTTTAGGATAACGGGTTCCAGCTCATGGTGTACATCATCATATAAAAGTTTATTTGCCTTTATCAGTACTAGTTTCTTTTCTTGGCTAGGGCTAAAATCTGGGCATGGTGGATTGCCTACATTTGCCTCAGTTCCCTAAGCCCTGCTGCGCTATGGAGGGTTATATATGTTGCTGGTGCTGGTCTCACACTTTTCCGTACATCACTCTCCCATTATCACACCCAATGTTGCTGGCCTTACCCCACTTTGGCATGTGGCCACCTACAGGACTGATATTGAAATGTGTTTGCCCAGTTATAGACAAATGTAGTGGCAGCGCAGACAAACTGTAAACAGTTACCTGCCAAAGTTATAATTGTCAGAGTATCCGACAGCTATTGTAGAATGTCACAGAATTCGGTCCTTCGGGGCATTATGGGTCTACGTACAGCACATGGGCTGCAGTGATTGAAGAAAGCAGCTCACTGCCAACTTCACAAGGGCAACTAGGGACGGGCAACAAATACTGGTCCAACCAGAAATGACCATGTCCCAGGAGTGAATTAAAAATTGTAAACTGTGAGGAGAACAGAACTTCAACAAGATATTGGAATCATAGAGCATAGAATCCCTGCAATACAGAAACAGGCCCTTTGGCCCAACAAGTCCACACCAACCCTCAAGACATCCCACTCAGACCCATCCCCCTATACCCCACTTAATCTAGACACCCCCGAGCGCTACAGGCAATCTAGCAAGATCAATCCACCTAACCTGCAAATCTTTGGATTGTGGGAGGAAACTGGAGCACCCAGAGGAAACCCACGCAAGACACAGGGAGAATTTGAAAACCCCACACAGACAGTCACCCAAGGGTGGAATCAAACCTGGGTCCCTGGTACTGCGAGGTAGCAGTGCTAACCACTGAGCCACCGTTGCATAATGTTGCATATTCTTTGGAGCCTGTACGTTTTTGTTTTGAGTCATTATTTTTGTTTTAGAGTTAGATATTGGTGGAATGGACTGACAGGTGGCAGGTGAAGTTTAATTCAGAGAAGTGCAATGTGATGCACTTTGATACTAAAATATCACATAGTATAAAATGAAGGTACTTTCTAAAGGATGTCCAAGAGCGGAGAGACCTGGGTGTATATGTACATAAGTCATTAAAGGTGACAGGATGGGTTGAGAGGGCTGCTATTAAAGCAGACAGTGTTCTAGGCCTCATAAACAAGGGCATAGACTACAAGAGCAGGGAGGTTATGAGGAACTTACGTAACACCTGTTGGACCTCAGCTGGACCATTGTATATGGTTCTGGGTGCCCCGCAGTGAGAAAGTTGTAAATGTATTGGTGAGAGTGCAGAAGTGATGGTTCCAGGGATGACACTATTTAGACAATATATATATTTTATATATTCTTCTAAATGGACAATTTCCTGTGCATGCACATTATACTACATTTGTCAGACATCTCCTCCATCACCAAATCTATCTCTATTTCTTTGTAATATCATTTTGCCCTCTTCACAATATCCAGGACTACGTGCTCTGCTACTAGATAAAGCTCAGGTCCTAGACTGAATTCAGGAGGGAAATAAAGGTACAGAAGCCCAGCCAGCAGTGAGGGGATAACCTGATTTGGAGCTTAAGTGAGGAAATGAGACCCAGAGGACGTAGGAGCTGGGGAGGGGAGGGGGGGGTGCGGTTGAGGGATGGGGGATGTGGGGGGCAGTGTTGATAACTAAGGCCGAATGGGGGAAGAGGGTATGGTGGTTGTTGGTGGCGTGTGAGCGCAGGGGAAACAAGACCTGGAAGGGAAGGGGAGAAATTAGGAGTGGGATGGTTGGGACCAGGAATGGGAGGGATGAAGCCAACAGAGAAGATTAACAGAAGTGGAGGAAACTGGGAAACAAAGCTATGAAGACAAGACTTCTAAGACCGATAGCAAGACCAAGGTGAGTCAAGGAATGGTGGAGCCAGCTGAGGGAGAGATTGAGGCTAGGAGACAAAACCAAGAGTGAGTTAAAGCTCCTTGCCTAACAAAAGACATGCAGGAAATGTAGGAGTGGATGTTGATTTGCAATGGCAACAAATACAAAAACAATACTAAAACAAAAGTAACGACTCAGAACAAAAATTAACAGGCTCCAAAGAAGATCCAACATTATCATGAAATAATGTGCAGAAGGTGAATACCTGTGCGTAGTTTTATTTATGAACACGCCAATTTCTTGCTTTTGGTTAAAGTGACCTGGAGTCTAAATGGCATATCAATATATACAAAAGACATTCCCAACTGAAAACTGATCCACCTGAAAGGTTCTGAGAACTTGCTAACAAAAATGTAACCCACCACCTGGAAATACAAACATTTTCCTGGCCCAATTAAGTTTCCCTGCCCATCCTTTTAAAAGATCCAGTAGGCAGAGAATATTCCTCCCATTGTCGATCAATAATTTATGTAATTCAACCTCTTCTACTCTGGGGAAAAATAGAAATATTATGTATTCTAACGCAGTCTTTTGGCTGAATATTGTTAGGTTTTTGTAATTCCCAAGGCACCTTTGCATTTTCAGTGTCAATCGCCAGTTTTCACTTTTCATAGGTTCTGTGCAGTTACCTACAAATGTTACTGTAGCTTTCACATGTTGCTTTAAATTCAATTGCACGTCAGCACTTCGATTATCTGTCTGAAACTAATCATCAGTTATAATGTTCCATGCACGACCTGAGGAAAATCAATAAATGGCATGTTCCAGAGTATTTATATAAAGTTAGTTCACTGTTTAACAGTGAAGACATTATGAGCAATTACGTTGCTTGCCCTATGATGGAGATAAGATTTCATAAATTGATAAATATATTTGATTTTTTCTTTTCACTACTGTGTACTGTTCCAATCATTTTAACATTCTCAATTTGAAACCTACAGAAAATAAACATGGTTAGAATATTAAAAATGAGATGTCTCTGAATGAGTATTAAACAAATACACCACTAGCTGCAATCTCACAATAATGTCATTTAATGCATATAAAATAAGATTTGGGGACCTCTTGAGACCTTTTTTTTTGCTCATCAGATCAATCCCCACAATTCCCCTGTTTCTGCTTTCGCTCGAGTTAATAATTGCGCTTATCAACAAACTCCATTAGGTTTGACCTCCAAATTAAATAAATCAATAACATTTATCTGGAGATTCGTGCTTCTTAAAACGTGTGATCTAAATATGGGATTAAATAATGCTGGCTGGAGCTTAAATGGACAATTAGAGCTTAACAAATCACCTCCCCACTTGAGTCTTTGCCCTTGTTGTTTTAAAAGATAAACAGTGAAATGAACACTACTTAGTCAGGTGTTTCCATATGATTGTTAGATATTTAGAGAGAGCGTGAATCAAATGGTTAAAAAGTAGAAAGGCATCCCAGACACTGGCTTGAAATGAATGATATTGGATTGGTCACTGTTAAAAGTAGTTCTTGATACTTAGGTTTATTGTGGTATCTGTTCAGGGTCCCCTGACAGAGTGCCAATGTACCTACGTCTATGCCAGGCGATATAGGTTCAAGTTCCATCTACCCTGGAATATATCATAACCATGTCCGATCATGATTGATGGAAAATAACTAATGGGTATATTTGGCACCATCTAAAATAGAAAGATGAATTTATAGATTTTCTTTGGTACCGTTACCTAAGATAAATTAATACCAACAAGCCTGTAAAGTTACGAAAGACAGGTCAAAACCAAGCATTGTTCTTTTCAGAGTGAACAGTTTTCAAAGAGCGAGATGTTAATTAGAGTAGACACGAGTAGCTCATTTTAAAATAGAGATTGAAACAGAAAAAATATCTAAATGAGTTGTTGTTATTTATTCATAAGTTATGGATATCACTGTCAACACTAACATTTATTAAATACTGATGGCCCTGGAGAAGATGGGCATTTCTTTGGCAGAGCCAAAAAGCAGTTAGTTAAAACAATAATAGAGCCTTGCTAATTATTTCCTTAAGAAAACTACCAAGATTAAAAAATATTCTGGCCCAGGATGCAACGATAAATGAGCAAACATTTATCTTCATAGCAGAGTCCTCACAAGTGAAAGAAAACAAGTGATGCTCAGAAAATGTAAATTGGAAGAACTGGTTCTCCTAATGATCCCATTTAGATTGAGAACATGGATTCAAAAGCTTCCTGTAAACTCATCAAAATCAAGCCAAGTGGGCCAGTTCATGAAAATAGTTCCAGGAATGGGGGATTCTAGCTGTAAGTCTAGGTTGGAGAAAGTTGAGATTGTTCTCTCTGAAGCAGAAGAGATTGAGAGATGATTCCATAGAGACGTATAAGATTATGACAGGCTTTGATAAAGGTAGAGAAAGAAAAGCTGTTCCCATTTTCTGATGGTGCAAGGGCTGGGGCATATGGATTTAATGTATTTGACAAGAACTACACAAATGAAATGAAGAAGAATCTTTTTTTGTGGTCATGATCTGGAACTCGTTTTCCAATCGGGTGACGGATGATGAATGATTTCAAAAAGCAATTCAATGAGCGTCTGAAGAAAATAAACTTGAAGGCTACATGGGCTTGAGCATGTGAACAGGGCTGCTTGGCTTGTTCTGCAGAGATCTAGCAGAGATTCAATGGACTGAGTGGCCTCTCTTAATGGTTCCATGACCATTGAGCTACTATAAAAATTAGCCAGGCAAGGTAAAGTAATTGTTATTAATTTTTCTTTTTGATAAAAAGGTTGGTTGCCAGGAGCACATATTGCAAAAAGGAGAAGAGATCACTGGAGAAGCTGCAGAGAAGATTTACAAAGATGATCCCAGAAATGGCGGAGTATATGTATCAGGAACAGATTGAGAGACTGTGTCACTCCTCTCTGAACAATGGGTTAATATGACCTAATAGGACCTTCAATATTATGTAAAATTTTGATAAAGAGATTACAGAGAGAATGTTTTCTTCTCTGTGAAAGACCAAAAAAAGTCATTGTTAAATGATGATCACCAAGAAATAAAATGGAAATTTAGAAAAATGTTACTTACCCAGAGAGTGATGAGAATGTGGAACACACTATGAGAGTGGCTGAAACAAATGGATTGGATATGTTGAAGGGCAAGCTGGACTGGTGTATCCAGGACATGAAAATAAATGGTTAACTTGACTGATTTAGATGAAGAAAGGGAGAAGGATTGATTAATGGAGCATAAACTTTGGACTAGTTGGATCCAATGTCCTTTCTTGCATGTCATTCATATGTAATCCTATGTAAAATGGTAGATTTTGTATCAAACAGTGTCAAATGCTGACTGATGCCATGATCTGCCCAGTCTACATATTTCTTGTGCAAATACATAATGTCCTCACTATCGCATTCAAAAAAATGTCAAATAGTGTGGATTATATAGTAAAGAGCAACCACATGCCAGCAACATGAGCTGCCCTATCCTTAAATGTTCCAGGTACACTGCTAATCTCTGTGTTATACTCATCATACTCAAACTTATTGGAAACCCATATGTCTTGCTGCTCCAACCTACATCTCATTCCTCTTTCACCATCATGTGAGTCTTCTATCTAAATCACCAGCAACTGTGTGACATCATTATCACCATGACGATCACACAAAAACACTTCAGAGGCTGGGATTTGTGTGATAAGTTACTCACCTCCTCACTCGTGTCCACCACGGCCAAGACACAACCCAGGAGTGGAATAGAATACCCTTCACTTACCTGGATAAATGCAGCTCCGACAACACTTAAGAAGCTTGACACCATCCTGGTCAAAGCAGCCTGCTTGACTGGCATCACATTCACCAACTGGTATATTCACTCCCTTCATGACTATCCTGTCTGGGTAGACTATTTAAAACTGAAGTGAGAACGAACTTCTTCACCCAGAGAGTAGTGAATCCTTGGGACTCTGTTACCCAAAGTGCAGTGGAATCTCAGTTACATGAGCATATTCAAGGCAGAAATTGACAGAATTCTGGGGACTGTTGACTTTAAGGGATATCGAGATAGTGAAGGGCGTAGTGATTGTAATGAGGTCAGCCAGGTCGACCTCATAGAATATGAGTTCCCTGATTGGGGCTGTTAATCTGGTCTAATCAGGGAGCCCTGGCTGATGGATAAGGGGAGGATCAGAGGTTCTATTCACACGTAGAGCTGGATGTGACGCATCAGTGTAAAGGGCTCTCCACATATAAATAAAGGGTGAATTGGTGATGGGATACCAGCCCCTGTGGAGTTATTTCAGTAGGATGGGAGTGAGAGGGATGTAGTGATGTATTAAGTTCAGGACCATCGCACCTACCCATCTTTGTACGTCATTGGACCTGACGTCACATCGACCATGCCTCTTACCCTTGCAAGGCCATCCCTGTGGTTGCTACACCAAGATTTGCCACCTGAAGTAAGCTGTCTCTCATGCTTAGTGGAGTCTTGTGTCCAGCATTAGCATTCCTGATGCTGTTTCTCCCTGCCATCCCGATCCGGGATGACCAGATTTAACCTGGTGCAGACTCTTCTCTTCATTAGCAACTCAGCTGGAGCTATCCTAGTAGTTGCATGAGGAGTGGTCCTATAATCAAATAGGAACCAGGGCAGATTGGTATCTAGTGAAGCTGAAAGCTGTTTCTTTAAGACTGCCTTCAAAGTTTGGACTGTTCTTTCTGCCAGAACATTGGATGGTATCGCACGGTCCTCAAAAGCCCTGTTGGTAAATGATGTATCATTGTCTGTGACCAATATTTTTAGGAGTCCATGTATCATGAACAATGCTTATGGATTTTCAATCATCACCCCTGAGTTTGACTATTGAACTCTACGCACATCCAACCACTTTGTATGGCCATCCACAATGACCAAAAACATTGAGACCATGAAAGGACTGGCATAGTTGAAGTGTAACTGAGCCCAGCGTTTACCCAGCTAATTCCACGAATGTGGAGGAGCTGCTGGTGATAACTTTTGTGCTTGTTGGCACTCTGGGCAATGCCCCACCAATGCAGCTATGTCAGCATCCAATCATGGCTACTGGACATAACTTCTTGTCAATATTTTCATTTCGGAAAGATTCCTGGTGGAATTCAGCCAATATCTGGCAGTGACCTTTTCTCAGGACAATCACCTTTGCTCCCCAGTTTAATATTCCATCCTCTACATTGATCTCGTCTCACTGGGCCCAGAAAGGTTTCAGTCCCGGTTGTGGTAGCGCTTTTGTTTCTCCCATCACCACCAGCTGTTTTAGGTTTGCCAGGATGGAATTTTTTTTGTGCCCGCAATTGGATAGCGTCAATGGTGACCGGAAAGGTATCCAGAAAGTTTAAAATCAGAATGGACTCTTCCAGGGAAGTCACCTCCATCACCAGTGTGGCTGCCAGAGGGAAGCAGGTCAACACATTAGCATTAGACACTTGGCCTGCTGGATGGCGTTCCAACTTGTAATTATATGCACTTGGTATTAGAGCTCACTGCTGAATTCGACTAGAAGTTACAGGCAGCACGGCCTTGTCTTCTTTAAGTAGCCCTAGTAGGGGCTTGTGGTCTGTCACTATTACAAATTTCAGTCCATAAACATATTGGTGGAACTTCCTCACACCAAAGATAACTGCCAAACCTTCCTTCTCTATCTGGGGGTTTTTGAACTCAGCATCAGCCATAGTTTGGGAAGCATACGCTATTGGGTGGTTCTCTTCATTGGGCCATGGGTGACCCAACACTATCCAAATATTATATGAGGAGGGATCACATGTCAGCACTGCCTCTCGCTTCAGATCGTGGTGAGCCAACATCTTAGGTGACGATAGTTGCTTTTTCACTTCTCTAAGTGTCCACTACATGAGGAATTTCAAAGTTGACTCTTTTTCAATAGCAGGTGTAAAGGTGCCAAGTTGGAGGCCAGGATACATGTGAATTTTCTGTAATAATTCGCCAACCCAATGAAAGACTCAAGCTTCGGTACAGACTTGGGAGCTGGGGCATCTTTAATTTTATCTTTATCTTCCAATGGGTGTATCTCCATCTTGTTGACTCTGTACCCCAAATAGGTCACTTGAGGTGCCTGGAACATACATTTTTTCCTTCTAAGGCAAACACCTGCCTGGGAGAAACATTTAAACACTACCCATGTTATCGAAGTGCTCTTTTTTGGTCTTCCTGGTTATTAACACATCATCCAGATAAATGGCAAACTTGGACAGACCTTTTAAAATGCTCTCCATGGTCTGCTGCAAAAGGACGCAGGCTGATGCTATCCCAAATGGCAGTTTTGTATATTGGTACAAACGCTTTAGCGTATTAATTGTAGCATACTTTTGGGACTCCTCGTCCAGTCGCAATTGCAGTCTGGCATGGCTCACGTCCAGCTTAGTAAAAGACAGCCACCGTGCCACTTTTGCATGCAAGTCCTCTATGCGAGGGATTGAGTATTTATCCAGCTGCAAGAAGCGGTTTACTGTTTGCTTAAAATCCCCAAAAGGCAAACCTAGCCATCAGTCTTCACAATTAGTACGACTGGTGCTGCAAATTGTTCTGGCTTGATGATTCCTTCCAGTCTCCTGGTTTCTGCCTCTACTTTTACCAGTAAGGCAAATGACACTGGGTAGGCCTTGCAGAATCGTGGAATTGCTTCCTGGTCAACATATGAGGTGGCCTTGGTTCCTCTGATGGCCCCTAGACCTTTTTGAAAAATCATCATAGAATCCCTACAGTGTGGAAACAGGCCATTCAGCCCGACAGGTCCACACTGCCCCTCCAAAGACCATCCAACCCAGACCCATTCCCCTAACCCTGTATTTTCCACGTCTAACACACCTAACCTAAACATTCCTAGGCACTATGGGCAATTTAGCACAGCCAATCCACCTAGCCTGCACATCTTTGGACTGTGGGAGGAAACTGGAGCACCCGAAGGAAACCCACGCAGACACGGGGAGAACGTGCAAACTCCACACGGACAGTCACCCGAGGCTGGAATTGAACCCAGGTCCCTGGCTCTGTGAGGCAACAGTGCTAACCACTGAGCCACCGTGCCCAAAACGTTTGGATATGTAATTAGGACTTCACTTAGGCAGCCATGTTCTAATTGAAAAATGGTGAGCCAATGAAGGTGAATCTTTCTCAACCCATTCCACCCCACTGGGCTCAAGCCTTTTACTACAATCAGTGGTGACTGCACCAACTGCTTCTCAAAGGAGACCAGAACCAGAGTCATACCCTTAATCTATAACGGTTCCCCAGCATATATTCTCAATCTGGCCTAGGTCTTGCACACTTAAAGTTTGGAGTCCAGAGCGAATCTTGTTAAAGGCTGGTTCTACCGCTAATGATACAGCTGTGCTGTCATCAACATCCATGAGAACTTGTTGACCATTTAACCAGACATGTATTTTGATTAATTCTACTTTAGATGTTTGGAATTCCTCCCTAACAGCATCGTGAGTCAACCCAGAACACATGAACTGCAGCAGTTCAAGAAGACAGCTCACTATTACCTTCTCAAGGACAACTAGGTGCGGGAAATAAATGCTGGATTCCCACCGTCTCCCACATCCCACAAGTGAATAAAACAAAAACTTTCACATAACCCCACGATTCGAAAGGAGCTTCACTGCATCTGAAGGACTTTGGTATTCTCTTCACTGCATAATCGAATCAGTTAGTGGGTTGAATACAATGCAAGACTTAGTGAACTACAGTTTCAACTCATGAAGCAGACTGTAGTTCTGCTATATCAATGGAAATCAGAACTCACTGCACCATCTAGTGTATTTCCTGTGCTTTTCATCGAGTTAGTTTTAAGCCCAAAGAAAAACTCATTTCCCAAATAGGAAATGCAGAGTTAAATATCACAAATGTGGGATAGAATTTAATCAAGCCCATCATGACAGGATATGCATCTGCTGGTGGCAGAAAAACCTTCTGCAATTAAGTTAGAAAGGGATTTCCTACAACAGCTGTCAATTAGGCTCATTAATAAGAATTGGTAACACATAACTTATATTTATGGATAATGTGAAGAATTGGAAGATGTTGAATTGTTTGCACACCTTCTGAATTAAAAAGGTCTTTTGCTAAGGATTTGCAGAGAGCCCAGATGGTTTCTAGTAAATGAGAACAACAGTTTAATATGAGATGTGATCCACCTGATTACAGAAAGTCAAATGACACTGGATAGAAATAGACACAAAATGCTTTTAGGGAGATAAGAGGTGCTCTTTATTGCCTTCAAGTACCAGAAGGAGGCTATTTGCAATAGACTATTGGGGTCTATGCACTGATGGTTGTCTAACAACTTTTTCTGAACTTGTATTTGGCTTTCACAAATCTAACAGACCAGAGAGAAGTGGGAGAAATGTCCAATACATTAATACAGCTGACAGACTACCTTTCTCTGTCACATGGTTGAAGTGAACATTGATAAAGATTCTGCACCTCAGTTTGTTTTTATTACAGTTTTTGTATATTCTGAAAAGATGAAGTGTGACCATTTTCCAAAGAATTGGATCCAGCTTGATTTCCATCTGAACAGAAACTTTATTTAAAAGATCTTGCATTGGTCTAAAGCTGGGAGAAATTCAACTTTTTCAGCAGGAAACCCAGTGAACCGAGAATTCAACAAATTCTATTCTTTTTGTTTTTTCAAACCATAGCCAACAGGGGATTTCTATTGCCTTTAGAAAATTATAAATCCTGCAGAGTTTTTGTTGGCTTTGTGATGTGTGAGTGTGTCTGTTTTCGGATTAAAAGGGGGTATAGTGCTAATTCTGGACTACATTTTATCAGTTTTGCCACTTGTTTTTAAGAGTGAGTTTTGTCTTATAATAAACAGTTTATTTTGAGTTTATTAAAAAAGCCTCATGAAAGTCTCCTTTATTCTGGTTAGCAGTATAAAACAAAAACAACTGGCCATTTTATTGGTAATATCAAAACATCCATACTAATGGTAGCAGAGCTTGATTAACAGCACATTGCTTCGCTCAAGTTCTAACATGAGCTATGTGACATTAATTATCCCTCACTGTCAGGCAATCGGTATCCAATCAAGACTTTTGACAATACGAAAGAGCCAGATTTTTAAAAAGTGCCACCTGACTTTTTTCCAGGGAATTCCTGCATACGTAATCCCCATTCTGCCTGGCTCACCTCTGTCCCGAAATCTGCAACAAACCTAATTATGTTCGTGGAGCATTTGTCAGCTGTTTCTCCGTTCTAAGATGATGTCTACTCAGAGAACATGAGTTTCTGCCAGGGGTCTTCCTCTGACTGAATAGAGCAACTCTCCACCAAATATCTTTGGGCACATGGACCACAACATCCTGCAAAATTCAAGTTACAGGAATTGTTTCCTTTTCTTTCCTTATCTACTACAGCTCTGCCAGGTCATTAAGATACTGTGACACAGATCATGACAGACAAGTTGTTGCTAATCCAAACAATTGGGACGAGCTCACCCCATCACTGAGGTCAATACCACAGTCTTAAACTCGAAGAGTTTTTAAGAATGTCTTTGTCTTCCCCTGGAACGTTGGCCATTCAAAAATTGAGAAAACTGAAATCTGACATGGAAGACAGTTTTCAACCATCTGGATACAGGGCCAGATCCATCAAGGTTGATTTTACAGGAGATTTTCACAAATGTTTTGGATCTGGCTTCAAAAAGAACACCGAGAATTTCTTTGCTGGTTCACTATTTTTTTCAAATTCACTGTTAACGTTTCGGGTCCAGTGACCCTTCCTCAGAACTGGGCCCAGTTCTGAGGAAGGGTCACTGGACTCGAAACATTAACTCTGTTTGTTTTTCCTTCACAGATGCTGCCAGACCTACTGAGCTTTTTCAGCAACTTTGGTTTTGTTCATGATTTACGGCATCCGCAGTTCTTTCGTTTTTTTAAAATTCACTAATGGGATGTGGGCATTGCTGGCTGACCAGCATTTATTGTCCATCCCAAGCTGCCCTTGAGAAGGTAGTGGTGACCTGTCTTCTTAAACTGCTGTGGTTCACGTGCTGTTAACTCAACAGCAGTGATGGAATGGTGATATATTTCCAAGTCAGGATGGTGAGTGGCTTGGGGGGGAACTTGTATATGCTGGTGTTCCCATGTATCCACTACCCTTGTCCTTCTAGATGAAAGTGGTCATGGGTTTGGAAGGTGTTGTCTAAGGATCTGTGGTGAATTTCTGCAGTGCATCTTGTAGGTTGTACACACTGTTGTTACTGAGCATTCTAATGGATGTGGCAGAGGCATCACTGATGGATTTTCTCTGGCACTCTAATGTGCCTTTGATACACAGCTCGGTGTCCCTGAAGTACAGCATAATGTGACAGCAGCTGTTTTTTGCTGACTTGCAGAGAATTTTATATTGTCAAAAATTCACTGCCATAGTTTGTCGAAGGCTGAGATGGTATGACTCATCCAGCGATGGATCTCCTAGTCGATGGTGGCCCTTTGAGAGATGTAACTGTCAAGATGTGGAAAGTACACAATATAATCCAAATTTTCTTCTTCAGCAAATATAGGTCTAAAATATTTGACTGACCAGGTACCGGTTGACCTATGAGTTTTTCATCACTCAAGGATATGCGAAGTATCTTGGATACAGAATTGAAGAGATCAAAACAGGCTTGCAAATTTGATGTGTAAAGTGGACAACAACATCACAGGCATCTGCAAACAGAGATGACTGAGTTTAAAGTTTTCCAGATGTGCACTATTTAATCCTGAGAGTGGTTTTTATTTAAGGTGGATGGCCACTCTCAGGTAGACTGTAAATAGAATAGGGCCATCACTCTGCCTTGCTTGACCCTGGTGCCAATTTTGAAGGTGTTTCTTTCAGATATCCCACTCAAAAGAATTGCAGTCATGTTATTATGGGGAGGGATTGTGTTAAGAGGTTTCTTTGAAATCTATATTTTGCAGCACAATTACAAAAGCTCATGGTTTACTGACTGAGATCCTTTGGTCATGTTGAGGAATTAAATGAAAAGCTTTTAGGCTGTCTTTGGAATTTTCCTTGGATTTGCAAAGACCATTTCAAACGTTTCTCTGGAAAGCTCGAAAGGGCACTCTGTGTCTCTGGGAAGATTTCCTCAGCCACAGGTAGCAGATGACTCACGACACCCTTGCTCCTCAGTAAAGACAAGACAGAAATCCTTGATGGTTTCCACAGCATGCTTGATTGGCCATCTCGTGTTGGTCAGTTAAGTACCCAATGGACACCCAATTCCATTGGGCCTTCCATTCAATGTGACATGTGCTTCCTATCAGTTCTCCAAACAGTGACTGAAAGTCCTGTCACCCACGTTAAGTCCCGGCTACATAGTCAGCTTTATGCCTTTTTTCTGACAAAAAGATCAAATGGATTTTTTCCAAAAAGGTGAACTGACCTCATGCCCTTGTTTGCATGATATCTGTACTAAAATTTTGTTTGTGGAGTGACTAAAAACTGGCCAATCTCAACACATTTATAAGAATAAAGTGTAATGCAATTTCCGACACAGCAAATCAGCATGACCACATGAAGTGAAATGCTCGGAGCAGAAACTAATCTCAGAAAAATAGCTAAAGGGTAAAGACAAATACTAAGCAATACTGCAAAACATTGAAGAATTGTTTGAGCAGTATGTTCAAACTGATGATGTTATGTTGACCAATCCTATGACACACTTCTTATAAGTCCTGGTAGGTCAATTAAGTATAACAATTAAAAGTAACTGATTGATATTCTAAGGAGTTTCAAATTCTGTATATCCTAATCAAAGGAAAATTCATTTTGGGGCCAGTATAACTTCAGGTTCTGTTCTAAAAAGTACACTAAGAGCCATAGCAAGGCAAGCTACACAAATTGTATATTTTATTAATTCAGCGACATAACTAAATTATTTTCCAATGTTAACATTTATCATACTTAAAACCGTGTTTAAGCCTTGTAGGCATAGATATTAACAACAGGGATTCTCCACAGAACACCTTAACTTTGACAGAATATATTTCTAAGATATTCCTATAATCGTCTTAACCAATTACTTCCTATCATTTGCAGCCAAAGATAATTAATCAAAGATTAAAATAGCTTACTCCCTTAACACTTTACAATTCAATGAAACGTGGTCTACAATTATATAATATTGTGGAAGTGCCTTGCTTGCTGATAAGAATGATCAATCCATGTAACGTGGCTTAATAATAGACATTTTCAGTTTATATTTTAATGAGACCTTGGATGCAGAGAAAGTGCAAGAGAGGAATGAGGCTTGTAATTTTGTTTACATTTTTAGTAATTAATGAAGAAAAAGTGACTAGAAAAAGTGAATAAGCAGCAATACATATTCTAGGCTATTCATCTATTCTCCTTGTATGCTGTTTAGGGAAGTGGGGAGGTGGGGGAGGGGGCTTCTGCGGCTTTGTGCGTGGAGCACTGCACAATTTGTGCCCTTGAGGTGGAGACTTAAAAATTCCCAAGCACCATGACAACCATAATAATAGAGTTAGCCGTAACATGAGTGGAGCAATGTATTCTGAAGATAAAGAAAATAATTTACACTGTTCTTTTGCGTTGTGCACAAGCGTAAGGTTTAAGAAAAGTCATAAACTGACACGAATATTTTTTCATTTATTTTTGGGGATTAGATACCTTTAACATGGCCAGCATTTAGTCACACTTGAGAAGGTGATGAGTGAACTGCCTTCTTGAGTCATTGTCAAAAAATCTAAAAGAAATCATTACCATTAGAGCTGGTGATTTTTCTTTTGTCCTGGGTAAATTCTGCTGTTCTTCATTCAGCGAGAGAAAGTTTAAATTCCTCATCACAACTGTCCTAAAGTCACAGATAAACTCTGAGTAGTTTTCCGCATTAACTGTTTGCTCTCTGAATTCATACACCTCTCAGAAAATTTCCTCTCGGTTGTTATTCCCAAATCTGAGGACTAAGTTTAATATTCCTCATAACTCAAATATTTGTTAAAAAGCATCCCTCCCCTTTTCATGTTTGTATATCCCCTCTCCCTCACAATCATTGGCACTGGACTTGATGTAGTGTATTACTCAAACATAATACAATTTCAATGTGAAATCTTGCTACTTGCACTTATCAGATTTAGCAACAAAGTTTCTTGTACTCCACAGAAGTTGACAAGTCACAAGCATCATTGAGGCCCTTTAATTCTGCCATATTAGTGTCTAAACACAAGTGTATTCACCTGGAAATCCCCTCTCTTTGCTTTAACAGAGACGCTCGCCAAGATTACATATTGCAGTTAGGGTCTGAAACACTATTTCAGTAGCAGGGAATAAAAATTACCCACATTGTTCCAACATCTTCTGCGTTGGATACTCCTAAACAGGGGATCTGCTGTTACAAAGCTGCCCAGGTATACACAAATTTAATGACAAATAGAATCAGTGTGCAAACCACATCTCTTCTGTAGCAGTCAGTGAACTGCTTTCTGTGTATTAAATGCCCAGCAGGACAGCTAGACACTTTGGCGACTCCTGTGATTGGGTTTGTACGTAAGTGTGGGGTTAGCGAGCCAGTCAATTAAGATGTTAAGGTGTCAGATGCGTTGGGTTCCAGGGTGTCAGGTAAGCAGGGTGTTGGATGGGTAGGGTTCCAGTCAGATAATCGGAGGTCAACACGCATTATCCAGGGAGCTGACACAATGGCTACTTTCTGGAACACTCAAGGTACTACACCTTTCAGCTACCTCCTCAGTGCATACAGGATTGTTGGCCAATGTACTGGCTCATCACTCCTGTCAGAAGTCCAGAGTCAGATGCTGAGGAGAGGTGCAATATTGTCATTCCACAGGGACCATTATAGAGCAGACCATCAGGTTCCTGAAGATCAGATTGAAGTACAGGGACCCACCGATGAAGTACAGTCCACACAGATTGCCCTAGATCAGTTATTTGTTGTGCTCTCCACAACCTGATATTAGAAAAGGAGGTAACAAGGTGTAGAGCTGGATGAACACAGCAGGCCAAGCAGCATCATAGGAGCAGGAGAGCTTGACGTTTCGGGCCTAGACCCTTCATCAGAAATGGGGGAGGGGAAGGGGGTTCTGAAATAAATAGGGAGAGGGGGGAGGCGGATAGAATATGGATAGAGGAGAAAATAGGTGGAGAGCAGACAGACAAGTCAAAGAGGCGGGGATGGAGCCAGTAAAGGTGAGTGTAGGTAGGGAGGTAGGGAGGAGATAGGTCAGTTCGGGGAGGATGGACAGGTCAAGGGGACAGGATGAGGTTATTAGGTAGGAAATGGGGGTGCGGCTTGAGGTGGGAAGAGGGGATAAGTGAGAGGAAGAACAGGTTAGGGAGGCGGGGACAAGATGAGCTGGTTTTGGGATGCAGTAGGGGGAGGGGAAATTTTGAAGCTTGTGAAATCCACATTGATATCATTGGGCTGCAGCGTTCTCAAGCTGAATATGATTTGCTGTTCCTGCAGCCTTCGGGTGGCATCGTTGTGGCACTGCAGGAGGCCCTGGATGGACATGTCGTCTGAGGAATTTGGGGGAGGGGAGTTGAAATGGTTCGCGACTGGGCGGTGTAGTTGTTTGGAGCGAGCCGAGCGTAGGTGCTCCACAAAGCAGTCCACAAGCCTCTGCTTGGTTTCCCCGATGTAGAGGAGGCCACAACAGGAACAGTGGATACAGTATACCACATTAGCAGATATGCAGGTGAACATCTGCTTGATGTGGAAAGTCTTCTTGGGGCCTGGGATGGGGGTGAGGGAGGAGATGTGGGGGCAGGTGTAGCACTTCCTGCAGTTGCAGGGAAAAGTGCCAGGTGTGGTGGGGCTGGAGGGGAGTGTGGAGCGGACAAGGGAGTCACGGAGAGAGTGGTCCCTCCGGAAAGCAGACAAGGGTGGGGGGGGAAAAATGGCATTGGTGGTGGGGTCGGATTGCAGATGGCAGAAGTGTCGGAGGATGATGCGTTGGATCCGGAGGTTGGTGGGGTGGTATGTGAGGACGAGGGGGATTTTTTTTGGTTGTTGTTGTGGGGACGGGGCGTGAGGGATGAGTTGCGGGAAATGCGGGAGACACGGTCGAGGGCGTTCTCGACCACTGCTGGGGGGAAGTTGCGGTCCTTGAAGAACGAGGACATCTGAGATGTACGGGAGTGGAATGCCTCATCCTGGGAGCAGATACTGCGGAGGTGAAGGAATTGGGAATAGGGAATGGCATTTTTGCAGGAAGGTGTTTGGGAGGAGGTGTATTCTAGGTAACTGTGGGAGTTGGTGGTGAAATGGATATCGGTTTCTAGATGGTTACCCGAGATGTAGACAGAGAGGTCCAGGGAGGTGAGAGAGGTGTTAGAGATGGTCCAGGTGAACTTAAGGTTGGGGTGGAAGATGTTGGTGAAGTGGATGAACTGTTCGAGCTCCTCGTGGGACAATGAGGCGGCGCCGATACAGTCATCAATGTAACGGTACCTACCTTCCATCGTAACGCCTCTCTCACCTTTCTGGACCTCTCTGTCTCCATCTCGGGTAACCACCGAGAAACCGATATCCATTTCAAGCCCACTGACTCCCACAGCTACCTGGAATACACCTCCTCCCACCCACCTTCCTGCAAAAATGCCATCCCCTATTCCCAATTCCTTCGTCTCTGCTGCATCTGCTCCCAGGATGAGGCATTCCACTCCCGTACATCTCAGATGTCCTCGTTCTTCAAGGACCGCAACATCCCCCCGCAGTGGTCGAGAACGCCCTCGACCGTGTCTCCCGCATTTCCCGCCACTCATCCCTCACACCCCGTCCCCACAATAACAACCAAAAGAGAATCCCCCTCATCCTCAAGTACCACCCCAACAACCTCCAGATCCAACGCATCATCCTCCGACACTTCCGCCATCTGCAGTCCGACCCCACCACCAAAGACATTTTTCCCTCCCCACCCATGTCTGCTTTCCGGAGGGACCACTCTCTCCATGACTCCCTTGTCCACTCCACACTCCCCTCCAGCCCCACCACACCCGGCACTTTTCCCTGCAACTGCAGGAAGTGCTACACCTGCCCCCACACCTCCTCCCTCACCCCCATTCCAGGCCCCAAGAAGACTTTCCACATCAGGCAGAGGTTCACCTGCACATCTGCCAATGTGTAATACTGCATCCGCTGTACCCATTGTGGCCTCCTCTACATCGGGGAAACCAAGCAGAGGCTTGTGGACTGCTTTGCAGAACACCTGCGCTCGGTTCGCAATAAACAACTGCACCTCCCAGTCGTGAACCATTTCAAGTACCCCCCGCTTCCCAATTCCTCAGATGACGTGTCCATCCAGGGCCTCCTTCAGTGCCACCCAAAGGCTGCAGGAACAACAAATCATATTCAGCTTGGGAACCCTGTAGCCCAATGATATCAATGTGGATTTCACAAGCTTCAAAATCTCCCCTCCCCCTGCCGCATCCCAAAACAAGCTCAGCTTGTCCCCGCCTCCCCAACCAGTTCTTCCTCTCAACTATCCTCTCCTCCCACCTCAAGCTGCATCCCCTATTTCCTACCTACTAACCTCATCCTGTCCCCTTGACCTCTCCGTCCTCTCTGGACAGACCTATCTCCTCCCTACCTCCCCACCTACACTCACCTTTACTGGCTCCATCCCAGCCTCTTTGGCTTGTCTATCTCCTCTCCACCTATCCTCTCCTCTATCCATCTTCTATCCGCCTCCCCCCTCTCTCCTTATTTATTTCGGAACCCCCTTCCCCTCCCCCATTTCTGATGAAGGGTCTAGGCCCAAAATGTCAAGCTCTCCTGCTCCTATGATGCTGCTTGGCCTGCCTTGTTCATCCAGCTCTACACCTTGTTATCTCGGATTCTCCAGCATTTGCAGTTCCTATTATCTCTGATACAATTAGAAAAGGAGGGGTGTTTTGTTAGAGAAAGAGATGGAAGATCAGGAGCTCTCCTCTGAAGAGGAAGCCAAAGCTGAGGTGACTGAAATAGTCCAGAGGACCCTCACAGATTACAAGGCAACAGAGATACAGCAAATGATAATCTCATAGCCAGTGGCTTCCAGGGTGACTGAGCTACAAGGAAATGTTTCCTTTTCAGCTTTGTTAGTTCAGGGCCAGCTGGCTGGGAGCTTGCAGCATCCTCTCTTCAATGTAACTCATTGACTGAGAGCATTTTTATTGCTTGGAGTAAAAGCAAACATTTTCTTCGATCTGCTTGGTAACTTTGAAACAGGAAACTAACTTGAGACATATCTAGTTTGTGTGCTCATTTGTAGCCGCTACACTGTGGGCCATCCCACAAACAGGAGTTCACGGAGGGTTGCAATATTCTCCATCAAAGTTCCATTAAAGAGAAGCCCGACTGAAGGCTCCCAGGTCTTTAACACCTTAACAGATGTGAATAGTTCCATTCTGCCAATCTCTCTCCCTAGAATCCTATAGAATTTTTAGCATCTCATACTGTACTGTTGTATCACGTTGAGGCAAGCTTCCAGTCTAATGAGGTGCAAAAATATGAATGTTCCCTACAGTCCCTTCCTAGGGAATGCTGTGAGTCACCTCTCAGGGATACATTGCTTGTCTTGTATACCGTAGATGCTCTAACTGAATCATTGCCACCACGGCCAAACAAAAGATTTTTTGTTCCTGCACCTTTGTAGATTCTAGTCACTTCTCTGCATTTCTTCCATGAATTACCTGTGTGGGGCCCACTATGCGGCTGTCCCCGATCCAATATCCGACTGTTGAAACAATGGGACAAAGTGCGCTCTTGAAAATTACTGCTGCAGCTTTGACTGGACAGCCCAAATTCTGGATTGTGCAAGGGAGTACACATACACACATTGCTGATGCAGAATTTCCCACCCACTGGGTTTCACAAGAGCGGAAAGTCTGGGTAGTTTTATAGTTGGCCGCACAAGTACTGTTCTTCAATGTATTCAGAATAACATAAAAGCACATTTAGAGAGATCCAGAGGCGAAATTCCTGGTTGTTAATTGTGACTTTACAATGCCTTTACAAATTGAAGTCATCTCACACTACTCCTTTGAGCTGCATTATCCCTGCATATTATTTTTTGCATATAAATGATTCATCCATTAAAAATCCTTAAGATTGACAGTCAGAAAACATCCTAAAGCCTCCTGCCAAATGCATGCTTCCTTGGATTCTGCATTAAATATTCGGTACACAAAATGCATCTTTCAAATAATCTGTGCCCTGAGGCAGTAAACAGCTGAATGTTAAGGGCTGAATATCCCTCTTGATTTGATTTGATTTATTTATTGTCACGTGTATTTTGTTACAAAATACAGTGAGAAGTGTTACATAATCTCTCTCCGGCGCCATCTTAACCCACGGAAAAACAAAACAAAATATAGAATATAAAGGCAGAAAATAAAAGTTTTTTTAAAAAAGTATTCAACTTTACAGTCCTTTCTATTACGTGCTGCGCCATGAGCCTGGTGGCCAGGCATGAGATCCTTCGCCGCACCATGACAGCTGAAATGACAGTTAATCTCTTGGACGCCATCTTACCTCCGCAGACTCCCTCACCACTATGAGTTCTCGCTGGATCTTGTCAATCCAGACATCACCGATGCTGCTGGTACTGGGCCTAAACACGCCTCTGCCACTGCCTCCATAAATCTGCACTGGAAGTAGATGCTGCAGATGACCTCTGCCGCAGCAGCCATGGATTAGTGCTAGATCCGGCTTTGTTGGTGCAGAAGCTGGGAACCCAAACTCGCTTCCACCACCACCATCACCTTGAGTCTGCCCTGGGCCCACTCGAGTCCGCCCTGGGCCTACTTGAATCCACCCTGGGCTCACTCGAGTCTGCGCTGGGCCCACTCGAGTCTGCACTGGGCTCACTCGAGTCTGCGCTGGGGGTCCACTCGAGTCTGCGCTAGGCCCACTCAAGTCTGCACTGGGCTCACTTGAGTCTGCTCTGGGGGTCCACTTGAGTCTTCCCTGG
This sequence comes from Ginglymostoma cirratum, assembly GCA_024137785.1. Taxonomy (NCBI): domain Eukaryota; kingdom Metazoa; phylum Chordata; class Chondrichthyes; order Orectolobiformes; family Ginglymostomatidae; genus Ginglymostoma; species Ginglymostoma cirratum. The sequence continues at coordinate 16,751,355 of JAHRHZ010000111.1, read as the reverse complement.
GTCCACTCGAGTCCATGCTGGGGCCACGCGAGTCCGTGCTGGGCCCACTCGAGTCTGCGCTGGGCCCACTCGAGTCCACACAGGGCCCACTCGAGTCCACACAGGGCCCACTCGAGTCCGACCTGGGCCCATTTGAGTCTGCGCTGGACTTATTCGCTGCTGACACCTTCTTCGTGATGGAGCTGTTCAACAAGACGTAAGTACAACAAAAATGGTAAAAAAAGAGAAAAGAGGGGAAAAAAAAATCACAAAAAGTGGACAGAGCAGACAATCCCCGGGGTTAAGAAACTCTACTACACCATCCTCTTACTGGAAGGTCTTACTGCAATCTCTCCTTGTAGGAGAAGGCACTGTGGAAATGTTAGCCCACTGTCCTGCACCTTGCCGTGCTCTGACCTATTTTTCTGAATCAGAGCTGTCTTTCTCTCCAAAGAATTCTACTCTGAGTTCACTGTCCCAACGCAGAAAGCTGAACTTTGCTGAGAAGCAAAATTTGGAGAGATGAACTAAATATGAAGTGCCCAGAGGGTGGGAAGAAGAATTGTGCCGAGAACCTACCTGAAGCTAGTTCAAAGAGATAACAAGGTGTGGAGCTGGATGAACACAACAGGCCAAGCAGCATCATAGGAGCAGGAAAGCTTGACGTTTCGGGCCTAGACCCTTCATCAGAAATGGGGGAGGGGAAGAGGGTTCTGAAATAAATAGGGAGAGAGGGGGAGGGGAATAGAAGATGGATAGAGGAGAGGATAGGTGGAAAGGAGACAGACAAGTCAAAGAGGCGGGGATGGAGCCAGTAAAGGTGAGTGTAGGTGGGGAGGTAGGGAGGAGATAGGTCTGTCCAGGGACGATGGACAGGTCAAGGGGGCGGGATGAGGTTAGTAGGTAGAAAATGGGGGTGGGGGTTGAGGTGGGAAGAGGGGATAAGTGAGAGGAAGAACAGGTTAGGGAGGCAGGGACGAGCTGGGCTGGTTTTGGGATGCGGTTGGGGGAGGGGAGATTTTGAAGCTTGTGAAATCCACATTGATACCATGGGGCTGCAGGGTTCCCAGGCTGAATATGATTTGCTGTTCCTGCAGCCTTCGGGTGGCATCATTGTGGCACTGCAGGAGGCCCAGGATGGAAATGTCGTCTGAGGAATGGGAGGGGAAGTTGAAATGGTTCGCGACTGGGAGGTGCAGTTGTTTGTTGCGAACTGAGCGCAAGTGTTCTGCAAAGTGGTCCCCAAGCCTCCGTTTGGTTTCCCCTATGTAGAGGAGGCCACAACGGGTACAGCAGATGCAGTATACCACATTGGCAGATGTGCAGGAGAACATCTGCTTGATGTGGAAAGTCTTCTTGGGGCCTGGGATGAGGGTGAGGGAGGAGGTGTGGGGGCAGGTGTAGCGCTTCCTGTGGTTGCAGGGAAAAGTGCTGGGTGTGATGGGGCTGGAGGGGAGTGTGGAATGGACAAGGGAGTCACAGAGGGAGTCGTCCCTCCGGAAAGCAGACAAGGGTGGGGAGGGAAAAATGTCTTTGGTGGTGGGGTTGGATTGCAGATGGCGGAAGTGTCAGAGGATGATGCATTGGATCCAGAGGTTGGTGGGGTGGTACATGAGGATGGGGGCGATTCTTTTCTTGTTGTTATTGTGGGGACGGGGTGTGAGGGATGAGTTGCGGGAAATGCGGGAGACACGGTCGAGGGCGTTCTCGACCACTGTCGGGGGGATGTTGTGGTCCTTGAAGAATGAGGACATCTGAGATGTTCGGGAGTGGAATGCCTCATCCTGGGAGCAGATGCGGCGGAGGCAAAAGAATTGGGAATAGGGGATGGCATTTTTGCAGGAAGGTGGGCTGGAGGAGGTGTATTCTCGGTAGCTGTGGGAGTCGGTGGGCTTGAAATGGATATTGGTTTCTAGGTGGTTACCCGAGATGGAGACAGAGAGGTCCAGGAAGGAGAGATCGGTGTTAGAGATGGTCCAGGTGAACTTCAGGTTGGGGTGAAAGGTGTTGGTGAAGTGGATGAACTGTTCGAGCTCCTAAAGTCGGTTTCTGTGGCCATTGGGAAAGAAAGGTGTTTCATTCCTAATAGAGGCTGCAGCCAACCTTCCACCATAGCCAGTCCTCAAGAAAAGTTGCTTTTGCCAATTTTCAGCAGTTAGCCAATCTCTATCTCATAGCATTCCTCAGAACACAGAAAACTGTGTTCAGCCATGATTGTTTGGCGGAGCAGACTCGATGGGCCAAACAGCCTAATTTCTGCTCCTATGTCTTATGGTTTTAAGGTCTTATTAACTTAACGTAAGTACACTGAGTAACATTCTCATGACACTAGTCAAGAAACAGACAACACAATGAGAAATCGACTACAAACTGTAGGACCCTGGTCCAGTTCCACCCTCGGGTGAGAGTCTGTGTGGAGTTTGCACATTCTCCCCGTGTCTGCGAGGGTTTCCTTCGGGTGCTCAGGTTTCCTCCCACAGTCCAAAGATGTGCAGGTTAGGTGGATTGGCCATGATGGGTGGGTTGCTGTTCGGAGGGGTGTTATGGACTTGTCGGGCTGAATGGCCTGTTTCCACACTGTAGGGATTCAATGATTCTATGAACTGTAAATGTACCATTGCATCTGAATTTGCCATACATTCCTCCTAAATGCTAATCCCAGAGGATCAGTGTTTCTTTACACTGATTAAAGTGAAACTGACCTAATATAATGAGGATCTTCTCCATGGAAACTTTCATCTTCATATTGAATGCACTTTGCAAGATTGTTACAACATGTAAGAAAACACAGATTGGAGGAGGACTTCTTTTGCAACAGTCTTTGTCACAGGTATAGTTTTGCGTTCTTTGTAAGAAATGTGTTTTTCAATGCTAGTGGCTCAAATAAATAAGGAAAAAGCTGTGGATGTTAGCCGTGGCAGCATTGCGCAGCACAAAACTCTCAGGAACAAATATAATGCTGAATTAACTGAAGGAGTAGGTTATTATTGTTTATAGATTCCTTTGCAAGTGCTGATTTAATGGAAAAAAGTGAGTGAGGTTTACTGATGTTTGTAAATTTAGGAACAACAAACTATTAATAAGAAAAGATGTGAGCCATGATTAGTTTCTTTCCCTAGAGAGATTTAGGCCAAACACGAGAGATAGGAGTAACAGTGGAGGGGAGGATGAGTTGCGGGCATGAGATTAAGTACCAAACCATCACTGGCAGAGGGATTGGTCTTTCTCCTGTCCTGGTGGTCACTGCACATAGCGCTCTAAGTGATGGAAGATGGGAAATCAGCCAATTTGCTATATTTAGTATCCCATCCATCATTTTAATTCACACATGGATGAGAAGTAGTCTTTCCTCCTGCAGCGGAGGCAGGGATTACAATGCATGATGGACCAGACCTCTAACCATTGCATTTGTAGCTCTCTCACCGTTAATATTTGACTCCCCTGAGACCTGCTGTTAGCTGTACAGAATGGACCAGTGCCTACTCAGTAAACAGCAATCAGAGAGACCCCCTGACCACGGGTGAACTGAGCAGACATTTAACAAAGGTCACGCCCCTGGAATATGTCCTGAATGATGGTGCCAGGTCCCCTGACCAACAGACACTCCTCCCGCTAAATGGAATGAGAACCAGCCCCTACTCAGTTTAGATTCAGTCCAGCAAGATGACCCTTCAGGCCCCACCAACAAATTCCCACAGGTTCAATTGTCTTTGAATTGTCCATTCACAATCAGATTTGACAGGACTGCAGAGTTTAGATATGAACTGCTTGCTGTGGAATCACTTAGTTCTGTCTATTGGCTGCTTCTGCCATTTTGGATACAAGTAGTCCTGTATTGCATCTTCACCAGATTGATGCCTCATTTGCAGCCATATTTGCTACAGCTCCTGGCATACACTTCTGTAGTCTTCATTGATCTCTGGTTGTTCCCTTAGCTGGATGATAATAGTAAAGTTGGAGACTTGCCAGGCCAGGAAGTCATAGAATGTGGTTTCATGCATGCCCACACCTGAGTTTCTAGATCTGTTCAAAATCCATTGCACTCAATATGGCGGTCATACCTCACAGCACATTGGAGAATATCCTCATGTGTGAAGATGAGACTGTGCAATGGTCACTCCTACTGATACTGTCATGTACACTAACAGGCAGATTGGTGAGGACACGGTCAAGGAAGTGTTTTTCCTCTAGTTACTTCCCTCATCATCTTAGCAGCCAGAATTGAGCAGCATTGACTTTTAGGACTCAGCCAGCTCTGTCAGTACAAATGCTACTGAGCCATTCTTGATAGTGAAGTCTCCCACGCAGAGTGCACTTTGTGCTTTTAGCCTCCTCAGTACATACTCCAAGTGGTGTTCAACATGGTGGAGGGTTGCAGCAGTATGCAGTAATCAGCAGGAGGATTCCTTGCCCAAGTTTGACCTGATGTCATGAGATTTCATGGCAGCCAGAGCCAATGTTAAGGACTCGCAGAGTAATTCTTTCCCTGGGGACAAAACATACCCAGTGATAATGATGGTGTTATCTGGGACATTGTCATTCTCATAGCATCATACAATAAAGACAATGTCAAGTGGCTGCTTGGCTAGTTTATGGGCCAGGTCTTCCAATGTTGGCACAAGTGCCCAGATCTTTGGAATGAAAAGTTTGTGTCTATGTGTGCGAGAGTCAATAAATATGAAGGTGGAAAAGCACAGCAGGTCAGACTGCACCTGAGGAGAAGGAAAGTCAATATTTTCGACTGAAACCCTTTGTCAGGACTGGGGAGGGGGAAGGGAGCCTAGAATTCAATAGAGGGAGGGGGATCTCAACATTGACTTTACCAGCTTCAAAATCCCCTCACCCCCAGCCTTATCCCATGTCCAGCCCTCTCCCTCCTCCTCACCTTCCTGACCTGACCTAACCTGTCCATCTTCCTATTCACCTATCCGTTCCACCCTTCCCACTGACCGATCACAATAACCCCCTACCTGCATCCACCTATTACCATCCCACCTATCCTTCCCTCAGCCCCACTCCCCTTCCTCTATTTAAATCTGTGCTCCTGTCCTCCTCCCCAGTCCTGATGAAGGGTTTCAACTTGAAACATTGACTTTCCTGCTCCTCAGATGCTGTCTGACCGTCTGTGCTTTTCCAACTTCACATCTATTGACTCTGGCTTCTAGCATCTGCAGTCCTTACTGTCTACCGAACTATGTGTGCTATTGTTTGTGGCCTCTTGGTCAATGTTGGGTGATCCATCCAGTTGCATTCCTTCTTTCAGACAGTGTAGCAGTTGGATACAGCTGTGTGGCTTGCTCGGCCAGTTAGAGAGTAGTTAGGAATCATCCATGCTGCTGTGCAATATCTCCTTGCAATACAATGTAAAAACCCAACATCTCTCAGTTGCTTTTCCTGTAATTGAAGAAGGTCCAGTTATCCCTTAGTCTGTGTGAGTTCAAGCATCTTATATATTCATAATCTTTTCCTGTCCAAAGGAATCCTGTTACATGTCTCACTTACACACAGTGTTCTGTGGAAGGGTCACCCGACCCAAAAACTAAATTAACTCTGATTTCTCTAAACAGATACTGCCAGACCTGCTGAGCTTTTCCAGCAACCTCTGTTTTTATTCCTGTTACATGCCTGGCCTGTTTAGACAACTATTAGATTGGGAACCTGATACATATTATCTGGAGGCCATGATCAGCACATTTACATCCATTATACCAAAATAAATAAGAGGTTAATTTGCCAAAATATACTATTGTATAGAAATTAAAGCCACTCCAAGTCTTCCACTTTATGAAAATAAAATCCAAAATGTCTTTAAAATTGCTTGACTTTAGAAGTTAATTTCAAAGTCTATTGAAATACACTTAAACAACATTATAACATAAAGATGACCTTTTGAGTATGCGCCTTTGCTGGAGGCAGATTAACATCATTCAAACTAAACATACTTTTAGTCATTTAGTTTAATTCACTTAGCCTCATTTTCTTAAGAAAATCAAAGTTAGAATATTAGCTGCTCAATCAGAGGGAATTTCAATTATTAAAGGGGACAAATATACCATCACAGCAAAAGTAAAAGTAAATGTTGGAAACTGAAGTAAGAATTGTGGAGCTGGCAAAGAAGTGATAGAAGGAAGCCATTCTGTCCAGGTTCTAAAGTCATGCATGTAGATGACTCAACGAGACAGTATATGTGCCTGATTTCCTTAACCATCTCCTAGTTTTTATTTTGTTGTCACTGCGGCTGAAAAATGTTTGCTTGTTATATTTCCAGCACAGAGCTCTGACATCCTTCTTGTGAACAGGAATGTCAATGCCTCCACTTTCTGCTCAATTGTCAGTTTTTCAATTTGGCAGAATGCCCAACTCAGTGACACTTTTCAATTTATAAACCACAGTTTTTGAGTTAAAGCAGCATAGACCATCCAGCAAATTGCAGAACCTTACAAAATCTATGCCCCTGAACCTATCTGCATGACTGAAAGTATCATCAAGGATGGAATGACTAGGCATTTAAACAGCTACGAGCTGATCAAAGCTCAATGCAGACTTATGAAGAATATGTCTCATGCATCCAGACCAATTGACTTTTTTTTGAAGAAGTCATGCAAATGGTGGATGAAGGAGTGTTAAAGATATTGTTTATGTTGACTTTCAGAAGGTATTTGGTAAGGTTCCATGCAAAGGGATTATTGGCTAAAATGAGATCATGTGGAATATATACATGATTTGGTAATTTGATGGGAGGCAGAGACCATGGGATAAAGGAAATAGAGTATGATCGATGAGGTGTGAGCAATGGTATTCTCAGGGGATTTGTACTGGAAATTTAGCTTTACAGTATATGTATCAGCAGGATAAAGGGATAACATGTTATGTATTCAAGACATCAAGTGATACTGAGTCAGGAAAAACTATAAATTGTGCAAATGGGAACCGGAGGTTACAAAGGGAGGAAGGATTTTGCACTTTTCAATAGGTTTGTTAAAAGATTAATTGCCTGCCAGAGGATCTGAGTTTAAAGTATTAACTCACGAAAGGAACTGTTAAACTGACTGATCAATTGCTTGCTGGGCAGATAGCTCAGTTTTAAAAAGTATTGTGCAGACAGTCTGGGAAACTATGAGTAAGAAGCCTTGAGAGACTAGAAATCATTGTAGGCATCAGGTGTTGTTTGTTATCATCTGTGTAGCCATGGGAAAGTGCCAATCGAAAATAACTCAAAAGCTTCTGGTCGACAACATGTTGTGAGAACAAGTAAAAAACTCAATCCATGCAACACATCAACTAATCACCAAGCATGGGGATGTATAAATAGCATCTCAAAGATGAAAGAGAAGAATTCGTAAATCTCAGTTTCAGGTTTTACTACTGATTTAAACATTCAATGAATCAATCTGTGAAAATTGTTGTGTTATAATGCTAATAAAGAATAATTACTTGGAAAAAAATGATTAGTTAATCTTAATTATGATTACACTAAAGTCAGTAAATAGTGAAATGAAAACCCGGCAGGTAGAGAGACTGATGACGTGAATGGCTGATTGTCACTGATGTAAAATTTTGAATAGTTTACTGCTAAACTGTCAGGGAGTAGATTCTTCCACTAGACAATCAAACCAGATACAAATTCTGGCATGAGATCTGTACAGAGTGGAACCATTGCTCCTTCCTCCCAGTGGACTTGGAGACATACCGCATTGAGAAATTAATAATCAAAAAGAAAACAACATGGCAAGAAGAGCTGCATAATCAATTTGGAGTTTCTCAATGACCTGGAGCATGTTATAAATTTAATGTAGTTCTATTTTGCAAAATACTTAAATTTCTATGTGAAACTGAAACAGCATGTAAATTGCTGCAGGCAGAGATATAGAAAATTGAATAGCAAAAGAAGGAATAATGTTTTATCTTTAGTGCTAAGAGAACTGAAGCAGGGACCGTTAACAGGAATGACTGCAGTGTTGCCTGATCAATTCAGTAAGCACATCGAAGGCCCTTCAGTTCCATTTCTAGCATGCCTTCACATAGAAATGAAAATTTACCATAATTGAATAAAAAAAAGCGTTGGAACATGCTGGAAAAGTTGCTGCAGGAAGTAGGAACATTGAAGAACATTGGCTTTTCTCTTAAGTTTATATTTTTTTGCAAATTATCCTGAAGAGTGCAAGATGAGAATGTTTAACAAAATGCCTCTTTTCAGCAACACTTGAGTTCTGTATCACCAAATGACCACTGAAGGAAATGTGATTCTTTAGTGATTGCTAGTATGTTTCAGGTTGAGCTGTTATAGCTCAGTCTGTCCAATAGCAGAGAAATCCATCTCTTTTATTATAAGACTAATAATGGTTCAAAACATGTTACTTATGTTCAAACATTTGTATTTTTAATAATAATTTATGCTATTTCAAGATTCAGTACAGCTGGATCAGAACCTGTCAATAAATAGCCATAGATAGTAGGAACTGCAGATGCTGGAGAATCTGAGATAACAAGACATAGAGCTGGATGAACAGAGCAGGCCAAGCAGCATCAGAGGAGCAGGAAGAAGAACGGTCTAGGCCCGAAACGTCAGCCTTCCTGCTCCTCTGATGCTGCTTAGCCTGCTCTGTTCATCCAGCTCTACACCTTGGTATCTGTAATAAATAGCCATAGATATCTTTCAGTCATGCTGTTTAGATCTGTTATGACACACTTTTGGAACCAGCAGGACTTGGAGCCAGATTTTCTGGCCCAGCGATAGAGACTACCACTGTGCCACAAGATCCAATATCAGTCAACCTGTTTAAACATATTATGATGTATTTAGGCAGATAAAATTTAAATCTAGCCCAGGGATAGACACACTATCACTGTGCCATAAGACTCTCTTACAAATAGTCATAAATATTTTTCATCACGCTGAACAAGTGGGACAGGAACCCTGATCCTATGGCTTAGAGGCAGGGTCACTACCACTGCACCACAAAAGCCCTGTAAAATAAAAAATTGTTCAGCCTTATCTTTGTGTCAGATGGGATTCAAACCTAGACTTTCTAGCTCAGAGGTAGGTACTCTACGATTGTACCACAATACTTTCTTACAAATGACTGCATAACTTCTCAACAACCGTTTCTGAATAGCAGAACAATGTAAAATATAAAATAAAGGAAAATTCTTTCAAAACAGTTATAAATGCTTTGAAAACAGTCATAAATATAACGGCTATAATGTGAACTCTGCTGCATCTCATCCCCTCTCTCCGGTAAGCAGAAAATATTCAAACTGACCACTTCTATGGTGCTTTCTTGCAAAGTATCCATCAGATTTCGTGTTTTTTTTCAATTGTATTGAAAATCCAAATGACTATTTGCATATTAGTGGACTAGCATGATTACAGCAGCAGCAGTGTTCAAATAATGAAGATTCATTTCGGGTAAAAGACTATTTAAGTGAATTTACAGGTAATTTATATTTATGAGACTTTTTTTAATATCATTATGTGAAACGTCTTTCAAAACCTGACATTAAGTCGTACTACATAAATGACAATGGGCCTTGTACTGTGTTGAGCAATAATATATAGTCAGAACACTGGGCTGAAGCCTCAGTTGACAATTAATGTCACTTACAGTATGAATTCAACTTAGTAGTGGTGGACTAAAAGCAACAAATGAACCAATTACTAGCAATACTTTCAATAACGTGAATCCATTATACTCCACTGAAAATGCTATGTAGGTTGTTGTTGCAAAGAAGGACCATAAATCACATGTAGGCTACGTTTTAATGTAACCAGCGCAGTTAAGATATTGGAAAAGAATTTCACAGACCTGTTAGCTTATCAGGACTTATCAGGAAAATCAGTAGTTTCAGCAACAAAAATTGTCAATTCTCTCAGGGCTACACCAAAGTTACAGCAGTGGATTGTGGAACTCCCTGGAAGATTTAGGCAAATATATTGGGTTGTGACATGAACTACGAAAGAATAACATAAAAATGAAGACACAAGTTTATTAAAGCAGCATACCCTTAAAAATTTGATGTGGTCAGATACGCTAATTTTACACCAATGGAAAATGAGTTGTTTGAAGAGGTATCTACACCAGACATTCATAGGTAGATTCCTTTATCTCTGTTAGGGTGAGGAATGGTGCAAATCTTATGCAAGTAGGGAGTTGTTCACTGCTGCAGTTATTTGGTGGCAATATTCAATAATCATTCAATTATTATTGGTGCTATCATTACTGGGAATATTGTAGTGGCATTTTCTAAGGTGAGCAGTGGACTGAGGGGTGCTTCTTTAATTGGAGATGATGAAGCAGGAGGTAAAGCAGCGGTGTCAAAATTAGTCAGTGTTAACTTGAAGAAATGTTTTTATTTATGACATGAGCTTTGATGTACTGTGCAGCTATGAGGAGTCCTTTGAAGATCATAGCACTACTCCCCTCTAAGCATGGCTGCCTTCAAAATAGACAATGGTGTCCTCAAAACAACGACAGAGTTCAAACCATTTTGTTTGGTAAAGTTGTGCAGCAGATGTGGCATGTGATCTGAAACATACCATAGATCCCTTTTTAATCTGTATAGGCATCAAGGCGATCTTTGGCCATTGTAAAGGGGAAGAAAGTGTAATCATATAGTGCCTTAAACAACCTTAAAATATCCCAAAGCACTTGAAAGGCAATTAAATAGTAATTTTTAAAGCATTGTCACTGTTGTAATATTGGGTAACACAGCAACTGTTCTGCACACAATAAAGTTCTACAAAGAGCAAAATGATAATGGTCAAATATATTAATGTAGGTTGTTCATGCCACAATATTCTTTGGAGAACTCCATTCTTTGATTTGTCATTTGAGATCTCACATGTCCTCAGATGTGGCTGAAGGTGTCACTCATTGGATATTACTTATGTACATACAGAAAGACACTTATTGAAACTTGTGGTGATTCTTGTAGGGGAAAGAACTAAACATTTGTAATGTCTCACTTGCTGAAAAATTCTTAAATACCGAAGATAAACTTCCGTTCTCCCGCTTCACTAACTGGCTGTACGTGAAACCTCAGAAAGCAGATATGGTTTCCTCCAAATGCCTCAATTAAAAATAACACCTCCAACAGCACAACAATATCTTAACTGCGCCGTCAGCCAGATTACTCATTCAAAGCCACAGAATAAAGCTTTAGCACTTAAAAAATGAATCTGAAATTAAGAATCGAACGATGACTGTGAAACCATTGTCGATTGTTGCAAAAAAGACCATCTGGCTCCCTAATGTCCTACAGGGAAGGAAAATTGCCATCCTCACCTGGTCTGACCTACATGTGATTCCAGAGCCGCAGCAATGTGGTTATCTCTCATTTGCTTTCAGATTTGGTTGAGCAAGCCACTCAGTCGTATCAAATGCCACAAAGTCTCAGCAAAGAAATGAAACTGTCTAGCATCGATCTGGACACTGGAAAAGTCAACAGCAGAAACAGCCCTGTCCACTCTACAAAGTCCTCCTTATTGACATCTGGGGGCCAGTGCCAAAATTGGGAGATCTGTATCACAGACTAGTTAAGCAACAGCCTAACATAATCATACTCGCAGAATTAAACCTTACGGACATGTCCCAGACACCATAGGTATGTCCTATCCCACTGGCAGGACGGACCCAGCAGAGGTGGTGACACTGCAGCTTTCAGTCAGGAGGGAGATGCTCTGGGAACTCTCAACATTGGCTCCAGAACCCATGATGTTTCATGGCTTCAGCTTAAACATGGGCAATGAAACCTCCTGCTGATTACCATGTACTGTACTTCCTCAGCTGATGAATTAGTACTCCTACATGTTGAGCATGGAGGAAGCACTATGGATAGCAAGGGTGCAAACTGTGGGGGATTTCAATGTCCACCACCAATAGTGGCCTAGCAGCAGTACTGTTAGTTGAGCTGGTCAGGTCCAAAGGACATAGCTGCTAGACAGGCTCTACTGCAGTTGGTGAAGGAACCAACAAGAGGGAAAAACATTTTTGACCTCACCCTTACCGATCTGTCCAGTGCAGATGCATCTGTCCTTGATAGTATCGATAAGAGTGACCACCATACAGTCCTTGTAGAGATGAAGTCGCACTTTACATTAAGAATACCCTCCATCGTGTTGTGTGGTACTATCAGCATGGTAAATGGGACAGACTTCAAACAGATCTAGCAAATCCAGACTGTGCAATGATGAGGCACTGCAGGCCATCAATAGCAGCAGAATTGTACTCCAGTACAATCTGCGAACAATGGTATGGCATATCCCCACTCAACCATGACTATCAAGCCAAGGGATCAGTCTTGGTTCAATAGAGAGTGCAGGAGGGCATGGCAGGAGCATATTCAGGAATAACTTGGTGTCAACTTGGTGAAGCTACTAACAGGATGACTAGCATGCTAAACAGCATAAGCAGCAAGTTATAGAGAGATCTAAGTTCTCCCACAGCAAATGGATCAGATCTAAGCTCTGCAGTCCTGCTGCATCTAGTCATGAATGGTTGCAGAAAATTTAACAACTTACTGGAGGAGGAGGCTCCACAAATATCCCCATCCCCAACGATGGAAGAGCCCAGCCCAGACAAAGGCTGAAGCATTTGCAGCAATCTTCAGCTACAAGTGCCAAGTGGATGATCCACCTCAGCCTCCTCCAGTGGTCCCCAGCATCACAGATACCAATCTTCCACTAATTTGATTCAATCCACGTGTTAATAAAAAATGGTTGCAGGCCCTGGATGCAAAAATGCTATGGGTTCTTGCAACATTCCAGTAATAGTACTGAAGACTTGTGCTCCAGAACTTGCTACTTCCCTAGCCAAGTTCTTCGGCTACAGTCAAAACATAGGTATCTACTCAACAATGTGGAAAATCGCCCAGGTATGCCCTTTACATAAAAATGAGGACAAATCCAACCCGGCCAATTACTACCCCATTAGTCTACTTTCAATCATCAGTAAAGTGATGGAAGGTGTCATCAACAGTGCTATCAAGCAGCAGCTGCTCAGCAATAACTTGCTCAGCGACGCCCAGTTTGGGTTCTGCCAGGGCCATTCAGCTCCTGACTTCATTACAGCCTCGGTTCAAACATGGACAAAACAGCTGAATTCCAGAGGTGACAGCCCTTTACATCAAGGCTGCATTTAAACCAAGGAGCCCTAGCAAAACAGGAATCAATGGGTATCAGGGAGCAAACCTTCCGCTGGTGGGAGTCACACCTGGCACATAGAAAAACGGTTGTGGTTGTTGGAGGACAGTCATCTCAGCTCCAGGATATCTTTGCAAGATTTCCTCAGGGTATTGCCCTGAGACCAACCATTTCAGTTGCTTCATCAATGACCTTCCCTCCATCACAAGGACAGAAGTGGGGATGTTCACCAAAGATTGCACAATGTTCAGCACCATTCACGACTCCTCAGTTACTGGAGCAGTCCATGTTCAAATGCAACAAGATCTGGACAATATCCGGGCTTGGGACTGACAAGTGACAAGTAACATTTGCGCCTCACAAATGCCAGGCAATGGCCATATCCAATGAGAGACAACCTAACTACCACCCTTGACATTCAATGGTGTTACCATCATCTAAATAGCCCACTATCAATATCATGGGGGTTAACATTGACAAGCAATTCAATTGGACTCACTACATAAACATAGTGGCTACAAGACCAGGTCAGAGTCTAGGATTACTGTGGTGGGTAACTCATCTCCTGACTCTCCACATCCTGTCCACCATCTAACAAGGCACAAATCAGGAGTGTGATAAAATGCTCCCCACTTGCCTGGATGGGCACCGCTCTAACAACACCTAAGAAGCCCGATGCCACCCAGAACAAAGCAGCCCGATGATTGACACCACCTCCACTTGATTGACAGTCACAAGCATTCACGCCCTCCGCCACTGTTGCTAAGTAGCAGCAGTGTATACTATCTACAAGATGCACTGCAGAAATTTACCCAAGATCTTCTGGCAGCACCTTCCACCCAGAAGGACAAGGAGAGCAGATAAATCGGAACACCACAACCTGCAAGATCCCATCCAAGCCATTCAGCATCCTCACTTGGAAACATATTGCTGTTCTTTCACTGTCAGTGGGCTAAAATCCTGGAATTCCTTCTCTAATGGCATTGTGTGTCTACCTACAGCTCATGGATTGCAATGGTTCAAGAAGGCAGCTCACCGCCACCTTCTTCACAGCAACTAGGGAAGGGCAATAAATGCTGGCTAGCTAGTGATGCCCAAATCCCACAAGTGAACATAAAAGAAACTTCTCTTAGAGAGGGAGGGCTTCAACTGAGCCAAGTCAAATGCCTGTTGAATGTGTGTGCACTGCTGTTTGGGTCTCTCTTAGGTGGGAGTGGCGGCAGGTCTTATCATTCATTCCATCATTTTTAGGAAGAATGGGAGAGTTATCTCCAGTGCTGGCCAATATTATTCCCATGACCATCACTACCAGAAGCTCCCAAATCATTATCACAGTGTTGTCTGTAGAACCAAGCTGCGCACATATTAGCTGCCACATTTCTTACATTACAACTCTCTACACCTCAGTAATATCCAACTGTTTACAAAGTGCGTTGTGGAATCCTAAGGATGTAAGAAATGCCGTATAAATGCAAGTAATTATTCCTCCTTTCCTTCAAAAAGAGTTTCAATTCTACACTTAAGTTACACAGAAAACCTCTGCGCTTTCATCTCTATGACTGTATAGATTCTAGGCTTACTATTCATTGTGTTTTTTTTCTCGATGCGGTGGTCTAAACATAACTGCTTACAAAATTATTTGATTCATATTTCATCGCTTATTTGTTCTGAAGTAACATCAGAATATAGCCTGCATTTTCAACATGGTATTGATTTTGAGAAATTTTTCAGATTTTCAGAAACTGGGTTCTGCATGATAAATAAAAAAGGTTAGAATTTAAATCCATTCTCTATGGATATGAAAATAATAAGAGGATCATTTGTTGCAACTTTATGTTTCATTTGTTGTAACAAGGGTGTTTGTGGACATGTGGTACTTGGTTCTATTTACCCACATTATTGTATATTTCAAGGAGATCTTGAATGGGAATATTCTGCACCCTTCAGGTGGAGACTTGTTAGTTTTCAATTGAAAAACAATTATTGAAATCAAGCATAAAGGCACAGGCTTTTAGGTGGATTTTACATGGCAAAGGCAAAATACTGCGATATACTTCAGGTAGTTGGACACAGAGATCAAATGTTTCATTGGATTTTCAATCCATTCGTTTCATCCGATTGAAAATTTTGCACAACCAGTGACGACTGTTTCTAGTTTCCCGTATATAGTGCCTGCACCTGAGAAAGTTGCAGCTGTATAGCACATTGGTGAGGCCACTTTTGGAGTACTGTATATGCTTCTAGTCACCCTGCTATAGGAAGGGTTTTGTTAAACTGGTAAGGGCGCAGAAAAGACTTAAAGGCAGGAAAGGCTGTTACCGGGACTAGAGGGTTTGAATTTTAAGCAGAGGCTGGATAGGTTGGGATGCTTTCCGCTGGAATGTAGGAGGTTGAAAGATGAGCTTACAGAGGTTTAGAAAATCATAACAGGCATAGATGAGGTGAATAGCAAAGGTCTTTTTCCTGTGGGTAGTCGAATCCAAAACTAGAAGGCATAAGTTTAAGGTGAGATGGGAAAGATTTAAAAGGGATCTAAGGAGCAACTTTTCCACACAGAGTGTGGTGCGTATATGGAATGAACTGCCAGAGGCAAGTCCAATGGCAACATTTAAAAGACATTTGGACAGATATAGGAATAGAAAGGTTAGAGGTATTTGGGACAAACACAGTCAACTGAGACTAGTTTTATTGGGAAACCTGGTCAGCATGAATGAGTTAGACCAAAGGATCTGTTTCTGTGCTGTATAACTCTATGACTCCCTGAATGAGTGCCCTGTCCAATTCTCTGAGTCCTACCTAATTGTGTAACATTACTGAAAATTCTTAGAACCATTCACTTTATGGCATATCTGGACAATTTGGAAACCAATGGAAGGATATAAGCAGTATGGCAGGGTTTTTCACATTTTTGATAAGGTTTTGAGGGTGAGCATGTTAACTGATGACTAACGCACTCTCCTCACTAACAAGATAATTCACGGCGTTCTGCACCAATCAGCTCATTAAGAGCCGAAATGCAGTGGATCAGTGATTTCACCACCCTATCAGGTGCCTTGATGTCGGCATGTCAGGCCAACAGAAACAAGTTACCCAATTAAATTCTGGCGGCTTCCAGATCATAAGGAGCACCAGACAAGGCCCAACCTGGCAGTCTTCCAGATATGAGAAGTCTTATTTTCTTCTCATGGGGTGGAAGGAGAGGTAGAATCAAGGGTCAGAGGTAAGGACAGGGGCTGGCTTTTAGAGATCAACCCCTTTCCCACTATCTGTGCTTCCAATTGCCTCCAGATTAGGAGCCCCAAACCTGGCAGGCAGGTTGCCCTGTTTTTCCAGTCAGGAAACTAAACACTTTTCTGATGAAGGGTCTAGGCACGAAATGTCAAGTTTTCCTGCTCCTATGATGCTGCTTGACCTGCTGTGTTCATCCAGCCCCACGCTTGTTATCTCACTTTTCTCAGCTGCTGGGTAGATATCAAGTTGACAACCTTAAGAGGTCACTAATTGAACAATTGAGGGCCTTATTGGCTGGCTACTCAAGAAAATCGCCTGGGGATCATCTCACTCAACAAGTTAATGCAGAGGTAGAGAGAGTAAATACATTTCTCTCCTGGATAACTGGCCCAACTATTTCCCTTTCTTGCCGCCTCCTTTATTTCAGTGTTGCAATGAAGTGCAGTCAGTGTTCCGTTTGCATTATCTTTCAACAGACTGATGTATTCATTGGCCTTGTTAGCACTGACTCTAGTGAGTAAATTACATTCCAAGCAACTTAGTCACAGGAGGTAATTTTCATATTCGGTTAAGAATAATCTCTATAAAATTTAATCTGATCTCACAGCATAAGAAATTAAGGCCTGCATTATACTGAAATCATTGCCTTGCACTGCAAAAATGATAACAACACATCCTAAATCAATAAGCTTCTAACGTAACAATATGAAGATTAAAAAGTAATGAAATAAACTTAAAGAATAAAATTATAATACTTGCTGCTCATTTCCCTTCAATGTAGCTTAATTCAAATTAACTGACTTCATTGTTAGAATTCTACATCCATTTAGGGGAAATGTCTAATCCAAATTCATTGATAGTTGACATTACTTTAGTGCAGAAACAACTTTCATTAGTTAAATGAAAGTGCCATCTTTATGATATTACCGCGGCAGCAGGGGAGTCAGCATAAACACATGCTCATGTCCATTTACAGACACTAACAAAAGGTTACTGATGTTCCATATGCCAGTGCTAAGTTGGTGTCACACAACTAATATATTGAAAGAACGCAAGCAAGCACTGATTTGATGAATAATACAGTGAACAGCATCTGCAAATGAATCAATTAATTCAGCAGCGAAGTAAAAGTTAATGGAGCAGCGGCATCAGCAAATTGATCAATTATTACAGTGGCAATATTAGGAAATGAATGAAGCAGCAATCAGCAATGATTTAACACGTTCTGAGACCATTGGACACACAAATAATAAATTTGCAAAGTATTGGCTGGAGTGAATTAATTTGTCGTGGTTAACGCATCAACAAAGCAATAAAATAATGGGTCGGCAGACTTTGGTGAGTTACTGATCTAAAGGAGAAGTGGGCAACAGAAAATTAGTAAGTTAATGGGACGATAACAACAAGCGAATTAATAAATTAATGGGAAGGGCTTAGAAGGATATGGGCCAAATTCCAGCAGATAGGATTATATCAGTTTAGGATATCTGGTCAGTATGGACAAGTTGGACCAAAGGATCTGTTTCTACACTGTATAACTCTATGACTCTATAAATTAATAGAGTAATGTACTACAAAGCCAATATTTTAATACAGTGGTGGGTAGCAGGAAATCATTTGAGCTATTGGGAACAGGAGCAGGCCATTCAACCTCTTGGGCCTGTTCAGCATAGTGGCTCAATCCATCTCAATTCCACTTCCCCACTTTTGCCTAGAATAAATGTGATGAATATAGCATGAATTACTACAGTAATAGATACCAGAGATTTATTGAATTAGTGGATCAACATGGAAACAGGAATGAATAAATAAAGCATCAGGAATCCAACAAATAAAGTAATTGGATACCTTTTAGTTACAAGCCTACCGTTGTCATTTGAGCTTTCAGATGCAGACACCTGAAATCTGGAAGTCCCTGATTTTTTCTTTGCCTTTCTTTTCTTTTCGGAGGGCACTGTGAAGTCTATTTCCTTTACTAAGCTTCTCGTCACTCATCTGATAACGTGTTGTCTTTGCTTTGAAATCAATAAAGTTTCACTAATGTCCTTTCAGGAATGAAACCTGTTGTTATTATCTGGTCTAACTGACATATGACGCCAGATCCACAACATAATGGTTAACTCTAAACTTTCCTCTGGAGAATAGGGAAGAGCAATAATTGTTGGCCTAGCCAGTGATTAACGCAACCTATGAAAGAGTGTAAAAAAAAGCCTTGTTTTCTGTTTATGCACCTCTGTGAACCACCTTGAGAGATTTCATAATGTTAAAACTGCAATATCAATGCAACATGTTATTATTTCTGAGCCTGTGAATATACACTGGAATAGATCAATGCAGAACCTCTAGGGCAGTGCATCATGATTTGAAAGTTCCAATTCAAAGATGAATAGCTTTCACCTATTTTTAACTTTCAAGAGAATTTCAATTTTTCCTCCAACATACTAATGTTTTAGTAGGGCTAAAAGATTTGACTCAGTAGCGAAACATCTAACTCTTCATTTGCACTTCTGATTGTACTATTTTGGCAACAGAGGGATAACCATCAGGAATCCTTCAGGCCAACATCACCAGAGGGAAAAGGGACCAATTTTAAAAAAAGGGTCAGGAAGAGGATCAGACTGACCAGGAGGTGCATCTCATCCAAAATGTAGCATCCAGAGGGAAGTAACCAATCACACTTAATTATTATTTGAAATTCCTCAACCAATGACACCAGTCTATACATCACCACTCAGCATTACAATGAAGATCAAACATCTGCCTCAACTTAGGTTCTTCAGAAGCTTATCAGTCACAATAAATCACGATTTACACAGCTCCACATGTAAGAAGGTACACCTCAGTGATCAGGAGTCCACCTGGCAATATATCAGATTTTATTTATTATTGGAGATATAACATATTGATTTTAACTTATTGTTTCTTTCTCTATCAAACCAATCTTTCCTTTATTTCACATTTGAATGGGCATGATGGAGTGAGGATGGACAAATTGTAGGGAGGGTGGGATAGGTGCAGACTGGGCTGAGCAGAACAGGAGTTGACTGGGGTTTGAGTGGGGGGAGTGGAGAATACTAGTCAGTTAGTATGTCCCTTTGCTAATTGCATCTGTCTGTATGCCTGTGTCACTGTGTGACATAATGTCTGTGGGGGACGCTTATCACATTGTTCCAGATGGTAAACCCTTTAGACCCATAGTTACCCCAGCTCTGCCAACCAGTTTCAGAGTGAGTGGGGATGAGGGAATGCAATGAACAAAAGGTAGCTGATAAGTAGAGCCAGAGCTAGGGCGGGCAGGAGAGAAGTGAGCAGTTGCAGGGTGAATGGGAAGGGAGAAGTGGGTTAGTCGAGCTCGGGAGTGGTGGACAGAGCTGGGGTAACTATGGGTTACTATCTGTAGCAATGTGATAAGCATCATCCACAGTGATGATGCCATATAGTCACATGGGCATACAGACAGATAGAATTAGCAGAGAGATACAGATGTTCTCGTATGGCTTGTATAAAATGCAATAATGTAGTAAGCATCTATTGGTTAACATTATCTGACTTTTGAGATCTTTACAAGCTAGACCAAAGAGGTGGATGACTCCCAGAAACTATAGACAACTGCAGACAGACAGCAGTGATCACATCAACTGGGAATGAGGGTTGTGGGGAGCAGAACCAGGGGTCATTGTCGGAGAGGAGAATGGAACCAAGGTAATGGTGGGGTGTGATGAACAGAACCAGGAGTAGGGGAGATGTGGGAGGGAAGGAGAATTAAAAGTGCAGAAGTGTTTTCAAACTCACATGTACCTCCTGAGCAGCCACAAGTAAATTAGGTAAAACAAATCAACGTTAGTAGCTACAGGGTGATCAACCTAAGTTTCTGCACTGGTAGGTCTCGGCTGGGCTATTAGATTGAGTACACCTGGAGCCACTTTGGGAGAGCCACAAGCACTGAATTTGAGCATAGTTCAGCCACTGGGAAGCTGCAGTCTAGTACATGCCTCAAAAGCGTCAAACATCTTAGCATTCGCTGCTATAGGGACCTGTTTCCCTCACTGCTCATCCTTTCAGCAACTTTCCATGCAGAAAATTGAAAACCTTAAAATGAGCAAGGTGAGGTTGAAATAATGACAGATGTCGTTAGAGGCCCCAGGACGGCAAATTATGGCCTATTGTGTGATTTGCCACAGGAGATTTAACATTTCGGAATCATCCTGCTATCCAATGTTGTTACAGTGTTAATGGCTGAAATACATGGTGTGCTGTTTTTCACTCAATATCATGTAATTGAAATGCATTCACTCATGGCTGAATGGACATATTCAAAGCATACTATTTTACTTGGCAGAAAGTTTTACAAGTGCATCGTGTGAGATAATGTTACAATATCTCTCTTAATGATTTTGCACTGACTTGTCATCCTGTTGAAGATTTGATGTAAGTAGCTGAAGGAAGAAGCAAAAAAACTGTGCAAACACAAAGCAGCCTCCACACCTCATCCAGTATTTTATTTTAGCCCTGCATAAATTTTCATATTGATTGTAATAATGCACTATTGACGGGATTTGAGTTATAGTTGAGTACAACTGTGGTTGGAAAAGCTGATCATGAATCCAAATAAAGATTTTCTGGGCAAAACTTGACATTTATATAAAATGAAAGATAGCTCCAGCTGAATAGAGTTGAACATACTAAGCAGTAAACTTCCTCTGAGGTTGAGATTTATGACATACTTTCACTATCCCACCCTTTTCGAAGCTGATTTAAGAAATATGCCCGCAAGCGAGAAAGTGGCATAAATGTATAATGCTTTGAAAATTTTAATTAACTTTAAATTATTGAGCTAGGTGCATGCAGAAAAGCAAAAAAAAAACACTGTCAAGCAATGCTTTTAATATCCCTTACAAATATAGAATACCAATTTTAATATAACCGAGAGACATAAACTGTGAATCTCTAATTTGAGCATTAATGAACTTAATGGGATGTAAAGGAATAATTCTTGTATTAATGGCATTTAAATCAACCTAATAGAGACCAAATGAGAAGCTTCCTGCAGGAAAATACAACTTACAGTACAATACTGAGAAACTTTGCTTGAAGCAACGTACTTTGAAACCTCTGCTTGAACATTTAGCAGCTTTTAATTAGGCCTTTATAAGAAAATATGATAATTGTCATGTAAGGGTAGTGAGAAGGCTGTGATTTATGGTCTATGTGGATCAGAGGGCATTCTGAGGGCAAGTGCATATGATATCATCATGTCTATCACTTGGCAACTGCGCAAAGATCAGCTTAACCTGCCTACATGTGATCATCGTCATCATTGGCAGACACTCACAGATGAGGCTGACTCCCTTCCACTCTCAGGGTGAGCCCAAAAATGGTTGTCCAGTCCACTGCGGCTTCTGGAGACTCTACCACACTTGGGGCAGAAGGTGGACATGTCGGGGTGGGGGTAGGGGGGAGCAGGTAGTGTGACAGCACACTCCTTATACAATTTTCGCCTGGCTTTCGCTTTTACCCGACGGCACATCTGGAGGTGACCAACGCCTTCCCGGATGCTCTTCCTCTAATTTGGATGGCCTTGTGCCAGTGAATCCCAGATCTTGGTGGGAATTTTGCTCTTCACCAGTGAGACCTTGAGGGTATCACTGAAGCATTTTCTCTGTCATCTGCTGTTTCGAAGCTGGGAGTAGAGCTTATGATCACAAACAATTTGAACAATCAACAACTAGAAGTCCTTTCTGTGAATAGAAAAAGATGGTTTCCGATAGGGAACAATGGGGATGTATGCATGCAGTCAAAGGTTCCCTGAACATATGGGAACCTACCACCGTTTCCTCATATAAAGGGGAAGTTACTGAACAGCTGATAGCATGTGAACAGAACATCAATAATCTGCCAAATCACCACATGAAGAGAAAACTAATTGACGTAGCTATTGTTCCTGGAGCAGGTTGGAAGGAATCAGAGGCAGAAGGAGTTACAGCCGGAGTGATCTGTATTGCTTCAGGCAGGCTATGCACATTCTACAGTTAGATTCCAATTCCTGCTAAGTCTAAAAGTATTTCCTCTGTCACTTTTGGCTCTTTTATGAATCAACCTAAATTGGTGCCTATTCATCCTAGAGGAGAGCTTACCCACCCACCCCACACACCCCCCACCCCCCCACCTCCATCTACTCTATTTCGACCCTTGATGATTCTGAAAACTTCAATTAAATCTCAAACTAACCATTTCTTTTCCAAGGAAAACAATATCCCCAATCTATCCATGGAACTGTAATGCTGTAATGCTGGAACTATCCTTGTGGATCTTTCATGCACCCTATCTACTGCTTTCACTTCCTTCCTAAAACGTGATACGCAGAACTGAACACAATATGCTAGCTGGCGCAAACCCAGTACAAAGGTTTCTATAAGGGTTTATCACAATCTTTTGGCTTTGCACTATCTATGCCTTTGTTTATAAAGCCCAGCATCACATTGCCTTATTAACCTGTTTCTCAACTTCAATAACGTGTATACGCACAGCTCCCTCTGTCCCTGCAACCTTTGAGCAGTGCACTATTTACATTGCTTCACTTTGTTCTTCCTATCAAAATGTATCATTTCACACTGCTCTACATTAAATTTCATGAATTTCATGTGCCACTCATCCTACTAGCCTGTCTATCACTGTCCTTTTCATCGTTCATGATACTTTCAAGTTCTAAGTCTACAGTAAACTTTGACATTGTGCCCTGTATCCAAACTGAAATTATTAATATAAGGCAAGGAAAGCAATGATCCTAATACTGACTCCTGGGGAACTTCACTGTATACCTCCTGTAGGTCTGAGAAACAATCTTTCACCACTATCCTCTTTAATTGTCACTCAGTAAACTTTGTGACCCTGCAATTAAAAACAGAAAGTCAAAAAAGCACATGGTAAAATCATTGTTCAGAAATGGGGGAAGGGAAGGGGTTTCTGAAATAAATAGGGAGAAAGGGGGAGGCGGACCCCACCACCAAAGACATTTTTCCCTCTCCACCCTTATCTGCTTTCCGGAGGGACCACTCTCTCCGTGACTCCCTTGTCCGCTCTACACTCCCCTCCAGCCCCTCCACACTCGGCACTTTTCCCTGCAACCGCAGTAAGTGCTACACCTGCCCCTACACCTCTCCCCTCACCCCCATCCCAGGCACCAAGAAGAGCTTCCACATCAAACAGATGTTCACCTGCACATCTGCTAATGTGGTATACTGTATCCGCTGTTCCCGTTGTGGCCTCCTCTACATCAAGGAAACCAAGCAGAGGCTTGAGGATCGCTTTGCGGAACACCTACGCTTGGTTCGCACTAAACAACTGCTCCTCCCAGTCGTCAACCATTTCAACTCCCCTGCCCATTCCTCAGATGACATGTCCATCCTGGGCCTTCTACAGTGCCACAACGATGCCACCCGAAGGTTGCAGGGACAGCAACTCATATTTCGCTTGGGAACCTTGCAGCCCAATGGTATCAATGTGGACTTCACAAGCTTCAAAATCTCCCCTCTCCCTACCGGTTCCCAAAACCAGTCCAGCTCATCCTCGTCTCCCTAACCTATCCTTCCTCCCACCTATCCCCTCCTCCCACCTCAAGCCCCACCCCCATCTCCTACCTACCAGCCTCATCCCACCCCCTTGACCTGTCTGTCCTCCCTGGACAGACCTATCCCCTCCCTAACTCCCCACCTATACTCACCTTTACTGGCTCCATTCCCGCCTCTTTGACCAGTCTGTCTCCTTTCCACCTATCTTCTCCTCTATCCATCTTCTATCCGCCTCCCCTTCTCTCCCTATTTATTTCAGAACCCCCTTCCCCTCCCCCATTTCTGAAGAAGTGTCTAGGCCCAAAACGTCAGCTTTCCTGCTCCTCTGATGCTGCTTTGTCTGCTGTGTTCATCCAGCTCTACACCTTGTTATCTCAGATTCTCCAGCATCTGCAGTTTCTGCTATCTCTGGTAAAATCATTTCCAGGAGTGGGAATTTTTACTAAAAAGGGAGAGAAGACTATTGCAATAGTAGATTCCAGGTATTCCTTCCAGGTATCCATTATTCTATATATAAACCATCTGAATTCCTCAATTAGATTCCAATCTGTAAACACTCCTGGGCATCCATCATTATATAGATAAACTATCTGAACTTTTTAATTAGATACTCACCCTTCCTTAACTCATGCTCTTTTCAGTTCTATTATCCTGGAACGTTCTCCATTTTCTGTTTTTTAATTAGTCCTGTGCAACAAGATACGACAGAACAGGCAACGTTTAAAGGTTAGAAATTGTTTTTACCTTTGCTCAACTGTAGAAAGAATTTGACCATCTGTGTTTGAGTGAAAGCTGATGAATTTCCATCTGGTTATATTTGAGAGACTGTTCTCAGTGCTTTGGCAGAATAGTTTCTAAGTCATTTGGATAATGCACTGTTTGATAGAAATATTTCATGCAACTGAGTATCACTGTGAAGGGCTTTGATGAGAGTAACAAAAGAGAAGCTTTCCAATTGGCCAGGGAGCACCAGAAACTAGAGAGAGGAAATGAAAACTATTGGGAAGGTATGGGGACTGTAAGAGAAGTAGAATGAGGATTGGAGAATAGGAACAGGGATATCTTGCTATAATTGTATAGGGCCTTAGCGAGACCACCTCTGGAGTGTTGCGGAGATAATAGGAACTGCAGATGCTGGAGAATCCGAGATAACAAGGTGTAGAGCTGGATGATCACAGCAGGCCAAGCAGCATCATAGGAGCAGGAAGGCTGACGTTTCGGGCCTAGACGCTTCAACAGAAATTTCTGATGAAGGGTCTGGGTCTGAAACATCAGCCTTCCTGCTCCTATGATGCAGCTGGGCCTGCTGTGTTCATCCAGCTCTACATCTTGTTATCTCTGGAGCGTTGCGAGCAGTTTTGATCTCCTTATCACAGAAAGGATGATCTGGCTACAGAGCGATTGCAAAAGGTTTACCAGATTCATTCCTGGAATGTCACGACCGACCTATGAAGAGAGATTGGATTTGTTAGGATGATATTTACTGCAGTTTAGGGCTTTTTCCCAGGGTCAGTGAGTCCAAAACTAGAGGGCATAGTTTTAAGGTGAGAAGGTAAAGATTTAAAAAGGACCCGAGGGGTTCTTCAATCAAAGGACATGTATGGGCAAGCTGTCAGAAGAAGTGATGGAAACGAGTAGAAGTACAATATTTAAAAGGCATCTCGATAGGTACATGAATGGGAAGGGTTTAATGGGAAATAGACCAAATGCTGGCAAAGAGGACCAGGTCCGCCTGGGATGTCTGGTCAGTGTGGATAAGTTGGACCAAAGAATCTATTTCCATGCTGTACGATTCTATGATTCTATTAAACTGAGGTACAGTTCAGAGGAACAGAGGGACAGTGCAAAGGATTGAACAGCAGGTACGAAGGAGCTGAGGGGCAGTTCAGAGAGCTGAGGGGTAATGCAGAGGAACCGTCTGGGAGATCTGAGTGGCAGTTCAGAGGATCAAAGAGGCATTGTGAAAGAGCTAACAGGCAGCGTGGAGGGACTGGAGGTAGTTCAGAGTATCACAGAGGCATTGTGAAAGAGCGAACATGCAGTGTGGAGGGACTGAGGGCAATTCAGGAGAAAGGACAGGCAGGATGAAGGAGCTAACAGGCAGTGTGGAGGGGCTAGGGGTAGTTCAGAGGAAGGGGGAGGCAGGATGAAGGAGCTAACAGGCAGTGTGGAGGGGCTGGGGGTAGTTCAGAGGAAGGGAGAGGCAGGATGAAGGAGCTAACAGGCAGTGTGGAGGGGCTGGGGGTAGTTCAGAGGAAGAGAAGAACAGTGTGAAGGACTTATAGGACAGTGGAGAGGATCTGTAAGATATGGTGGCTCAGTGGTTAGCACTGCTGCCTCACAGTGCCAGGGACCTGGGTTTGATTCCACCCTCAGGTGGCTATCTGTGTGGAGTTTGCACATTCTCCCTGTGCCTGCATGGATTTCCTCTCACAGTCCAAAGATGTGCAGGTTAGGTGAATTAGCCATGGGAAATGCAGAGCTAAAGGGGTGGGTGTGAATGGGATGGTCTTCAGAGGGTTGATGGAGACTCAACGGGTTAAATGGCTTCTTGATATATTCTATGATTTTATAAGATGTAGGAGAGAGGTAAACCATTCAGTCATCAAGTCTACTCTGCCATTCAATGAGATCCTGGCTGATCTGGTAATCCTCAACTCCACTTTTGTGGCTTTATCCCATGTCCCTTGATTCCCTTACTGATTAAAGATGTGTGTGTCCTTAGCTTTCAATATGCTTAACAAGCCTACCTCAACAGTCCCCTGCTGTAAAGAGTTGCACAGGTTCACTACCATCTGAGAGATGAAATTCTTCCTCACCTCCATCTTAAATGTGCAATCTCTTGTTCTAAGATTATGTCCTCAGGTCCCAGACTCTCTCATAAGAGGAAACAAGCTTTCTGCATTTACCCTTTCAAGTCCCTGAAGAATCTTAGGTGCTCCAATGTTGTTACCTTTCAGTAGACCTCATTGTGTCCACCAACAGACTATGGGTGACATCAGAGTGGGTGGAGCTCAATGTGACATGAACATTAGCCCCTTCAGAATCATTACTTTATATAACAGCACTTTGTAAGACTTTTCCCTGCAGTTATCTCAGTATATATTCACGTATATAGTTATACTACTTTAGCACAATTCCACCTCCCCTCAAGTCTCTATCCTCAGGAGATCAAGTGATATAGACAATATACAACTTATCCGGAATGCACTTTCCTTGGCTTTGGAAGATTGGTCAGTTCTTAATTTGAGGATTCGTGACTTTGGTTCTAATTAGTGGATAATTTTTCTGCGGAAGGTTCCTTTATCTTTTAGATATCTTCCATAAAGGATGTAGAGAGGTGCAGCCCGATGAATAGGGAATATTTGGGACCGGCTGGAATGAAGCTTCTCAAAAGTAGCAACCAGTAAAGGAGAAATGAAAGTGGGCTGGATGAACATCACCTCATTTTGTGATTGGGAACTCTACAGTCTGATGGACTCAATATCGAGTTTGACAGCTTTAGGGCTTGAGCTCGCCCATAACCTTACCCCAATCCCACACACCAGGCCTTGTTATCACATGAGACAACAAGGTGTAGAGCTGGATGAACACAGCAGGCCAAGCAGCATCAGAGGAGCAGGAAAGCTGACGTTTTGGGTCTAGACCCTTCTTCAGAAATTTCTGAAGAAACGTCAGCTTTCCTGCTCCTCTGATGCTTCTTGGCCTGCTGTGTTCATCCAGCTCTACACCTTGTTGTCTCAGATTCTCCAGCATCGGCAGTTCCTACTATCTCTTGTTATCACATGGTCTGCTGTTACACATAACCCATTTTTAGCCACTAACAGTCTCCGTTAATAGCTATTCACTCTCCTAACCTCATCGTTATCCATTCCTTTGTCTGTCCAATTGTTTCTCTCTCCCTTTGGCATCTATCCCCACTAGTGTTTATTCCTTACCCCTCCTCCTATTTTGTCTTATACAAAAAACCCGACTGTTTCCTAGTTACCATCAGTTCTGAGGAAGGGCCACCAGACCCAAAATGTTAACTGGTTTCTCTTCACTGATGCTGCCAGACCTGTTTTTGTGTCAGTTGAATTACTCACCTGATCTTAATAAACAAGGCTACAACTTGTTTTGAGTTGTTTCTCAGTCCCAATTTATAAGTTTTTGATTTCTCTGCAGGGTCACAGTTGACCTCTCTTGTGCAGTTGTTCAACTCTTGGTCCTCTTGAGGATCCACTTTCACTAATTCATAGCCTCTGCAGTAGAGCAATAGTCCGATGAAACTCACTTGCCATCATTTTTTAAGTCCAAATGGGGAAATCCCAGTCTTTATTTCAGACATATTTCTTTCTTAGCTTATTGTTAATTTTTTACCACTTCCAAGAAAGGAACATTCTCCCGGACCTACTACCTTATTTCTTATCTTCATAATCTTCAAATATGTAAAGAATTCAGCCTTACTTTCCATCATTTCCTCTCAACTGAATTCTAACAACTGGGTTAGTTTTGTTGTTTTTCTCTGTACACTCACAAAGCTAGTATTTACTCCCTATGTCCAATGGCTAGAGTTAGATTTTAAAGTGCTTAAGAGTGCCAACTTACATCTGGTAATATTTAGCTTTGCTTAGGACCTCTTTGTAATCCATCATATGCTAGTTTCCTTCAACTAATGACTTTAGATAACTCATGCCATCATAAATACACTGCAACATCAGTTTGATACTCCTTACATTTCATTCCCTTGTTAATACATCACAATATGATGGAATCCACGCAAAGCTTCTCTCAATTTCCCGACTAAAGTTCAGTAGGATGTTAGCAAAGGCCTCAGTGAAATCATGAAACTGCCAATTCTTTACTCAATAGCTCTGTTTGTGCCTGCAATTCAGCATACTGATTTAAATATGTTTTGGAGTTAAAATAAATATAGGAAAATTTTGCTGTTCAGATGTCAATGTTCAATATGCTGGCCACTTTCATTGATGCACAGTGGATGATTGAAGCTTGAAGTGAATTTCTGACTTCTATATGTGACATTAGAGGGAGGCAGCTCCTGATGCACTTCAATATCACGCATCCTTTTCCTTGATATTTGCTCCTTGATGCTATTTAATAATTTTGTTATTATTCCAGTCTGTAATGTAATTGTTGTAAAAGAAATTGATGTGTCCAAAGGGAAGATGGTAACATGAAATAACTGCTACTTAGAACTGTACAAGATAGTTTGTAGAAAGCTGGTAAGTTAACAAGTTCATCCCTGGACACAAGTTGCGCTTTGTCTGCAATGACCCAGAAGGTATGATACAAATAGAAAAAGTGAATTTAAAATTTATTTGCAACATCATTTAGCCACTTATGTTTGGCACAATAAATATATTTTAACGGATTAAACAAGAAAGAGCTAGATTTCCCAGAAGAACTCCTGAACTAACAATAAAAAATGTCAGAGGATTCGCTATTAATTACGACACAAGCAGAATAATTCGTGTGGAAACCAGATAACCACGAATATAGCTTCGTTAACATGTTTATTAATGCATGGAGCCAGACCCTATCTATAGCTTAAGAGATGACAAATCGTTCCCCAAGGTTTTTCAAAGGATGGTCTACATGTTGATAATGGAGAAAACGGGATCTCTAGTGTAACAACCATGCCAAAATATACTAATCATCACAAATTCCACCAAAACTTTCAAGTGTATGAATAATTTGTGAATCAACAGAAGCTTCTAAACAAAATCAGAAAATGTGAGGTTTTGAGCAGGCCAGCAATTATTGCTTGTCTCTAATTGCCCTTGAGAAGGCTATGGTGAGCCACTTTCTTGAGCTGTGACAGTCCAAATAGTGTCAGTATACCCATACTACTGCTGTGGAGGGGAATTTCTGTGAAAATACTTATTTTGCTTAAGTAATTCTATCTCCTGTTTTAATGCACATGTGTCTTCCCACCCACTGTTTCTGCAAATGAAGGATTGATTTTATGCAAGTATATATCATGCAATGAAGAACAATGAATTGTGAGTTTTAACATGATGACATACAAGACAAACTATTAATCCTTAAATCTTATTAACTAACTTGAAAGCCTTGGACTTTGGTTTGAGAAAGGAAACAGCTAATAATGAACTTTAAACCAGCTGCCAATGTCACTTGACCTGGAAGTAACCAGGTCAAATAAATACACTAAGAAATGACTAAATAACATGGTTGAAACTGTACACTACACACTGAAAGGGCTATCCAATGGTAATTATGGCATTGAAATTATTACCTTGAATGCGTAGCTCACCTGGTATTGAGACTTCTCAATTACAGGGATTGGCAGAACAAAAAATGTCTTTCAAACCTTATTTGTCACTGAGCCACATTGGCGATATTAGGATATTTTAATCCTCAAAAGAGGAGGAGTAAATTCCCCCTATCTAAATGAAAGAATAGTGGACTATCAAAACACTTTGTCCCCTATGACCAGTATTCACTTATCAAAATCCCCCTCCTAGGAGAAGCCATGATTAAAAGCTGATGGTTTTGCTACAAACTGCAGCAATATTCAGTAACATCAAACATAACACTACTTGCAGGTCATAACAGCATCCATCTCTATCCGTCTGGGAACCCGTCTCTATTCCAAGTTGTAATACATCGGAGAGGTGGAGAAATTAAATGCAATAGCAACTTCAAGTGCCCACTCTGGGAAAGGACTGGATTGGCAAGGATTTGTGGTATAAAGAGATTATTGCAAAGAAAAGAAAATGCAGAACCTTAAGGTCAACATTGGAACAGATAATTCCTTCATCTATGAACTCTATTTCTTTTTTCAATTCCTCCTCCCCTCACTATGTACTTTGATCTATTTACTTGCAGGCTAGTGTGTCTGTGCTTCTGTACATATTGCAGAATTTAAAATGAGTTTTTACTTTTTAAATAAGTCTTATACCTTCCTTTTGTGAGTTTACAATAAACTAATGCCTTAATTTGGTTAACTCATAACAATATTTCTGGATTATTCTTTATAGCTCTAATGCATGTTCAAGTGAACATTGAATTGGAGAGGACACACATCTGTTTAAAATTCAAAACCTTAATATACCAACTTCAGGAGTGAACAAGAGGAATTAACTCATGCCTACAGACTTGGTGGTAAGTTATAAAAACTGATGAGAATTTAGTGGTATGTAGCAGAAAGTAGTGGCAGAAATAGAAATTGTGGGATAGGCTGAATAGAGTAATTATAGGTAATTATTAGATGGCAGTTTAGTTTTTATCACTGAAAGCTCAGCAAGGTGCATTGAGATACAATAAGAGGCAATCCAGTCATGAATGTTCCTCAGCCTTACTTCATGAAACCAATTATATAATCTTCAATATTTAGACAACTGATTGCCCAATTGATTTACTTGAAGGCTACATTTTTGTTACAAATTGATGATGAAGGTCAATCTCTTAGAATTAAATCTGAGGAATATAGCTTCAAATTGCTTAATGAAATTTATTTGAGTGCTACATCTCTTAATGTAATTCCTTTGGCCAGCTATATAGTCTGGTTAAGAAGATAGATTAATGTCCATTTTTTTTTAATTGGCCACTTGGTGATATCACGTGGAATATCTAATAAGTCATATATTTTTAAACAATATATCGGCCATGATTACATGACAAGATGCTGAATTGATTTCTGTTCCATGCATTTTAATATTTGCAGAATTTTCTGTAACAAACCTGATTCTGCAAATCAGTCCATTATTGCTTGGCTCTATAGATCATCGAACTGAAGCACGCTGCTTGAAATGTTTTCCCTAGCCCATCTGCTGCTTTCACTCTTTGACCTTTCCAATTATTTCAGTGAGGTATCTGATATTATTTTCAGTTGAATGGGGGATTTTATGCT
Source organism: Ginglymostoma cirratum (assembly GCA_024137785.1). Lineage (NCBI taxonomy): Eukaryota > Metazoa > Chordata > Chondrichthyes > Orectolobiformes > Ginglymostomatidae > Ginglymostoma > Ginglymostoma cirratum. The sequence goes on along the minus strand of JAHRHZ010000111.1, from coordinate 16,719,563 downwards.
GTCTTCATCAGCATTGTCACCCATCATACAGTATTTTTTGTCAATCAATGTCTACAGTTTTGATATCCAACTTCCTTGTAAAATTATATAGTGAATCAGGTTTCACTATATTTTCAGGTACGTACAAGTCATAGACTGAAAAATACTCCCCTTTCCACTCTAGATTTTTGTCCACAATTTTGGCATTCAAAACCTCTAGCTATGTACCCACCAGCCAGAGAAAGTAGTTTATCTCCATCTACTCTATCAAAATGTTTCATCATATTCAAAGACTGCATGTGGTCACTTCTTGACCATTTCCATTGGAAGGGAAAACAGTCCTGAAGTTTCCAATTGCACCTCATAACTGAATCTCATCCTCCTCGGTACCCTTTCTGAGGCTGTCACATCTTTCCTGAAGTGCCCAGAATTACCCACAATACTCTAGTTGAGGCCAAGCCAGCATGATTTTGTGTTTTTATATTTAATTCTGCTGGTGGCATAAGTGGAGGAGGGGTGAGTGGAACAAATGGTGAGAGTGTCCCAGAGTAAAAGACAAAGGGAGCACTATTGGTTGTAAAGAAGGGATAGAGATGTGCAGTGTGCCCATTGCTGTGTGAAATACTTCTCTCAACGCTTTCATCAGCTGTAGGCAAGCAAACATCTGGTCAAACAAGTGTTCCAATGGTTCTCCAAGTATGTGCACACAGTTGTAATAGGAGCTGAAATCTATGCTGAGGTTTACAAGAAACTTGCAGACTGTCTCGGTGTTGATGGTTAGATGAATTCCTTTAGTTGAACTCAAGGATTGTGCAGTCTGACAAAGCACTTCCTCTTCCTGAAGAGCAGAAAAATTTAGCTGTGACATTTCTGGGAACTTTGGTTACAAGCCTTGTTGAACAGACTTGTTGAACAAATCAAATAACATTGCAAGCCTTGCACAGTTGTACATAACAAATGCTCCACTCTTAGTTCCTTTCGTAGAAATGTTGACCACTTGTGTCAGGTCCAAATTCACTGGATTGCGGTGGGCTGTAGCTAACAGCTCGAACCTGATGTTGGCTGAAGTCATGCTGCTGATTATTTCAGTCCATGAATCCCTTTGTACTAGGTTTCCATATTTCATCACAGAGGCTTCGTGCATTTGAGACCTTCGAAACTGAAAATATTGTACAGCATCGGTGAGAGAGCTTTCGCCAATTACTTTCACTGACCCACACACAAGGTGTCTCTGAGTCACTCGATCTATGCCGGTGTTCAGGATTTGCCAAAGTAGGTCAATCTTCTGTTGCTGAAACTCCTCTTCACAGGCCACCACATGGATCACCAAACAGTCGTCGGCATTGTCCTTTTCGACTTTGTGTTGAAGCTCTGCAATTTGTCTCAGGGCTTCCTCCTTCACCAAAGCCATGTCCAAGTTGGCATCATAACCTTCTAGCTCCTTGTCCTTCACAAACTGTTTTAACTGCACCTTGAACAAAACATCTTGTGGTAGCGTATTCTGCGCCTGGTTTGAAGAGGCCTTGTCCTTCCCAAGCTGCGTATAAACTGACTCTGATAAAATCTTCTTGAACTTGGAAACTGTTCTCTTGTTGGATGTGGTTTGTTGAGTGCATGGCCAAGTGACTCTCAACAATTTCAGAAAGTTGCAGACAGAGGTTTTTAGGGGAAGATTTGGTGTTATGTGCACTTCCCAGCCTTGTTGCCTTAGCACTTCAGCCAGGTGGTCCACCAGTAAAATAGTTCGTACATGACTAAAGGTAAGTGATTCAGGTCCTTTATTCTCCTGCAAAGGTGCACAGTTCAGAATCACACATTTCTCCTTTGCTGACAGAACTTTCAGAGGTCTAGTGTAGAGAAGGATGTTTCCCACGACTTGTGTGTAAAGGGCAGGATGGTCCAAGAGAATCACCAGCCCACTACCTGTCTACTTACATCTCTGAATGTAGAGAAGGTGGCGGTACTCTGACAACAACCTTTCTATGAGGTCTTCAGGGACCTGGCTCTGCAGGTAAAGTTTGCTCAAAGCTGCTCTAGGCGCTATCTAGTCCCGGGATTTCAGGTTGCGCCCACTGCTCTCCTTGAACCAGACCCGGCCGTCGGCAGTTGTAGACTCGCCAACTTTAAGGGCATTTAAATGGTCATTGGATAAACATATGGATGATAATGGAATAGTGTAGGTTGGATGGGCTTCAGATTGGTTTCACAGGTCGGCGCAACATCGAGGGCCGAAGGGCCTGTACTGCACTGTAATGTTCTATGTTCTATGTTCTATGCTCTATGAGATACAAATTGAGATACATGGACTGCTGTGCTGAGAGCTAAACCATCAAGACCTTATTCAAATCTCTGCTGAACAAGTTATTAGACAGACAAGCAGCTGGAGATTGTAAGTGTGGTCGGAAGAATGACAAATTCTCGCACAGCCCACTTTACCCAAGAAAGGCGACATTGCAGAGAAGATAATGATGTTCACATTGTAAAATCTGAGGTGTGAAGTGAGTCTCTTCTGCACCTCATGTAGATTATAAGACCTTAGAACGTGTTTACGAGCTATGAAACTAACGTGAAACTTTACTGACAGTACTCTCATTTCACAAGACTAATTGGTAACGTTGAACAATATTGTCAAGATTGTTCCTGGTCAGGGTTTGCAGTTGTTCAATGCCTAGGGTTCACTTTGAGAATTTGGAGATAACAGATGTCTTTAACTTGTCATGTGCGAATGTCTGATAAATGCAATTGCCCCTTGAAGGACCTCATGTCATGCATAGGTACGGCCTGCTTCCCTAGAGCTTAAAAATAACACCAATTCCACCTACTCCTGGTGTGTTGGCAGCTCTTTGATATTTCGACTGCACCTAGTTGTTAGTATGAGGATGAGGATGGAAGCAGTTCACAGATTGAGTCGGAGACTCAGCCTATCAAATCTAGGTGACTCCCTGAACCTCAATGTTTTCCTCTGCCTTGCCATCCCTGTCAATCCCATCATGTTTGATCTTTCCCATGTATTCACTTAACTCTTTTAGTTCACTCTACAGATCCCACTTTACCCCTGAGCAGACATACAGCTTAGATGCGCCAAATATAGTTATACACTTTCGCCCAGACATCAAAGCCAAAGTGGTGATGACCTTTGATTGGATGCTGTCCTTGACTGGCTGTGCTGGAAGTCCCTGACTAATGACAGTCCCTTCCAATATTACTGAGGGCTACTGCCCTTAGGATTTGAAATGTGGCCACTTGCCGCAAGTTCAGTGAGTTTGCCACATATGCTGCTGGAACATGCAGCTGGTGTGACATTGGCATGGTTTGGTGCCATGTGGAAATATGCCCATCCTTTGACTGTTCAGTGCTGGCAAGTATGATAGGCTACCTGGCTTTGAGTCTCTACTAAAAGGTAAGGGAAGACAGAAGTACTGTGAGCCTGTAAGTTCTTAATGAGGTGGCAAAACACAAAAAGGCAAGACCAAGATGTTTTGAGCATTCTAGTCAGTGCAAAGTCAGTGAGTGCTAAGAAAGCACATGCAGAGCCTTGAGAAGCACCCTGTTCCAATGCATGAGATGGTGCCTGTCCCTGCGCACAAAACAGCCTGGCAGCAGCACTGCAGTAAAGGCCTCGGTCAGATCCAAAGTGCAATATTGAAGCGGTGAACTATATTATAAATGAGTTGTAGATGGTCCATGAGGATCCCTCTTTGGACAGGGGTACAAATGGTCATGCCCATGGAGTGCGCCCTTAGATGCTGGGGACTGTTGGCCAAGAGAGAGATATCTGCTAAGCCTCTAATGTCAGGAATTGTCGCTATCTTGTTTCCCTGCACTGCCTGGGAAAATAGCAAACTGGATATAAATGAGGTGAAATTATTTAGTCGTGAGATGTTAATACATGCAAACATGCCCCTCACCACTCATTACTGAGTTTATCATTAGCTGTTAAATTCTTATGCACAAAATCAGATTTTCTTTTCTGGAAATTAAATTTTTCCTTTCTCACCACACTTTCCCAAGCAAATAGTCTCAGAGATATACAACAACATCAAAAATAGTTATAAAAATTCATTATTATTAAATATACTTGACAAAATTGACGACAGTACACAGCCCATTTCTTCACTGATTGTCTTACTGTTGTAGTTTGCAAACAATATTCTCTTTATTTATTGAGTATACTCTTGCCAGCAATTATAGAGCAGTGTTATTCAGTTTGCAAAAGTAGATGCTAATTTAATACGAATTCATTATAGCTTTCGGGTGTAGTGATGAGCACTAAGGAGCTTGTTGTTGTTTTGTACTTTCCAACAAAACAGCAAGTAATGAGCTACAAGATGACATTGAATTAATATTTTAAATGATTTGTATGGGAAGTAGTGTGGAATGTGTAACTGCCTGTGTAACAGTGTGCTCTCTGTTGGATGTGCATGTGTAACATTTAGAGCACGCCACAGTATGTCACCATCACCTCAAAAGGTTTTGCTCTAAGTAACCAAGATAGTTTTTGTTGTACTATTGTACAGGTTCCAGATGAGATAGGCAACAGATAAGCAAGACACAAATCTTCATCGGCTCATGAGAGTGACAAGAAAACAAGATGGTGACTGTCAATGGTAAAATAATATGCCAAATCAAAACAAGCCAACTCAATGCCTTCGGCTCATCAACCTGCATTACCTAAAAATGTAAGACGTGGGAGCAGGAATTTGCAATTCAGCCCCTTGAGCTTGCTCCATCATTTGATACAATCATGGCTGACCTCATATCAGCTTCGACTCCATTTTCCTGCCTGCTGTCCATAACCCTTCAACTCATTACTAACTAAAAATCTGTCTATTTCCTCCTTAAATATATTCAATGTCTGGCATTCTCTGCACCCTGAGGTTGTGAATTCCAGAGATCCGTGACACTCTGAGAGAAGTATTTCCTCCTCATCTCTGTTTTAAATGTGCTACACTTTAGCCTAAAACTATATCCTCTCATTCTAGATTGCCTTCATCAGAAACATCTTCTCTATATGTACTGTGTCATTTCCTTTGATAACTTATAAAACTCAATTTGATCTCCTGTCATTCTTTTAAACACCTAAATTGCTAAATGTCTGTTCATAAGGCAAACTCTTCATCTCTGCAAACAATCTAATGAATCTCTTCTGAACTGCCTCGAATAGAACTACATTTCTCCTTAAAAAAGAGGACCAAAACCACGTAATAATCCATGTGTGGTCTCACTAAAGCCTTGTACAGTGAAGCAACATTTCCCTACTTATATACTCTATTTCTTTAGCAATAAACGTAAATTCCATTTGTCTTCCTTATTATCTGCTATACCTCCATACAGATTTTCTACAATTCATGCACAGGGACACCCAGATCCCACTGCATCAAAGCACTCTGAAGTTTCTCCCCATTTAGATAATAAACTATCTTTCTACTCCAAAGTGTTGTGCTCTTTCTTCCTTGTTCTCCACCTCAATAGGATCTTCACCTGAATGAATGTCTTCTCTCTCCACAATAGCATACCTGCGTATCGATTTTCCTTCTTTCTTTATCTCTCTGTCCTGCCCTGACAGACAACCCAGTTTCTTTCCTTTACTCCCCCTTCTGCAGCATTTTTTGAACTTCCCAAATCTTTCCGGTCAGTTTTCAAGTTCTGCACTAGAAGTACCATGCCCTATTATCATAATTTTGATTAAAATGCAGCATTAGTTGCATTTCTACTGTTATTAATATATGACAGCAGATTATCTGCTCACTTGATATCACGTCAGAAAAGGATTTACCTGAGACTCAGAAGAATGAAGTTTTAAACTCATTCTCAGGATGTGGGTGTTGTTGACAAGTCAATACTCACTGCTCATCTCTAATTGTCTCTAAGAAGGCAACAGTACAGTGGGTGGCTCAGTGGCTCAGCGGTTAGCCATGCTGCACCACAGCGCCAGTGACCTAGGTTCGATTCTACCCTTGGATGACTGTCTATTCAGAGTTTGCACATTCTTCTCATTGCTTTGTGGGTTTCCTCTGGATGCTCCAGTTTCCTCCCAACTCCAAAGACATGCAGGTTAGGTGGATTGGCTTGCTCTACTGCCTTCCCCATGTTGCTCCCCATACAGTTGCAATGGGAGTAATAAGACTATAATCCAGCATTAATGAAGGATTAGTGAAATATGGGTATCCTGGAGGAGAAACTGTGGACGGCGCTGGCCCTATGCACCAAGTGCCCACATTCTAGAGAGTGACAGCACATGGACCCACAATATGATTCAATGTATTTGAATGTCCAAAATATGAATATCAATGAGTAGATTCTTCCCTCCCCCGCATTGAGAGTTGGTAGCGGGGGAGGGGGAGGGTAGGCATTTAATCAGGCAGATGGTGGTGGGTGATGGTCCCATGTCCACTTCAAAGACGTCAGTGTCATGAAGCTCTGTTTCATTCCACTGCTATTGGTTCTAATCTACTGGTGGGTGTGGGATGCACAACCTGGGAACTAGGACAAGCAAACCCTTGTAGGATTGCTTATAGACTTCCCAGGGTGATGGTGAGGAGTTTGAGGATAGGTCCTCATTCAAAGCTAGGCAATGCTTGTCACTGATCTAGGTAACCAATATTGGAAACCAGGCAGAGGGTCATCCTCTCCTCTTTGCCCCGTCCCCCCACCTCGCCCCCCCACCCCCAACCAATGCAGCAATTTGACTAACCCTTGGACGTGAATTCTACCAGCGGTTGTGACTGCTCCCCAGTGATGGTGCCATTCGATTCTGTTCCCAACTTGTCACTCGCCAGCAGCCCTAACAGCACTGGATCATTGATGTACATGTTTTTACACACCTCTGGAACTGGTGGAACTTGAATCCAGGCCTCCTGGCTCAGAGGTAGGGACACTCCCATTGCACCACAAGAGTCCCTTATGCCGGACCTTTGATCCTGGGAGAAGGCCCATTGCTGACCAGTCAAGTGCCTGAGTGGAAGATGCGAGCAAGCGAACATGGAATAGAATTCGGTCAATCAGTCCTTTGACCCTGCTCCGGCATTCAATAGGGCCATGGCTGATTTCACTGTAAACTCAAATCCACATTACCTTCTGTCCATGATGATCTTTCTTGCCCTTATTTACCAAGACTCCATCCACCTCTGATTAAAATTGTTGAAGGACTCTGCTTGCACATTTCTTCAGGAAAAGGGTTCCAAAGATTCACAACCTCTGAGGGAAAGGGTTTAGCCCCATCTCTGTTTTGAACGATGACAACTCAGTTTTAAACAGTGCCCCAGAGATGCTGTGAGACATCCTGAACAAAAGCGATGTGGCACTCTCACCACCCCTCAGCCGGGAACCAAGACTCCCGAAATCTCCAACTTGCCGACTGAGTAGCTCGCTTGTGTTTTCCAATAAATAAACTACAAATGGAAACTAATGGATTAGTACATGGTGGAATAACCTCACAGACCTGATTAAAAGAAATGGGTTTAAAATTTCAAGTCATTCTTGGTTTCCTGGTAGAACACATGCCTCTATGTCAAGAAGGTCATGGAATCAAGTCCCCTCTTAAACTCTTGACCACGTAATATACTCTGACATTAGATCTCCATATGGAGACACTGCTTTATTGTCATTTTCTGATGAAGGGTTTAGGCCCGAAACGTCAAGTTTTCCTGCTCCTGTGATGCTGCCTGACCTGCTGTGTTCATCCAGCCCCATGTCTCAGATTCTCCAGCATCTGCAGTACCTTTTATCTCTGCTTTATTGTCAGATGTGCTGTCTTTGGGATGCAATGTTTAATGAAGGCCCCATCTGCTTTGCTGGATGGATAGATGCAAAACATCCTAAGGCAGTAGTCAAAGTCAAATAGAGGGTTTCTTCATGTTTCCTGGCCAATATTTATCCTTCATTTGACACACCATTGAAAAATAGATCATTTATTGTGTGATCCTGCTGTTCACAACTTGTCTACCACAAAACCTCATATTGCAACCATACTTATACCTCTAAACAGTAAGTCAATGTAAGCTGAAAAGTGATTTTCAACAAACTAAGGTGATACAAAATGTTATCTAAATGGGAGTTCCTTCTTTATAACATATTCAGAGAAAACCACCCTCCAAGGACTGTAAAATGAAGTGTGGATGACTATGTACCTACTGTGAGGCGTCATGTTAACTTGATCTGCCTGAGGAAAGCTAACAAGTGGCATGCGTAGCTAATTGTCAGTGTTAAAATAGAACTGGCTGTAAATGTTGCATTACATTTGAGAGGGTATAAGCAAGAATATAAAGTGCTGATAATTAGCACAATATTCTTTTTTAAAGATGTGCCAGCAATGCCCAACATTGTTCTACCTACATAAACAGCATCCTGCTGTACATTAGCCTTTCATTTCGTAGCTCAGCCTGGGATTGTCGAATGTTGCTTCTAGTCACTAGCATGCAAACTTCAATAATGAGACCGAAACCCCAAAGGACATGTTAGTGTGACAGGCATCATAGCTACAATGCTAACCCATTTTGTTTTACTTGATAGGATGCAATCTAGGTCATGGGCAAGTGAGATCGTTGTTCTCATCTACAATTCCACCTAATCAAATCTTCCTGAGGATAAGGATTAAATATTCTGGTTTTCATATATATTGGGTTTGTGGTGGATCTATTAGTGAGGACTTTGGCCTTCATGTTTTCATGTAGCTAATGGAGAATGGTGGTGAATGTCCATGAGCAAATTTGAGGAGGACAGTCCTCAATCCTTCCACATTGACAGAGTTGTACACTTCTGCGATGTCGAAGGAGGCTATGAATAAAAAGTGCTTGTTGCTATCTGCACTGTTCTTGGACCTTGTCTTGCTATGTCCTCCATGCCTCTTAATGGACATAACCTGCATTGTAGAAGCTTTTCATCTACTGGGAAAAGGTGACTGAGGAGAATTCTTACAAAGACCTTCCCTGTAAGGGACTGAAAGATACCCTTCTATAGTTACCAACAATGATTTTATCTCCTTTCTTCCCCACTAATGGATCCCACAACAGACCCAATATGTGCAGAACCTGTGGTCAAACAAGATTGTGTCTTTACACTAATGCCCTTTCTCACTGCAATACTCTACCTCACATCTATGAAGCTTCCCACTGGAGTGGAGCTTCTCTCCAGGACAAGAAGAAAAATGTTCAACATGTTATCTCCAATTCAGAAACAAGACCATCCCAACTTCTGTCATTAAGCTGTAGTATGCAGATGAAGCTCACGTGTGTGCATACTGAGAATCTGAGCTCCAAATCATCAATACATTCACAAAGGTACCTGGGAGAATGAGCCTCAGGCTAAACATCCAGAGGGCAGATGTTCTCAACCACCCATTCCCACCGCGCAACACTGAGCTCCAACTACCAAAAATCAATTCTCATGCTTTAGGAGCTGCTTTTCAGCAAAAAAAGACATCAAGATGAAATTTAACATTACCTCCACTGTTCTTTGGCCATGTGAGGAACAGAATATCCGATGACAAAAGCATCAAATCTGGAACTTAGATCATGGTCTACAGGTCATAAGAGCCACCTGCCCTTCAGTACGTAACATGGACAATGTACAGGAGAGATGTCAAATCAGAAATATCACCAGCAATGTCTCTGCACAGCCTTGAAAATCCTATTCATAGCATAGGCACTTTGATTTCACACTCCTGTCTCGGCCGACATCCCTAAGAACAAACAGCATGTGAAAACCTGTGCATCCCACCCACCCACACCTCTCCAAACCTTACCTATGGCATGGTGTACGGATCCAACATTAGATTGTTCCATCACCGCAAGACCCACAGATATAGAGTGGATAAATGTTATTCTGAGTCTTGAAGGACAGCCTAAGAAGAAAAAGAAATCTGGTCTCCTTACATCTTGCATAAAATTTTAGACCAAGTACTGAATGCTCACAAGTCACACATAAAATATCCCTAAGAATTGATGCAAGGAATCTTTCTGAAGTTCCTGGGGTTCCACTCTTCTTGCTTCAAGCTACTTTGTGATTTCTATATCTCCTTAAATTCAGATATTTACTTATTTTAATATTAATAACATTTCCTGCAGGGCACTGGTCGGCAATAATTGCTTATTAAAGAATCAATTTACTTTGTCGTGCAAAGTAAAGTCACTATTTATAATGAGTCTTTTTAATAACTGTACATATAACTGAGTAAATGCTTATCTTACTTTATTAATTTAAGATTATCAACAAAACCTAACTGAAGATTTCTGATCTGATCTTCTGTACCGAATAGCTGCTGCTCTTTTTCTGAAGAACTGGTTTGTATTGGCTACATGTTATTATTACATTTCTTGCTCACTGTTTCAATCTTCACAAAAAATGATTGCAGACGTTAGTTAAGTTACCTGTGAGTCAGAGAGGTGCCATTTGTAGTTTATTCTCCCAAGCTGTCAAATTACTGGTTGATAAAGTGACTTCTCAGAATTATAGCTTGTTAGACTTATTTACAGAAGAAAACAAGAATTTTTTTTAAAAAAAACAAAAGCAGGAATAGACCATTGATTTTTTGAATCTGTTCCACCATTCCAAATTGTTTCTACTTTCCCACCCTGACCACTTGATTTCCTTCACGTTCCAAATCTATCATAGTCAATATTAAACAAACTCATCAACTGAGTATCCACAGGCCCACATTTTTCCAAAAATTCACCACCTTCTGACTAAAGAAATTTCTTCTCTTTTCAGTCTTCGATAGCCAAGTCCTTACCCTGGAATTATGACCCATTAATCTTCGCCTCACAAGCCAGTGCAATAGTCTCTGAACATTTACCCTTTGAAAACCTCGAAGAGTGCTATACATTTACTTGTAAGTTTAGAGAATATAGGCTCATTCTGATTAAATTTAACTGGGGTAGAAATCATAACTGGTTGATAATAGAAAAATGTACGCTCGTGTAATGTTCCTGCATCACATATATTTGTTTGGGATAAGCAGACTAGCTCACGAATGATAAAGTCACAGGTATTGTTTTTTGCAACAATATGCCCTGGAACCAAGATTTAGTTATGAGAAATAAACCAAGATTAATTAACTGTCTAATGGTGCATTAAAATGTATCTCATAATGATCAACATATAATCAAGTAGATATAATGTTTGGAAAGGAAAATGGAATCAGGTAAAAGATTTCAGATTTTGGGAAGGTGATTACAGTGCACTGAGACAGAGACTGCCTACAACTAAATCGTTAACTATGATAATGTAACTAAATCTAAGGGAATGGTAGACATGTTGAATAATCATTTTGCTCAAATATATCTAGTGGAGGAGAGAGATATAAGCTGGACATCCTAAAAACACTATTGTTGAATGAGGGTGAGTGACTCAACAAAATTGACATAAATAAAATAATATTAATGAATAACTAAATGACTCAAAAGGGTGACAAATCTCAAGTATCAGATTGTTTCCATCCCACAATTTTAAATGAGTCTTTGAGAGCATTGCAGTTGCCATAATGATAATCTTCCGAAGTTCTCTTGGGATAAGAACTGAATGCTTTTGATTGGAAAATTGTGTCTGTCTCTCCATTAGTTAAGGAAGGTGAAAGTATAGAATTAGAGAGCTTTTAGTCTGACATTTGCTGTCAGGTAATTACAAGGGGCTATAATTAAAGCTACAGCAACTGACCATCTCACAATGTTGCAGGTGAACAGAGAATGCCAGCATTGGTAAAGGCTTAATCATGGCTAAATCTTGATAATCCTGATGGAGTTTTTTTGAAGACTCAACATAACTAATAGATAGGGAATCTAGAGGGTTATTATTTAGGAAATCAGCTAAGTGGCAGGTGGCTGAAAGTAGGGAAGATAGGCAGGCCCTCCAGTTGACAGGATATGACTTGGGATATTCAGCCAAGATCTATAATGTGACCTTAATTCCCATATTTATTGAAGACTTGCATGATTTAATGCAAATTACGTATGCAAGTATGTCAATGATGCTAAGAATGGTGATAATGTACATAATGTAGATGGGTGTGCAAAATTGTAGAGAGATATTGATAGATTAAGTAAATGAACAACTGATATGAACAAAAGTATAGGAGAACTAGGACAGCAGAGGTTCATGAAAAATAAACACAAATATAATCTATAAGGAAGACTAGCTGACTTCATTGTGCAAGAAGGAATGATTTAATTTATAATTTTGATCTAGAAAGTTTATTTTGTGGTGAATTTTATTTTAGCATTATGGTCAAGAGAATAGTGAGTGATCAAGGAAAGGTAAGCTGTAGGACTGTAGCTGAATTCGGAATTGAGATTGTGATCACTGACATTGCACTTGAATGAGCTCTTCATGGACATGGACTGGTCAGAAATGATAATCTTAGACGGCTTCCTCTCTTTTTCATTATCCTCTTGCTCCTTCTCTTCAGCTGCTTATTGCATATTGGTGGCAAGGACTGAACCTTTGTCAATTTCTACAAGACGTCTGAATGATACAGGAAGAGAAATATTGTTTAAGCAGTACTGCTGTGGAAAATGATAGCACAGATTTTGAAACACCACTGGAAGAAAACTATTTCCTAGCAGAAGGAGCTATTTTCTATTAAAATCAATCGTTAAACTTCAGGCTTGTTACTCCCATGAACCTCTCACTGCCATCCCCATTTTCAACAATCATCGGGATCAGGAAGTTAAAGGGACTCTCACCATATTTAATCCCCTTCCTTCAGAAAGCTTGCTGGCTCCCCTGTCTTTTTATACAAATCCCAGTTTATACCATTTTCTGTCTGGCTCTGCCATGGCTCAGTTGATACAATCTGAATTAAAGGGTTGAGTGTTCAAGTCCATCGTTAGGATTTGTGTCACAAAATCAAACGTAACACTGTAGAGCATAATTGGGATCCCCAACTGTAACACTAGAGGATGGTGACCACCAGGAATTTAAAAGCTTATATTTTCCAAGGTCCAGTAGATGACTAGCATTGTCCCATTTATGAAATGGCAAATATTGCAGGTTACACATTGCAATCATTATCTAAATTATATTCACTGTTGACTTCTTGATGGTCACCATCCTCTAGTGTCACAGATGGGAATCAAGATCCAAACCTGAAAAATTGCGAGGTGATGCATTTTGGAAAATCAAGTTCAGACGCAAATTATACAAGAAATGGCAGAACCTTAGGAGCATTGACAGACAGAGGGATCTGGGGGTACACGGCAAAAGGTCCCTGAAAGTAGCAAACACAGGTGGGTAAGGTTGTCAAGAAGGTATACAGCAACTTTGCTTTCATCAGCCAGGGTAGTACATATAAAAGTTGGCAAGTTATGTCACAGCTATATAGAACTTTAGTTAAGCCACATTTGGAATATTGTGTACAGTGGTGGTTCTCACACTACCAGAAGGACATGGATGCTTTAGAGACGATGCAGAGAGGGTTTACCAGGATGTTGCCTTGTTTTGCCTTGCCTTAGTTATGAGAAGAGTTTGGATGAACTCGGATTGTTTTCACTGGAAAGATGGAGGCTGAGGGACAAAATTTAGAGGCCTACAAAATTATAAAAGGCAGAGATAGGGTGGATAATCAGAGGTTTTCTCCTCAGGGTGGAAAGGTCAATTATAAGAAGGCACAGTTTCTAGGTGAGGGGGGAAAGTTTAGGTGAGAAGCGCAGGGAAAATATTTCACACAGAGCATGATGGGCACTTGGAATGTATTGTCAGTGGAGGTGCTGGGAGCAGGCACATTAGCAATGTTTAAGGTGTATCTTAATAAACACATGAATGGAAGGTGAGCAGAAGGATAGAACCCACATATGGGCAATAAGTTGTGGGTCTTAATAGGATTAAGAACTGGTGCAGGTTTGGTAGGCCAAAGTATTGTGATGAATTGTAGTGTACTATTCTTGATGTGCCTTTGGAATTCCATTTATATCAGCTGCCAATCTCTTTTCATATTCCAACTTTGCTTCCCTCAATCGCTTTATAACCACCGCGCTGAATCCTTCATATTTAGCCTGGTTTTCAATTATATTTGCTTCTTGAGATCTGTCATCAACACACTATTTCATTTTTATCATAATTTTTCCTTTTATCCTTCAGGGAGCTCTGGACTGAGTGACTTACATTTCCCTTTCAAGGGTTCATAACTTGACTTTTCAGAACCATTTCTTCTTTGAAGCTCAACCATTGTTTAGTTGCTGCTCTTTCTGCCAAACTTCAACACTGATTTATTCGACCCAGACCTATTCTTACCACATTGAAGTTGGCTTTCCTCCATTTAAGTATTCTAACTCTGGATCATCATTATCGACCACGCACACAAGGAACAGTGAAACAATAATTATTTATCCGAAAGTATGACAATATACAGATAATGATAACTGGGGGCTAAGTGTATGAAAGGTAATCTCAGCTCCTGTGGTTTCAGAATGCTGAGTAAGCCATGAGAAGAATCTATAAATCGGAACCTATTCAGTTATATAATGTTTGTCAGCAGTCTAACATATGCTCTCTTAAAGGTATATGTCATCATATCTCCACATCCTCTTTTATTATAACCAAAGGTTTGTCCTTAAAGAATCAAATTACTTACCTGACAGCAAAACAAACTAACTTTTCATTTGGGTATACTTCAACACAGAGGAGAAATTTACAAATCTCTGAAACATATTGGCAGTTTACTTATCTGTTCAGCTTTAGATATAATGATCTTTGCTGGAGGTTGCTGCATCTTTCCAGAATGCGTTGTGTTATTATCTTAGACCGTGTCCAAGCCACAACATAATTACTTTTGGTGTTTCTAGTTCTGATATTGTTCTGATTTGCAACCTGTTGCACTGTCACGCATTTGGACTTTGTGCTTTAATAGTCTTGCTTCTTGCCATATACTGATGGTTTCTGTTAGATTCCAGATGCCATCAGATGGATACTGTAGTCATGCTTTCTGCCCAATGCTCAGGTTGGATAATTCATTATATCCCTGTATAACGAGTTGTGAGTTACTTCTGGAAGTATCGGTGAGTGATGACCTGGGTAGGTGTGCCCACACTTCGCGATTAAATAAAAGTTCCATGAAAGAGATAATTTTTCGCAGTGAATGTGTCACTCTAAGATGAAACACAGTCAAGTGCTTTGTTCGACAGCGCTTCATGATTAGGGATTTTATAATTTGGACCTTACATTACATGAGATGTGGAATAATGGAGTGATGATCATATATATGAACATGTGAATGAGGAGTAGATGCAAGCTATGCTGCCCGTCAAGCCCACTCCACTATTTAATAAGATCACAGCTGATCAGATTTTAACTTCAGATCCACATTCTCCTCTACCCCAGTAACTTTCACACGACTGATAAGTGTAAGTCTATCTACCTTTGCCCTGAATATATTCAAGGGCTCTTCTTCTGCTGCCTTACAGGAAGAGAGTTCCAAAGGCTCACAACTCTCTGAGAGAAGAAAAAATCAACTCATCTCTATTTTAAATGGGTGACCCCTAGTTTTTAAACAGTGACATTTAGTCCTAGGCTCCTGCATCGGAGGAATTATCCCTGTCAAGTCCCTTCAAGGTCTTACATGTTTCAATTTAGCCACCATTTAATTTTCTAAACTCTTTGACCCCTCTTACTAGTCAAGAACCTGCCTATCTCTGTCTTAAATGCACACAATGACTTGGCCTCCACTGCCTTCTGCAACAATGAGTCCCACAGATTCACTACCCTCTGGCTGAAGAAATGCCTCCTCACCACAGTTCTAAAGGGTTGTTTTTTTCTCGCTGAGGCTGTGCCCTCAGGTTTTAGTCTCTCCAACCAGTGGAAACATCTTCTCCAACTGTCTGAGTGGAGTTTGCACATTCTCCCTGTGTCTGCGTGGGTCTCCCTGTGTCTGCGTGGGTTTCCTCCAGGTGCTCCGGTTTCCTCCCACAGTCCAAAAATGTGCAGGTTAGGTGGATTGGCCATGGAAAATTGCCCATAGGGATGTGTAGATTAGGTGGGGTATAGGAGGATGGGTCTGGGTGGGATGCTCTGAGGTTTGGTGTGGACTTGTTGGGCCAAAGGGCCTGTTTCCACACTGTAGGGATTCTATGATTCTATGTCCACTCTATCCTAGGCCTCTCAGTATTCTGTAAGTTTCAATTAGATCCTCCTCATCTTTCCAAACTCCATCAAGTATAGACACAGAGTCTTCAAAAGCTCCTCATATAACAAGCCCTTCTTTCCCAGGATCATCCTTGTAAACCTGTTGTGGACCCCATCCAAGGCTAGCACATCCTTCCTGAGATGCTGTGGAGGTAATAGTAGTTCTTTCTGGTTGCTAGGCACTAAGATTTAAAATGCTTCACACTGTCTCACAGCCTTTTCAGTGTTTTAACCTCTGGCCAATATGCCATCTATCTGGCTTATCTTCTGATATGATCAATTTCCATGTGCACTTGGAGTAACAGTTGGAAGATTACAGGTCATATGTACCCTGGGATGATAAGTTGTTTTCAATTAAAGCTGGTGCCTCGAGATGTTGCAAGTTCACCTCTATACAGCCTAAACGGTCTTATCGCTCTGGAATATCTGGAAGGGATCTAGCCACCTGTTATTCATTGTCTTCTATTGTACAAGAACATGGGATGTTTGTTGCTGTAGAGATTGGCTTTTAGCTTGGCCAAAATATATGAAGTCAACATGTGGACCATTTTCTATTTTAATATCTGCGAGACCCCTTGCAGATCCAAGGTGGTGACTGCACTTTATGATGGCACACAGATTAAAGTGTAAGATACGACCTTTATTTTGATCAGTAGATGCTGTAATGATGACTATTCTTAACATCATGTTTCCATAAAAATTTGGCATTGATGAACTTTGAGTTCAGCTCTTCAGGTGTAGGAATTTTGTGAGGGCAGTGTTTTAGAGCCATGTTCAGATGCCCTAACTTTATAGAGAATTCATGGAGAACATTATCCTTGAAGACATTTGTTCAAGACATTCTTGAAGAGCTCCAGCAATTTGTGTGGTGCAGGATATTTTGGACCATGCCCTATTTCTCCATCTTATCCAGTCTGGCTTTCATCTAATTTTGGACATGAAAACAATATGCAGTGTATCGATGGATAAAGTATTATTTACACAGAGATATAATATTGTGGCACCCTTGAAACTTCCACATCCACATCTATTCAACCCATCAGGTGTAGGATTATAGATTATAGGGCACATACTGAGGTGATCAGGTTGTCCTTGGATTTTTACCTTCATCCTTGCTTTCAGAAAAATGTTACTAAACTGGAAAGGGTACTAAAAAAATTTAAAAGGATGTTGCCAAGACTGGAGGGTTTGAGTTATAAGGAGAGACTGGATAGGCTGGGACCTTTATCCTTGGAGTTTAGACCAAGGCTTGACGTTATAGTGGTGCATAAAATCATTAGGGGTATGTATAAGGTGAATTGCTAAGGTCTTTTCCCAAGGCTAAGGGAATCCAAAACTAGATGGCATAGATTTAAGATGAGAGGGGAAAGATTTAAAAGGGACCTGAGGGACAACTTTTTCACACAGAGGGTGGTGTGTTTATGGAACAAGCTGACAGAGGAAGTGATAATGGTGAGTACAATTACAACATCTAAAAGACTTTTGGGCAAGTGCATGGAAAGGAATGGTTTAAATGGATATGGGCCAAATGCAGGCAAATGGGACTAGTTTAGTTTGGGAAACATGGTTGGCATAGGGTCTGTTTCAGTGCTGCATGACTCGATGACTCCATATCCATGCATGTCAGTAGGTCTGCAAATCTTGCACCTGTGGTGTCCACTGAACAAAATATCTGAATGTCCAGGGATAATTTTTTGAGTGATACAAGTGTAATGGCTCCAAGGGACAGAATTTCTGATTAATCGGATACAGTGAGTTTGGCATTAGTTTTTTTTATTTTTCTTGTGGGACATGAGTGTCACTGGCCAGCTAGCATTTATTGCCCATCCCTAGTTACCCTTAAGAAGGTGATTGTGAGCTGACTTCTTGAGCTGCTGCAGCCCACATTGTGGGGTAGACCCACAATGCCATTAGGGATAGTGTCCTGGGATTTTAATCCAGTGACACTGGAAGAGCAATGATATATTTCCAAGACAACAAGGTGTAGAGCTGGATGAATACAGCAGGCCAAGCAGCATCAGAGGTGCAGGAAAGCTGACGTTTCGGGCCTAGACCCTACTTCAGAAATGGGGGAGGGGAAGGGGATTCTGAAATAAGTAGGGAGAAAAGGGGAGGCAGATAGAAGATGGATAAAGGAGAAGATAGTGGAGAGGAGACAGACAGGTCAAGGAGGCAGGGTTGGAGCCAGTAAAGGTGAGAGTAGGTGGGGAGTTAAAGAGGGGATAGGTCTGTCCAGGAAGGACGTACAGGTCAAGGGGGCGGGATGAGGCTGGTAGGTAGGAGATGGGGGTGGGGCTTGAGGTGGGACGAGTGGATATGTGGGAGGAGGGACAGGTTAGGGAGACGGGGACAAGCTGGACTGGTTTGGGGATGTGGTAGGGGGAGAGGAGATTTTGAAGCTTGTGAAGTCCACATTGATACCATTGGGCTGCAGGGTTCCCAAGTGAAATATGAGCAGCTGTTCCTGCAACCTTCAGGTGGCATCGTTGTGGCACTGCAGGAGGCCCAGGATGGACATGTTGTCCGAGGAAGGGAAGGGAGAGTTGAAATGGTTCGCGACTGGGCGGTGTAGTTGTTTGGAGCGAACCGAGCGTAGGTGCTCCACAAAGCAGTCCCCAAGCCTCTGCTTGGTTTCCCCGATGTAGAGGAGGCCACAACGGGAACAGCGGATACAGTATACCACATTAGCAGATGTGCAGGTGAATATCTGTTTGATGTGGTAGGTCTTCTTGGGGCCTGGGATTGGGGTGAGGGAGGAGGTGTAGGGGCAGGTGTAGCACTTCCTGCGGTTGCAGGGAAAAGTACCGGGAGTGGTGGGGCTGGTGGGGACTGTGGAGTGGACAAGCGAGTCACGGAGAGCGTGGTCCCTCCGGAAAGCAGATAAGGCCGGGGAGGGAAAGATGTCTTTGGTAGTGGGGTCAGATTGCAGATGGTGGAAGTGTCGGAGGATGATGCGTTGGATCCGGAGGTTGGTGGGGTGGTACGTGAGGACGAGGGAGATTCTGTTTTGGTTATTATTGCAGGGAGGGAGTGTGAGGGATGAGTTGCGGGAAATGAGAGAGACACGGTCAAGGGCATTTTCAACCACTGTGGAGGGGAAGTTGCGGTCCTTGAAAAATGAGGGCATCTGGGATGTCCGGGAGTGGAACACCGCATCTCGGGAGCAGGTGCAGCGGAGGTGAAGGAAGTGAGAATAGAGGATGGCCTTTTTGCAGGAAGGTGGGTGAGAGGAGGTGTACTCTAGGTAGCTGTGGGAGTCAGTAGGCTTGAAATGGATATCGGTTTCCAGGTGGTTGCCAAAGATGGAAATAGAGAGGTATACTGCATCCGTTGTTCCTGTTGTGGCCTTCTCTACATCGGGGAAACCAAGGGAGGCTTGGGGACCGCTTTGTGGAACACCTACGCTCGGTTCGCTCCAAACAACTGCACCTCTCAGTCGCGAACCATTTCAACTCCCCCTCCCACTCCTTGGACAACATGTCCATCCTGGGCCTCCTGCAGTGCCACAACGATGCCACCCGAAGTTTGCAGGAACAGCTGCTCATATTTTGCTTGGGAACCTTGCAGCCCAATGGTATCAATGTGGACTTCACAAGCTTCAAAATCTCCCCTCCCCCAACTGCATCCCCAAATCAGTCCAGCTTGTCCCCGCATCCCTAACCTGTCCTTTCTCCCACCTATCCACTCCTCCCACCTCAAGCCCCACACCATCTCCTACCTACCTAGCCTCATCCCGCCTCCTTGACCTGTCCGTCCTCCCTGAACCGACTTATCCCCTCCCTAACTTCCCACCTACACTCACCTTTACTGGCTCCATCCCCGCCTCCTTGACCTGTCTGTCTCCTCTCCACCTATCTTCTCATTTATCCATCTTCTATCTGCCTCCCCCTTTCTCCCTATTTATTTCAGAATCCCCTTCCCCTCCCCCATTTCTGAAGAAGGGTCTAGACCTGAAACATCAGCTTTCCTGCTCCTCTGATGCTTCTTGGCCTGTTGTGTTCATCCAGCTCTACACCTTGTTGCCTCAGATTCTCCAGCATCGGCAGTTCCTACTATCTCTGATATATTTCCAAGTCAGGATATGAGTGGCTTAGAATTGGTGTATCTGCTGTCCTTGTCATTCTGGTTGGAAGTAGTTGTGGCTTTGAGAGATGCAGTCTCAGGATCTTTGGCGAATTTCTGTTGGTCACATCCATGGGTATGTCCAAATGCAGGTGCGAAGTAGAAGGATATTTCCACTTGCACTCATATTCAGTTTTGCAAATGAGTTATGTTGATCCCTCATCTGTAGCTACCCAGTCTGGATGATGGCAAAGGCTTCTATTGGTACCACAGTGTCTGTATATTCCATGCCGAACGTCAGCTCCCTTTACTTGTCAATGTGCTAGCCACTCTAATTATCTGATTGTCTAGCTTGTCTGGATATTTTGTGAACTGTCTGGTACGCGTCCTTGGACTTTTAAATATGGCTTCTCGTAGCATCTAAGCACTTGATCAACATTTGCCGTCTATATTGGTGCTTCTGGTATCCTCTGATGCTACAAGTCTTGCCTACAACACTAAAAGCTGAACATATTTTGGGTGCATGCATGAGGTTGCAATGCCTGCCTTGCTTATTTGGCTTACCGCATTATCTGTCATGACAAGTATGAGAAAATTAAACATAATCTGTATATTCTGTCCATCCAGTCGAATGACTTTGTTCTTGCATTGATTTTGCAGTAGTGCTTCTACATTGTAGACTTCAGATTAATCCGAGGTGGTCTTTTGGAATGATTCCATTTCAATGGCTGCTATCACAAGCTCAAGTCTTCCGTCAGCTAGCTTTGCTGCCAGGTTGTTGCAATCATGCCTGTTGGTTAAAAATTGATCAATCGTCTCTCTTGGTTATTGCCTGAAAGATATGA
Source organism: Ginglymostoma cirratum (assembly GCA_024137785.1). Taxonomy (NCBI): domain Eukaryota; kingdom Metazoa; phylum Chordata; class Chondrichthyes; order Orectolobiformes; family Ginglymostomatidae; genus Ginglymostoma; species Ginglymostoma cirratum. Next base: position 16,698,567 of record JAHRHZ010000111.1, on the reverse strand, counting down.
ATGCCAGGTGGTGTATTCTGAGTCTGAGGTTCAATTGTAATTGATCTGGAAGTGTTGACCATATTTTTCATGGAATTTTTGGATTGTTATTGGACAGACCTGACATATTCGGTCTGTGGGGGCCTTCACTGCCAACACGCATTTAAATTTGGTCACCTATTTATCTAATTTAATAATACTGAGATCCAGGCTACATAGCTTGACACTTTGTTGTAACAAAGTAAATTCAGATAAGAGGTCAGTTGTTTTGTATTAGAGTGTTGGAAAGTTTGTGGTCATTTTGCAACTTTTTGCAAGATTTATAATGCTATCTGAATCTGTTAACAAGTATTCAAGTTTCTTCCTGCACTTTTAGAACAAATTTACCTCCAAATTTATAACCTTCTTAGCTTGTCATAGATAACTGCTTCACTGCAATAATAGTGCTGTTAAGTACTCTATCTGATTCTAATTTTTTGCCGGCTGCTGTAAGCTCCAACCACAACATTGATTTTTATCCTGGAGTGGAGCAGCTGCTTTTAAGGATAAGTGAAACAACTTGAGTATTTTTTATTTAAATATAACCTTTTAGCTGTTAGGTGCCAATAGTAGATAGATTGTTCTTCCCAGACCAGTCTGCTGTATTTAGCTTCAACAGTAGCGTGTTCTCCTGTCTGTGGAGTTTTCCTTGCAAGGTGTTCTTACTCCAGACTCTGTTATTTAAGTTCTGTTTCTGCGCACACTTCACAACAGATACTGATTGAGGTCTCTCAGGTTTGAACAATCTTATCAGAACCAGACGCCTACTGCCATGAGCAATGTGTGATCTGGAGTGAAAGTATGATGCATAAAATTCCTGCAAAGCTATGGGGGATTCTTTACATGATATGATGCTTAACAGACATTTCACTTCTACACCAGCTCTTTTCATTTTGTTACATGTGAAGGATTAAGGCACTTGAAGATCAAAAATCTTCAAAAACACCAGCTGCCACCATCTTACATTCCTCTGTAAGTTGTCAATATGCTAATTACACACAAGGGTCACTTAATAATGTGGGATCTTTACTTGCAGTTAAGATGATGTATAAATAATTTAATTGGGCATTAGGCATAGTCTAGAATCCATGAAGCCCTACAGTGTGGATGGAGGCCATTCGGCCCATCAATTTATGCACCAACCCTCCAAAGGCCATCCTGCACAGTCCAAGTCCCCCCGCCACTGTATCCCATAACCTTACATCTACCCTGGCTAATCCACCTAGCCCATATATCCCTGAATGCCATGGACAATTTCAGCATTGTCAATCCACATCTTTGGACTGTGGGAGGAAACCAGAGCACCTAGAGGTAACCCGGGGGAGAATGTCCAAATTCCATGGCTGGAAACGAACGTGAGTTCCTGACACTGTGAGGCAGCAGTGCTAACAACTGAGCCAATGTGACCCTCTCAATTCCTGCAGCTTCCCATGTCATGGGACTAAAACATCATGGAGTCGGCCTCATTAGGGGCAATTAAGTGACTATTAGATAGGCATATGTATGATAGTATAAGGTAGAGGTGGAGGCTAGATAGACCTTAGGGTTAGGGTAAAAGTTCGACACAACATCATGTGCCGAAGGGCCTGTACTGTGCTGTACTGTTCTATGTTTTATGTTTTATGTTCTATATCCTGCAGAGATACGTAATGACTGACAGCAGTTTTGGATTGCCCTCTTAAAGGTATATGTCATCGCGTCAACAGTTTTAAAGGCTAACTAAAGCATTTGGCACCTCTTTAATGTAGAGTGTGTAAGCCAAAATAATAGTCCCAGGGATTTCTCTACTAAGCAACAAAAGTTCTGAGTTCCAAAATGTTGAGCTATGAATGGATTTCACTGCATTGGTGGTGTAGTGCAAATTGTGGGCTGTGACTTCTAGAGTCTTCTAGAGAAACAAATGGGAACAGTTAATTCACAGAGATTCCTGAGGCATTCATATAGAGAGGCGAAGTCAGATAATTCTGGTGTGATATCTAATTTAAGGCACTTTCAGGTACTTCTGGTTCGCTTTCTAGGTCTTTCAACTCCTGGGACTGATCATTGCTCATTACCTTTCCTCCATAATCTCCTTTAATGCACCACTGGATGCTGCCATCATCCTGTTGTGTGTAACTTCTAAAGTCAACTGCCACAGAAATCTCGAGTACAGGTTTATGGTCACTTATTTAAGCATATGTAGCAAGTGTCTATCCCAGACTAACTAAATCAGAACTCTGCCAAATATAGGAAATCAATTTTTTTTAATACACAAGTTGTCACATACACAGTTCATTATTCAAATTCCAATCTTGTCCGTGAAACAGAGTCTCTTATGAGTGTAGCATGCAGCTAATTCTGGTAGCTAATTCTCACACAAGGCTGTGTGATATGAACCCTTGTTTCACATCACACTGAGGGAGAAGGGATTCCTGCTCAAATCCAGCTGGTTGACAGAATAGGACTTTGTGAGGCAAGAGGCCATGACTTATGGACTGAGAAAGTAGCCCCCAATGTTAATAAAATGGTTCACTTGTGGTTGATGGGGAGGAGTAGGTGGTAGAGATGAAGAGAAAAAAACTTGATAGGCAAGCCCTGCTCCTCTTGGCCCACAAGGAGATCTTGCAAACATTAAAAAATCGGAACTAAGCTGGGCCTCTCCTTAGCAAATTCTAACCAGCAGGTTCATGGTCATACGTGACTTGAACTATTGCACTGGGGGCCAGTTGATATCACCACACAACTGACCTTGAGATTTGGAAGAGACAGCTTCATGCCTCAGGAATGCATCTTTTTCCACTCAATATCAGCTCTGTCAGAATCACAGTGAACACAAATTTATTAGGATTGCAGAAGAGGGTCTCCCTCATCACACTTAGCTGATGGGATTAAAATTAGCTCTTTCCTGAACACTTTCAAATTCACACAGGGAACGATGCATAGGATTTCTTCCCTAATCCTAGATAGTGTGATGTTGGCTTGCACTCCGTGTCTTACCCACATATGATTTATCCACACGTGGTTTTTGATGATGAACACAAGCATTCTGCCTCATCTAAAAGTACTTCTTCCACAACAGCCCACTAGCGATAGTCCAGGGGCTGATAGAGCTAAAGTTATACTTATAATGAGCAGTGAATGTGGAGCAGCTAGATTGACAAGAAAACCACAAATGAACTGGGACAAGTTGTAGCACTGAATGACGAACATCGCAAGATATATGCTACAGAACTGTCAAGTAGAAGTGAATGAATGTAGGTTCGAATGTAGATTTGAATACAAACATGAATGCAAGAGGTTATTCCATGCTGCTGCGGGCAAAACCAGGATCACAAATCAAAAGTGACTCCAGTGCTGGCCTTCAAACTTTCAATGCTGTAAGCATGTGCAACTTTTAGAATTTCAAACAGAAACTAAGAAGATTTCAAACTCATCCCTGGTGTATTACAATTCACTGAACAAGTAAAACAAACAGCTGAAGGAATCTAGGGATGAAGAGATGTAAGGATGTGGTCATCATAGAATGCAATCTTAAAATATCTCCTACCTTGCAATTCAGATAAATACACAGTCATCGCATCCAAAAGAATTGAAGTTTATTGAACAATTTTGTGCCACATGATTAAGCATTCTGTATAGACTGTGGATAAACCCACTTATGGAGAAGACTGCAAGGTTACCAAATCTTGTCATTGTTAGAATATCTGTTTGTCATATGAGGAAGGAATTTTGGTGATCAAAATTCCCCAAATTGTGTTTGGTAAGTTCAATGTTATATCAGAAGATATCAGGCAAAGTTCTTTTTTGAGTGATCAAGTAAACTTTCACTGGATGCATTGGACAAGGGTTCAGACCTCTCTCCAGACCCACTGAATATCAGCTCTGTCAGAATCACGGTGAACACAAATGTATTAGGATTGCAGAAGAGGGTCTCCCTCATCACTCTTAGCCAATGGGATTAAAATCAGCCCTTTCCTGAACACTTTCAAATTCACACAGGGAATGGTGCATAGGATTTCTTCCCTAATCCTAGATAGTGTGATGTTGGCTGGCACTCTGTGTCTTACCCACATATGATTTATCCACACGTGGTTTTTGATGATGAACACAAGCATTCTGCCTCATCTAAAAGTACTTCTTCCACAACAGCATGGGGAGTAGCAGAAAGTCCAGTCCAATTCCTATGGGATTATCAATCCAAACTGCCAGATGTTCTAATATTCACCATGCTCAGAATCCCCAAATCCCAAATGCAAACCCAAGAAAATCTCATCTGCATAATCTGCCCTTCAATTTAAGGATTTGTCCAATTGAAAAAAAAATGACATTAGTTCTTTTGAAGTGCATTCAATGTTAATTTTTCTGGAAGAAAAACATACTTGCATTTATAAACATCTTTCATCACTTTAGGATTAGCTCAAAACGCTTTACAATAGCATATATGTCAAAGTGTCGGAGAGTATGCAGCAGTAGATTTGCTCTCAGCAATGTTCAGAATTAACAATATAATAATAACCAGTTAATCCGTTTAAATGATGTTCGTTGAGGGGTAAATATTGGTCAGAACACTCGAGAATTTCTCACTCTTGTATGGAATATCTAGGATCCTTTGCTTCCATCTGAAAGGACAGACAGGGAGTTGGTTTCATTCTGATCTGAGGGAAGGCAACTAATTGGATTTTTCAATTGATTTCTTTTCCTCATAGTTCATGAACAAGATTGGACAACAGCTATTAAGCGATGATAATGATATAAAAATGCAGCAAGCCAATCTGAAGCATCAACACAAAGAGGCAGGCAGGCTGCAGCTGATCATCCCAAGACAGAGAGAAAGTAAAATGAAAAAGCATGCATTGAAATTACTGAACATTCTACACCCATTGAATGTCAAGGCAAATTAAATCATTTGCTTTAATACAAACAAAGACAGTTCTTTCAGTCGACTCTGCAGCTGTCTCAATCTATTGTGCTGGCACATTGTCTTATGCCTGAAATGGATTGGGTGTGGGGAGGGTCAGCGAGATCACAGGCCTGCCCCATTGGCTATACCTTCAGCAGAAAACCCACGAAGCTCCAAAAAACAGTGTAGTACCAATGTTTCTCCACACAACTGAGAGACACTCAGGTGAAAACTGTCCCTGGATAACATTGTGAGCAGATGAAGATTCCTTTTCAATGAGTCTTATATTCCCACTTACTATGTATGGAAGGAAAAATGTAGTGTCACTGATGGTAAATGAAACAAGAATGTTCCTGATGACTGGGAACAGAGTCCAGAAACAGGAAACAGTTTAAGGTTACAGGATTAGCCATTTAAGATTCAGATTAGGAGAAATTTATTCACCCAGAGAGGTGAGTCTGAGGTATTCTCTTCCACAGAAAGTAGTTGAACCCAAAACAGTGAAAGTTTTCAAGGAGGAGTTGGATGTAGACCCTAATGCTAAAGTGATCAAAGGGAAAAAGTGAGAGCAGGGTACTGAGTTGGATGATCAACCTTAATCATATTAAGAGCAAAGCAGGCTCAAAGGACTGAATAGCATACTTCTGCTCCTATTTTTTTTGTTCTCTGTATTTTTGAAAATTCTAGAGAATTATCAACAAGAGAAAATCAATGTTAGTCGAAGGGAAGGGTTAATAGTCAAAGGAGATAAGTGAAGGTTATGATGAACTTATTAACAAGTCACTTCCTCTGGATCAGCAGCAGGAATGGAAATTGGACTTGGATTTGACAAACAAAATCTCAGGGTGGGATGAGAAAAGATAAGATGGCTAGAACTGAGATGAAGGAGATACCAGAAATGCTACAGAGAAAGATGCTACATACACAGTGAATATTAAATGGGAACAAACATTCTACATCTCTGGCATCCTGAATAAGCAAAAGTGAGGAGAATCTGGGACTTCCTCTTCTGTTTACTCTTTCTTAAGATGATTAATAGTGTTGGTTATTATCTTGCAGCTTGTTTTCCAAAGGTAAGCCTGCTTATGTATATTTCTGAGATTATAAAAGCATAAGCCCCTAAGCCCATAAAACGTAAGAGTAGAAGTAGGCCATTCAGCTCGTTGAGTCTGATACACCACTCAATGAGATCATGGGTCCACACTCCACTTTCTCACCTTTAACCCATAACCCTTGATTCCTTTACTGAGTAACATTTACCTCACAATATAACATTTGTCTATCCGATAGCACTCGGAGCAGTCCTGTCCAGCAGTCTAGGTGATCCAAGACTTTTGCCTTCAGCTCCTGCCAATTCGCCCCGGCCAGAGTTCCTCAGCTGGGCTAAGATAGACCACCAGAGAGAGGGGATACGAGGTGCTCCAGCTGAACCCTTGTACCTCCTCCAGCAGGGAATCTACCCACCATGGACTGACGAGGAGTCTGAACGTTTGGCCCAGTTGATCCTGGCCAAAGATGTGACTGAGTACACTACCTCTGTTTTCTCCTCAGGTCAATGGGGTTGGTAAATGTGAGGAGCATATTATTGGTATAGGCCAAAGAACTAGCCCACGCAGATCCCAGCACTGACAACCTCCACCGCAAGAGACACAGGAAAGGCACCACGTGCAGCGAATACAGCCGGCCAGACAGGAGTCCAAATGTAGAGGGCATAAGTTTAAGGTGAGAGGAGAGAAGTTTTAAAATAACCTGAGGGGTAACTTTTTCAACAGAGGGTGGTGCATGAATGGAACAAGCTGCCAGAGGAAATGGTGGAGGTGGGTACAATTGTAACATTTAAAAGGCATCTGATTGAGTATATGAATAGGAAGGGTTTAGAGGGATGGGGGCCAAATGGGACTAGGTGAGATTTGGATGTCTGGTTGGTGTGGACAGGTTGGACCATTGGATCTGTTTCCATGCTGTATGACTCTATGACTCCTCTTCCAAAGTGAAAGAAGTCAGATTCAGGTGACATTGAGTTTGCTATTTTTAAAATTTTTATTTAACTTATTTATGTAATCAGCCTGTTCAGAGATGTTATTACACATGTCTGTTGCAAGTGGGACTTGACCCTGTAACTCCTGGTCCACAGGTAGGGACACTACCACTGCACCACAGCCCCTTTCCTGGGTTTGCTGTTTTTTATTTAATCTATTTTTCCTAATCAACCTGTTCAGAGATGTCATAACACACCTCTGTAGCAGGTGGGACTTGAACCGGGATCTCTTGGCCTGGGGTAGGGACACTACCACTGCACCACAAGAAGGCCCATGTCATGAGTTCCAGCTGGGAAGGCCATTGCCTGTTCCAAGGGAACATATATTCAACTCATATTTTACGAGGAGATAAATTAATAATCCCTCATGGACCTTTGTAGGGGTTATCACACTTCCATTAGATAAAGAGTCCAAAACTGCTCACAATATTCCAGCTGTAGTCTGACATGCATTGATGTATAGTTCTGTTAAACCTCTCTATTTCAATATTTCATTCCCTTTGAAATTTAGGACAACATTGCAGTTGCCTTACCTGTTATCTACTGAACTTAATGTTGGCTTTTTGTGATTCGTGGATGAGAACTCCCAAATCCATTTGTTTTTGGAAAGTAAAAACTGAAAGAACTGCGGATTCTGTAAATCAGGAACAAAAACATAGTTGCTGGAGAAGCTCAGCAGGTCTGGCAGCATCTGTGAAGGAAAAAGCAGAGTTAACGTTTCGGGTCTGGTGACCCTACCTCAGAACTGTTTTTGGAAAGCGTTTGCGGTCACAATCCCCTTTCCCTACTGCAGTGTTAAAGAATGTGAAATGCTATCAGTTTAAGATGTTATTTTGTCCTTTTTTGTTGAAGACATGTTGTAAGGCGGAGGTACAGAACTGGCTACTGAGAAAGTAAACAATTTGTGAGGCCTTGGGGTTTCTTTTAAAGTTGGAACAATGGAAGCAGCCTGGGTGTGACGAGCTCTCACAGACCAGGCTTTATAGATTTTTTTTGGTTTGTAGGTTCAACATTAAGCAGAAGCCTGTGAGGTCTCAAAAGAGCTAGGAGCTTCAGTGAATGTCTCTTAGCTGCTACTTTCTCTGAATTTTCTCTTGATGTTTTCTTTCCCCCTGGATTGGAGAAATGCATGTGAGAATCTGTGTATGAATATGCCTTTATATCAAGGTGTGTGTTTATAGGATGCTACTATATTGGAACAGTTAATTAGTAATGGGTACTGTATCTAATAATCAGTTAAGTTTTCCAGTAGTTAAATTATTCTAAATCCCTTATTCCCTTGTCTGTATTTTAACAATAGAGTTTAAATAAATTTTGTTTTGCTTAGCGTTGAGTAGTTTGACCGGTCACATTACCTCTGAAACACAGCACTTCATACCTACCTTTAAAACAAGAAAAAGTTAACGTCTACACTACCTTCTTAAAATATTTTGAGGGATTTGGTCTGGTCCATAACAAGAACACCAGAAGATGTTCCAAATCTGCAGTATCTCAGAGGAACTCTTGTTTGCTTTGTTGCTTCAACATCTGTAGTTCACAATGATTCTCCATGGAATCTTCATATCTTTTACCAGTAATGTTTTAAGTGGCTTGAGGTTTGCAATGGTCAAATGATGCCAATTTTGCTCACCTATCATGCCAAGCCTTTGCTAATCTACATTGATTCTCAGACCATCAATGCCTCAAATTTAAAATTCCTATCATTATGTTTCAATCCCTTCTTGACTGCGGACCAGCCAAATGTTGCAACCTTGTGTAGTTCTGTCTCATTCTCCACTCCACACCACATCATCACCACGACCATCACCCATCGCCTGCTCACACAAGCTGCTCCTCTAGATCGAGCTCTCTATTCTTATGTGCTCCTGTCTCATCTCTGGTGGTAGTACCTTCATCTTTAGTTTTAACAACTTTTGGAACCCTTCCCAAACTTCACTGCCCCTCCACTTCCATTCATTGGGTCTTCCTTTTGTGCCCTCCTCTAAATTCTGGACCAGTGAGCTTCTGGTTATCATGTCTACTATCTTCTCCCTCAGCTTGGCATCCATTTGTTTTTCCTTTTAATGCACCATTAATAGTTGTCCCTCGGATGCGTTTCCACATCCATAGAAACATTTAAATGCAAATTGTTATTTCAAACAATTCAGTCAACTTCAAAAATGGAAGACTAGTCATATCTGGAGTGCATTGTGAACAGAATGCAAAAGTTAATGATTTGCTGGGTTTGAAAATTCAGAACTTTGTGAGAAAGAGGTTTTTTTATTGCTTTCCATACTTCTATGAATTTGTATAAACTCGAGTCAGTAAGCATTGGAAAATTTCCTCAATGTTTTAGGGCAAATTAGTTTGCAATAAAAGAAGTAAAATGGATTTGGAGCAACCTACGAAGTAAAAGAAACAGTCCTGCTGCCAGTTCAAGTGGGTTTGCTACCTGTTCCAGCCTCAATGACAGGATGTCAGCTTTCCCTGAAGAGCACTGGCCCAAAAGGATAAAACCAAGGAGCTTCAAAATGGTGAAAAGTTAGGAGTTGTGGAAGTCCAGAGATACTTAGGTATCTAGAAAATAGATCAATGTCTGGAAAATAGATCATTAACGTGTCATGAACATGTACAGAAAAAAATCTAAACAGCTAATGGAATGCAGATTTTATAACTAAAGGAATATAGTGCAATGATTTAGAAGTTATACTACACCTATGCAAAAACCTTGGTTAAACACTAACTGAAGTACTGCAAATAGTTCCAGTCACCGTATCCTTGCACTGGCCTTGGACCGAATACAGTGCAAATTTGCTAGAACGTACCCTGAGACTACAAAAATCACACACTCCAAGATTGTAGTCCGGGACTTTAGAAGGTTTGAGGGGTAAGTTGGGAAGATATTTCCGCCAGTTGGGGAATGTTGAGCTAGGGTATTCAAGCTATAAATTAGAGCTAGACTTTCCATCATTGTAATTAAGAAGCCTTTTTATACATTAAATATCATACAGTCATTTGGTGAAGGTGGAGATCAGGAATGAATCTTTGCTCAACGTCAATTTTATTTACATTACAAATGTGTAGCTCTTAATCCTACAATCCACCGCTAGTGTTAGTAACTGCCTCTTAATATGTGCTTAAGTAATTATCAAAAGGCTACCTCCATCTACATAATAATAATGGAATTAACACTGCACATTATGGATAGCAGAAGAAGGTTGGAGTTCTTTATCATGTGAAATATTTGCTAGATGAATTGAACATTTTGGATATGAAATCATAAGATTTTGTTAACTGAAGGTACTAAAAGGATATAGACAAAGACCGGCATATGCAATTAGGCCACATATCAGTTTCTGGTGTGGCAAAATAAGCTCAAGACACTAAATAATTGACTCATTTTCCTGTAAAATAATTTTTGATATAATCTCAAAATAATTCCCAATAATAAAACTTGCCTCCATTACAATAACAGGCACTTAACTCCTTACATTGAGTTTATTGAAATTGTGACTCAACTTCGATTTCTGCTAGAGAAGCACTCAACACTTGAAGAATGTTTGTGTGGAAAGTAATCCTTTGGATTAGAGAAATAATTAACTTTAGCTGAAGGAGCAGCCTTCATTGAGGGTACACTTTTGATAGATGCAGATTCCTTTGGATATTAATAATTGGGAAAACCTCATGAAATATTGGCAACTGTGTAGACAGGCAAATACACCTGCATGTCATCCTTCAGGTTAAGTGTGTGATAGTTTGATATTCTGAAATGGATAGCCTTTGCTGTCAGCAAATCAAATCAGAAATATTGTCTTTCTGGTATAGATAATGAAATATGAATTTGGCACTCTGTGTTGCTTGGAAAGTAGCTTTGTGAATTTGTAATGTAAGACAGAGCAGAAGGTGAGCAGAGATACAGGAAGGCAGCTGTCAGGAAATGGTATCTGCTTTGACCATATTGTGCATACCCAAGAGATTCTAACAGCCCTATGAAAATCTCTTTGTAATAGCCTTCCCAGCCCTGATTAATGAGGTAGAATACTCTACACCACAATATGCTTTTGAGCTACTGAAGGTTTAAGCAATGTCTTCTTCCAAGATTTCCCATTATCATTTTTCTACATCATGCTGAATGGGAAAATTGTAAACTGAATGGCAGGTAATCCACCATCTGGTTAGTTTAGATATTATTTAATTGACCAGATGCTGCAGCTGAGAAGCAGTCAGTGCGCACAAAAGTGAACATTATCTACGGCTAGAAAAAACTTTTCAGATCAATGTCCATGTAGCTTTTCACATTTTGCTATTTTTGTTTATAAACTCTATACCCAACTTTGTTCCCAGTTACTGCAAGGCTATGCACATGCACGCCTTAGAGGGGACGTTGGCGGACAATCCATCATTCTGCACAAATTGGCAGGTCAGTGTGCTCTCAAAATGAATGGGCTTGCCATCCTATAAGAAGTGTGTTTTTTTTAACAACATTAGAAAATGAACAAGTGAAATTGAATCCTACATGCACTTCAGGATTTCCTGCTGTTGAAATAAATTATATATTTGTTCCTCAAACAATCAGCTACAAAGACTTAAGGTTTGTAGGAGCAAGTTACTGTAGAAGCTGGAGTGAGACTGCATCCATGGAGAGAGAGCAAGCTAACATTTTGACTCTAGATGACTCTTCATCAGATTTGTATATCCAAACTCAGCCAAATGCAAACTTTCTGGGAACCTATGGAGCAAACTATGAGAAAGGTTTATTCAGGCCACCAGCAGAGTATGTTCAAATCTTCAAACAGCAGCAATCACTGTTACATTGTTGCTCTCACACCAGTAATTGTACCCTGTGTTTGTTTCCTGATAATTCTCAGCCTAACGTCTTATGCAGAAGACCCCAAAAATGCGCAGCTTTAGATTTAATCTAATTGAATCCCTATAGTTTAGAACAGCTGAGGGCCACCCCTTTTTTACACCAGTGACTGCCATATTCTGGTAAATTAATTTACTCTTCACATACGTAATGTTTAAACAGCTTTTCAATGACTTAGTGAGTGAATATGAGTCGAGTAAGTGGGGAAGGGGATAGGAGGAAATAGGGTTTGAAAAAGTTGTGTTTTGCTTAATGTTGAGTAGTTTGACCAGTTACATTGCATCTGGAACGTGATACTTCATATTCGCCTTCAAAATAAGAAAACATCACAGTCTAGCCTTCTTCTTAAAATATTTTGAGGGGGCCTGGTCTGGTCCATAACACATGTAATCTATAGTAACATCAGTAAGTACTGAATACAGACTATATGTATGTCTGTGATATTATAGCCACATAAGTAGTGTTGTAAATACATTTCAAGGCATCTGTCTCAACCAGAACCTGAGTCTTTTTGGTATATGTTACAGAGATTTGTATATAGAACACTACAAGCCATATTATCCATCTTGGCAATTTGACACTGGTGCTGGACACCTTGCTCACTCACCTTATCTCCTATCCCCTTACCCACTTTATTCACTCACTAAGTCATTGAAATGCCATTTAAGCATTAGGTATGTGATGAGTAAATTAATTTACCAGAATATGGCAGTCACTGGTGTAAAAAAAGGGTGGTCTTCAACTGTTCTAAACAATAAGAATTCAATTAGATTAAATCTAAGCTGCACATTTTTGGGGTCTTCTGCACAAGATGCTAGGCTGAGAATTATCAAGAAACAAACAACGCCAAAGTCAAATTCCCAAGATGGGTAATATGGCTTGTGGTTTTCTATATGTAAGCCTGGTCTAACAGAGTTCGCCACATCCAGCCAGGCTACCTCCATTGGTCCAACTTTTAAAAAAAGCCCAAGGTCTCACAAGCTGTTCACTTTCTTACAGACAGCGCTGTACCTTTCGTTCAATCTCTTTTAAAAGAAAACAGGATAAAACAACCTCTTAAAGCCACAGCATTGTCACACATACATGTAGCTGATTGAAAGCACTGCACTGCTCCATGACATGGTCAGAATGACTGAAGGCAAGGCAGATGCCTTTATATCAGAACATCATATGATGTCATGTGAATTTGTTAAAGTTACGTTTTGTCTGATCTATAATCTATGCCATAATGCAACATTCTTTAAACAATGTGAACCCTTTATCAATAACATGTTCAAGTGTGCGTTTAGATATATTGTCTCTACATATTTAGAAAATACCTTGGTGGATGCATGAAATGCCCCTGTCTAGTCCTCACACAGTTATCATGACTTGGCAGCTTGATACACTCAGTAGTGTGATATCTGTGATTATGGATGGATGGGTATCCTTTGGCATTGTTGTCTGGTATGATAGCTCAGTAACAGAGTCAACACCCTGATACGTGTGATATGTTGTCAATTTCTCAGCAGGATCCGACAATTAATTATCATAATGTTATTTAAACCAGGCTGGAATCAATGATGTAAAATCTCTTCTTGAACAGCTGTATTCATGCAATAATCTCAAACTCATTTGCTTTGTTCTCATTCAAGTTGGGGATCATTATCTGCAGGCTCATTGATTGTGCTCTCGTATAACTTTCTCCCTTCTTTTCAATAGTGTGTTATGGATGTGTGTTGGATGGGGACGGTGAGAGAGAAAGAGACAAATTATATGAATCTGTATCCCAAACATGAGAGTCGCCAGTGAGGGTGATCCATTGCTTAAAGCAGCACATACATTGAACGTGGTTGTCTGAAAGTCTTGGAAAGTCATTTTATATTTAATGATTATGGATTTTATGGTAAGGACTAGTGTGATCTATGAGACCATTTGACTAAGAATAGTGAAGAGAAGAGGTAATATGTTGAACACCCCATTATTTACATATGGCTTGGAAGGGTATACTTGTGCATCATGGTGTCTGTGAGACATAACGTATTGAGGTATACTGTATATATTGAATATGGTGTTATGCTAGTGTATGTTTCATTTGTCACACAAAGTGGAATTTGGTGAAATAGTCAGTCACCGAAAAGTGATTGTGTCCTCAGACTTGGAAAACATCCAGCACAATCTTGCACCGTGGCTCAGAGGAATCTTGCGTGGAAGGAGAGGTTCTCAGGAGTTGGCGTGTATCACATGACTTGATGAGTTGACTGATGTCCGTATTAATGCTGGGGTAAACATAATGTTTCACACAAATTCCATGTTTTTATCTGTACCCATGTGACTTTTCTGTATACAGCATAGCATGTCTTAAAGTTGAACTTGTGGATTTGTTTGCCTTTGAAGATTTTCGGAGAGTACTAGTTCATCTCTGATATTTTTTCAGGGACTTGTTGGCCACACATTGGTGGTGTTCTTTTTTGACAGTTGCAACTGGACATCCCTGTGAGAGACTGATAAATCTGCTCTGCTTGGCTGCAATCAAACATATAAGATTGATGTTCTGGAATCTTTGGTGTTGTAACTACTGGATTTGTTACCCTGATGATTATAAGGATATGTAGATCTGTACAAACCGACAGATTAATGGTAGAAAGTCCATCTTTCAGGTTTCAGTCCATCTCAAGGACCCATACTGGATTTTAAGTCAGATAATGCCAGTGTATAAAATGTCAGGCCCATTGTAAGCAGTTAGCTTACCCTGGGTGCACTGCACTATACCGTTTAATTTTCCAGAATACTTTCAGTGTAAGATGTGGAAAGAGGTGACATTTAATATTGTTGCCTGTCCCTTTTTGGGTTTTTCCTTGGTTGGAGGTAAAAGCTTCAACGTTTCTGACAGGGTCTATGTGAAATGTCAAATGGAGCACATGTACCGTCTTACTGGGGTCTGCAAACTGTAACATTGCAGTTATCTCTTGGACTTTGTTGACATGCTTACTTGTTATAGATGGACTCTAGACGCTTCTATGACCTTGTTCCTTTGTTCTTCGCATACTGTGTGGAACATTATGTTGGACTTTGGGATTTTTTGGCAATCAGAAATCCAACAGCCCAACGTCCTCTCATATAATGTAGCTTGCATCTATCAAAAAATTCTGGACACTGTCTTGGTGGGTGAGACAAACCATACCTCAGTCAAAATTCAGATGTTCAACTGAACCTGCTGAATGTTGCAATCGTTCTTTCAGAGTGCTTTCAGATGCTGGTGATCTGTCGTAATTAGTCTAAGCCTGTGTCGATGTTCTGGTACTGCGTCAATGGTATATCCTTTCAGCTTGGGCAGAAATACCTTTATGAAGGATACTGTGGATGTGGAGGCATTGACTATCTCCATTAGCCTTTTGGGAATGTTAGCTTCAGTGAAATCACATTCAATATCTTTACATCAGCACCTGCCTAGCAATTGGTTGGTTGTTTTAGCTGGTTGTGTTTAGTGTGATATCTTTGGAAGGCGATATGTTCTGAAATTTAAGCTGACCTTTTGTTGACCTTTTTGTTTAAACTGGATTTTTGTTCGGATCGTAGTGGTCATCACCAGAAATACTGGAACATTTTATACTTCTTCACCCTTCAGTGGCCAAAGTGAGGTGAAGTTTGACAGCATCTCTAATATCCCAAGTTTGGCTTTAGCTTAAGAGTAAGATTCTCTCGGCTTGCCTTTACTTTCTTATTTACCAAATACAGCTTGCTAGCGTAATGTCTAACATATACACAATCAAACTGTTAGCAGGAGGACATCCCTCCAGCTTATTCCAAATTCATTAAGGTTATGGCTGAGATGATTACTACGCATTCCATCTACTCCCTTGCTTATAAAAAATAATCAACCTCTGAACATATTCGTAAGAAATATAAAAAATAGGGGCTTGTCTAGCAGCTCCCTCTAAGACAAAGTATCTTTCCTTATGGAAGCATATCAAAACTGTGCACATGACTCCAGATGTGGGCTCACCAAGTTCCAGTATAATTCTGGCAAGCCTTCTTTCACTCTTGTACCCCAATCCCTTTGTAATGAAAACTAACAAACCATTGTTTTTATTTTAATTACATGTTAACTGTCATGTACAAGGTAACCAAGTACTGCACAATACTAACATTTTCAGTCTCTTACCATTTAGTAAAATTGTGCCTTTTCTATTTTTCCTTCCAAAGAGAACAGTATGGTGATTCATCACACTAAAGCACATTTTCCATGTTCTTGCTCATTTACTTAACCCACCTAACACCTTTTGCAGCTTGTTTGCAGCCTATTTTCCCACTAACTTTGTTTTGTCCGCAAATATGGAAGCATTATGCATTGCTGGTGAGGAATGCTTGATGATGGTACTTTGTGCTAAGTGAAATCTGATGATGACTAAAACACTGGGGTGATTGAAGGTGGGTATTGAGTTCAACCAAGAAGCTAATTTTTTTTTCTAAACAAAATGCTGCCAGCATGCACTGCTGCCATTAGTGTAATCTCGCACTCTAAAGTGGTGGGTGGGCTATTGTCCAGCCAGAAATGTACAAGAACATCCTTTCTGCTGTATTGCAAATTTAGTTATGTGGATCATGTTGCCAGATTTCTTGGCCATCCTACTATGTCTGCAGGCTTGTCAACATCAAATAGACGAGCAGCATCCATCACCAGAGAATAGATTCAAGATTTTGTCATCTTGAGTGCTTGCAATGTAGAAGGAAGCCGTTCAGCCCATTGTGTCCATGGTGGCACTCTACAGGAATAAGACAGCTAGTTTGATTCACAGCATTTGCCCCAATAGCCTTGCAGAATGTCTCTGGAGATAGTTAGCCTCTTCTCTTCAGGAAGCCATGATTGGATCTGCCACCACCATACTTTCAGGTGGAGCATTTTAGATCCTAACCAACCTTTACCGAAAAACATTTTTTTGTGCCACTTCTGGCTCATTTGTTAATCACCTTAAAGTTATATTCTCAAAACCTCCCCGAAAAGCTTCCCCCATCTACTCTGATCAGTCACACACACTCTGATCAGAACCTGTTACCCTCAACAATTTCTGTACATATATTCCCAGATCCTTCTGATCCTGTATCCTCTTGAGAACTTTATCTTCAATCTTCCAACCAAAGAGTATCATTTCACATCTCTGTCTACTAAATTTCATCTGCCTTACATGTGCACATTCAACTAGTCTGTTTATATCCTCTAGAGGTTTATCACTATTCTCAATTCACAGTACTTCCACATTTTACGTCATCTGCGAATTGTGAAATTGTACTGTGCGCATTTAAGTTTAGGTTATTAGTATGGAGGAAGGAAGACAGTAGACCCTGGGAAACATCAATTTATTACTGTAATAAAAGCAAATAAAAGCAATTTTATTACTTTCTGCAGTCTGAAACACAAGTTTGCCACTACTCTTTTTTTTTCCCTGGTATTCAGTCAACTTTGTGTCCATGCTGCCACTCTGTGTTATATTTCAAACTGAACAAGCTGCTTTTTCTGACCTTCTTTGAATAAATATGGGAAATGGTCAGGTTCTGCTTCCATCCTAATTTAGTTTCCAGAGAAAAAAATGATATCACTTTTGAATGAAGCATTTTATGCTTGCATGTGCGTTTAAGTCCCTGAATACATATTTTTTAAACCACTCGCTCAGTGAAGTTTAATATTTAGCAGATATTCTGGGAACACTTAAGGACTATCATGAAAGGACAAACAATGCAGGGTTCGGAAAACTGTGCCAACAACTGAAAAAAAAATACAATCAATTCTGACCCCGCATGTTCCATATTTTTTAGGCTATTTCCATTTCACACATTTAAGTTTTCAAATAACTTTCACAATCATGTAGCAAGCTGAAGCTTCAGTACATGCATCCTTTACTTTTCTCCTGCATATTTCAAAAGATTTCACACCTCTCCCAGACCTGCAAAGGACCTCTCCTGTTTTTTATTCTCCGTAGGATCCACAGCCTGAATTCACAATTCTACTCAGCTTTATTGGACACAACGGAACCAGATTTCACCTCCTGTTGTTTCCAGTGTTTCAGATTTAGGCTATTGCAAAGTGAGCAGAAGGCATTTAGTGTTTTACTTTCGGAAAGTCGGGATCCAGGATCTAGAACATTATGGTAAAATAACTGCCAAAAATAAGCAATATTTTGTTAAATAGGCAAATAGTAACTTTTCATGCATTGTCTCAATCTACTTCACGCCTGCCCAATATATCACTGTATTATTAAGTTAGACGTGATCAAGTTTGTCGTTATAGTTATTCAGCATTTTGGGGGTGAAGGGGCGGGGCATTATGTTCGTGTTAGGAAATATTGTATTGCTTTTGAGACATGGTACAGAGGGATATGTTCCAGGACTGAGAGGGAATATTTTGAGGTTGCTACCAACAGCATATAATAACAGTTTTCCTCAACTCATTCAGTAAAAAGGGCCTGTAAGTGAATAATAAATAACCAGCAATGAACAGTACAGTCACCAAAGGATAGCTTCCTCTTTGCTCATGTCCTCTGTTCAGTGCTAAAAATGTTGGGTTTTGGGGACTAGTTCAGGTCATATCTAGTCATAGAGTCATACTTCGGTTCAACCAGTCCAAGCTGAACATAATCCCCAACTAAACTAGTCCCATTTGCTTGCTTCTGTCCCATATCCCTCCAAACCTTTCCTATTCATGTACCTAGAGTGATTGTATCTACATCCACCACTTACTCAGGAAGTTCATTCCACACACAAGCCACCTTCTGTGTGAAGAATTTGCCTCTCATGTCTTTCTTAAACCTCTTTCCTCTCACATAAAATTGTAACCCCTAATCTTGAAATCCCC
The DNA here is from genome assembly GCA_024137785.1 of Ginglymostoma cirratum. Lineage (NCBI taxonomy): Eukaryota > Metazoa > Chordata > Chondrichthyes > Orectolobiformes > Ginglymostomatidae > Ginglymostoma > Ginglymostoma cirratum. The sequence continues at coordinate 16,679,957 of JAHRHZ010000111.1, read as the reverse complement.
TATCCTAGGAAAAAGACACCTACCATTAACTATCTAGATCCGTCAAGATTTTATAAACTTCTGTAAGGTCACCTTTCAGTATTATCTCTGACTTTGACCACTTCTAATTATTGATTAAAGGATACAGTGAGTTAACATAAGATTGTGCTTCAAATCACATATAGACTTAATGACTGTGGATGCTTTTGAGTGCATGGGACTTGGGGAAGTTACAAAGCTACGAAGGAACAAAATCATGAACAGACTTGAAAATCAGAATAATAGTTTTCAAATCAAGACTTTATTGGATCGAGAGTCAATGCTCAGCAAGCACAGAGGCAATGGGTGAACGGATTTCAAAGGAGCATACAAGCAGCAGATTTATGGCTAAGTTCAGGCTCATGAAGGAAGCAAAGTGGGAGGCTGGCCAGGAAATCATTGGATTTACGGCAATGAAAGATAACAAAAACATAGATGGGAGTTTCAACAGCCTGAGGACAGGTGATATTGTGGAGATAGAAGTCGGTCTTTGTGTTGGAAAAGATATGGGTCAGACATTCAATACAGTTTTAATTACCATCCTGATTCTCCGAGGACAATGTGGAAAACATCTCAGAATACAGTTTAAGTGCAGTGCCTGCCATTGGATAATGTAATGGTTCTGAAAGTGTTAATGCATTAACCTCCACATAAAAGTGTTGATGTCATCCAGCCTGGTTGAGGTAAGGCTGAACCTTGTGGAGATAAGGCCTGTATCTGAAGTCCTCCTCAAACTTTTAGGAGTCATTTTTATTTACTAAACTTGTACCTGATTGCTATGATACATCTTGTTAAGATAAGAGCCCCTTCTTATTAAGCCTCACTAATGGTTGTTTTTCTGCCACTTTACACCAAATAGTCCCTTTAGAGCCAGTTAATGAAAAAAGGTGCAGCAACTGCATCCCTTTACCCACAAATATCACACCTGCTTACCTTTTGGAGAAAAATGAAGTTAGAAACATTTTTAATGCGTAACGTGTTATCATGTCATTGAATTTTAATCTTATTCTTAACCAAGTTCTCATTTCTTAAGGTATTTTCAATGTTCCAAACTATATTTCCATTAGTAGGTGTAACTAATGGGGAATCTAAGATATGAGTTGAAAGGATTTCAAATATTTATTGAAAAATTTGATGGGCTCAATGTTTTTGTCAGTGGCTGTTGATGATAGTCGATTGTTAATTTATAAGCCTTCACATTCATTCTTTCATATTACATGGTGGTTTGACACATTCCCTACATATTCAGCTGTGATTTACTGCAATATGAACAGCAAATTTCAGTAAGTCAAGAATAAATGTGACACAGATACTGAAAATACGAAGCAAAATTCAACAAACAGATGTTAAGTGACATAGGGTAGACCTTCACTATGACTCCCCCATGTTAAGTCAGGACGATTTGTTCATACTGTTCTCCAAGATTTCCACCAAAATTAATTTGGGAGATTGGATGAATATTTGTGGATAAACAAAACTACAGTGAAGAAGATGTTGTCTTTTGGATGGAACATTAATCTAAGGTCTGATCTGCTCTCTGAAGTGGACGTAGAAGATCCCATGGTGCCATTTCAAAGAGTATGATTATTCTCCCTGGTACACAAACAGAAGTTGCTGGAAAAGCTCAGCAGGTCTGGCAGCACCAGTGAAGAAAAAAGTCAGAGTTGACATTTTGGGTCCGGTGATCCTTCTTCAGAACTGATGGTAGCTGGGAAAATGTCAGTTTGTATGCAGAAGATGGGGGGAGTCAGGGGTGCTGAGGATGGAGTAGGGAGTAACTGATAGAATAAAGGATCGAGCCTGAAGAGAAAGTAGAGCAGTTGGATAGACAAAGCAGTTGATAACAATCTGGCTAAGAGGGTGAGTAGCTGTAAATGGGGGACTGTTAGTGTGGTAGTGTGTAATAGCAGTCTATGTGATATCAAGGCCTGGTGTGTGGGGTAGAGGGCAAGGACATGGGAGACTTTAGTCCCTTAAATTATTGAACTAGATATTGAGTCCAAAGGGCTGCAGAAAAACATTCATTTTCTTCATTTTCTGAAGAAAGGTCTCGGCCTGAAACGTCAGCCTTCCTGCTCCTCTGATGCTGCTTGGCCTGCTGTGTTCATCCAGCTCTACACATTGTTATCTCATCTCTAATTAATTCCCTGTTCAATTTCTTGAATGAATTATCAATGGAGAGGGTCAGAAGGTAACTTTCAAAGGTGAGACCAGAAAGAAAACAAATAGGCTGGGCCACATTAGTGCGTAGCTATAGGGTACATAGTGCTCCTGTTGCTGCTGATTAAAGTGGCAACCAGAAGGGAAATTCCAACTGAAGTACTCAAATGATGGCACAAAGTTGCTATCACTTGGGCAGAGTGATCAAGTACACTGTAAACTGATTAATCGCTTGTGTCCCGTATTGCTGGCCCTTTGCTATCCAGCCTGCTCTATTCTGCAAGGCAATGATCAATCTGCCTTGGAGATTCACCCTCCAGAGTCTCTGGCACTGCCACTGATTGAGTGCTGAGCATGTCCCTGGGCCAATTCAGAGTTTGGCATGTTATAATAACGCTGCATCAGCAAAGCAGAAGGAGCAGGGATGGGATCTGCAAATGATGCAGGTATTAAGTTCCTGAACCTGCATTAAAAACTGAGGCCTACATTTCAGTGACTGTGAATAAAAGAGTGGTGAAGTGTTTTTGAATATTTTGCTGAATGAGGGGATTCATAATTTTCTGAAGGCATTTTGTATCTCTTAAGCTGTGACAGGTTTTGAGTATGAATTTTAGCCAAATCAAAAATAGTACCATCAAAATGCAAGTGAATTTTTAACAATCTGACACTGCAATGGGAATGCAGAAGTTACAATCTGGCTGCCATACACATGAATCTAAATTACAGACGGGTAGATTAGCTGGCACTAAAGTAAGGTGTAATCAGAGAAAGGAACATTGATGGGTCATGAAATCAGATTCAATGCAAGTTCACCATTCTCTTTCAACAATGGATTCGATTCAATTAATATCAATTGGGGCACCCAAAAAGCTCAAATAACCTTTGATGGATCCTCAAGTTACAGGCTCTACTCCATGAACCTGCTTTCTGTTTGGTTCAAGCCAACAATTTCTTGGAGGTCTGAAGGAATTTTCTTCAAGTCTGTTGAGATCACAAGGCATTATTTGTTTTAAAGAGTGAAGATCAATAATTGTTGAGACAACTTTGTATCCTGAACAATACCATTTATTGGTGACATTGTTGGAGTGTAGATTTTTGTTTTGCGAAGGCTCAGAGCGAATGATAGGTAAAGAATTGTCAATATATGCACCAATTTTACATTAACATAGTTCACATTTCTTTTGGTACCTTTTTAATTTTATCATGCTGATTACCATCATTTCAGAGTAAGCCTACTTGTGTTAGCATTCCAATCCACACAAGTCGCTGACCACGCACCAAAGACTCTGGGTGAAAACCAGAGCTTCAGCTCCGATTTATGGGTTTATGCCGGGGACCATCTTTTGATGGGTGTTAGTGCTTTGCCATTATCGTATTGATTGTGGAAGCTCCTACTCTGTAAAACTAACTGGACTATTGCCCAGTACAAAGGTGCTTATGCCCATGGGAGGAGTGTATATATCATGGCATGTTTGTAAGCACCCTATGAATTCTTCCAGTATTTTGCACCATTCTCGAAGGGAAGGCACAGGAACAATATTCACTATGTCAAATTCAAAAGTAGATAGGCGACATCATTGAATGCCAAGGATATATGAAAGCTACCAAGTTCTTGATGATGAAGAAACAGTCTGTGGTCACAGAGGGAATCATAGATTAATTTTCTCCTTGTCCAATGTCTTTTGTCACATACAAACACGATAACTTCAAATCATGATAGAACATGACTGCAATGTGCTGTCAATTCGTAACTTTTCTGTTTTAGTTTCATGTAGAGCTTGTGGCAGTTTGTCAAACATTAAATTACAACTGAAATACCCTGAAAGATAGAGCTTAACTAAAAAGCTGAAGGCTGACCTCATTTCCTATCACACATCGAGAAAGAAAGGAGTTTTTTTTTTCCCAAATTGACAAATATTTTAAACCAGAAAAGAATTAATGGGCCAAAGATCAAAACAGGGGAGGCAATGGCTTAGTGGTATCATCGCTGGACTGTTAATCCAAAGACCCAGATAATGTTCTGGGGACCCAGGTGGAATTTGAATTAAACAAATATCTGGAATTAAGGGTCTAATGATGACCATGAATCCATTGTCAATTGTTGGGGAAAACCCATCTGGTTCACTAATGTCCCTGAGGGAAGGAAGCATCCTTACCTGATCTGACCTACATGTGACTCCAGACCCACAGCATTGTGGTTGACTCTTAACAGCCCTCTGGGCAAATAGGGATTGGCAATAAATGTTGCCTAGCCAGCAACGCCCTCATCCCATGAACGAATAGAGAATTTGTTGAAGGATGAGACAGTTTTTAAACAAGTAGATTAGTTATCAAAAATAGAGATAACAAGGTGTAGAGCCGGATGAACACAGCAGGCCAAGCAGCATCAGAAGAATTTTCTGAGGAAGGGTCTAGGCCTGAAATGTCAGCCTTCCTGCTCCTCTGATGCTGCTTGGTCTGCTGTGTTCATCCAGCTCTATACCTTGTTATCTCAGATTCTCCAGCATCTGCAGCTCCTACTATCTTTGAAACTAGTTATCAAAAATGTTGCGTTATTAAGGTAGTTTAATTCATTGTAGAAATTGCTCTCGTTTACCCAAAATACTTCTTCCACCTGTCAGATTTTGTGGGTAAAATTTGTAATTTTATAAATGGCAAAGGGCTGAACTAGATGATCTCTTGATCCCACAAACACCAATGGACAGCATACACTACTCTGTCCTTGAGTTTATAATGTCCAGGCTTCTAAACATGGAGACCTGAATCCATCTATATCCCAATCCTGCCTAAGATTGTCCTGCCTTAAATGAATAATGACTGTTCCAGAACAATTGCTGCCCTCACTCTCACACTGCTGAGGATTAGGAGGTTTATTGTTGTGACACCTGATCATTTATCATCTTGTGTGTTCTGTTTGATGTGTTGGCACTTGCTATATGATGCCATTGGTCGCTTCCATCTGATCCCCTACAATCCAAACTGCAACATCATTGCCATGATACAATTACATGATAAGCATTGTAACATGAAACTTACGTTGTGTGCACCGGCAAAGATCAATTTGCAGGCACTGGGGAATATTCCAGCTGGCTGAGGTGTGAATGTAAATGAACATACTAATTTATTTTACATAAAATATGTGAATGAGCAGAATACACCGTACAAACATGGAAACTAAAAGCAGGAGTAGGCCATTCAGATCTTCGAGCTTGCTCAGCCATTCAATTTGCTAGTGGCCGATCCTCTATATTTACTCTTTCTCTCCATGCTCCTTGATGCCTTTAATATCAAACAAAATCAAAAATCTCATTTTTTGAATATGCTCATAGATCCAGCCACCACAGCCTTTTGTGGTAGCAAATTCCACAGCTGAACACCCTCTGAGTGAAGAAATGTTTCTCATTTCAGTTCTAAATGGCAGCTCTGTGTCCTGACTCTGTGTCCTTTGGTTCTAAACTCCCCATTAAAAGAAAACATCTTCACTGCATCGCGTCTGGCCTGTTACAATGTTATAAGCTGTAAACAGTTCCCCTTTCATTTTTCTAAACTCTAGTAAATAAGATTCAAGAATCAAGACTCAATGCTATCATAATACTTATTATACATAAAATAAACAACATACACCTCTGAGATAACAAGGTGTAGAGCAGGCTTTCCTGCTCCTCTGATGCTGCTTGGTCTGCTGTGTTCATCCAGCTCTATACCTTGTTATCTCAGATTCTACAGCATCTGCAGTTCTGAAACAAATACCTCTGCCTTTGTTGTCGATGAATTTTCAACACAAGCTAATTAAACTCAAGTTAATTGGTCATGTTTCCCTCTGTTACAGATTGTATCCAGTTGTTTGGATGAGTTCAGCTCCAACAACAATCAAGAATTTCAACACTATCTTGTTTGATTAGCATCCTATCCACCACCATTAGTATTCATTGTTTTCACTGCTGGTGCACGGGACAGAGTGTACTCTCCACAGGATGTGCTGCAACAACTCATTAGGGCTCCTTTGCCAGCATATTCCAAATCTCTACCAGCTGCAAGGACAATGGCAGTTAAAGCACAGCAGCGACATCACTTGTAAGTTCCCTTCCAAGTCACATGCCATCCTGACTTGGAATTGTATTGCCATTCCTTCACTATCACTAGGGTATATTCCAGGAGCTCCTTTCCTAACATCATTGTGACTAAAAGTAAAGGGAAAGTCACCACAATCCTACCAGACCATAGGGATGGTCTTCCCTTAGAGATGGGCAACTCAATTCAAAAGCCTTTGAATTGGGCTGTTGATGCCATTGTGTACCTCCCAGGTGACCAATATGCTTGATCCATTGTCTTTCTGTCCATTGAGTTGAAATTTTCTATCTGGCTACTGTTGCGGTTCCTGCAAAGCTACAGGATTGGAGAAAAAGTGCTCCCGAGGAAATTCCGTGCTCCAGTAAATTTAAGTTTTTGCCTTTTAAATTGATAGATGAAATCATACACACTTTGATTGAAATAGAGTGTAATTCTCTGTATATAAAATTCCCTCATATTCATATACTTCGCCTGGCTTGTTTCCAAATGCTGATAGAAAGCAAATGGCCTCACGTTTTCAGTTCTTCTCAGGCTTTTTGTTTTCCAAACAAGTTTGTTTATAAGTAACTTTGTCTGCACTAAATTATTCCACAAGTGTTACAATTTCTAAGTCAACAACAATTTTGAACAGTGCAAATTAATTTTGTTCCCTTAAGGTTAACACACACAAATGAATCTAAAGGTAAAATGAACCATAATATGGTTGTAGAGAATATACCGTATGGGATGTTTGCAAAATGAATTAAGGAGGTAGATATTTGTTAACAATTTAATCTATTTGGTGGATGGTGAGTGTAATATTATCAGGACATATGTACTATCCAAAAGGGTGAAAATGTTCGCAAACCCATTGATGTTCCATGTCCGCGGTGTGGTGGCAAGAATAAACACCTCTGGGGGATGTTATTTTCCATTCAATGATAAAAATGGGAATAAATAAATAAACAAAATGACAAGCCTTAACTCAAGGTCACTGACTGCTTAAACAGCATTATGCTGTCAATATCTCAAGCAGTGTTGGCAGTTGTCACTGGCTCTCACGATAAAGTTGAACATAAAATGGTCTTGACAGCAGACGAGAGCCTGAAAGAAGTCAACAAGGACAGTCAAGATTGGAATGAGAAGTCAGTTTGGACACACTGGAAAAGCATGTTTAAATCAACTGGTTTTCTTTATCCCTTTTCTTCTATAGCACATTCAGAAAAGAATGAAATATTATGGAAGTTACAGGGCAAATTGTTCAATTCATGGATGTCCATTTAACCAGTATTAAAAACAACAGAAGACCTCTGAATGTTCTGTTTCAATCTATCGCAGTGAACTGCACTGGAATTGCACATGCCCTGTTGATTTGAGTAATTTTCAGTCATCCAGGATGTTGCATCTGCTACAAATACTGCTATGTGGCACTGCGCTACAGGTATTTGAGGTGGTTCACTGTCACCAATCCTCCTTTGTCTATGCAGTGCTTCTGGTTTGTGTAATTACCAATGATATAGGATAAACCACTGGTGAGTCTAAACAGAACAGTCACTTTGTCTTGGTTAACAACATGGTTTATTGCTTGATAGCAATAGGTACAATTTACATCTCTTATCAGGCACAATATCTAAGGACTCGTGGGAGAGGTACAGAGCACATCTGCTCCATATGAAGATTAGTGTAGATCTCAATAGCCTCTACCCAAAGATAGCAACACTATCAGATTGGGTGGAAATAATGCAACTTCAATATTAACTCTTTCAAAAACAGACCATTTCTTCTTTTCAGTGTCCTTAGTGTGCACAATTTCTTCCATGCAATATCTTGTTGGACACTGCTTGCCACTTTTCACAGGTGGCTTCCATGGAACGGCACACCCAACAGCATCAATTGGTGTCCTCGGACTTCCGTATTCAATCTGCTTGTAGATTTGTGTGGGAATGTAAAAAAATTATTTCAATGTGTTTAGATTTGTTTAGATTCTCTCATTTGTCCTCAGATATTGCATTGTGTTCATTTGTTCAGTTATGCTTTTTGGGAATTGCTTCTGGTTGGAATGATCTGTTACATTTACTGAAGATTCTCCCTGGGAACATAAGGAAATTGGGTTTGAACTTGTTTCTTTTGAACCACCTCAATGTCTAACATCAAAAATGAATATGTCCTAGCTAATTGTTCACTGGAGCTGTATTGTACTTTGAGTTCCATCAGTTATGAATTCATCAGTTGGCTCAAGTGATCCATGTTGTGCATTGGCTATCTCATTGCTTGTTTGTATCTTGCCGACTCTTATAATCTGAGCACCCTTAAGTGTTGCTAGCAATGGAAAACATTGTTCCAGTCCAGTTCCCACTTCATTGACAGTCTAAAACAAATTTCTTATGAAAACATAACTAATCATAATGAACTGCTGCTTCAGACACAGCCTCCCAATGTAGTCTGAATATGCTTTGGACTTATTAATTCTCCTATAGTGAGTTACTAAATTACCTGTTGCTCTGCATTTATTAGCAGATCTAAAATGCTTTTACAATTCATTGTAGAATGCTTCCCTGTTAAGAAATGCCATGACTGTATCTTCTGTTGGGTTTTTAAATCTTGATTTCTCTGCTGCTGACTGTGTTGTAGGAGCAGGTGACCTCAGAGTCTGAAGATCTCACACTGTTACTGTATGTGTTGTATGAGCATTCGTAACCAATAAGGGCTACTGTCAACCATGATGGTTCACTGGGCCAGTTCACTGGGCTGTTTGAGCAACTGCTCATAATGAAGATTGCTGCCACCATCCTCTTTAAGTGTAGGAAACTAGACAGTTGCATGGAATAGTGTGGGAGAGGAAGCCACTTCCTGGTCTAATTGAAACAGTCTCTTGCAGTTAACAAGACATAATTTATTGTATGAAAGCAACCAGTTACGGATTACAATGTGAGAATAGATATTGTAACAGAGACTTTGAGGAGGAGCAAACATTCGGCATTGCTCCTTCAAGATGCTCAACTGCTCAACTGCTCTGCTCATGAGTTTGTGTGATGTCATAGTGGGTGGTGCTTTTGGACTACGTCAGTAATAACGCTTTCAAAATTGTTCTGATCCATTCACAACACTGTCTGACTGCCAGCCCCAGTGACAAATTAGCATTGTAAAGTGCCAATGGTGTGGGAAGCTCAGCAATCGCAATCAGAAGTGCCCCAAGCTAATGGCTCACACTGCTGCTGTTCCACTCACATACCAGACTCTGACCATTGAATTTCACATCATGTCAACTCACGTAGGCCAACCCATTAAAACATAGAACATAGAATCCCTACAGTGTGGAAACAGACCCTTTGGCCCAACAAGTCCAGACTGACCCTTGGAGCATCCCACCCAGACCCATTCCCCTATAACCCACCTAATCTACAGACCCCTGATCACTACAGGCAATTTAACTTAGCCAATCCACCTAACCCACATATCTTTGGACTGTGGGAGGAAAACCCCACACAGACATGGGGAGAATGTGCAAACTCCACACAGACAGTAGCCTGAGGCTGGAATTGAACCTGGGTACTTGGCTTTGTGAGGCAGAAGCACTAACCACTGAGCCACTGTGCCACCCAGTCTGTTCAATCCTCTCTGCATGCAGCAGCTTATCTTCTTACCGCTTATCCCCTAGCTCAACCAATGATTCTGGTTAATAATTTTATGACATCTGAAGTCATAACACAGATCAGTTGCAGATCCATTTACCTTGATGAGAATTCTCTGTATGTGTGAATACAGCAGTGACATGGTTTCTTTTCCGATTGATAACTTTCAAATATACTTGAACATCCAATTAGAAACATTGTTCTTACCTTTTTCTGATTTCCAAAACCACTAACACGCAGTCTCAAAGTTGACACACAGCTTTCCACATGATGATTTGCAGTTGCAATGGTGCATTGACAAAACGTTCTAACAGACTTATAAATCTACCTTCATATTTCTCTCTCGACAGATGACATTGATGGAACCAATGAGGAGCAGCCAGGAGTAGAGCAGCAACAACGAGGACTTTATTCATTAGGTGGCAGCTGACTTGTAGCACTCACCCTTGAAGTGATGATGGTCGTCTTCTTGATGTATGCAACCATTGATTATGAAATTCGCGAGTTCAGCCAACTGAAGATAATTGCAGTTGAAGTCCAATATCTCAGTTTGAAGATGAAAATCATGGTTTACCAGGCAGCCGCATGCTGTGTGCTTCAGAGATTTGGACAGCCGACAGAAGGTACCTCAAAACACTGGACAATTTTTACCAGCGCTGCCTTCATAAAATGATCAAAACCCAGTAACACGAAGGGTAGTCCCACAGCAGCATCTTCTCCCTTGCCTGTCAATAAAATGCTAATCATTCAAAACTGACTTCACTGGGCAGGACGTGTCATTCAATTCCTTGACATAGAATTTCTATAGCAATTCTTCTACTCGGAACTCAGTCACAACAGAAAGTCCTGAGGATGATAGCCAACATGCTTTAGAGAGGTCCTCAAAATATCCCTGACCAAGTCAAACATCCCTGCTAACTCTTGGGAGTTCCTGGCTCATAGCTGACCAAAGTGGAGGTTTCCAGAGTCTGACAGGTCACACATCAACCATCTCAGAACCCACAAAACCACAGTGAAGCAAGTCCTCTTCAATCCCAAGTGTCCCATTTGGGGAAGTGCACTGATACTCAAGCCCTAGCCTACTCAGGGTCATCACAAGAGTTAAAAGATTTGATCAAATTATTCAAAGTCCTCAATTCTCCTGTCTGATGAATTCAGGTTAAGAGAAAGTGAAGAAGGGTCTAGGGCCGAAACGTCAGCTTTCCTGCTCCTATGATGCTGCTTGGCTTGCTGTGTTCATCCAGCTCCACACCTAGTTATAACAGAAAATGGTGACCAGGTTTCCGGGCATAACAAGAAACTGCTATTTATTACAAATGTATCACTTCTAACAACAAAAACATTGATGTTATGGGTAGTGAACACTATATTAAGGGAACTCAATTTGATTAAACCAAAACTTGGGATTTAATGAAGTGTCTTTGTGCTTCTACTGAGTCCTTCTCATCTACAATCTGCTTCTTTCCAATTCCTTTCAGTCCTTTACTGCAGACATAGGGCAGTCGACACACATTGTTCAGTCTCTCAGTTACTAGTTACAGGCAGCAGTTTATATGCAAGTGAGAATGGCTAGCTGTCTTCCAATTCTTTGTTACTTCTCTTAAAGGAGAGACAGAGAGATGTGTCTTTTTAAGAATCTGGAGGTTCTGCTCTATGTTGCTCACTCATAGGCTGTCTACTTGCCCAGGGATAAGTCAGAGATTTGCTGTCATGGTGAGTATTCCTGACCCACATACCTGGTTCTAAAGGAATAATCAATTAACAGGCTGTCTCTGAGCAAAACTGCCCTGAACACACACACAGATATAGACACAGACACAGACACAGACACACACAGTGCAAATGTGTCCAGGAATCCTCTCCTACTACTTGAACAAAGCAACAGTATAGATACAACTTATGATGAGTTCCAGTACCTTGTTTTAAAACTGCAACATCTCCTTCCAAAGTGTCCATGGTTTAAAACAATATCCCTTTCCTATTTTGATCTATAATCCAAAAACAAAGAAAAATAAAAAGATGTGGTCTCTACACTATGGAATTCGTAAGGAAGGAAGGCTGATTATGAGATGCATCATCATGGACAGGCTGGAAGAAGCATGGGGTGGCCGTTGTACCTCAAAACAGCAAGGTTTGAAAAGCTGTATAAAGGATAGGACTTATTCTAGGGTAGCAGTGGCTGAGCAGCAAGTCATTATAATGGCTGCCTCTAGGCAAAATTGTCAGACTGGAATGATTAATCTCTCTTTATCTCAGAAGATGATGAATCACTTAGACAATGCAAAGAAATCTTTCTTATGGAATATCAATCGGCAATTAAATGAGGCTGACAGGTTAAATTAGTATGGGGCTTATTTTTGGAGGAGAGGTGAGTTCCTAAGTTACCACAGTACCCATTCTCCTAGAGTTAGAGGTAGAACCTTGATTTTCTTGTACTCTCTAAGACCACAAGAGTATTATGTGCAGTTTTGATCTGGGTCCTAATGGAATTTTTGATCATTTGTCCTTACAATGCCAAATGTACAGGCACAGCTATATTGGGTCGAATATGAGTTGTGAAGGGCATACTTGCTGAAGGAAAACAAGGAGAAATGAAAGACAAGCGTTGAGGTTAAAATATGGAGAATGAGAGGAGGTCCAATTTCATTACTCGCTCATGGGCCTACTCAATTCTGTGGAATCCAGAAAAATCCAGTGCCACATGGCACTGTTGACAAATTCAGTTTGGTAGTTTCATTTTATGAGGTTACATAATCGTTTGACACCAGGAAGGAGTCAATCATTTTCACCTATGCCTCTTATTTTGATGGAATCGCAGGCCACAAGGAAATATACGGCAGTTCTAGGGTTCCCTGTCCATCTCTTTTAAAAAGCCTCAGTGAATGTGATAATCATTAGAGCCTGATGAAGATGGTTAGTAACTACAGGCAGTCCCCAGGTTATGGACAGATTCCATTCTTGGAAGTCTATTCTCAAGTCAATCTGTATGCAGGTCAGAACACAATGCAGGGCAAAATAAAGTAGCCATTTCTAAGTGCAGGAAATATTTTTATGTCTGATCTTTAAAATTACACCTCTGTACAGGATCATGTTCGCAAACATGAGCATTCGTGAGTTGGACATTTGTGAATTGGGGATCCCCCTGAAGTCACTTGATAAGTTTTCTGCCATTGGCTAACACAGCCTACTCTCTATTTTCCTGCTGCACAAGGAACAGTTGTTGTGATTATTAGTAAAGAGTTCTATCTGTGCTCCTGCTTTCCTCATAATTATCTCATTAGTTTTATGAGTTGTGCATATAACCTTTATTGTGTCAATGAAATCACAACTCTGCCTTTAATTTATCTTCCATTGTCATCTTTATATTCTAGATTTTGAATCCATACAATAATACTGAGCAGATGCAAGATTTTAAGAACCCCATTCTGCATTTCATTGAGATCTTCTTATTTCTAAAGAGCTGTGACACTTTGGTAAGGATTTGTTTTGCAAGTTCTGTGCACTTTTTAAGGTCTTGACCACTTTCCCATTGGATATTGTTAGATTACTGAGCTTGGATAGACTGTACCTATTGTCCCAACAGCCACCTACGAGGTGTTTTTCAAAGATGGAATAAAGGCATCATTGTGCATTGTCATAAAGGAGACATGACAATTGCCAGAGATTGAATATAACATGTGAAATAACATGGCTGTTATTTCAAACTAAGCCATTCACTTTGATATGACCATTTTTCAATATTTATTTTGTACTTATCAGATCGTTAATCCAGTATGTTAACTAAATAGACATGTGGTTGGCTTGACTGTATGATATTCAATTAAACTTAATCATGACAGCTTGAACTCTATAATCAATAAGGTAATTTAAATTTATTTTCAACTCTGTCACTGAAAAAAATCAAAGTGAGTCTTGTATACATAACATAAGAGAAATAAATTATTCTTTCACAGGAAGAGTGAAGCAAACAGATGTTGAGCATGGCCTTGAGGACATAACATCTCCCAGAGACGCATGTCTGGGGCCAGGCATCAATGCACTTTAGGAGAACTGAACAAAACACATAAAATGTCTGTAACTTGAACTAAAGTAATCTTTGGATATATGAATATCACCCGTTTTATTCCCACCTAAAAATGGCCTTTGTAATTAACAGATATGGGGTCACAATCTGTAGGATTCATCCTTGGTGATCAATGGACAGCATTTCTACTCTAGGGATCAGCTTCCTTCTTTTTTTGGCAGAAAAACAACCCGAATATGGCCTGAAATAACTGCAGTGAGACAGAATACAATTTTACCTCAAACTTTATGCAGGTGAGTTTACTTTCGTGCCTCAGTACAGATCATTGTTGTGTTGTGTTAGAATTCTGTTTTTGTTCTAAATGAATTATTCAACTGTTAGCAATTGGTTTCTGTCAGATATTTCTGCAAGAAGGCTCATAAACCGACTGGGATTGAATAAATACAGCAACCTGAATGTAACAATTCACACACGCTGGCACCTTCTTGAAGCAGAGGTCATACCATTTTCCTGTTATCCGAAGTTTCTAAATTGTCAGAAGTTCTGTTAGAACAGAAACTTCTGTTTTTGTTTGTAAATTGTTAGGTTGCTTGTCTGACATCCAGTAGAAGTTTCCTCCAAATAGCTAATAGAAAAACGCTGGGCTAGATTTTCAGGACTGGACTGGGGCCAACAAAGAGTCGGGCAGCTGGAATAAAAGACAGTGGCATCGAACAAGCTTCTGTTTTCAGCATGAACAAAGTTTGAGAGGGCGTGGACCCTGTTATCCTAATCATTTCAATTAGCATCATTAAGAACTTGTCAAAAGTCTGTGTCTGTTCAGGTTTTGGCCTTTCCTTAAGGAGACCAGCTGTCTGGAGCATGTCTGGATCAAATCATGGATGTCAAGAATGTTTCTAAAGGTAACTGTCAATGCTTTTCACAGGACAAAAGATCAGATCAGTTGGGTGGTGTCCTGCAGTACCTTTTTGTAACAGCCTCAATATTGCAGTGAACTTCTAAGCTCTTCATGGTACGGCCATCCAAAGAGATATGGGCTTTGAGGATTGTGAGTACTTAGAAGGGGATGGTAAAGCAGGAGATAAGAAAAGAGGAATTGGAGGAAATGGGAGAAGGTGCTGAACAGAAAGGTGCCAATGCTACTTAATGTGATGGCCTCCTTCTGCCATCTTGCACCAATCTGTCTCATTACCTTTCCAGAGTGCCAACCATCTGGCTACCCAGCATCATCTCCTCTCCATGTGGAACAGTGGAAAGTTTTGACACAAATTCCTTTCCCTCAGGACAACAAGCATTGTGCAACCTTAGTGACAGCTGCCAGGATATCTGAATGAGTCCCCGGTCCACCTCCACTCCTGGCACCACTAGTTTTCATGGGATTGAAAATTGATCCCTGTATTATTTTCTTCAAAATCCATTAAGGAGATATGGGTCTACACACATTCAGGCAAGTGGGAAATATTCCATCACACTCGTGACTTGTTGCTGGACTTAAGTTGATTGATGCAGAACTCCAAGCTTCTGACCTGCTGTTGTAGTCACATTAGTGATATGGCTAGTTTACTTCAGTTTCTGATCAATAGTAACTGCCAGGATGTTGATAGTGGGGAATTCAGAAATGGTAATGTGATTAAATGTCAAGGGGAGACTGTTCGTTATTATAATACACTGATCATATCATGAGAATATTTGTTGAAGGTATACACATACGAACTGTGAGACATAACAACAGTTACAACACGTTACTGGCTGTTGTTGCATTCTATAACCTCCCTAAACTTAAAATGCCTGCTAACACTTATTTTGAAGATTGCACAGCGGTTATGTGACTAATCATTGTCCTTATGCTTCTCCCAGCTGATTGAGACCAAAGCAGTCACTGCTAAGAATTCTTGGTAAGGGGCCCTCTTGTGGCACAGTAGTAGTCTCCCTAAGCCTGGAACAAGAAGCCGGAGTTCAAGTCCCAGCTGTTCCAGAGATGTGTAATAACATCACTGAACTAGTTGATTAGAAAGATAGGTTAGATATAAATAAAACCAGAGATCTTTGGAGACCCTTTGTGTGGCACAATGTTTGTGCCCCTACCTCTGAACTAGAAGGCCTAGGTTCAAATCCCACCTACTTCAGAGGTGTATAATGACATCAATGAATTGGTTGATTAGAAAAATGAGTTTTAAAAAAAGTGAATTTTGAATCTCTTCCCTTTCACTGTAGTTTGTATTTTCTTGTTAAAATAAACACAGTCTGCAGCAGAAACACAGTGTTTTTCTATTTACAGACATTTTGGGATGAATCTAGCAGAAACAGGCTCAGTGTCCTTTCTAGATAACAAGCATGGGGCTGGATGAACACAGCAGGTCAAGCAGCATCATAGGAGCAGGAAAACTTGACGTTTC
>JAHRHZ010000111.1:16573288-16658677 GCA_024137785.1 Ginglymostoma cirratum | reverse complement strand
TCTGTTTCCTGGACAATAGCTCTTGATAGTTATCAATCCACAATCATTCCCTTGGCTGAAGAATTAGTAACTCACTTATTCGATCATCGGGACTGAAGATTCTAGTTTGTTTTTCTCTTTGCTTTTCCTCACAATGTCTCATTCCATCATGATCTTTCACTGAAATACAAAGTTTTACCTTTCCAACCTATATCGGCAGCTGCATTCAGTCTCTCTTCATTGACAATTCTACTGGTGATTAACCATTTTGCAATAGTGAGGATCTATAACTCAGTGGAACAAAATGAATTTATTCACTTTTCGTCAGATGTTATTTCATAGTTCTGATTCTTCTTTCTCCTTCATCATTTGCTTGTGGTTAATGAGGTGAATTCGTAGCATGAATGAACACATATTCCTTGGCAAATTCTCTAAATTGCTATTTTGTGAATTGTGGTCCATTATCAGGTACAGTCATTTCTGGAATAGATTTGTTTTAATGATTTTATCACCATGATACTACTGTGATACTGTGCAATCGATTTATCTCAATCCACTTTGAATGATAGTCTATTATGATAGTAAACATTTTGCCTTTAATTTCAAACAAGCCTATTTCTAATTTTTCCCAAGGCTTTGATGAAATGATGACAGTTGTAAAGATTCTTTATATTCCTGACTGTTAATAGCACAAAATTTGATTGTTAGATATCATTTCCTTAATCAAATAACTAACACTTAGCCAACACATTGACTGTTCTTTTTATGACAATTTGATTTTCTAACATTACCTTGATGTACGTTTTTGAGAATATCACTTCCGAGTGTCTTAGGTATCAGTAATCTTTCATTAAATGTTAACAAATCATCTATAATCATGAGATATTTTCATTGCTCAAAACATTGTCTCCCTCCATCCCAGCAATCTCTCATCATTTGGAAACATTCTTGGTCTCTATTTTGAGCTTCTCATATCTCTTCCATTTCTTTCTCTGATGTGATAAGTGTTGAGTTATTGATGACATACAGGCTTCTATTATTGCCCTGGCTCCAAATGCTGATTCTCAACTATACATTTAGTACTCTCCCTAAAGTATCTGCCAGTGGTTGACACTCTTGTCCATCCTCCATAACTGAGTCATGCCTCATTAAACAATGTTTGCAGCTTTGACTGTTACAACGATGGATCAGAACCCTGTAGTATTTATGGACATATTACACTTTTAATATGTGTGGATTTTTTTTTTGAAAAAGAGGACTGCTACAGCCAAAAGATGACGCAGATGTGACTGTAAATTCAGAGACTGTCTGGCAAATATTCTATGCTGGGCAACGGCTTGTTGCACCTATATAGAGTCAGGAAAATTTTGACCAGAAAGACAAGAAAAGAAACAAAATTAAATGATGACTCATACCACTTCTCAGCAGTAAGCCATCTCTTGCAGATATGTTTGTGTTTTAACCTTCCAGTGATATACAAAAATAGTGCCTAAAGACAGATTGCATCCTCTGGTCTCTGTGTGTTCATAGCCTGACATATTAGCGTGATGTGAAGCTTGAAACAGCAGTTAAATACCCCTTCATTGTAGGTAAAGAAAGAGAAATGGTTCTCTCACTCTGACTGCTGCTAGCAAATCAATGTCCAAAAGGAAGGCAAAAGAATTTCAGTCAACTAGCAATCAAGTTAAGGATCTTGAAATCAACTGTTCAACTGCCAATATCAGTACTAATATTTTCATTTTAACTGAAATACATGGACCAGAGAAATAGATATTTAGAACACAAAGGAGAGAGGGTTGGAAGCAAAGACTCTTCATTCTGAGATATGTACAGAGTTATGTTAATCTCTGCTAAACCCATGACTTCCGACTTACCAGGTAAACTCCAGCACTG
The DNA here is from genome assembly GCA_024137785.1 of Ginglymostoma cirratum. NCBI lineage: Eukaryota > Metazoa > Chordata > Chondrichthyes > Orectolobiformes > Ginglymostomatidae > Ginglymostoma > Ginglymostoma cirratum. Next base: position 16,656,805 of record JAHRHZ010000111.1, on the reverse strand, counting down.
GACATTTCCAAAACTCTAGGGGTGGGTGGGTCACAAAGACTCGGAAACATAGAAGTTGGGATCCCTTGCATGCAGAACAGTATATAATGAATGCAAGACACATTAATTCCATGCCAGGTAATTAGGTTTGGGAGTGGGCGGGATAAGGTAAATCAGTTTGCCACGACTCAATTGGAGGGATGGAGCTTTGACCAGTGGAATAAGGGGGAATACCCTGGAAGTTGATGGAATCTGGTGGGCTTGGTAAGGAGAGTTCAGAAGAATTAGGAAATTAATACCACCAAGAGGACATTCAAAGTCTTGTGTGAGGTGCAGCCACGTGTTTGGTGGGGGCATTCAGAACCCTGTGGCAGACTGTTGGCGCCCCTGAACTAGGGATGGGGCATGGATTGGAGGCTTGAAATTAAGGTTCAAGTCAAGACTGAAAGCTTGGGAGAGACAGTAAGAACTTGAAAGGATGGATATCACTCTTGCTAAGCGTGGACCTGTGGTCTGGAATGTGCGAGGAGGCTGGACTCTGGGAATAGTTGAGTATCATCAAACACTTGATGTGGAGGGGTTTTGAATCTTAACAGAGGGCTGTATCAAGCAGGAACACTGGAATCAGGGGATAAGGTGGTAACTTCCTGAATTTGCCTATAGTTCCTGAATGTAATGCATGCAGCCCATTGCTCAGGAAACCATCTCGACTTAAGCTAAAAAGCTGAATGAGGCCTGCAGCTTCATCATATTTAAAGTACCAACCTTCCTTATGGCCCCAGCCAAAGGTAGAAAAAGCATGTTAGAGGCAGCTTTGGGTTGTGATACTGATTTTTAAGACTTCAGGCACGCATACATTTCTTTTTTTGGTGAACATTCTCCCCCACCATTCCTCAAGCCAGGTAGGAAAATCAATGATGGAGGGTAACAGTGCTCTGTTGTTGTAACTGTTGTCATGTTGCTGCTTTAATGTCCCACAATATCCAATATTCTGGTGCGTAATTTGAGTTAGCTCCACATCTAACATGAGTGTCAATGCACCAAATGACTATCATGACATTAAGGCACAGCTCCTTATCCCCTTACTGCCATTAATCCACTCTCTCTTCTAGGAGTTCTCAAACCTGTTAGACTACTTATGTCATACTTAGGCAAGGTAGTGACTGCAAAATACTCCAGTTACATAGATATTCAGAATGTCCCTGTTAATATACGTAAATTTTTTAATACATTATTTTAGTGAAGGTATTAATCTATTTAATGTTGTATTCAGTTTTGAAGGAAAGCATTAGTGCTTTTATTACTATCATTGCAAATCATAAAACTGTTCATTCCCCTGGCATTGACAAGCTTCACCTTGATGAGCACAAAATATAATGAGGTTGGTACAGAGCAATTTCAGAACCAAGCAGAGCACATATTTCCGCTTTGGTCTATTTTACCATTCCTGTAATCTCCCAGTTTTAACAATCACACTGTCAGAGATCCTGTTTAATATTTTGCATGAACACTCCAATGGATGTACGTTTCTCAAGTAGAAAAAAGACAATCTTTTAAAGAGATATTTTAGTCATTATTCAGTTCTAACTCAGGATTCATTTTGTTAAAAAGACCAGAAAATCTGGTTTTGCGATGCTGGTAGCTTCTGTTTTGCAGGTACAGACTGACAGTGAAATGGCATTAACGCACTCATTTATAAACACACAAATGACTATGTGCTCTTGTGGTAAATGGAGCAGTGAATGAGACTCGTCATGCAGTTGGTGGGGTATGAAAAAGCACTCGTTGACCTTGACTCTTTTAGTGAGATCATCACACTTTTCTCAGCAATCCATCCAGGTCTTTGAGGCTAGACTGCTGCACTGATCTCCGTAGCTAACTGCTCAAACTTTCTTCTCAGTGCCTATCTGGAGAGCCATAAAGCCCCCTGAGGGGCTCCCTCTTCCTGTATACCTTCTGTATTAATATTGCCAGTGCGACAGCTGATAATCTAAAGGCAAATATTCTGACCTTTTACAACATTCCTCTAGCTTTCCCCTGGTTTTCCAGCCTTTTTCATCTGATTCCATCCCTCCTGCACCCAAAATACACTTTCCCTTCAAGAGTTTTATCGTATAGCACAGTTAGTACCTGAACAGATGAACTGCAATTGGTGATAAGCTCCACCAGCTTTTGGAGCACTGTATACAATTCTGGTCACCCTGCTATAGAAAAGATATTATTAAATTGGAAAGGGTGCAGAACAGATTTACAAGGCCGTTACTAGGACTAGACTGTTTGAGTTATAGGCAGAGGCTGGATAGGCTGCAACTTTTTCCCTGTAGCATAGGAGGCTGAGGGGTGACCTTATAAAAATCAAGACGGGCATAGACAAGGTGAATAACAAAAGCCTTTTTCTCAGGATATGGGAATTCAAAACTAGAGGGCATAAAGATGTAAAAGGGATTTAAGGAGCAACTTTTTGACACAGGAGGTGGTGCACGTATGGAATGAGCTGCCAGATGAAGTCGTAGATGCAAGTATAGTTACAACATTTAAAAGCCATTTGGACAGGTACACGAATAGGAAAACTTTGGTGGGATATAGGCCGAACGCAAGCAAATTGGACTAGATCGGAAACCTAGTAAAAACCGAAAGAGCTGCGGATGCTGGAAATTAGGAACAAAAACAGAAGTTGTTGGAAAAGCTCTGCAGATCTGGCAGCATCTGTGAAGAAAAAACATTCAAGTTAAGTTTTGGGTCTGCTTCTGAGGAAGGGTCACTGGACAGGAAAGGTTAACCCCGATTTTTTCCCCGCAAATGCTCTTAAATCGGAAACTTGTCGACATGCACGAGTTGGGCTGAAGGGTCTGTGCTGTATGAACCTACGACTGTTCTTGGAAGAGCTATTAGGTTCATTAGCAGCTGCAGTTCTATTTGCAAGCAGAGTCCTAATTTCTGTGCAGCTAGGCTGTAATGTATACTAATTATTTTAGTTTCTTTTAAAATTTATTTTGTGGGATCTGTGTGTCACTAACCGGCCAGCATTTATTGCCCATCCTCGTTGCCTTTGAGAAGGTGAGCTGCCTTCTTGAACTGCTGCAGTCCACCTGCTGTGGATTGACCCACAATGTCATTAGGGAGGGAATTCCAGGATTATTTTCCCCAGTGATCTGTACTGTTCTTTGCAATTTTACAAAAGCCCTTTCTTTTAATTTTATGCTGTCACTTATCTCTTTAAATGTCCATAGCTGATATTTTTTCTCTAAGAGGTGGAGCTTTTCCTTCTCATGGGTACAAACTGTTCTTTACAGCATTAACTGTTTCTTTGAAAACTCTTCACTGTTTCTTAGTTGTTTTGCCCATTAGCAGAGCTTCCCAGTTTACAATGGACAATCCTTGCCATAACGTTTTACGGTCTGCCTTACTTAAATCCAAAATACTGGTATCTGATCTTTGCTTGTCTGTTACAAATGCTACAAGATATTCAACCATGTTATGATCACTATTCGACAAATGCTCATGAACAATTAGATCACTAGACAAGTCACGTTCATTGTTCATTACTAGATCAAATATTACTTATCCCCTTGTCACATCAAAGATAAATTGCCATAGAAAGCTATCCAGGACACACTTGAGAAATTCACAATCTTTCTGGCAGGTGCTTGTCTCTCCCAGTAAGATTAATATCCCCCATTAACACTCCTCTGCTTTTGCTACATAGTTGTCTAAGTTCAGCATTTCTGAGTTCCTACCAAGTGGTCCATATATGACAGCTTTTGTAGTTTTAGTTCCTTTATGGTTCTTCAATTCCACCAGTACAGACATGCTGAATGATTATTCTTCCTTCAGTATTCATAGCAGTAAAGGAGGATAACTTACCAGAAGTCTCAAAGAAATTAACAGAGGATCAGGGACAGGGTCTAAATAAAATTAGCTTAAATAACTCAAGTGAGGCTAGTAGCTCTTACCAGGAACTTTTCCCCTCATTACATCCTCCTTTTCCGTAGAAATTATTCCATTTCTAATCAGTAATGCTTCTCCACTCCCTCAGCTGTTTTCTGTATCCTTCCTGTAAATCTTATAACCTGGTATGTTTCATTCCCGGACCTGATCAGGCTTATAAATGATCAATTGCACTGTATGGTTATTCATAAGATTTCTGTTTCTCTGAATTGTTTGCATTAGAAATAAACTTAGCTAGTGATTTAGCCTGTTGAAATTCCCATTATTTCCACCTTCTGGCATAAGGGAAGATGAGCTGAGCATCACATTTGTTCACCAGGGGGTAATTTACCACATCAAGAGGTAACATTTAGCCTTGAGTTATGGTGCCTCTCTGTGACAAGAGCAAAAGCTGCAAGCTTCAAGCTACACCAAGGATACTGACATAAATGCATTAAGTAGCCGTATGGTAATCTATACACAGCATAGATGTAACATGCTGCTTCTTGGTTAGGTTTGAAATATGAATTTCCTGGTTAACAGCATGCACATGCAATAGTTTGCATTGAGGTGTGTGCAAGGTAGATCATACTGTAAGGATTTTTAAAAGATCCATTTGCCATGCATTTCAAGGAGAAACTATTTATCATGAATGGATATTAAGAAAGGGTAAAAATTCCATCTGTAATGAAGGTTCATACAAATAAATCAGATCTTTTGGCTTTTATAGCAGAAAGTAACACATACAAATGTATTCATAACTAATTAACATGCAACACTAATCTCCAAGAAATATCAGAACAATTTCTTACACCTTCCTCTCTATTGGGGATTGCATCTATTACACAGAGTAGTCCTGCATAACAAAGTTTTCTGTAGTATGGAAGTGTTGCTATGGATACACCAAACTAAAGGACACAAACCTTTCACCTCTGACAGAGAAGTAGGTAATGCAACATGCTAATTAATTTTATGCTCTTAGCATGATTAATTTTGTGTGCTTTCACGCTGTTATATGAATGCAAAGTGCAAAGAATTTCAACCGCGGAAAGTGAATGTTAATATTAATAAGTCTGACATTTGGGGGAATTAGTAAACTAGAAAACTTATGATGTGAAAGATTCTGTTCAATTCTGCTGGTTTCAGTTCAAATAATCTGCATAATTCTTATGATTCCAAAAATAAATCAAATTTTCTTCTGAAAGGAATTATAGAATTATTTTCTTGAAGCATTTAATTCATTAGGGATTGCTATCAGAAACACTTTATTGTATGATACTGTCTTCTGTACACTCACAGTAATAGGTATTCCATGAAACTTGTAAAAAGCATTGTGTTGTTGAAAAGAGACATGTATTGCTAAAGATTTTCATTTTGCACTCAACAGGACAAACTCATGAATACCAAATTCAAACAGTCACACCATGCTGACATTTCTACCCTCAGTTTATTGCACTGTTGTGAAGCTTGACTTAAGTTTGAGAAACAGCATTTCAATTTTCAATTAGGCATTTTGTAGCCTTCCAGACTCGAAGTTGATATCGACAATTTCAGCCCATAACCTTTATTCTACCTTGTTCTTTTCTCTTTTCTAGTTTTACTTCTTCTTCTTTCAGACTTAAGCAGCATCTGCTTGAGGCATTTTTTTTATTATTTATTTAGGGATGTGGGCATGCTGTCTCGGCCAGCATTTATTGCCCATTCCTTATCGCCCAGAAGGCAATTGTTGTGAATCTGGAGCAACATGTAGGCCAGGTAAGAGCAGCAGTGCCTTTCTCTAGAGCAGATTAGTGAACAAGATGGGTTTTTCCAACAATCGTTAATATTTTATGTGGTCACGGTCTGTCATAGGTCTTCTATTCATCCTTTTCCCAACCATCCTTTATTCAAACCAGTTTAAGTCTACCTTTTCCCAATTCTAATGAAATGTCACAGTCCTGAAATGTCAGTGCTGTTTCTCTCCACAAATACTGCTACAATCTGCTGAGTATTTCCAGTACTTTCTGCTTTTATTTCAGATTTCCAGCAATTCCCGCATTTTGCTTCTCATTTCTCTTTGAAAGTTGCAGTGGTCAAGTAGCAAAGATTTTAACTGTGTTGCAGAGGTACTTTGTTGGTAAAAAAGGTGGAAATCCCTAAAAAGCAAATGGTTCCCCATCCAAACATGTTATTTCTGATTTTCATGAAGAGATGATGGAGGGACAGGCCAGGATTCGTGCATGCGCAGTTCCTTCATGTGGCTGGCCATTTAAATAATCCGCTGTCTCTATCTAAATACCAATTTAGTAACCTCATGGTCAAGAAACCCTGAATGTGCACAGCAGATCAGTGCAGAGTGGTTTCAATGGAGTTATTACATATTTCCAGGGCCCCTTTTGGAGACATGTAGCACCCCTGTAGTCAAGCATCCTTGGGGTAGTCACCTGGTCTTAAGGGGTGTGTCATATACCCTGGAGAGATCAGATACCTTTAGGAATTCAAAACAAAGAGATGAATGTACCTGGAAAGCACATAAGTTGTCAATGCCGTTAAAGCTGTCAAAGAATTGTCAAAACTGTCAAACAATATAGAAAACAAGTATTGTTTTTCTTTCTCCCTGGTCGCTGTTAGAGACTGAAACAGACATTCCCAACCTTGATCAGAGATAGTAAGAACTGCTGATGCTGGAGTCAGAGTTAACACAGTGTGGAGCTGGAGGAACGCAGCAGATCAGGCAGCATCAGAGGAACAGGAGAGTTGATGTTTTGAGTCAGGACTCTTCTTCAGAAATGGGTCTTCTTCAAAAATTTCTGAAGAAGGATCCTGACCTGAAACATCAACTCTCCTACTCCTCTGATGCTGCCTGGCCTGTTGTGTTCCTCCAGCTCAACACTGTGTTATCTATTCCCAACCTTGATGTTCTATTTGACTCTAAATTGAGGTTCCAATGATATGTCCGCTCTATCATCTGGACTGCCAACGTCATCACCCATCTCTAAATACACCTCTGCTCATCTGCTGTAAAAACCCACATCTCATCTCTGCTACTTCTAGACTCAACAATTCCAATGCTGTCTTGCCACCTTGCACAAATTTCATGTCATTCAAAAACACACACCATTATTCATATCCCGATGACCAACACCAGCTCCTGACACGACAATGTTTCATTTTAAAATTCTTAATCTTTATTTTCCAATCCCTCCCTGACCTCACCTCTTCCCATTTCCATAATCACCTTTGGCTCGATTACCTACAACCATTTGGCAGTTCTGGCATTTTACACATTTTTGATTTTAACTGCTTTCCATCATGGCTCTGGAATTTCCTCCTCAAACCGTTCCACCTTTCACTCCTCCTTTAGGACACACTTTAAAATGTGCCTCTTTGTCAAACCTTTCAATCACCTGTCTTAATATTTCTTGCAGTAATCCGTGAGAAATTTTGTTTAACCATGCTCCTGTGAAGCACCTCTGGATGTTTTACTATGTTAAAGATGATGTACGAATGCAAATTGTCGTTAATCTTCTCAGCAACTATCACAAATGCACACACTGAGCTTTGGTAACATCACTGAAGGTGTAATTCAATGGAAGCAAAGCTTGAAATTTCTTACTTGAAGTAAAATTGTTATATCTTGTTCTGTTGTCTTTTCTTGGGAATGGTGGAACAGACTTCTCTCAGACATTGTGTTCCCAAGCCAAGCTGACAACGGCATCATTGCCACTAGAGACATCAACAACTACACAAAGGCTAAAGATTCTGAGGAACCGATTCCCTTTGCGTTTTAAGCAGTGTAGGAGCATCTGTTCTGAATACTTAAATTGCTGCTGTTGGGACGTGAACTCAGGCCTTAGAAATCGCTTCCTGATTGATGCAGCCTTGGGAAAGCACACAGAAGTACAAGGTAGTTCTGAGGCAGATTAGCAGCCAATATAAGGGTTTTCCTAAATGGAACAGACGCAATGAAGGAATGGTTCAGGTGACAGTCAAGGTAATGGGTATATCAATGAAAGATCAGTATGTATGATGCTAATACAACTTTATATCTTCCTTCATTGATTCAGTTTTTTTTCAGTCAAGCTGGATCTGGAGAAGTATTGTCAGACAGAATTCTTGAAGCTGTCCCTTGCAAATTATTTTATGTAACATTGCAAAATAACATGGCGCTTCAGTTGAAAAGCTGTTCATCATCAAACCTTTGTAACTAGCCATGATTCCAACAGCAGTATACTGAAATTGTTTAATTGACATTTTCAGTACCATGCGACAAAGGAGCAACTTCCCTAAAAAACAATTTGGTATTGAATATAAAATGATCAGGTTATAAACAGAGCTGGATGCTGCTGAGATTACTCAGTATTGGCCCTTGAATAATTGTTAGGCAGTTATGGCTCAAACTAAAGTACAGAAATATATTGCTAAACCTTTGAACTCAGAGCCCTAATAGTCACTAAAGTTTAGAAGTTGCCGCATGACAAGAGGATAAGATCCCAATAGGCTTGAGAATAATGATAGATAATCATAGAATCCCTACAGTGTGGAAGCAGACTCAGCCCATTGAGTCCACACTGACCTTCCGAAGAACATCCCACCCAGACCCACATCCCCACCCTATCCCTGTAATCCTGCATTTACCATTGCTAATCCACCCAGTCTGTGCATCCCTGGACACTATGGGCAATTTAGCATGGCCAGTCCAGCTAACATGCACATCTTTGGATTGTGAGAGGAAACCAGAGCACCCAGAGGAAGCCCTAAGATCTGCTTTCCTTACACACACCACAATTGTCCCACTCTCGGTCCCCAAAGTTTCTACATTCATTGTTCATTGCATAGAATAAATCAGAGACAATTTATTCTATCCCTAATCTGTTCACCTTCAATGGATTTATTGAAACCATTTGGCAGAACTCCTGCAGTGTTACCTCCAGGCTCTTCATTTTGTCAATTGTAATATTTAGCACTATGCTAATAAGTGTATCTAATACATTAGAAGCACAGAACATAGAAAATGAGTATTCCTAGCCTGCTGATGAGAATGTAATCAGTGGCTGTGCACATTTATATTATTGCTAATGTAAAAGTAAATGATCACCTGTGAATCAATGAGTAGGTTTTTTAATTGGAAAATTCCACTTTCGTAGCACCTATTTCTCTGTCATCAGTAAAAGCTTTATAATGTAAATTATGAATACTTGATCCAGTATTTGAATAGCTTTGTGCACACTGAGCTGAGCTTACACATAATAATTGCCAAAATGTTTTAGTTTCCTGACGGTATTTTTTTTATTGGGCCTGGAGAGGTTGGGGTAGCTGACAATGTAGATGATCCTTAAGATAAGCCATGCCGTTAATGTGGCTGCTAGACGTGTGTTAGTGTTCTAGTTAGAGGTTGCAGTACCTGTGCTCTTACTGTCACGTATAGTGTATTAATAAACATTGGTGGACAGTAACCTGGACATCTTGTTAATCTTATCCAAAGACCCAAAGAAGCCACGATAAAATACGTTACATCAGAGGCTCAGTGAATTCTACACAATTGGCTTCTTCATCACATGGCCAGCCATCTCCACATTTAGCAGGATGCCAGACAGCATTGCTCTGGGAGCAGGTGGTGCAGCAAGCCTACTCCTCTTAAGGGCCGTTTGATCCTTTTAAAGCGGAAGCCATGGTGAATAACGTCTGTGCAACCTAAGAGATGGAACATGGAGAAATGGAACATGTGCAGAGAGTGGTTTCCAGGGTGATGGATGCATTGCTGAAGACATTTGTGGTGAAAGTGGGACATAAGAAAGACACCAGGGCTTTACAGGGGACCAACCTCAGAAGGGAATTCGACCAGGTGACCAGGAAGGTGAACTTCTGGTGTTTAGTCCTGAGGCCTTAATAGGAGCACCACAGGAGGTCCAATCACCTCACATGATCAGTTAAAGTCAGTGAATGCATCTTCATATGACATCTCCCACTCACAAGCCAGCCCCTTGTCCTGCTCAAGGCACCTACCCCTTATAGAATCATAGAATTCGCACAGTGTGGAAGAAGTCCATTCAGCCCATCGGGTCCACTCTGAACATCTGAAGAGCATCTTACTCAAACCCAGCCCTCTTCCTTATACCTGTAACACTGTATTTCCTATGGCTAATCCGCCTAGCCTGCACATTCCCGGACATTAGGGGCAATTTAGCATGACCAACCCATCTAACCTGCGCATCCACGTAACCTGCCTCCACGTACATCCAGCTATTCAACAATATGAGGTATATCATCCAATCCCAAGCCATATAAAATCACCAGCATTTCACCTTCTCTTTTCAGGACATTTTGGCACACAATAGGAGGGAATAGTTTAATCCCAGTGGGAGACAAGGCTGTTTTGCTTGTAACATGTAAACATCCTGGCAAGACCAGCAGTTATTGGCCATCTGTAAGAAGGTGGTTGAGTAATTATAGGCACCATGCTGTTTGCAATGGAATTCTAGAGTTTGGTCGAATGACAATAAAGGAACAGGCCTACTCATTCCAATTCAGGATATCATGTGGCTTGAAGGAGAGCATGCACATTGTAGTGGTAGTGACCTGCTACTGTTGTTGTTTTAGACGGTAGAAGTTGAAATAAGATCACTTCATCTTGTGGAAGATGCTATCACAGGGGCCAGAATAAGTTGCAACTGTGCATTCTACATACGGTGCGCACATTGTTTTTCTTTTATTCTTAAATGGGATTTAAGCATTGTTGGTAAGACCAGCAGTTGTCAGCTGATGCCAGCTGGAGCTCCCTCTAAATTTCATTCCAGTTATAGACGACTCCTTTGTCTGAATGCAGCAACTTCTAGAAGTGGTAGTCGATGTCATGATGGGCATGCCAATGTCAATGCCCAGTTGACATGCGCAGAACCTTGGAGTAATTGCGAAGGAACATTTCTTCTTCTGGTTTTGGGAGAGCAGGGTGCCTGGGGAGCACCCCATCAACTAGGACCTCCAGACCCTGGTCACAAAATAGGATTCCAATTTTCCATTATCTGCCATGTCCATGGCGAACATCAGCAGACATGTAGGGCAGCTTGGGTATGACAGTGCTGGTCCAAGTGCCAGGATATCCTGCCAGTGCTGAGTTGTGCTGTCACAGCCAGTGGTAGAATGGGGCTAGAATCATATGGGGGGAGTGGGGGTCACGGGGTGGGGTAAGTAGTTACTGAGGTGAGTTTAGTAAATGTGGTGAGAAAATGGGCAGCGCGGTGACTCAATGCTTAGCATTGCTGCCTCACAGCACCGGGGACCTGATTCAATTACACATTTTGCTTGAATATCTGACTGGAGTTTGCACATGTTCCCCGTGTCAGAGTGGGTTTCCTCTGAGTGCTCCAGTTTTGCTCCCACAGTCCAAAAACGTGCACGTTAGGTGGACTAGCCATTCTAAATTTCCCATAGTGTCCAGGGATGTGCAGGCTAAATAGATTAGCCATGGGAATTGCAGTGTTACAGGGTTGCGGGGTGGGTCCGGGTGGGATGGTCTTCAGAGGGTCGGTGTGGACTTGATGGGCCAAATGGCTTGATTCCACACTGTAAGGATTCTATGATTCTAAAACCTGCTTAGTTTTCCAGTGAGAAATACTTCATGAAACTCACTGAAACCGACACTTAGAGAAAATAGAAAAATCACAACATTTAGCCATAAATGTTTAACTTGGTTTGCTTTGTCCTGGAAAGTGTTAAGCTTCTTGAGTGTTTCTGGACATAGACAGACACGTGGAGAGTACCCAAGCACACGTTTCACTAAGTTCCCTGAAAGATGGTGGACAAGCAGTGGGGAGACAGGAGATGAGTCAGTCGCTCACCACACAATTCCTAGTCTCTGACCTACTGTTGTCACCAGAGTATTTACATGGTTGTGGTCTGGTTCAGTTCCTGGTCAACTATAACCTCCAGAATGTTGGTAGTGAAGATTCAGTAATAGTAGTGTCATTGAATGTCAAGGGGAAGATTGTTAAATTATCCCTTATTGAAGATGGTCATCCTCTGAACCTAATGTGCCGTAAAGGGCCCTCGGGATAACGTCCTCTTCCTATATCCTATGCTCTTTTAATCCATGGTTGAAGGCCCAATGGCTCATCCCTGCCTCTGAGCCAGAAGGTCTACATTCTAATCCAACTCCAAGGCTTGATGCCCAGTGAAGATATGTTCATAATGTGGCTGCATGTGTAAAAATCTGTAAATCATTCCAATATGTACTAGAGATCGGTGGTAAGAATGGGAAAGAGTTCTGGCCAGCCAGTGATGAAGAAAGCTTGGAGCTTCTATCATCACTATCAATAGCTCTGAGAGTACAACATGCTTGTAAAAGTGTACATTGCCACAGCAACTCGCTCCTTGAGAGGCTGATTGGCTGAAAGGCAGTGTGTGTCAGATTGATAAGAACAACACGGGCTTCAATTTCCATTCCAGCTGGGGTCAATTCAGGACCTACCGCTTCACTCTATCCTTGGGGGAAATTATGCCACAGTGGGATGGACCTGCCTTCAGACAGAGAACTGGAGAAGAATCTGTGTGTACAACCATATTGCTCTGCACAACTGGCAAAAAAGAATGGCTTCCATTGATGTGGCTTTTCTTGGGGCTGTTCCAATCTCTTTACAACCTGTGAAGTACTGTTTGAAGTTTTGACACTGTTGTTATATAGACTATTACACGCAGTTAAGTTTCAATAAACAGCAACGCGAGACAATTTACAAGAAACCCTATTACTTGCTAAAGTAACATTGGATGGAATCTTCCCTGCCCATGAACACTATGGGTATTGTGGAAAAAATTGGAAGAATCACGTGAGATGCCAGTGAGGAACTTTCTGATATTGAGAGCAAAAAATCCCATTTTCCGATCAAATGTTGAACGGAAAGAGGAGATTCTCCATTGTGAGAGATATGAGGTCTATTAGCGTGCATTACCTTCCTTATCATTACACCATCTAACTTTATTGAAGTACATTTTCTCTTTCTGCCACCTGCTGGATAGAAACTAGACAGTGAAATGAACGTCAGCACAGGTACCTGGTGACTCACTCCTCTGGCCTTCGATCAGCCACCAACATCTCAGAGCACAATCCACAGGAGGTGAGTGCACATAGGGCCCTGTTCACCAGGACCTCCAGGTCCCTACTAGAAAAGTGTGGTACCAATTTTCTTCTGTCTGACATGTCTAGGATAATGAACAGGAAAGATACAGACTGACAGCACTTGACCAAGTACATGGTTGGGCTTTAAAGTTGGCTGTGGCACCTGGAAACCCAGGAGAACCTGTCGTGGGCATTACTTCTCCCTGGTGCAGGTGAGAGAATAAAGCTGGATCTGCTCTAAAGCGTATTCCGTCAATGCAAATTGGCTATAACGAAACTGATGAATGGAGGGACGCTATTTCTAAAACATGAACTTTTGTTGGCTATCATGCGATCCCATCGGTGGGTGGAGGGGTACGCATTGACGTCACAAGATCGTTTCGCAGGCTATGTCCTGAGTATGCGCAGTGTTAGTGCCAAAAGGGTGTCTGCACCAGTATCATGGATCATCTTGCTTTCTGTGAGAGGTACAGTACTCCGTTTTTTGTTTGGAGAATTCTGCTGTGTTACCCGCAAAAATGAGAGGACAAAATGACCTGAATGTTAGCAAGAAATGTCCTGGTAATGAAATTGCGGGTGGTGAATGTAAAAGCAAGGCTCTAATACAGGGAGGGAAGCTAGATGTTATAAAGTGTTTTGAGCATAATGAGAGAACGTGTGATATGGCTCGCATAACAGGAATAAAGGAATCTACCTTACACACCGTTAGAGACAACGCAGAAAAGATTAAAGCAAGCTGTATTTGCTGGGACAAGTCTGAGTGCTAGCAAATCTGAGAGGTCACGGACAAAGGGACTTGACGAGATGGAGCAGCTTCCAAGTGTGTGTGGATAGAAGATCACGATAAAGCAATCTGGGACCACCCTGCTCACCATAAAAGAGAAAGCCTAATCAATTTTTTGAAGATCTAACAAAAAAAGCTGAAAATCCTGCAGATGTGCCTGCCTTTAGTGCTAGCAGTGGCTGGCTTGCTGGTTTTAAGAACTGCTATGCTTTTCATAACGTAAAGTCATGTGACAACGAGAAGCATGCAATGGCATTTCCTCCCATAGTAAAAAGTTAATTGACAAAGATTACAACTTAGATCAGATTTTTGATTTGGATGAGACAGACTTACACTGGAATTGAATGCCATCAAGAACCTACATTTCTACGAATGAAGCACACGACCCAGGCTTTAAGGTGGCGAAGGATTGTATGACTATGCTGCTGAGTGCCAATGCCAGTGGAGACTTAAAGCTTAAGCCTGTGGTGCTGTACCACCCTGCCAGCCTGCGAGCCTTGAAAGGTTACTTTCAGTCTACTCTAGGTGTCTACTTTAGGTCAAGCAAAGGAGATTGGATGATGGGGTAAATTTTTTTCTGAGCTTATTGTTGATGTTTTGGAAGATGTTTTTAGAAAGTATTGCAGGAAAAAAAGTCTGGATTTCAAGATTGTCCTCATCCTGGATAACATACCAAGCCATTCTCCAACCATTGGTGAGCTTTCTGAAAACGTCAAAGTGCTATTTCTACACCCCCCACCCCCCGCCCCCCCACCGACCAGGGTGCAATAGCAGCTTTTAAAGCTTATTATTTAAGGTACAAATTTAAGAGGCTGTTTGAAGCCACTGATGGGGATAAGGACAGTGTTCTTCAATTTTGGAAGAGCTTTAACATCAAGAACATTGTGTTGATTTTGCAAAGTAAGTTGAATTTGAAGAAGTGGAGATTGAGGACGTTGAAGACCTACTTGAGTCCCAATGTGAAGGTTTCTCTACAGCTGATCTACAGCAACTTGTCGCTGAGGGGCAAGTGGAAGCTGGAGATGAAGAAGATGAAGTCCAGGATGCAGCATCATGAGAGCTTTCCATTTCTGTTTTGTCTTCTGTCCTGAGGGAAATTGAGAAGCAGTTGCAGCTTTTGGAGGACAATGATTACAATGCAGAACGCAGCAGGGTAGCACATTGTGGAATACAAACTTATTTGGCACCACTTGAAACAGCTTCTTCATGAAAGAAGAAAAAGAGTAAAGCAGCAAAAACTGGATGTCTTTTTAAGTCAACCCCCAAGAAACAGTCAGGCAATGAACCACAGCCATCCACTGCTGGATTAATTATTTTTCACCCTAACCCTGCAACCACAACTGCACCTGAAGGTGATGATGATGATTATGACGACGACCTTCAGCCCCTGCATTAACAATAGGGCAACCTCAAAACTTCCTCCTCATGAAGTCATCTTAACATTTGTTTCAAGATAGGGCATTAGATTTACTTTTATTTCATTCTTAGATATGAATTAAACATTTATTCAAACTATGCTATCCTTTGTGTTAGGTTTTTGAGTGATTCTTGAGTGATTTCGAGTGATATTTTTTGGTGGTCTACCCCTAACCCTGCTTTTCACATGGGCCCCATTATTTCCAAAGTGTAATTTTCTGTAATGCGATGTTGCACAGGGACACAACTATCACGTTATAGCAGATACAGCTGTATGATGAGCTAGGGCAAAGGTAATTAGGAGAATCTGGGAAGATAACACAAGGAACCTGCTGGGAGAAAGCCCCCATGTAACTCACCAAAACTGGCACTTAGCCAATTTCTAATCCAGCCCATAGTGTTTGAATGTAGAGTTGAACCTAGAGATGGCTCTACTCTTGCTTTGTCTTCTGTTGCAAATAGAAAGGACTGTGAATCATTCACGCATTCAACTACTTTGACCACCCACATGCAGACAATCTGCTTCATGCTGAAGCTTTTTAGAGTGGGATTTCAGAACTGGTGGCCAAAATGGAAACAAACAAGGAATGATTTGGGGTGACATGTTAGTAGTCTGTTGTAAATAGGACTGAAATAAATCAAAAGGGAGAGTCAGATATCCAATCTCAAACGTTATACAGAATATATGAAGGTCAAAGAAGGAAGTTGGGTGCATGAAATGGAAGCCAGTTATTGTTTAAAAAAACTTTAAACTGTGGTTATTACAGATAACACAACTCTGGATTGCTGAACATGGGAGAAAATCGATTTGCAAGCATATTAAAAATAAACAAAGGAGGCCCAATTTGGGACGAATTGATTAAGAGTCATCTTAAATGACAAGTTATGGACTGTGCAGAAATAAACAAGAATATAATGTGCTGAGTGTACAGATGTTGCACTGTAACTTTACTATTGGAAATCTTAAGATATCCCATGAATTATGCATCAAGCAGCAATCCAGTATTCAAGATTTAAGATCAGATGGGCATTCTGACTGACAGTGGCTGTGAGGAAAGTAATTGTTCGACACGACAGGACAGAAAAATGCTCCATTGGCTACCACAGCAAAACTAAGGATGTTCACTGAGCATTATTTGAAACGGTGGAGTAAAATTTATCACGGGTTCTTCCACTCTTCCACTGTTACTTTGCAGATGTTCCTAGAAAACTGACAGAAATATTCAAAATGGGCCATTTCATGCTGTTTTCCTGGTATATGCACCAATCTTTTGTTGAAAGATCAGACAGACTACATGGAAGTCCTAGTCTAATGGCTTGGATCACTCAGAGTAAACCCTGCAGTATACCCCAGTTAAGATATTGAAGGCATTCATACTGTGTTACATGCCTTCATTGGTCAGAGTATTGGGTATGGGAGCTGGGATGCTATGTTGTGGCTATACGAGACATGGGCGAGGCCACTTTTAGAATACTGCGTACAATTCTGGTCACCCTTCCATAAGAAAGATGATGTTAAACTTGAGGGGCAGCAGGAAAGATTTATAAGGGTTTGCCAGGGCTGGAGGGTTTGAGCTATATGGAGAAGATAAATAAGCTGGGGCTTACGTCCCTGGAGCTGGAGGCTGAGGGATGACCTGAAAGAGGTTTATAAAATCATGAGGAGCATGGATAGAATGGGTAGCCAAGGTCTTTTTCCGAGGGTGGGAGTGCAAAACTAGAGAGCAGAGGATTAAGGCGAGAGGGGAAAGATTTTAAATAGGACCTGAGGGGTACATTTTTCATGCAGAGGGTGGTGCATGTATCGAACAAGCTGCCGGAGAAAAGTGGTAGAGACAGGTACATTTACAACATTTAAAAGCCATCTAGTGTGTATGTGAAAAGGAATGGTTTAGAGGGATATGGGCCTAATGCTAGAAGATGAGACTAGGTCAGATTGGGATGTTTGGTTGGCACAGACGAGTTGGAACAAAAGGTCTGTTTCCATGCTGTATGACTCTATGACTCGATAACACAATTGAGAGTCATCAACATACAGGTCACTGGTAAAGTAAGACACCTAGGGGGCTGAACAAGTTGAACTAAAAAACAGAGGGTGTGACAAATGAGGAGGAGTCAGACAGGCAATACTAATAACAATTAACTGGCACACTTTTCAGCTAAACTCCAATGATATCAATTTTCAAATATCACAGAAACATTGAGTGTTGTCTTTCTACTTGTTCCCTGCAGTGTTGCAACTTGTAGGTTCTTTTGCTGCTGATGATGTTTGCTTGGCAATGTGATAGTAACACAGGAAGGTTATTCCTTCATCTGGTTCACGCTTTCAAACCAACCGATAGACTCCTTACTCCAGTTCAACATGAATTGCTAGAATAGGAACTGATCAGCTAGGATGTTATCAGATTTTATAGACATATAGAAAGCATAAGAAGATGGCTTAGTGGCACAGTGGTTCGCACTGCTGCCTCACAGTGCCAGGGACCTGGGTTCAATTCCAAGCTTGGGTGACAGTCTGTGTGGCGTTTGCACATTCTCCCTGCGTCTGCATGGCTTTCTGCTGGGTGTTCCAGCTTTTGCTGCAGGCCAAAGATGTGCAGGTTAGGTGGTTCGGCCATGCTAAATTGTCTCATGGTGTCTAGGGATGTGTAGTCTAGGTGGCTTAGCCATGGTGGTTGCTGGGATTGGGTGAGATACACTTCAGCAGGTTGGTGTGGACTCGATGGGCCAAATGGCCTCCTTCTGCACTGTAGGGATTCTATGATTTACAAAATAGCAGGAAAGAGACAAACAAAGAAATCCTACAAATGATGAAGTGGTGTGTGAGTTAATAAAAGTAGAAGCTCCCACTGCATGGAAGCAGGTCATTCAGCCCACACCAACCTTTCGAACAGCATCCCACCCAAACCCACCCCCCCTATCCTATAACCTTGCATTTCTACATCACTGGACACTATGGGTAATTTACCACAGCCAACCCACCTAACCCGCACATCTTTGGACTGTGGGAGAAAACCCACACAGACATACTGGGGAGAACGTGAAAACTCCACACAGGCGGTCACTCAAAAATGGAATTGAACCCAGGTCCCTGGCACTGTGAGGCAGCAATGTTAGCTGCTGAGCTACCGTGGGCAACACAGTGGCTCAGTGGTTAGCACTGCTGCCTCACAGGGCCAGGAACCTGGGTTCAATTTCAGCCTTGGGTAACTGTCTGTGTGGATTTTGCATGTTCTCCCAGCATCTGCGTGGGTTTCCTGCAGGTGCTTCAGTTTCCTCCCACAGTCCAAAATGTGCAGATTAGGTGGATTGGCCATGCTAAATTACCCATAGTGAGCAGGGATGTATAGGCTAGGTGGGTTGGCCATGAGGAATTCAGGGTTACAGGTATAGAGTAAGGGATAGATCTGGGTGGGATGCTCTTCTGAGGATCGGTGTGGACTTGATGGGCTGAATGGCCTGCTACCACATTGTAGGGATTCTACAGGATTCTATGTGAAAAGTGAAACAAATCATACATTTGTTTAAAATTGTCAAAGTTTGAATCTAATAAATAGATAAAGTGATCCAGACAACTCATAATGCTAACTGATAGACAAGGAGGTCAAACTGAAAAGGTTAATGGAAATTAATGTGGAAAAGACAGTGGGACTTGATAGTACATATTCTTGACTGCTGAAGAAAACTGGAGAGTAACTAGCAGAGGTTATAAAAAGAGGGTCTGATTTTTAACTCATTCAAAACAGATTCTGAGACATAGAGTTAAAATCAGACATCTGTTCCCCCAGAGTACACTTCCCCCAACATGCTTCGTTATGAAAGAAGACTCAGAAGACTGGAGGATTGCAAATATAACATCTCTGTGTAAGGATGAGAGAGAGAAATATAGTAGCTGTGGACTGCTCAGCCTATCTGCAGTAAAAATGTTTTGCAATCCATTGTACAGAGTAAAAGAAATACTTAGAGAAAGAATAATTAATTAACAATTAAAGCATAGGTTCATAAAAGTCACCATATACTGGATGATAACCTAGGTATTGCAATGGATGTATACACACGTAATTTGGAAATATTTTAATAAAATGCATGCTGATAAAGTTGAAAAGTAAGATATCAGAAGTTATATTGTTACATGAGTAATAATCTAGTCTAAAAGAGAAAATAGTGAGTGACTGGGTGTTCAGACGACAGAATATAAACAGTATCTTACTGAACTGGACAAAAAAAACCTCGCTATGGCTCAATTCACTGAATATTAAACCAAAATAACTGCAGATGCTGGAAGTCCAAAACAAAAACAGAAATTGCTGGAAAATCTCAGGAGGTTTGGCAGCATCTGTAGAGAGAAATCAGAGTAAACATTCAGGTCTGGTGACCCTTCCTCTGAACTGATGGTGTCTAGGAAACAGTTATTTTTTTTAATGCAGAAGATTGGGTTGGGGGAGAGGTTAAGGAGTAAATGATTGGTGGGGATAGAGCTCAAAGACAGAGAATAACAGTTGGACAGAGAAGTGGATAATGATCGGCCTAGGAGAATGAATGGCTGCTAATGGGGACTATTTGTGGCTAACAATGGGTAATGTATAACAGCAGACCACGTGATAACAAAGCCTGCTGCGTGGGAGTTGGGGTAAGGACATGGGAGAAGATGCCTCAAGCCCGAAAATTGTTGAACTCGATATAGAGTCCAGAAGGCTATAGAGTTCCCAAACAAAAAATAAAATACTTTTCTTCCAACTTGCGCTGAACTTGGCTGGAGCACTTCAGCAAACCTGAGACAGAGATGTTTGCCAAGGAACACAGTGGGGTGTTGAAATATCAAGCAATTGGAAACTCAGGGTCCTTTTTTTATGGACAGAATGTAGGTGTTCTGCGAAAGGGGCATCCAGTCTGCAGGGTTCAATTCACTGAACTCTGTCAAACATACTTGACAGTCACATGCTTCACTTCACCCTCAAGCCAATAGTATTTTTGTGAACTCCACAATTGCATTTCACAGCTTACACATACTGCTAACAAACAGATAGTAGAAACCAACAGAGAAATACAACCATGCCTTTTTCTAACTCCCCTTGAAATGGTGGTGCCTGTTATTGTGAGAAGCACATTTGCTGAGACTATGTCCACTGAAAGGGATGAAGATGAGCCTATTCGGATCTCAAGTCCCCCTTCCCTCGTCTTACACCTCTAACATCCCTCCTGACAGGAGGCTGCTAATGGCGTAAGGTGCAATGTTTAGTTTATCCTCTCACCACAACCTTATTCTTGCCCCTTTCTCCTGTTGGATACCCAAGAACTGCAACCTGCCAGCAAATGGCAACAAAGCACGAAGGTAGGGACAATGAAACACGATCCCTTGATCTTGGATTTTCAACCATTGGACACTCTTGTGATGTAATGGTAGTGGCCCTACCTCTGGACCCAAAGGCCTGGGCTCAAATCTTGCCTGCTTCAGAGGTGTGTCATAACATCTCTGAACACATTGACTGGAAAATATTCATATTTGGAATCATTACAACACAAGATTTAGAAGATGGCACAAAAGTGGGATTTGGACATGATGTGATCCTGGGCATGTCCATGCAGCAGCCTGGGAAGGGACAGTAATAGCCATAGAGTATTACATCATGGAAAAAGGCTTTCAGCCAATCATGTGTGTGCTGGTCATCAACCATCTATTTATTATAAGCTCAGTTCCCAGCCCCCAGCCCATAGCCTTGTTATTGCATTTCCAGTTCATCTAAAACTTCTTAAATGGTGAAAGGATTCCCACCTCTACCACAATTTCAGGCAATAGTCAACATCTTCTGAGTGAAAATAATCCTCCTTAAAACATTCCTGCCCCTTATCTTAAATATCTGGCTCTTAGTAATTGATCCCTCTACTAAGAGGCAAAGTTTATCCCTATCTACCCTATCCATGCCCCTCATAATTTTGGAGACATAAGTCAGGTCCCCACCCTGCCTTCTTTGGCCCAGCGAAATCAAAAAAAGGGGAGGTCTTAGATGAGGGGTTTGTTGGGCCAAGCTGCAGAAGTAGGTTGGTAGTTGTCCTCATCCACATACAATGCAATGCAATGCTTGTCAGGAAAATTGTCTTCATTGTCAAGCACCAATGGTGTTGGAGGTAATGGATTGTCATGGACAGAGAATTGGCCAATGGACAGGAAACAGAGAGTGGGGATATGGGGATCTTTTACAGGTTAGTGTGTTCCACAGGGATCAGAGCTGGGGCTGCAACTGTTTGCATTGTACATTAATGACTTGGAGGAAGGAAGCAAAAGTACTGTAGCCAAATCTGCAGATGGCACAAATTTAGGTGGAAAGGCAGGTTGCAAGAGGGATACAAACAGTTTGTAGAGAAATATTAACAGTTAAGAAAGTGGGCAAATGGAGTATAATGTGGGAAAATGTGAAGTTGCTCATTTTGGAAGGAAGAACAAAGGAACAGTATTATTTAAATTGAGAAAAGTGCAGACGGCTGCAACAAAGGATTTGAGGGAGTTAGTGCACAAAACACGGGAAGCTAGCACACGTGCAGCAGGGATTCAGGAAGGCAAATGGAATGTTGGCCCCTATTTCAAAGGAATTGGAGGGAAGTCTTAGTGCAACTGTTCAAGGTACTGGTGAGACCAAAACTGGAATATTGTGGGCAGTTTTGGTCTCCTTATTTAAGGAAAGACATTCCATCGGAGTTAGTCAGAGAACATTCACTAAGATGATCCCTGGTATGGAAGGATTGTCTTTTGAGTAAAGGTTAAACAAATTGGGTCTCTACTCATCGAATTTAGAAGAATGAAAATGCTCTCTTTGAAACATACAGGATTCTTAAGGGACTTGAAAGGGTAAATGCCAAGAGGAAGTTTCGCCTCATGGGAAAGTCTAGGATCAGACGGTGCAGTCTCAGAATTAAGGGGTGCCAATTTAAGACAGAGATGAGGAAGAATTTCTTCTCTCAGAAGGTTGAGAGTTTTTAGAACTTCTTGCCACAGAGAGCTGCATTTATGCATATTTAAGGCTGAGATAGATTCTTGTTCAGGATGGAATCAAGGGTTATGGGGAAAGGGCAGGAAAGTGGACTTGAGGAGTATCAAATCACCTATGATCCTTTTGAATGGTAAAGCAGGCTTGAGGGAAGGCTTGAGTGGGCTCCTCCTGTTCCTATTTCTTTTAGTCCCATAGTCTTATTGTCAATAGACAAACTCAGGTCAACTTAGTACAGAGATTTGTGAAGAATTTTGAGCCCATACTTTGCAACATGTAACGGGTTGCCTCATCCATCGAGATACCTGCGGAGCTAACAAAGATGCTGCATCTGATGGCTAGTTTATGAGCTTCTATTGCCATGAAACCAGCATCTATCCAATATCTCAGTGCTGCAGCAGAAGCTCAGACTGCAATCCCAGCTTGTTGCAATGCAAATTCAGATAGTTGCCAAGTTATCTCTGGATATGAATATGCAAAGTAGCCTCCAGGGCTCCATAGCACCCCAGCAGTCTGCTCTTCAACAGATGCTCTCTAAAGATCCTCTGTGTATATTAACTGCCTATTAAGAGCTCTTCTCCCTCCAATTCTCCTTCTCCTGCTTCCTGTTCTAGAAACTATACTTTCTCTTAGCCTCTAGTCACTCTCTCAATCGTCCTCAATATCATGTCAGATGAGCAGCTAATTTGTGCTCAAGCCTTAAGGTCATCAAAAATATGCCTAAATACCAATAACAGTCCTTTCAGATTATTGAAACTTTAAACAAATGTAAAAAAGCACCTAGAATGCATAGAATTGCAGCAACAATCAGTAGAAATAACCTACAAGTAGTTGACGATCCCTTTCTATAGAGCTGATAGAGCATGACATGGAGTCACACAACATACCATCACACAACTGAAAGCTTGCTCAGTTATGGGAGTTTAAGAGAGGGTGTGAGCTGCAATGTGGAGTTCTGTAAAATCAGCAATACAAACTACTTGCGATCATGACATGCCCGTTCTGCATATGTCTGGCAAATATTAGGTGCATGCAAGTTAACCAATATGGTGCAGGGCATACCTTATCTCAGAAATGTGTGCTTACGCTGCCATTTTGCAGCTTTAAGAGATCTCGTAGTAATGGGCACTATTTTCAACGCTAAATATTAATCCCAGGGGCATTAGTTACGCAGATAGTTTTAAGGAATTTTAATTCTCTTCACTGAAATGGAAAGGATTAAGGAAAGATCTAATTGTAGTGTTTTGAGTTTTGATCAGACAAATAGGGAATACGTATTCCAACAGATTGGCCATTTAGTAAGGGGAAGATGTAAATGCAATACTGTCATCAAAAAGACATAAAAAATAGAAATTTGGAAATTTATCTTTCGGCATAATGTTAGCAAACATAGGCCAAGTGGGTAAGAGCTAAAATATTCTAACTAATTTATTAAACATTTTTTGATATTGAAGATACTTCCACATAGTAAAACAAAAAAATTGCACTATTACCACGTTGTAAGAAGTCATGTTCACGTCAAGATTAGAACTTCTGAACAGACATTAATGGACTAATAATTTACAAAGGCAGATATTATAATGTGCTCTGGGCAGCAAGCCAAACAGTCGGGAGATGATCAGGATTCTTATGAATGCAATAGTCTGTTTGAAAAAGATTGGAATATTAAGTTACAAACTGTGAGAAAAGCAATAATAGTGTCAGGCCGACGCACTTCGGAAGATTATATCATTTAGAAAGTGACTTAATGTTTAACGTGCTATGTATTCAGTAAACATAAAGCTGAATGCTGGCCAAGCAATTAAATTGTTTTTATTTTTAGTGCAATTTTATTTATAGAAACAGAACTGTCGCAATACACTGTAGAATTTTGAATGCAAAGCTGTGTTCCGTACAATTCAAGTTCATGTGATCACCTGCTCTCATTAAGAAAAATCACACAAAGAATTGGACCCCACATAAAAGAATTGTCCCCAACTGAATTCATCACACCCCATTGGGAGTTTCTGTTACTGTGCATATTTGTAGATTTTCAAGGGAATTGCAGACATTAATCTGGTTTGTTTGGTTAGAAGTACACAATGGTTTGCTTTTATTCACGTAGAATCCCTACAATGTGGAATCAGGCCCTTTGGCCCAACAAGTCCATACTGACCCTCGGAGCACCCCACCCAGATCCATCCCCTTATAACCCACCTAAGCTACACATCCCTGAACAATACAGGCAATTTAGCATGCATATCTTTGGACTGTGGGAGGAAACCCACTCAGACACAGGGAGAATGTGCAAACTCCACACAGTCACTCAAGGGTGGAATTGAACCTGGGTCCCTGGTGCTGTGAGGCAGCACTGCTAACCACTCGGCCACTGTGCCACCCCTAATTCTTTGACCGGATGTGGCTATCACAGACAATACCACCATGAATTGATCACCCTTATTTGCCTTTGAACAAAGTGGTTTGTCAGCCCATTTCAGAGGATGTATAAGAGTCAAAAATATTGTTGTGGGTCTGCAGTCACGTGCAGCCCAGACCAAGTAAGGATGGAAGATTTCATTTCCTAAAGGACTTTGTGCGCCAAATGTTTGATGTTTTTACAGTAAGTGATGATAGTTTGATCATCTCCATTACTGAGACTAACTCTATATTCTGAATTTCACAAATTGAATTAAAATTCCACTGTGGGATTCAAACATACATACTCAAATTAATAGCCTGACCCTGTGAGATTCTAATCCAGTGACCACTGTATTGACTTGAAATACCTATAATGTTCTTTATCTCTTCTAATTTACTAAGTAACTGACTGGTGTCCCACAAATCACAGCACTTCTTAGTAAAGAGATTTTCTTTTGAAGGACCACATTAAAGGCAGCATGAAATGGATGGTGGTGCATTAATGACCTTAAATTAGAAGAAATAGAAGAATGGAGCCATTGAACATGTGATATTCAGCCTGTCTAAGAGTGGTCTTCAGATTTCTGGTAGTTTGGGACCAGTTCTGGGAAGGTGGAATCTGTACAAGCTTTTCGGTCTATCCCTGAACAGGACCGGGATAAACATTCCTTGGAGGAAAATTTGCTTGTGCTGTTGGGGAGAGTTTTAACTAGATCTGTATGGGGATAGGAACCCGAGGACAAATTCAGAGCAGGGAATGGGAGGCAGAAATGTACTGAGTGACCCTGAAAGACAGAGGAAGTAGAGATTAAAAAGAGGTACAACAAATCATCAGTATACTGATAACATATTTAAACAGAAATAGTAGAGGAAATAAAGCCAATGATGGCACAGATAGGCACGTGGCAACATGAAAGCATTGCTAGAACGGAAACCAGGCTTAAAGAGGGGTAAAGGATATTAGCGTCACATCCCTGAATATGGAGTTTTCAGGCAGGATACTGAAAGGGAAGGAACAAGGCAGGTTGATGAGAGGTTTGCAATGGATGTTGTCCACATGGATTTTACTAAGACATTTGGCAAACTCACACAAGGCAGATTGGTCAGAAAAATTAAAGTCCATGGGGATACAGGGAGGGGGATTGTAGCGAGTTAAATCCAACATTGACTCAGTGACTGGAAACAGAAGGTAATAGCCAATGATAATAGGTACTGCAGATGCTGAAGAATCCAAGATAACAAGGTGTAGAGCTGGATGAACACAGCAGGCCAAGCAGCATCATAGGAGCAGGAAAGCTTGACGTTTCGGGCCTAGACCCTTCATCAGAGTAGTGATTGGTGGAGGGAAATACAGGGTTCACGAGGAACAATTTTTTCAGCCAGAGGGTGGGATGTGGAATTTGTGATCTTGTTTGGTGGCTCAGGTGGAGACCTTCAAGTCACTTAAAAGGATTTGCAACTGTAACATTGTAATCGCCAAGACTAGGGACTAGGAAAGTGTGGGACTAGAGTGGATGGATAAGTTATATGTTCAGTGCAATTACGATAGGCTAAATGGCCCTTTTTTTTTGCTCTAACCTTTCTATGGTACAATAGCTTGTATGGCGCAATACCGGGCATTCAGGCAGTGCCTCAGTGATTGGGTGATTGAATCAAACAGCATGTACCTTTGGTTGCTTTCAAGGGGCAGAGTACAGACTGTAGTCTACCAGTTTGCTCATGCAAAATCTAAACCAGACTGTCTGCTCTTAGATGTGATTCTGCAATTGGGCAACGGTTTCTGAACAGTCCTGAGCGTACTGAAAGTTAAACTAACAACCAATTTAAGGTCATCAGTCGAGTTCATAACATTGTTCATTTACATTTGCTGGAAGCCATATACATTCATACACAAGAATCCACACTTTGCAAACAAAGTGATATGTTCAGGCATTGTGCCCATATTTGTAATTATTCAGGAGCTTATAGTTGTTCTCAGACTTCTTTATGGTAGTATCTCGACAAATCAGAACCTACTTGCTAAACAGTGAGCACCCTTTTCACCTTTATTAGAAATTGTTATGATTTTTTGAAATTTGGCATTCTTACGTTTGTCCTGTTGAGTACAAGATGAAAAATTTTGGCAACATGCCTCTCTTTTCAGCCATGAACAATCTCAACAACCTCTCAAATACAAAAACAGAAATTGCTGGAGGCAACTCAGCAGATCTGGCAGCATTTGTGAAGGGAAAACAAAGTTAACATTTTGGGCCCAGTGACTCTTCATCAGAACTGATAGGAAAAAGTTGTATGCATGTTGAAGACAGGGGATTGTGGGGGAATAAGAGTGAACAGATGGATGGAGATGGAACCAAGAGAGAGAAAATGACAGTTAGAGAGGCAAAGTCCAGACGAGAAGTCAAGATGGAGTGAGAGTGTTGGAGATGGGTGAGTGTGCCTGTGGGTTGAGGAAAGGACTCATGTTCAAAGAAATGGGCACAGAAGCAAAGGACATGGAAGAAGAATTCAATAATATGCCTTGCCTGAAATTCATTGAGATGAGGTGCACAAGGATAAAATTAAAACCTTTGCTGAGTATAGGACATTCGGCATCAGAGAACAGAAGGGTTAAAGGGATAGTGAATACATGACAAGAAGTGGGGTTAAGAAAAGGAATCGAGTCAGAGGGGAGGGGGAGTGAGGAAGGTTCCAGAGGGACATGGATACCTCTGAGTTGCGGCTTGTGTTCTTTAACGCCTGAAATGAAGAACAAAAGTTTCTAATTTGAACATCAAATGAGCCAGGGCAAGAAGTGGAATTGGGAAGCAGGGTAGCTCTGAGATAGTGTGAAGCATTGCTGATGCTGATATACCCCAGAACATCCTGGTGCTGCTCATAATGTGGTTTTCCCTGCAGTGGGGAGACAAAACACAGACTGGGTGACTGCTGTGTGAAACACTTACACTCTGTCTATAGAAATGACCCTGAGCTTCCAGTTGCCTGCCACTTCAATGCATAACCGTGAACCCTAACCAACACGTCTGTCTCTATTTTGCTGCAGTGCTCCAGTGAAGCTCAGCACAAACTGGAAGAACAGCATTTTATTCTCCACTTGGGGTCCCTGCAGCTTTCAGGACTCAATATTGAGTTCAATAATTTTAGAACCTGAACATCTTCTTCCATGTCCTTTAGCCAAGCCCCCAACATCCCCAGGCCCTTTGGACTGCTTTCAGTACAACTAACCCATTTTCACCTATTTATGGTCCCCTTTATCAGCTCTTTGTTATGCTGGAATACTATCATCCTTTTCTTTATTTCTCCTAACCGTCCTTCTTTCCCTCTGGCCTCTGCCTTCACTTATTCTAACTTCTACCATTCACACCTATGCCACCACTCCCACCCTGACCCTTTGTCTTCAGCCTAAGTGCCATCTTTTCCTAGCTATTATCAGTTCTGAAGCAGTGTTACTGGACACAAAACATTAACTCTGCTTTCTTTTCATAGATGCTACCAGACCGGCTGAGTTTCTCCAGCAGTTTCTGTTTTTGTTTCAGATTTCCAGCATCTACAGTTCTTTACTGAAAACAAAAAAAATGTTGGAAATCACAGCAGGCCAGGCAACATCCATGGAGGGAGAGCGAGCTAACATTCTGAATCAAGATGACTCTTGATCAGAGCAGACATGAAGCATCTGCGATAATTTACATCTACAGTTCCTTGTTTGACAATAAGTTATCAGTATCCTTAATGTTAACATCACAGATTTATACACCGACACAGGATGTTTCATGAAGCAGACACTTCGGTTTTGAATTGATAAACTACGTTTTGCCTTAAAATATGCCTGTTTAAATGTGCTGCTGGAGTTTGGTGGGAGCCTTACCAATTGCCAATATATCAGCATTACAATCACAGATCAATGAAAACACGGTGGAAAATGGGGTTTTCCCATTGACACAGCTCCCTACTCATTTTCCATTAACTCAGGACAGCGACAATCTTCTGGACTGATTCTGCGCATAATCTGGAGATACCTACTACCAACATGATTATTATGTTCTGCTACTTGGTATAAGTACCTGCAGGAGGTCTTTGCATTTTGATCAGTGTGAGCATGGCACACCAGGCGTCAGTGATGACTTTGGATTCATTCTAGTTTTGCAAATTGAAATTGACATGGTCTGAATCTTGGATTTGGAAACCCAATGCCCCAGCAGCAGCAGTGAGCACTTTGAAGACAGATATTGTTAAGATATACTCTACATAACTGAGGCCTTGACTGATCCTGTGATCCCAGCAGAGGGTTAGGTTTAAAAGGAAGGTGTACAGCCAACTCTGCAATGGAGGGTTAATACCTATTTCTGACTTACAGTCCTTTTGAACACAGCTTCTCACCAGTGGCTCAGGGTCAGTGAATCTCAATTCAGAAAGCAATTACTATCAAATAACTCCAGAAGATTATTGATATCCACGTAAAGAATTAAATGCTTGACCTAAAAATAAATTTAAGGAGTTCTTTTTATAAATGTTATGTTAGATTTAAAGTTTAGAATTACAATTAATGGCAAGGGAAGGTATGTTGCAGGTTGGAAGATATTGTGGCTCTGTCATTTAATTTCTTGGTCTTTTCTCTCCTTTGCATGTGATTATGACAAGTCTACCCATGCTGTTTGAATTTAATAGGATGCAATCATTAATGCATTGAGCATTGAATTCAAACATAAAATAAATTCTAACTACATGTCCTTTCAAAATCCAGTACATGTCCTATGTTCAGTCACTGGGGTGAGGGAGGGAGACTGAGGATTTCTTAAAGTGCTTGCATAAGTACTTGACCAGAAAGTGGAACTTTATAAGAACCACTTGCAATCTCTCAATGGACTTAATCTTTTTAATTTTAAAATTATAACACGTTCATCACTACCTATTCTTGACTTTGATCTCTGTGCTGTCTGCCTTAAATTCTGTTTTCTGTCTTCAAAGTTTCGATGTTGTTTAACTATGTAGATGTCCAGTTTTCACTTGGTATTGTGGAATGTTTTGTAAATGGCCTCAGCTTTCCACAATACCTGCCATTTTGCACACAGGGTTCATGCTGCTGGAGTGTGGAATCCACGCAACCACATTGAAAATGGAAATGTGGCCGGTAGCTTCTGCTGCTGGTGGTCGTGATCTTGGTGGTGGGAAGTGAACCCATGCCGCTATCCATCTTGAGTGGGTGGGGGAAGAGGAGAGGATTGTGTGTGTGCGTGCGTGCGTGCGTGTGTGTGTGTGTGTGTGTGTACTTGACATTACATAATGTCTTCTGTAACTACATTACGTCTTTCTAATCACACAGCCTCATGCCAGAAAAGAAGTTTAGGATTTGTTGCAAACAACCAAGGAGGTTGAAAAGAGGGAGCTAATTCACCTTTCCTCATGTGATCGTTACAGAATTCACTGTTAGGGTTGGTAGCTGGTAGGGGCCCTGTTGGAGAGGATGGTAACCTAGCAGGGCGTGTCAAAATGGAGGGACTTACAAAGTCCTCCATCTTCAGTGTGAGAGTATTCAAAAATTAAGGAGGAGATGATGTTCCAGAAGGATGCCTCCAGCTGCTTCTAGACCCCCCGTGAGCATTGCAGATTGGTGCTATGGGAAGTATGGAAGCCCAATTGGAAAGATTTAAATAGGGAGTAATAGGGCAATAGATGAAGAAAATGGGATCATCATCAGACTGCAACATGAGGAAGGTAGGTTCCAGTAAAGTCATACTTTACCATAAATCTTACTTTAGTAATAAATAAATGTTACTAGTTCACATTCATATGGTGTCTAGTCCTCATCTGCCTAACACTTCAAGACCCAACCCTTTGCTATTTCTGCAAGTGTTACACATCTGTGAAGTGTAAGCATGCTCAGGACCATAAGTGTGTAAAAGATCAGAGGTGTGGTGGGAGTTGTGAGATTGGAAGAATGAGAGTAAGTTTTTGAGTAGGATCTGATCGTTTTGAAAAGGAGGAGGATAATGTCTAATAAGGTTGGAGCATTTGGAGTATCTAAAAACATGAGTATCTGGAAGAGAAGTTGGCTTGCAAGCAGTTTAGTGGGAATACAGTTGTAAAAGCAAGAGTTAGGGCAAATGGATAGAAAACTGGAAGAGAAAATGGAAAGATGGAAGAAACACTAGAGAGAAATTGCCTTGAGGGTTCAAATGACAGAGAGGGAGAGAGACAGAGAGAGAGAGAGTGAGAGAGAGAGAGAGAGAGGAACAATATTCCCTCTGAGCTGTGTGATCGTGCAGCAATTGGAAAAGTGCTATGTAGGACACAAATACTGTCCCACTGTAAGATGTGCACATTCATAACTGCACATCAACTTTAAAGGGGCTATACAACACAACAAATAGACTGTGCATGGAAAACAGAGGTAGGAGAAACATTTCAGGAGAGAATTGGCTTAACAACAAATGGTCTCAATCCTGGTGAGAAAAAAAAGCCTGTGTAAGTGCTATACTTGGAAGAGTGTGTTAAATGCAGAAGGTGAAGAGGTGGCTGGTAAACTTTATGTTAGCTTTCCTCCAGGATGAACTTTGGCTGGTGAATGAGGCAAACAAATTCAATTAGCAAATGTCTAGGCTGCCAATGTTTTATATTCTATTTAGTTATTTTGACCTTGATGTTAAGCATTGTATTCTAACTTCAATTGATACTTCGATGAATTAACAGATGAAGAAATCAGGTTGTTGCTAAAATGTTAGTGCTGACATTGATTGAAAGACTCAGTAGGGCTTCAGAATTCTGAAAGGAAGCATTGCGACTGACCTTAACTTAAGAAATATTACAGCTATTCCCTGCATTGTTCACATGTCCAAATTCTATACCAAATAAGATAATAATCAATGAAAATAAAATATTTGCTTTACATTGGTTTTGTAGGTAGATGATATTCGAAATAATACCTTCTATTTCAAAACTTACCATGCAAAATCTGTATTTAATGCAATCAGTGCAAACGGCAGTAGATGATTCCCCATGTAGCAAGCCTGCCATCTACTGACTAAAGTTACAGGTGGGGGTAGGGAGATATACGTCATATCATTTGTAAACTTTACTAAGGTACTAACGATGAGGTGGCAAAGTCAACAGACCTGTTAAAAGTGGAGCCAACAAAAGAGTTCTGCTGTATTGTGAAAATTTCAATGAATCTTACAGAAGAGACTAACATTCTTCTGTTTATTCCTTTAGAAAAAATGTATTTGAATGACAGTATTCGAGACTCATTTACAGCAAAAGAGCATCCAGTATGATATACGAAGCCATTTCATGTACACAGATAAAATGTGATCCGGTTGGACAACCCACAGATCCAAATATTTTGTCCCCTGCACTGACTGTGTTGCATTTGATAGGGTTGGTGGGAAGGCACCTCACTTTCTATGGTTATGTGAGCATCAGTGTCATTATGGATGCATCACCAGTACACACCTGCCACATGCTGCTGAAAGCCCAGCATTTGGTTGCTATCATAGGAGGAGGCTGATTGAAGTTCTGTATTCAGTCCTGTGTAGGAGATCCTGTTTAAAAAGAAAACAAGTTTTCATCCTTTCAATCTTACCTTGGACTTGTTGACAGGGTCTGCCTTCACCTGACTGGAAGATATCAAACTCACAGCATCATCACCTTTCAACCTGGTACAGTGCTGTCTCTGAAATATACCTTTGGGTAGAACTTAGAATGTAGAATACAAACAGGCAGATAAACCATTAATATGCACCGAGTTTGAGAGAATGAAGGAGAAGAAACTCAACAGAATTTTGTTAGTTGGAAGCTGGATTATTTTTGCCTTCAGTTACTCCTCGATTCTCTGGCAGGTGAGGACACCTCCAAGACTGTTAAAATCTGAACTCACGTTGAGTTTTGGCTCCATGCTTTGTACTCACCCCAGTCTTGTACTGCAAAGTGAGTCATAGTCCTGAAACACTGAGGATTGAAAGGGTGCATACACATTAACAAAGATGTGTTGACACTGCAACAGATCCTGGGCGCAGTAATGACTGTGTATCTTTCAGGTTGGCTTCATTCATGTATGCTTGCTTGTGTCACCCTTTTAAGTTGTCAGTATGGCAAGACTTTTTACATACAAGAGTAATGATGACAGAAAAAAAACAAGAAAGTAAGCAAGAATTAGCAATTCATAAAAACTTTCACAATCTCTAGGCATCAAAGTGTTCACAACCAATAAAATAATGCTTTTAAAACACTGTCTCTGGTGGGTATGAAGGCTATTACATCAGACAATTTCCTCACCATAAACAGTGAAAGAACTGTAAGGATTGTGATATAGTTTGACAGACACCTGCAATAAATATGGACCAGGTTTTCTTGGGCAATACTTGGTGGCAAGCATAGCGGATAATTGTAGATAATCTTGGAAACTTCTCCAAAGTATACAGATTGGCTCCTACTGTTTCTGTTCCTAGCAGATAGCACACAAACTGCTGAACCTGCCCAGTACTGACTTCTATGCATGCTACATTACCATCCTCTGAAAAAAATATGTTGATGGTGCAAAATATAGAACAACCCACTTTACATACATCTCATGATGAATCACTTCTGCTTTGTCAGTTGTCAATTAAGTGGGTCACGTAATGTACTGCAGTATCATTCATGGACAGCACTGAATCCTGCTTGCATATTTATTCTCCCAAATGATGGATTTGGCCAGCCATTTTGAACTACCAAGCACCCTGTCAAAAGTCACATTGCAATTATTTGCAGCTTTTTGTTTAAAGAGGTAAGACAGATGTTATAAATGGACACATACTTTTAAAGATTCCTCTCTCCCCACCTCAACAGAGTTATGATTTCTGAGCCCCTTTTCAAGTGAGCTGCTAGCATTAAGATGAATGATTTGACTTTAGAAGGTCTGACCAGCCTAGACAGTATCAACGCTCCCTCCCACTGCATCAATGCATTAATTTGAAAATTGCCAGTGCTAGGATAGCAAAACATATTGAGAAAATTGATGCTCATTATAAATAGGCAAGATTCTGTTCAACAACCATTTTTAATTATGAAACTCAGTGTTCAGACAAGAAAATATACCACACAATTTAATTAAATGGCTCTCCCAAGACATGTAAACATTAAAAGTCAGAATTTCACAAGTGTAGCCATAGGAAAACCCGAGGCAAGAAATGTTGGATTGATCCATTCTGTGAAAATTTAAAATTTAAAGTTAAACAAAATTAAACCAGCTACATTTACAACAATCTGCAGTTACTTATTAAAAGTGAAAAGAATGAAGGCAAAATGTCCTCTAGTTAAGGTTGATGTTTCCTGTTCCTCCAGCTCCATTATCATAGAATAGAATCTCTACAGTGTGGAAACAGGCCCTTTGGCCCAACAAGTCCACACTGACTCTTGAAGCATCCCACCCAGACCCATCCCCTTATAACCAACCTAAGCTACACATCCCTGGGCGTGGATGTGCAATTTAGCATGGCCCATCTTCCTAACCTGCACATCTTTGGACTGTGGGAGGAAACCAGGGCACCTGGAGGAAACCCACACAGACATGGGGAGAATGTGCAAACTCCACACAGATAGTCACCCAAGGGTGGAATTGAACCCAGGTTCCTGGCACTGTGAGGCAGCAGTGCTAACCACTGAGCCACCATGCCACCCACTGTGTTATCGTTGACTCCAGCATCTGCAGTTCTTATCATCTCTGTCCTCAAGTTAAACTTGGAATAACAGGATTGCTTCAGCAATTGCAACAGGAGGAGTATAAATCATGCAACATAATATGATTGTAGCAAAACCCATTGATTTTCCACCCATTAGTTCAAATGATCAGAAAACTGAGTAGATTCCATTAGATACATATGATTCTTTCCAAGGCCCTGCTACCCATCAATGTGCTCCACCCATAGAGTGTTGTTCACACATAAACATAACGAAAGCTAAAATTTTCCCTGTGAAGCCAGAAAAAAAATTTATCTGCAATTATGTTAGTTCCATGCATTAAGCAAAATAACTTAATTTTGGATTAAATCCACAGTTCAATGACCTGAGTTTGATAATTAATCACAAGTAAAAATTCTAATGGGATAAAGTGTGATGCAATTCTTCCCCAACTCTCCAAGGCCGTCTACCAAGTCATCAGAATATTAATCTGTGCTTCATCCCCAATTAATCAAGTTGTTCAAAATCTGTAACAATGTTTTAATATAACAGCATAGAACAGACAAACATCCAAGGTCATTATGTAAGTTATTATGTTCAAGCGATCACTATATGTAAACCTTTGTATATTAGTTAAGTCCATAATCGGATTAAACCAGCTTTCTGTTGCAGAAAGAAAGACAGATTTGTTTTTATAGAGAGCCTTTCACAGTACACTTTACATACAAGGAAGAGGTTTTCAAGTGCAATGTGGTTATAATGTACAAGACATGACAACCATTTTGTGAACAGCATAATCCCACAAAATATCAATGTCATAATGAACAGATAATCTGTCTTCAGTTATATTAGTCAAGGTATGAATATCAGCTAAGCCCTCTCAGTGATAACTCCCTTTCTATTCTTTCATATAATGCCATTGGCCTTTTTACGTCTACATAAGAGTGCACACTGGGCTTAATATCTCATCCAAAAGATGGCATCCCTCACAGATTCCATGAGTATCAGTCTAGATGTTGGGTTTGGATCTTTGAGTCATGCCTTGAATCCATGTTATTGACATTGGGAACCAAAATTAGTACAGCACAGCATTGAAAATAATTACTGGTTCTCTTGCAAGTAAGACATAATTACAAAAACTAACATATTATTTTGAAAACATACCTGTTTATATCTGTAGCATTCAATGTTGGATTTAATCAGATATTTCCTTTTTTAAAGGACTTAGTTAATAATGAATTGGTTATGCATTCATTATGTGTAGCTGTGTGATCTTAATGTTGGTAAACATAAATACCAGAAAGCCGTATTGCAAAACCACCCTTATGTCAACTGACATCCGCCACTTCAAATAATCAAGCCAATTTAACAGATTAATACAAGATAACAAAGTTGCCTTTGAAAAACTAAATAGCAGAACTCTTACGTAAATAGGGTTATTGATGATATAACTTGTGCAATTATTCAAGCTATTCCCTTTTTTAATGCACTGAATTATAAAATAGCACATTACTTTCTAAAATGTCATGATAAGATATAAAACAACTAGATGCTCCACATTTTTGTTAATGAATGATCTGAGACGAGCAATGATGTGCATTTTGCAGCAAAGGCAAATGGTGGAGCAAACAAAATGGGTCAAATGGCCGACTTCTGCTTGTGGTCTCATAGATGTTGAAGTATGTTGCCATTTACTTCGATGGCAATTGTCAACCAATTGTCAAACTTTTGTAGTCGTTGGATTGAATCTGGCATATTATCCTGTCTGGCACCCTCAACCAGAGACCAGTGATGTCTGTGAGCAGGTCAAGAAACCGCAAGCTCCCTCAATGATTCAAGATTTTCGCTGAGACAGGCTTGGGGGAAAATGTGTTCAAGTAGCACCCATTCAGTTCAGCTTAAATGCTGGCTATGAATTAGTTGGTCTCTGCATCACAAGAAACACACTCAAGGAGTTGAGCAAAAAAACAATTCAAGGCCGAGACCTCCAGTGCAGCACTGAGGAAGTTACTTTTGGTTTTATTCTTGCACGGGATGTATCCCTGACAAGACCAGCATATGCTGTCTGTCCCTGATTGCTCTTGTGAACCAAGTATTTCGTTCAGCTCTTTAAGAGGAAGAATTAAGAGTCATCACACTGGGGCTGGGATCAAATATAGGTCTGAAGAAGGGTCCAGACCCGAAAGGTCAGCTTTCCTGCCCCTCTGATGCTGCCTGGTCTGCTGTGTTCATCCAGCTCCACACCTGGTTATCTCAGACTCCAGCATCGGCAGTTCCTACTATCTCAAATATAGATCAGACCGGGTAAGGACAGCAGATTTCCTTTAAGGACATTTGTTAACAGGTGGTGTTATGCCCCAAAGACATTATCCTGGGCCTCCAGGTTACTAATTCAGTGACATCACCACTATGCCACCAGCCTCCTTTTGTGTTTTCGAAAAGAGATGTTAAACTAAGGCCCAGTCCTAGGTGGATATAAAAGGTCAGCATGTGTTGAACAGCTTGGGAGCTATCCCAAGGGCAACAGCCAATATTTATCACTCAATCAAAATCATAAGAACAGATTATCTAATTATCATTGTGGGCCCCAAAACAAATCATAACAGACATAAAATATTAATTTTATTTCACTCTCCACAAATGTGCCAGAGTTTCTCCAGCACTTTCTACTTTTATTTCGGGTTTCCAGTATCTTCACTACTTTGCTTTTATTTATTTCAGTGCTGTTTCTCGTTTGCACAGAGCTTGAGCATTGCTGAAAAATCACACATGACAGCATATCACTGTATTCAGTAATTCATTGCCATTTGTGTGCGTTTGCTCTGCACAAATCGGCTGCCACATCTCCTACATTACAACACTGACTGCACTTCAAAATATATTACCTCTTTGAGTAAAAACGCAATGAGATGCTT
Source organism: Ginglymostoma cirratum (assembly GCA_024137785.1). Classification (NCBI taxonomy): domain Eukaryota; kingdom Metazoa; phylum Chordata; class Chondrichthyes; order Orectolobiformes; family Ginglymostomatidae; genus Ginglymostoma; species Ginglymostoma cirratum. The sequence continues at coordinate 16,619,665 of JAHRHZ010000111.1, read as the reverse complement.
GGTGATGATGAAAATTACCACAAAAATGCAAGTCGCTTTCTTTCCTTCTAAGTTACTGCTTAAGAATTCTTCTCCCATATTCACTAATGAATTTTCTCTTGATGTTCTCATGGTAAGTGAGAGAATGATCTGTTTCACTGGAATAAGAATGTTATCATACAGATGTGAGTTGCTTGATGGATTTCTGATGTTGAAATGAATTCTGGAATCAGTTACCTGTCAGATGGATGATCACAGCCCTGTGTTTTAGATTGGCAAATCAATCGCAGGGTGATTTTTTAAAATATAGTATGGATCACTATTCTAAGATTTGTGTTGAATGTGTAATCAATAGTTTCAAAGGGGATGATTATCTGTTCCCATTCAGGTAAGGATAAAATTTACCAAGTCTCCACCCACTATGCCTCCATAACAATCTTCAAACTCTAATGATAATCTATTTTTTCTGCTAACAAACTCCTTATTAATTTGCCCAGCAACTGTAACTTTAATGATCAATATTATCATAGCCTATTTTGAATTTAGTATAAGTTTGTAAACAATACAATGTCAACCCAAACATACTGAAAAATACTTGAAAAAAAAAGCCTGAACAAAAGTAAATTCAACTGCCTTGCTTTGAGGCATTTGTCAAAATACAGTTTGTTTCATGACAAATAGGGTAAACAGAAATGTTGTACAGAATTATAGAGTGAGGCAAACCTTTTAACAAGGTTTGAAGAACAATCGCGTGCAAGTGTAAGATCGCTGAATATTTTTCTCATTGCAATTGGGAGAGACAGAACAGCGTAAGTAAATGAAAATTAAGCTTGAGGATTTTTTTTCCCAATTCCAGCAGCCTGGAAAAACAACGTATTTCATTTGACAGCTCTGATCCGATTTTGGGAAGAGAGAATCAGAAATGGCCAGTAATCAGATCATCTTGATTACAACATGCTGAAAATAGCCTCCCTGAGTACAAAAAAAAGGAACATTACTAAAGATACTGTATAACCATCACAGCAATGTTCGATCTGATAGAAAATGCACAGGCTACTAACAGAATAGTCAATGAGTGCAATAGGGAATCCTGAGATTTCATTTCTTTTAGGAAATGAAGTGGAATAAAAATGTTAATGATACAATAAAGAAGAGGGTTTGTATTCAGTTTCAGTGAGTTAAAGGAGGCGATTATGATCAAAGCTTGAATTTAAAACAATGAGGAATGTTTAAGGATAACTCTCATTTAGATGCTAAAAGTAAAAAATAGTGTGAATCTAAAAGGTAGAAGAATTCATTAGGGCAATGATACGTGGAATCTTTCAGCTCAGTAACATTATGTGTATGGCGACATTATGCACTTTTCACTGAACTCCTGCACTTCTGTATTTGAGTACACGTGACAATAATGCTTCAATTAAACTATAAAATTCAGCACAATATGAAACTCTACCATGTGAAGATAGGACTTGTTCACCAAATGCTAAACAAAAAGTTTCTGTAATTAAGGGGGTTAAGACCCAACTCAGTGTGAGTGGGATAAGGGTAGCAGGGTGAATGGAAAAGGTACCTGAAAGTGTCAGCATTAGGCTGACGGAAATTTAACTCCCTAGCTTAGTCGTACCCTGTAAGACACGTTCCCATCTGGGAATGAGAAAAAAGTATAAGGATGAAAATGAGGCTTTGCCTCAAGAATGACCTCAACTACTATCATAAATGCCAGGTGTGGCATAAGGGGAAGGGTAGGGAGAGAATTGTAATGGGTCACATGATTGTGTCCAAGCTGACTGGAGTTGGGGGAGGGAGACCCAGAGCAGGGAAAGTCGCAGGTTTTATTCTGGAGCTTATTGCCGAATTCTCTAACCCCAGTTTTTTCACCTGGAGACTGGCAGGAATCTGGAATGCACTACCTGGGAGACTAATTGAGGTGGGAAGTGTCACAACCTTTAAAAAGTATTTGGATGAGCACATGAAGTGTCATAGTATTCATGGGCAGCACGGTGGCTCAGTGGTTAGCACTGCTGCCTCACAGTGCCAGGGACCTGGGTTTGATTCCAGCCTCGGGCGTCTGTCTGTGTGGAGTTTGCACATTCTCCCTGTGTCTGTGTGGGTTTCCTCCCACAGTCCAAAGATGTACAGGTTGGGTGGATTGGCCATGCTCAATTGCCAGTAGTGTTCAGGGCAGTGTAGGTTGGGTGGGATGCTCTGAGGTTCAGTGTGGACTCGTTGGGCCGAAGGGCCTGTTTCCACACTGTAGGGATTCTGTGAAATGGCTAGTGGCCAAGTGCAGTTAAGTGGGAATAGTTTAGGTTTAGAGTTTTTTTTTGTCCCTGCAGGCTCGATAGGCTGAAGGGCCTCTTCTGTATTGTGTGTTTTTTCTATGATCTGAAATGTTCTCTTTCCCTGGGACTCTTTTTGTGACAATCCCATATGCAACATATGGCAATATCAGCACTTAGTACTGATGTCAGCCAGTATTGGGCCCAGGATTTGAATTGCAACCAGGTCTTTGTCTGCTTAATCCAGCCAAGATATCAACATTTGATGTGGTAATGAGTGTGAATGTGTGTGGAATACAGCTGCAGCATTCCAATCATGCAAGACAGGCAGAATGCATTTCAGATTTTGTGTGAATATCCTATACCCAGCCCCTTCTAAACAATATTGGTTAAGCATAAGCTTACACAGCTATACACATCTCAGTATTCACCGTGTGCAAGAGGTAGAGAACCTTAAATACCTGGGCTGTGAAACAATGGTGTTTGACAGCAGAACACACGTTTGAAGAGAATTGTTTGAACTGCATCAACGATATCAGTGAGATACCTCTGTGCTGTGGAAGGACAAGGGATGCTGGGATTGTTCTCCTTAAATCAGAGTAAAGGGATGGAGGTGGAATTTAATACAGCTGCACAACTTTTAGAACGTGTCCAATATAATAAAATTATGCACAATTTAACGCATAGGAACATACCATTTAGCCCAACACATCAATGCTCAGGATTATCTTCCACATGAGCCTTCTCCCATTATTTACTTCATGAGCTACATCAAGGTAAACTTGCACTCCCTTCTCTTATGTCACCCAGCTTCCCCTTACATGTTTTCATGTTATTCCCCTCAACTAGCCTGTGTGGTCAGGTATTCTATATTCTCAGAATAAAGATAATTCCCCTGGATGTATTGGAGATAATCTTCTATTTGGGATCTTTAGTGTTGAACACTCGCACAAGTGGTAACATCTTCTCTGTGTCCACCAAATCAAACCTAATCATAATTTTAAAAATCTCTATCAGGTAATCTCTCTATGTTTTTGAAAACAAAAACATCCAACCTCTTCCGTCTTGACTGGTACCGTCTCAATTTGGTATTAGACTTGTAAATATTTTTGTAGTTTGTCCACAACTTTGATATTTCTTTGTAATATGGAGACCAGAACTGCACTCAAGTATGGGCTTGCTAAGATACTCATTTAATGTAATTTCTCTATGTTTCACTGCTTTAGAAAATTAACTTTTTCTTTGCACATTGTTAATTTGTTTTACTAATAATGATTTGGGTACCCATACCTTTAGATCTCTTTGCACCTCTTCTTCATTTATACCTTTACTTTACAATGAGGAGATGGCCTCCTATTCCTCTTACCAAACTGTATCAACTCAGGAGAAATTGTTTCTGCTACTAACAGACCCAGTAATCTATAAGGATTTCTATAAGAATTTGAGAACCATTTGTCCTTGAAATGTTAGCTTTCTCTCTCTCCACGTATGCTGCCTGACCCATTGTGATTGCCCACATTTTTCTGTCTTCAGTGCATATTCCAGCATCTGGAGTAATTTGCTCCTAAACTGTTTGTACAAGGTGAATTATGGTATCTGGAACACACTAATGAATTTGTGCAAGCAACTTTAAATATAACCTTCAGAAGTGAATTGGATATATAATTGAAAAAAAAAGAAAAATGCAGAATTTTAAGGGAACAGGCAAGTTGATGAATTGGATAACTCTTTCAAGAAGTCAGCACACTGGGCCAATAGCCACCTTTTATTATTCTAACACTGTATCAAAATGATGATCACCCCCCCATTGGCAATGGTGAAGGAAAGAATAGTTAGTTTTGGCCATTGAGTTCTGACACTAGTAATCCCGCGTAGGTTCAGATAATGAATTTTTAACACCATGAATATTACATTTTTATTAACGTTTTTATTCAAAACTACTTAACAGACTCCCTCAGTAACAAAATAAAGCCTTTTTGTTAAATGCTGTGAAAATGAACAGCAAAATGTATAAATGGTTATAGATAACAAGCAGGAGAGAAGCTTCAAAGACTTCAAATGTGGACGTTTGAAGTAAATTGCTAATATTAAAGTTCTCAAGATATCTGAACAATGTGTTTACAATGCTGTGTGGGTTAAAGGCAATGTTTTTTACAAGATGTATGTGTTGGAGCTCCTCTCATCTCTCATTGATTTTTGTTGACACAAAATAAATTATAAACACCACTCGACCATCAGAAAGACTGATGAAGGTTTATGAAAGCTCCTTAAAAAGCAGTCCGAAAGCATATAATAAAGAATGGGAAATATGATTATATGGAAGGAGTCAGCGCATTATGTTCTACCAGATGAAAGTGCATAATCAATTTATAGCTGGTCACACAGAATCCTAAAGGAAATCTTGCCTGTACTTTGCATCTGCCCAAAAAACCAATAGCCTAGAAAACTGCTAAATGTAAAGTATTTAATGTATATCGTCTATCAGAACAAGGTTGTTAAGACTTTTTTAAAGACTTCTCGAATCTCTTGACCTGAAAATTTTAACAGAAGCACACGTTTCCTGTCAATAATTCCAAAAATCTCTTTTCCCTGATGCCAGAGGCTTAGCATCTGTGTTCAGCAGAGCAGAGCTTGAAGTAAGAACTTAAGAAATAGGAGCAGGACCAGCCCAAAAAGCCCCTTGAGCCTGATCCATTATTTAATATGATCATAGACAATCTTTCGCTTTGTATCTACTTTTCTGCCCACTCCTCAAATCCCTTGATATGCAGGCTGACAAAAAAACATCTCTGTAGCTCAGCTTTGAGTCTGTTCAAAGAACAGTGTTCCTTCTAAGCTGTACGGCTGTTGCGAGGGTCCACGTGCCAGTTGCCATGCTGACACTGTTTGCAGTATTGACTTTTGGTTTCTGAAATCACTACCACACATGGATCTTGGAGGCCCAAGCAGAATAAAACCAAATTTAAGGGAATGAAGTCACTAAGGGAAGGGATTATTCCTAATCTGAATAAAATGTGATTTCTGTGTCATTGTGTGACAACATAGCACTCTCTAACGCTGTAAAAATATAATGTATCAAATCTGACAACCTTCGTACCAGACCCATGCCAGATTTTGGATCTTACCAGTTTTTGGGTCAGGTAGTTTGGGCCAAGTGGGTCAAAAAGTCAATAAACGCTAGGAACACCAGCAAAGGACCTAATCGAATAAACTAGCACATTAATTTACTCATAGTTTACTCGTATTATGAGTAAAAGCCAAATTCATGCAGGGCAGAACAAATGCCGGACAATATTTCAAAGATTGTCAGTTTTTTTGAATAGCTACATTTGAGTTGTTCTAGTTAAATCTGCTGAACTGACGTTTTCTGAGTTGGATCATACCCAGAGTGCTCATTCATACACCTCTTCCGGTTCTTCAACTCCCTTTCTCGACAACTCCTCTGTCACCCTGGAATTTACTGCAGGAGATCAAAAACAGAAATTATTCTTGACATATGTGATAACCACACCAGGCACGTCCCAGACTGATCCGTGAACTGTGAACTTAAATAAACTAGTTAGCTCCCTTTTAATTTTTTGGAGATTCCAATTCAACAATAACCAGGAGCAGAGTATTAGTCTTAAAAAAATCAAAAGGTTAGTTTACTACACATTCTTGCTGAAAGTTGCTTGGTAAAAATGTTATACTGAAAATGTATGTTATTAGCTAAAATTTAGATAAAAAGCTTTACAGTCAGTATGGATAAAATATATTTACATTATAACATTGAAATTAAGATTACTCCTCTCATTTCAGACCCTTTTACTTGTTAAAGAATCTTTTTCCAAAGTAAAGGGTTTGAAACATTGGAGTCAGAACTCAGCCCTGCAATGACTGCTGTAGCCCAATAATTGGATGCTGTGAGTTTATATCGGTGGACTCAGTCTTTAGAGGAGGCATTAGGAGACAAAAAGAACGTTGCTTGCCCTCTCATTACTTCTGTAATTACAGCAATTGCAGATTGTCCAGACTCTTTCAAAGGAAGTGGTTGATTTCTTAAAGCCTTTCTCCTCATGCTCCCTTTGGCTGAGAACTCACTCTGAGAGTCTCTCTCGGAATGTTTCCTGGGACGTTTTTCGAAAATGGTGTCTCACAACCGATCTTACATGGGTCAGAATTTAAAATGGCTACTGTGTTAACTTGGATGAACCATAAAGCAACATCAATTATATTGGATTTCCTGTGGTGTCCTTCCAACCTCCTGTTCTGTTAGAATCTTGATTTCTTACACCTTTACAGTAGTCATTGTATTGTCCAAGGGATAATCAAATTGTAAAGCAATTTGTGAAGAATGCTGTGTTAACACGACAGCCTGCCTGCTTTTTGGCTGAAATTATTCGTCAAGAACTTTTAAATAAGATTTTGTATCCATTTTACAATGTCATGCTAGCCTTCATTACATGATATATATAATAATTATACAGTTGAAACACTTGAGGTCAGCTTTCCAGCTCTGCATTGTTATTAATAACATCCATTCAGCATGAGTGACTGTTACATGCCAAGAGAGAGTGTGATGGCTTTTGATGTTGTCAGATATGTAGAAGATGAGCAATGGAGAGAGGCATTGCCCAATGATCTGTGCAATTCTCTGCAGTTCCTGTTCCTCTGCAGTGGTCAAATGGCATTACAATTGTAGGCCTCACCCTGGTTCTCTGCCTGTTCTTGGAGTTGGGCAATCTCTTTACCTTCAGTGAGAAAAAAGAAGATAGTCATGAGCATAAGAGTGGACTGTGGGAAAAGAGGGAATGGTAACACTTACAAAGGGCAACTCTGAGGGACAAGTACAAAATGATAACAAGATGGATTCCACATGTGAGCTGTTGGGACGGGTGTTTGAAAAGATGCCTTGAGAAAGAGGCCGAAGGTATGTTGCGCTGAGGACAGGGGATTGCTGGGCATGTCACATGATGTGGCTTCTGAAAGTAGGATGTCACTTTTTCATGTGTTTTATTCAGTCAGTAAACTCTGAGGCACTGTACCCAGCTGGGACAGATCACACACAGAGATGTTCAGACAAACAGGTTTCATTTGGGTATTTGACTCCTCTGCAAGAAAGAAGGCATTCCTTCAAGCATTCACTGCCTCCAGGAACACCTTCAGGGAAGAGTCATCCTGCCTTCTCTCTGCTTCCTTCAAGCTTCTGAAAGATTGCAGGCTGCAGCTGTTCTGCCCCCTCCCAGGGTTCCCTTTAACTGTGCAAGGTCTCACCACACCACACTTTGTGGCTAGTTTAGAAATGTAGAAGTAGGATGGAAATGTTAGTGCTGTAAGGAACAATAGGTGACTCAGGATACCTCCTGGTCCACCAGCCAAGTCCAATGAATACAGGTAGAAATGACAGGATATGTCCATATTGAAATGGCTAAGATTTCAATGCACTATTACCATTTGCACCATGATCTCCCTCCTCTGCCTCATGCAGGGCCACAGGTAGAGAGGGGCATTTGTAGGGATGAATACTCATAGGTCCTCTCAAACAGTTCGCAAAGAACAATAATAGCAAACAGACACTGTTAACATGCATGGGATCTTCAAGCTCCCCAAGACCCCAAGAAGCGTCACAACTTTTATTTCTTCCACAAAAGACAGCTAAGAATTATACAGCTACGGAAAAATATAACAATGTGCTTTTAAGTAAGGCAAACTATTTATCTTATCTGGAAGCTGAACAGATGAATCATTGTTTCAGGCACTCTAGAATTTAACTAAGATATTGTGGGGGAATATGTATATCATTCTTTGAAACAAAAACACATTTTTGTACTTAAAAGTTTAATATATCTGTAAGTAATTTGAGATTATAATCCATTTTTATGAGACACGTGATGCTAAGGATGCAGCATAGACACCAAGAGATGGACATTATTGAGTCTTTGCACTTGGTTTTTTTAACTTTCCCAAACTTTACTATCATGCAACAAAGCGCTGTGATATGGTGCTTGGAAGTAAGCACCTTGATCCTGTGCGTCAGTAATGTTTTTCCACGGCTGCTTAGTTGGCCAAAGTTGATGGCTACATTTCCAATGTGTGTGCTGACCTCACTGAGGTAAAAACTAGTAACCTGTCACCGGAGATGTAAAATATCACAACATTTGGACTGCTTCCAGTGGTGGTGTTGTTGAGTTCAATGACAGGTGCCACAAAACACCTTAACCCAAAGCTACAGTGGCCTTGACACTGAATGGTGAAGAAGAACATGTCCCATGTACGGGACAGATGACACATGAGCTGTTGGGACTGGTGTTCTGATTGGACATCTAATGCAGTATTATTAACACACTGAAGATCTCAGATCAGCACCTATCCTTCTTTTGTCTTGGCTTTCACTTTTGATAGGTTGATGAGGTTTCCATTGGATTCTGTGTGGAGTTATACTCCTTCAGTGTCAGCAGGGAAAGTACATGTCAGTAAAACAGAGGAAAGGCACTGAACAGAGTGGAAGCTAAGATGCACCCCTGCTTAACCCCAGTCTTGATTTCAGAGCCAAAGGTGGAACCATCAAACTGAAAGATGCCAGGTCTGTACTTACGGCAGGGCCTTATGAAAAAACTAAACCTAGGAACCAATCTTCTCTAGTTTCTAGCTAAAGCCTGTCCTACTCATAGTGTCAGGTGCAAAGCTAATCAAGTGAGAACTGCGTGTACAATTGAATCTCTTCACTTTTGTGTTATGACAGAATAGAAACTCCCCACTTAGGAAATTCAGGCATCAAAGGGAAACAGCCCAAAATACTTCAGGTTACACATGCCGAGCGGCAGAAGGCTCAATGGAGCTGAAAACTTCACTTTGTTAGTGTACCATTTGCTGCTAAATTACAGTGAGTCACCCCTACAGCATAACTTAACTCGTTACAAATATGGAATATCTCACATTGAATTACATTTGAATTCATTTGTAGATAGACTCAGGGAAAAAGGACAAGAACTCTCAGTATTTTCAGTCAAAACTCAAACTGTTTATTCACTGTTGCAAATTACTTTGACGTAATTGATGCTTTTCAATTTTCCTTTCCACTTCAGCTATCCAAGAGCATTTAAACAATTTTAGTCTCCGTACCATAACATCTTCCTTGGACTGAAAGGTTTTATATTAGACAGCAAAAATGTAACATGATTTGCCTGTTACTACAGTAAGTACCTACAATTAAAGGATACAGCAAATGCTCATTAATTATTAAACACCATTGAGTCCTCTCCCTATGTAGGATGGGAACATGATACAAATGATGTATGATACAACAATCCGCATCATTATACTTTCTAATGGCCTGGATTTTCTTCATCCCTGCAGAAGGGAACAGGGCCAAAGCTTCTGACCTCATTACTGATCCAACCCAGTTTCCTCATAGAAAATCATGTAAAATTGACCCAGATTCTTCAGGGCTTATCATCTATTTCGGATAAGCTGCTGGTATGATGCCACCACCAAGACAAAGTTGAGAAATAAGACATCACAGCATTGCAGCTTGACACCTGTCCAGGAGGGAACCCAGTTAAAACACAGAGGAAAAAACATTCTGATCGAATCCTAAAAAGAACTAATGTTTGTTAGGCCAGGGAAGAGGATGAGGTGCCTGCTACAATACGCCACCTCCTCATAAGGAGGTCAGCAGTATTTCTGAAGGAAGTACATCACATGCAAGTATTTTCAGTCCTTGTTACTTTTAGCAGAAATTGCTCAAGATTGTAGCAAGTAGGAAATTCTTCAACAGCTGTTCCACCACTGGCACAGACTTATCTTAAACTCGGCCCTTTGAGAGTAAACGTTTCTTTTTGTTAATATTTCCAACCTGGCTAAAATGTTTCTTGATAAATATTGGTCCTTTATCATAAGGGAGGGAATAATCTCCTTGTCATTAATACACTAAATTAAATGCTGATTCCCAGGATGTAGGCATCACTGGCAAAGATGTCAGTTGTTGCTCATCTGCTATTACCCTTGGGATGAGGAAATTTGGTCAATAACAATGACATGCTGCAGAGGAACAGACAAAATTTCAATTAATTGGGTACTCATGGATCATAGCAGTGGTGCCAGCTGTGCACATCTAACTTGCATGAAGAATTGCAGCCTCAATAAGTAATTGCCAAAGTGCAATTTGTTCTGTTTTCAAAAGCCCATGTTTTGATGGAAGCCATCTTGGGAGGCTTGACATGCCAAACATCTTTTTATTGGCTGTGCTCTTCTCCTAGATACCAGATTTTAACTTTTCTTGGGAGACAGCAGAAGGGATTTCCATTGGAAACATCTTTGCTGTCAATGATTATGCTGTCAACATAAAGTGAAAACAAATGACACTGAGTTTCATGAGAGTTTTTCTTCATATTACCTTGTTGTCTTATCAAACCTCTATGTATTTCCCAGTCCTAAGTCAGCATTGACATAGTTTTATCAAACAAAGACTACCCATCTTACAAATAGACTTAGAAATGTGTGCACAACGTTGCCATCAAGACAACACTATTTATGAGGATCCAACCTGTTTCAGGCAAGTAATGCTTGTAGCTGCCCCTGAGCATACCAAAAGTACAATTCCCAATTCAAATAAGATGGAAGCCACTTTTATAGGTCAATAATGGGGGGCCTGGTCATTCAGTGATTAGCACTGTTTCCTCACAGCGCCATAGACCGAGGTTCAATCCAGCCTCGGGCAATTATCTGTGTGGAGTTTGAATGTTCTCTCTGTGTCTGCGTGGGATTCTTCTGGGTGCTCCAGTTTCTTCCCACAGTCTAGAGGTGTGCAGGCTTGGTGGATTAGCCATGGGAAATGCAGGGTTACAGGGATGCTCTTTGTAGGGATCGTGTGGACTTGATGGGCCGAATGGCTTGCTTCTACACTGTAGGGATTTACTGATTGTATGATAACAACAACGTAACACAATCAAACATTCCAAGGTTAGAGTCAGAGGTTTGTAGCACAGTAAAATGCCATTTGGCTCATCAAATCTACACTATCTATTATAATCCCATTTTCCAGCATGTTGCCCATAGCTTTGTATGCACTGTAAGTGCACATCTAAATACTTCTTACGTGTTATGAGGGTTTCTAATTCTACCACCCCTACAGGCAGTGAGTTCCAGATTCCCAACAACCTCCGGGTTAAAAGCTGTCCGTCACAGCCTCCCCAAACCTCCTGCCCTTTACCTTAAATTTATGAACCTTGGTCATTGATCCCTCTATGAAGGGGCGAAGACCCACAGGGGTCTTCATAGTAGCGTTGTCAGCAAAATCTGACATCCTATCACGTAAAAGCTATTGGTTAATTGTTCTATAACATTTTTAGCAATATATATTAGTGGCAAAAACATGATTAAGGCCATCAGTTTGAAGAACGTTCTTAAAGGATGAAAGTGAAATAGAATTGGAGACATTAAAGTAGGGAGTTGCAGAGTTTAGATTCTGGGCAACTAGGGGTATGACCAGCAATGGAGAAGTAAATAAGATCAGTGATAGGTGAGGGCTAGAATTAGAGGAGTACAAATATCTCGGATGGTTGTGGGTCTGGAGGAGATTAGAGAGCTAAGGAGAGTACAGGACAAGGAGGAATTTAAAGGAAGGATGAATATTTCACAATCAAGGCATTGCTTAAGCAACAGCCATAGTTACGAGTGAGCACAGAGTTGGTTCACGTTTGGACAGGAATAGCAGAAATGTCAACAGCCTGAAGTTTACAGACAGCAGGACATAGGTGGTCACCTGGACTGCACTGGAATAATCAATCCAGAGGTTTAAAAAGTGGCATAGATCAGACTTTAGCAGCAGATAAACCATGACAGGGGTTCTGTTGAGTGCTTTCGTGGAGAATGAAATAGGTGATCTTATCTACGTAATGAATGTATAGTTGGAAGCATACCTCAGACCTAAATATAATACCAGTCTAGTTTAGCATCAGACAGTCGACTGGGAGAGGGATAGTGTCAGTGCCCAGGGATTGGATATTGTGGGAAGGACCGAGGTCAGTGACGATGGCTCTTCCAAGTGCTTCGTTAGAGATGAAATTTCTGTTTATCCAATTCTCTTGAACGTGCAGTCTACTCATTTGGAGATGGTGAAGGAAGTGTTGGTCACATGGAACTTACCATTGCTTTTAGTTGTTGTTACCAAAGGACAGCAGATAAATGAGAAATTGGAGAGGACAAGGATAAATCCATGTAAGACCATAGAGGTAAATGGTGCATGAACAACAAAAGAAATCATTACAGATGGTTCTCTGTCTATGAATAGGTGGATAAGAATAAACTGAGACAAAAGTAGTCACATGCAGTGGAAGATAATGGACAGATTTTGAAGGAGGATAGTACAGTCAACAGTATCAAAAGCTCCAGGCTGGTCGTAAGGATAAGGAAAGGTAGATTTAACTTTATGGTCATTATGAATATGCATGAGTAAAATATAGCAGAACATAAATCCTAAATTTCTTCAGTGTCAGTAAACTAAACCTTATTGTCCCAAAGCCTATATAAAAACAAGATTGGAATTGAAATATACTCTGTTTTCATGGTACCCTTACTAGCATCATTGTCATAAAAACATATCTAGTTCATTAATGTCCTTGAGGGAAGAAAGAAATTCTGCTGTCCATACCTGATTTGATATGGAGGTGCCAGTGTTGGACTGGGATGCGCAAAGTCAGAAGTCACATGACTCCAGGTTACAGTCCAATAGGTTTATTTGAAACCAGAAGCTTTCGGAGCCTCACTCCTTCATGACTTCACCTGACGAAGGAGCAGCACTTTGAAGGCTTGTGATTTCAAATAAACTTGTTGGACTGTAACCTGGTACCATGTGACTTTATATATGATTTGACTTAAGAGAGACTGCAGAGCCAAGCAATGTGGTAGGCTCCCAACTTCTCTCTGAAAATAACCGAGCAAGCCATTGTACCAAACCACTCGCACTGTGAATGCATCTGGATCAGATCAAGAAAGTGGCTCACCTTCAGTTCCCCAAGGACAATTAGGTATGGTCAACAAATGTTGCCCTTACCAAAAATGGCTATACCCCATGAGAATGCTAATGTTATTGAAAATAACAATTATGTTTTCTCTTATTTTAATGGTAATGAAATTGTAATGCCATTTGAAGATACTAATAGTGATGTAGGAGAATAACTAACTAAATAATCTAGCAACCAGATTGTAAAAAATGTGATTAATTTTCATTTTTTGTTACAGAATTAAATACACTTCCTGAAATGTTTTATTTTCCTGCCGTGGAGAATTGATTGAAGAGAAGTAAAATGATGATTTGTGATAGAATTTATCCCCCTGTGGGCTTTTACCAAGATAAAAGCCAAAAGCTCTTTTCACATGAACATTACAGAATGTGATGCTATTTATAGTTTCAACCAAGTGCAGAAAGAGTAGAAAAAAAGTTGCTATGACTTGTATCTTTGAATAGTGTTTCTGAAATAGCTTCAATTGCACTGTAGTGAAGGAGGTATTGAGAAAAAGTCTAAATAATTACAGGCATGCTTACAGGGGTAATATCCGTTATATTGTACAACAGTAGAGAAGTAGTAAATGTGTTCTTTATAAATAGGCTTGTCTTTCCAAAATAGTTTTCAATTTACAGCTCTCTGCTCTAGACTGATTTACGGGGCCATGGTGGATGGTGAGAAAATTCTATTGAGTAAGTAGCATAATTGAGGCTCACAGCCTCAAATGAAATAAAGTTTTGTGGGATAAGTTGAGCTGAACATAATACCAAGATCTTTTACTTCAGTGAACAATATCACGAGGGAGAGAAATGGAAAGAATGTTTTGTTTTCTTTTGCTTTACATTAAAATAGAGCCACATATTGCTCGGTTGAAAATGTCAAAGATGATTAACCAAGAGGATAGAAAATGAATTCAGAGAAGAGGCTGAAAATTGATTTCCTGTTGTTTTCAAGCATGAGACTTCTGGTTCAATGGCCTGCTTGCTGCGGGTCATGGGCAACTTCCAACTTTAGCAATGCCATTTGACTTTCCCAAAAGCTGCAATTCCTGGGTTGCAAAATGCCACTACCCTCTGCAGAAAGTTGGGTAGTATTGTGCTGATGGCACTAAGTATAATCAGCTTCCTGTTGTTAAAGGCAGATTGTGTATCTAAAAGGGAAGCTGCACTGATTTATAAGCTGTGTACTATTGCTGTGATTCGGAACAAGAGGAAATAGTCACCAAATTAAAAAGAGGCCTTCATGGATACAGATGAAACCCAAGAACCTTAGCACTGGAGGTAAACGTGAAGAGAGATAATACAGTTCTGCAGGAAGCTCTTGGGAACCACCTTCAGAAGACGATGAGAACAGCTGGTCAGGAGATTCAGTCTTCATGGTTTGGACCCAAGAGCAGTGCAAGAATACCTTGAAAAGTAAAATAGGCTCAAGCATTCTCAAAGTTTATGAATGTATCTTTGCACTACATACTTCACCCACCAAAGACTCAGCCCATGTGATTAAATGCACTGCAGTTCTAGTACTTTGCCAGTAGTCCCTGGCACTTCAAATTCTCACCTAAAACACCAAGACTCCACCCCACCTTCACATACCGAATGATGATACCATGTTCAAACCCATATCACACTGTTGGGAGTATTGATGGGCCTTCCAAACAATCTGTAGTGCTTTTTAGGGGGCATGGTGGCATCCAACAACATTGACAGAGGTCATTCAGTAGAACTTGCCCTCTCCCTATTGTTCACATCTGTTACAGTCTTTGCATGGACTGATCACCAAGTCTTCTCCTATACCTTTTGGAGATAGAGGAACACTCGCTGCCAAATTCAGGAACTCACCAATACACCTCCAGATTACAGCACTTTCAAACACAATACAATCACGAATGTGCTACAAATTCACCTCACCTGCAGCTTAGGTGTCTGTTCCTTTAAATAATAGTCTTGCTGGCCCTTCTTGTCACCGACTCCTCTTTCCTTGGTGAGTGACGCATGAAACTGTTGAATTCACCAGTGTGGTGCAAATTAGAATACTTCGAGTTCCTTGAGTAAGGTAGCATGCACCCCAAATACATTGAATCTCTATCCAATGTCCCACCTGGCAGTGCTCTCCAAATCCTAACCACTCATTGTGTAACAAGGTTTTCTTCATTTAGCCTCAGATTCTGTTCCCAATCACCTTAAATCTATGCCATCTAGTTATTGAACCTTTAGCCACTGGAAATCAATTCTCTTTATTAATTCTAACTTTTCATTATTTCAAAAGCCTTTGCAAAATCCATCTTGGTTTTCTCTCTCCCAAAAAGAAAAATCCTTGATTCTTCAGCTTGTCCAGATAACTGAAACCTCTTATCTGTAGAATCATTTCAGGAGATCTCTTCTGTACCTCATCTACCACATTCACATTCTTCTTAAAATTATGAGTGATGCTGTTTTGTGGTTTATAAAACTAGTCTGCATAACATAACACAGCATCTCGGGTTCTTGAGTCAAGAATCTGAAGTTTATGTATATTAGTAAGTATTTATAAGACTGTGATATCATAAACGCTCTCTCTCACACACACACGCGCGCACACACACGCACGCGCACGCACACGCACACACACAGTCTTGGATCTGCACTTACCATGACACATTACACACATATAGTTGACTGACTACATTGACTCTATTTCCACAGAGAGGGGCTGAAAGCAAAGCATGTATGGCTATACCAGGGTGTCAAACATTGTGACATTGTGTAATTGGCACAGGCTTGTCTGGTCTGGAATCTGTGCATAATACAACAATAGGGGCAAGATTTGGGCACAGTACTCCAGTTGGTGCGGAACTGTTGCTTATACGGTTTCAGCATAACTTGTGCCTCCCTTTGTTAAGCCCAGAATCCAATACTTTATTCATTTCTTTGGTAACCTGTTTTGCCAACTTCAGGCACATGCACACCATCATGTCTTTATCTTCTTGCAATCCATATAAACTTCCTCACTATCCATCCTGCACCTTCTATCCACTTACTAACCCTCTTTCAAGTACAAATAAAATTAGCACATTGCTGAAGCAGCCCTGCACTGAACTTCTGCAGAATTTCAATGCATACCTTCCCTCATTCTGAAAGAAACAGTGATTCACAATAACCCCACATTTGAAAACTATATTGTCACTGGCTCTTTTATACCACGAGCTTCCAGTCTGCTAAAATGTGTGATACTTTACAAATACATCACATTAAAAAGATCCTTAAGGAACATGAGCATGACAGAGCAGTATGGTCAAATGGTGTGTTAGTGCTGTAACATTCTGGGTAATTTTAAGAGTAACTAGTTGTTTGGAACCAGAGGTATTAAATGAGAAAAATGCCCAATCTTGAAAAATTTAGATTAAAATGCATAGTTTTCTGTGAGATTCTTTAATGAGCAAACAAACTTAAAATAATCATAAGACTTCTACTCAGCTGAGATTTTACAGACAAACTACCTCAGTCAAACTGCATGGTGTAGAAGCATATCTATCCAAGATTATTCTTTCATCTGAGAATAATTTCCTTTTGAGATATTCTCAGCAGTCAGCCTTTTGCAAATTCCAATGCAGGTAATGCTCGAGCCCAATTCCCAAATCTGGTAAGTCCTGTCTGTTTTTGCTCATGATGCAGGGAGGTTCGGCTTTGCTGCAATCTTCTTATTTATGGGAAACAGGTACAGCAAGTTGAGACTGGGAGCTGTCAGGAAACTAGATAAACCAGCAGCTGTTAGAAGCCCCTGGCCTTTAAAAGGAAAATTATCTGCAGTTGATGAAAGGAGTAATAAATCTGGCTGCAGTGCACGTGAGGTGAACGCCAGACCAACAAGCTTTGATTTCAGTAATGATCCATTTCAGAGAATGCTACATAAAGCGTAGCACATGAAGGGTAAGCAGCCATTTGGAGACCGTTGTGCCCTCCCCTCCAAACGTTCAGCTACAGGCATTACAAACAGGAGTCTAAAGGAATGAAAGATGTTGTTGCAAAATTCAAAATGACAACAGAAAATGCTGGAAATGCTCATCATCTGGCGGCATCTATGTGTTAAGAATGAAAGCACTCATCACCGACCAGAAATGTTAACCTGGTTTCTCCTTTCACACACACTGTCACACCTCCAGTTGAGTTTTTCCAGCACCCTCTTTTTCTTACTTTCTAATTCCCAGCAAGCACAACATTGCCTTGCTTGAAGCTTCACTTCTTAATCACCAGTTTAGGTGCAACATGGCACTTATGCATCCACATTTTTATAATGGCAGGGCTTGCAGCATTTTGGCTAAGCCATTAACACAGGTTCAGCAAGCATGCAAGAGAAGCACGCAGAGTAGGCAGATGGTGTATGTCAGTGTGTAATGCTGATCTGATTCTAGTGGTATCATCTTGACCTGAATACTCACGTAACACTTTCCGAAACTTGCAGAACATATACACAGCATTGGGAATGACTCCTTGATCAGTGCTATATCTCGATCAGGTTCAATGACTTTTTACATTAAATTCTGATTATTTTCTACTTTTTTCCTAAGTTTGGTAGTTTCTCTTGTTTATTGAAATGAACAGGGACTTAGGTGCCATGTGTTGAAGACCTTGGTTCAAACTTTAATTCAGCTCACACCATTAAAGGTTTCTGCAGTAGCTTGTAATCCCCTTGGCCAGCAGCAGGGTGAATGACCAGAGGCAACACAAAGCTGGAGGAGGAAGGAAGAGAGAATGGATCTAATTGGGAGGTCATAAATGCACAAATTTCTCAGGAAACAATTCTCCAAACCTGAACCAGAGGTGAAATAATGTCAGATGTCTTTGCATCACTAAGGAGATTCTTACTAAAATTTGTCGTCCCCTTTAGCCCTAATTACAGCCTTAGAGCAGAGTGAAGACAACATTGCCAGAGGGTGTTAAGGGGGCTGTGACTATTAACCTTATACATCTGATTCCTTCTGGTTGTAGCAGAAACCTTTTCCCATTTTCCAGCCACTGCCACAGCCAACTTACATTGAGGGTCTGAATTCCAAGCCAGATGAATGCATCCAATTCTTTATTGCCAGAGAGAAGTAGGTGGAGGGAACACTTAATATTTATTAATTGGTCATCCTTCAACCTATCACTGTTATGAGTTTCCATAAATCAGAAGATTAATTGACTATGTTATAAAATTAAACTTCGCA
This sequence comes from Ginglymostoma cirratum, assembly GCA_024137785.1. Taxonomy (NCBI): domain Eukaryota; kingdom Metazoa; phylum Chordata; class Chondrichthyes; order Orectolobiformes; family Ginglymostomatidae; genus Ginglymostoma; species Ginglymostoma cirratum. The sequence goes on along the minus strand of JAHRHZ010000111.1, from coordinate 16,601,240 downwards.
CACCAACGTTCCATTCATGTGTCTTATCTCACACCAAGTCCTATTCCAGCCATCACCCTGTGCTCTTTGACGCACACTGGCTCCTATCCAACACCTTGATTTTAAAATTCCCATCCTTGTTTTGAAAACACTGAGAGGTTTGCCTCCCCATCTGTCCTTGTAACTCCCCTTCAGGCCCACAACACATCAAGATATCTGCGCTTATCTAATTCCCGCCTCTCACAGAACCTCTTCTGTTGGTTGTTTTGCCAAGTTTCATTGGACCCAGGCTTTGAAATTCCCTCCATACACCTCTCTACCTCTCCAGTAGCTCACTTTTCTTAATTAAACAGTCCTTACAACAGACTTCTTTGATCATTACTTTTGGTCAATGGACTTGCGTCTGCTTCTGATGCTCAGTCCCATTTTAATAAAGCTCCTGTAAAGCTTTCTTTATTCTTTCACAGCATGTAGGTGTCACTGTCCAGGCCAACCTTTATTGGCCTTCTCTAATTGTCCTGGAGAAGATAGAGATGAGTCATTTTCTTGAACTCCTGCAGTCCTTGCGCCATAAAAGAACACCCAGAGTGCTGTTAGGAATGGAGTTTCAAGATTTTGATCCTATCATAATGTAAAAACCAAGTCAGAATGCTGTGCAGCTTTGAGGGGAACCTCTAATGGGTGTTGTTCTCATGCATCTGCTGCCCTTGACCCTCTAGGTGGTGGAGGTCATGCTTTTGAAATGTTTTGTCGATGGAGCCATGGTGATATGCTGCAGTGCGTCTTGTAGATGGTGTATCCTGTTTCCAATGGGAGTGGAGGGAATGAACATTGAAAGTGGTGGATTGGGTGCTGGCCAATGGGCTGCCTTGTCCTGGATAGTGTTGAGCTTTTTGAGCATTGTTGAAATTGTACTTATTTGGACTAGTGGTAATACATTGATATCCTAATAAGATGATAGTTGAAAGGTATCTGTGCAATGTCAGTCAATGGGAATTGAACAAAAACTGATCATAATAATGCATGTGACCTATTAGAGTCTTTCCAGAAACATAATTGTCCTAACTGAACTATAAACTAAACACAAAAGAATAAGCTTTGTGAGAAAAATCACAACTTTATCTTTTTCTGAAGCAATTACGTGATGCACAAGCTCCATTATATGGCAGACAGATTCTTAACAACATAAAAATGGAAAATAACTAACGTTCCCCGAATTGATTAATCTGTATTGTACACATAACACTTCACAGCTTGACATACATCAAGAAAGAAAGTTGTTGTACTTCTCACAATGAAAACAAAAAGCATTTCCTAAAGAAAACAGAGAGATAAAGTTTAGTCAAAATCTGTTTTCAGTCCACCTAGCCAGGAGAATTTCTGGATGCTGAGAAATGCTGAACCAAATGGATTGAATAATGGTGTACAAAACTTTTGAGAGAGTCATCGCTGTATCAAGGTTGAATTTAGTAAGGGTAAAGAGCAAGGAACTATCTACAGTTAAATCTCTAACTTTGAAGAGGAACAATTTCAGTTGGATGAGAAAGGATCAAGAGAAAACAAAAGTTAGTAGGAGAAACAAATAGAACAAATGGGTGACTTTTAATTGGAAGAGACTAATGACCTGGAGCTTGTTGCCTATGAGGTTGGTAGAAGCTGAAATGATCAATGATTTCCAAAGTAAGTTGAATACCTGTAAGAAATAACTTCATCGGGCTGTGAGGATAGAGTGAGGAATGGGATTGATTAATTTACTCCAGAGAGGCAGGATGGATTTCATAAGCTGAATAGTCTCCTCTGTGTTATAATCCATACAAACATATAGATCAGAAGCTGAGGCCATTGATACTATTAAAGAACTGCCATTGACCACGATTCATAGTCCTTACCTCACTCCATCTCCCTACCTCATTTTGTTAGGGCAGCACGGTGGCTCAGTGGTTAGCATTGCTGCCTCACAGTGCCAGGGATCGGGTTTGATTCCACCCTCGGGCGACTGTCTGTGTGGAGTATGCACATTCTCCCCCTGCCTGCATGGGTTTCCTCCGGGTGCTCCAGTTTCCTCCCACAGTCCAAAGATGTGCAGGCGAGGTGGATTGGTCATTTGCCCAGGGATGGGTCTGGGTGGGATGTTCCAAGGGTCAGTGTGGGCTTGTTGGACCGAAGGTCCTGTTTCCACACTGTAGGGATTCTATGATTCTATGATCTTTTCTCCTTCTTTGTTAATTGCTTTCCACCCTCTTTTGAGTCATACTGACATAGTGATCTGAAATTCAAACCACCTTTGCTGGTCTGCTGCCCAAGGACACTCACCAGACTCATGCAGCTCACCAACCTAATTAGATATTTATGGCAGAATTGGTATAATGCCCAGGATCTATTACAAGTTTCGCAGATCAAGAACAATCAATTAGATAACTTAGGAAGAGCAATAGTCCCTCAAATTATGCAAAGACAAAATGTCAATGCTAGAATTGCTGTGTTTCAAAAAAGATATTAAACCAAAGACCTGTCTACCCTGCTCGGAGAGATGAAAAATAACCCACTGTAATATTTCTAAGAAGAGTAAGTGAATTATATATCATGCCCTTACCAATATTTATCCCTTATTCAATATCACTAGAACGGATTATCCAGTCACAAACTGCTTCTTATTGTGTGAACAGCCATAGATCTACTGATCTGAGATCTCTGTTGCATTTAGAATCAACACTGGTACTGGCTTTTTAAAAAAAGTAATGATTGCTTCGTCACAAAATATGTAGTTCATGTTAGCTTAAAATGTTGATTTAGCTAAGGAGGCACCAAATGACTTGCTGTGGGAGAAAACTGGCTGTCACAGTCCTATGTAACAACAGTGTTATGCTTCAAAAACACTTCATTGTCACTAAAGGACTCAAGATATCCGATGATCATAAAAAAGCAACTTGTAAACGCAAGTCTTTATAAAATGTAAGTCTTTTTTTTTACACCAAGTCATTCACTGCTGGAATAATTGCAGTAGTACCTCCTTGATGACTGGTGGCGAAGCAGTGGCAGCCAGACTCCTAGGGAAATTATTCTTACTAAAAGGATATGTTGTGTGGTCGGGAGCAATGGTATTTGAAATGCTTACATATTCATAAAGAACGGATAGAATATATCTAAGGATAATTTGCAAGACAAGAAGATAAAAGAAGAAGAATGCCATGGTGTAAATTTTTCACAACTCATTAAATGCAAGAATGATATCATGCAATTTGAAAAAGCTAATGTTACTGTTAATATTAATATAAAGCAATTGAAAACAAAATTAACCAAAGTCACTTCAGCTGTGATCTACAGTATGAAAAGTTTAGAATCTAATTGTGAAACAGAAAGACTTAATAACTAATGAGAGATATTGCAAGATAACAGCAGCTGCTGAAAGGTAAGTAACAGAATTGGGAAATGAGTCACCTACTGCACAAGTCTTGAAATTCAGAAAATTGGGCTGGTGATATTCCAACAGTTTTTTAAAGCAAGGCATACTGATCATTGCACTCAGAGATAGTAGGAACTGCCGATGCTGGGGAATCTGAAATAACAAGGTGTAGAGCTGGATGAACTGCCCTGGTCATTGTACTTAACTGTTTTCCAATTTCATCTGGGGTCCACAATGCCCACATCCCAAAATAAAGGATAATGAATCATGTTTTACGATCAGCATTAGAATGCTGCAATTGGGTGACAAACTGAGGGATCATATCAGTGCTAATAGATGTTTGGATCAGCTCAACCATTTCTTAGTAGGCAGTCTCCTAATGCTTCTGGTTAATTGACAATAGATGGTCTATTGATGCTGGCAAACTAATTAGAGGACCAGCAGTTCTAAAATCTCAAATCGCTCCAGCAATTTATATCCCTTCAGGTCTTAGAAAAGCTACAGAAGAAATTTTCTGAAATAGTACCATGGACAAGAGGTATTCATTAGAGAGGAAGCAGATTTCTCTTTACAGTAGAAAAGTAGAAGAGGAAATTCAATAGCGGAGCCAAAATGACAAACAGCATTGATACAAATCCAAGGAAGGAATATTCTCAGTTGTAGGAGAATTAGAATTCTCCAGACCTCCAGGAGTGGGATGGTAGTCTTTGGATATGGAGCCAATCATTGAGGACTGAGAAAAGCAGAAATTACTTCACACATGACTTCACAATTACTTCTGTTGAACTGCCGACCCCAGAGCATTGTGAATGTTCTATCACTGGAAGTACTTAAGGCTGAGTTAGATACATTTACAGTCTCTCAGGGAATAAGAGGTATGAGAAGTGGTTGGAAAAGAAATTGAAGCCCATGACGGTATTGAATGGCGAAGGAGGCTGAATAGTTCATATGGTCTACTCCTGATCTTGATTTATTTCACTTTCCTGGTGTTCTTGGGAAGTGCTATAAAATTGGGTGCAGTGCCTTTGATCTTCTCTTCCCTACTCAGTGGCTTGATCACCACCACAACTGTGGTTGTATTATTTAGCACAGACTGAAATTGATATCTGGGATCTTACTTATAATTATGCACTGGAAGAGAATGAAGAAACTGGTGAGAAAATAAAATGACAAGTCATTTGGTGTTTCTTCAGCTAAATCAACATCTTAGACTAATATGAACAACGTATTTCGTGAAGAAGCAATTGTTACTTTTTTAAAATCAGTACCAATGTTGACTCTAATTGCAACAGTGATCACAGATCAGCAGATCTATAGCTATTCACACAATAAGAAACAGCTTGTGGCTGTGCAGGCTTATATACTTTATCATGCTGTGACACTTTGACATCTGGCTCCTTATAATTGGCATCAAAAGCTGGCTTCTGAAATCTAAATGGGTAGGACTCTGGAGTATTTATGTAATAGTTCATAAAATTGAAAAGAGCAAACTAGCAAAAAAAAGTTTGCAGCATTGCAAAACAGCTTGGAAATTGCTTGTTTAGATACATCATTATTCCTGATGCAGCGCTGAAATTGCAGCATTTTAGGATATTGGCTCTGATTAGAAGTACACCTTAGAACTGATGAACTGGAAAGAATGGTGGTACGTTACCTGGAATTTTGATACATTTTTGTGTGTCACTGCTCTACAATGGATATATTTCTGATGTATTTCAATAATGAAATTAGAAATGTACCTTCTTTCAACATCCATAAGTTTGATACTCAGTGAAAAATTTCAAAATAGTTTACAATTCCATGCCCAAATTCCACTGTTAATTCTCTTCCATTTCCCAGAATTCTGATCTCTGCCATAAGCATACATTACAGCAATTAGTAAAACATCTGCCTTAGTTGAGACTCTCAAGGAATTCTGTAAAATCTATTTACATGTTAATAGCAGATTTGATTTTTTTTATAGACAAATCCATAACTTTCCTTCATTAAGGAATCAGAGGCAAATTATTGTGATAGAGTGAGACTATCTCAAGAGCTGAAAATTCTTCATTCAATAATTGTAAAGGAACTATTAATACTGTGAGTGTTATATACTCCCCTACACTTTAATCCCCCAGCTTTAGAGGTAGGTCTGAAAACTGTATTGTGCAAACTCCTCCTGCAAATTCTTAAGACATCCATATTAATTTCCTTTACGTTATAATCAGCCAACGTGAAGAGCTAAAGGAAAAAGCCAGGTGCATGACACTATATCATAATGCTCTTTGGAGATCATGTGCAGGAGTGGGCAAATGGACCGAGGAGTGGCAGATGGAGTTTAATTTAGATAATTGTGAGGTTCTGCATTTTGGTACAGCAAATCAGGGCAGGACTTATATACTCAATGGCAAAGTCCTGGGGAGGTTGCCGAACAAAGACACCCTGGGATGCAGCATCATTGTTCCTTGAAAGCAGAATTGTAGGTAGACAGGGTAGTGAAGAAGGCATTTGGTACACTTGTTTTTATTGGTCAGCGCATTGAGTATAGGAGTTGGGAGGTCATGTAGCGGCAGTACAGGACATTGGTTAGGCCACTTTTGGAATATTGTGTTCAATTCTGATCTCCTTGTAACACGAAAGATGTTGTGAAACTTGAAAGGGATCAGAAAAGATTTACAAGGATATTGCCAGGGTTGGAGAGAGCTTTAGGGAGAGGCTGAATAGGCTGGGGCTATTTTACCTGGAGCATCGGAGGCCGTGGGTAGACCTCATAGAAGTTTATAAAATCATGAGGGGCACGGATAGTGTGAATAGTCAAGGTCTTTTCCCTGGGGTGGGGGAATCCAAAACTAGGTATAGGTTTAAGGTGTGAGGGGATAGATTTAAAAGGGATCTAAAAGGCAAATTTTTCACGCAGAGGGTGGTGCATGTACGGAATGAGCTACCAGAGGAAGTGGTGGAGGCTGGTACAAATACAACATTTTAAAGGGATCTGGATGGATATATGGGTTGAGCGGGATATGGGCCAAATGCTGGCAACTGGGATATAGATTAATTTAGGCTATTTCGTCAGCATGGACGAGTTGGACTGAAGGGTGTGTTTCTGTGCTGTACATCTTAATGACTCTATGGCTCTAAGTGATGAACCAAATGGTCTCCTTCTGGATATTCACAAATCTGAGATTCCACTTCAATGGGATTGTACCTCTCGGGTGGAACGGACGGGCAAGTGATGAGCAGTAAAGATAGTAAGGAGGCCAGGCTGATTTCAATGACTTTGGCTGATGTTACTTCCAAATGAACTAGGGAGGTCAGCTGCCTGGCTGTCAAAACAGATAGGTGTGGGGTCACTGCAAGTGGCTTCTGGGAATGACCTCCAACTCAGACTTGTGAGGGGTCAGCCAAAGCAATGACATTCAAGGATAGGGTAAAATCTGCCGAGATTTTCCTGGCCCACCAAAAACTGTACAACAGTTATTTTCAACTTACCTTTGACTCAACTTCATTTTTGCTCTTGGCAAGTTTGGGCTAATGCAGCCAGACCATGATAATATCACTGGAGAAAATCTGTCTCTTTTACCAGCCGAGTGAAATTACTGTCAGACACAGAACGAAAGGAAAGAATGACTAATTTAGCTTGTCACAATTACATCCAGATAGATCACATAGGCGCTATCAGGTCCTTCTCACTTTTGCCACAAAGCGATCTTTATCCCTTGGTCATCCTCTGATGTAAAAATCACACCTGACTTTTTTATTCAGTAAATTTTAAATCCCTCTCTCCTGTCTCCTCCATTTTTACTTCCACGTTTACATCCGAGAAATTTGGAGATTTCTGGTTTACCAAGATTGAGACCATCTAAATAGCAGCCATTAACAGTTCTTTTCTCTTCCACTACTTCCGAGGGTCAAATGTCCACTTTAGTGCCTCTGTGCCCTAAGCCTGAAAACATATCTTTCTTCAGTTTCTTTCCCATCTACCCACATGTCCTGTCTGAGCTCACCCTGTTCAACGGACTCACCTTGACTGTCTCGTCAAAGTGCCCAACATCCAAATGCCTTTCCTGCATCACCACTATTAACCGTTCTCTATATTCAGTTACGGTCCTTCTCCCCTAGAGGTCTTCCATCAACTGCCCCTATCGTCAAAGAAAGAAACTTTTAAACCCACTGACTATGCAAACTACCGCCCAAGACACTGTCTCATTTGGCTCTCCAAACCCCTTAATCAAATTGGTTTTAGCACTGACCTCTACGTTTGGATCTCTCTATCAGGTATCTGTCCTGCCACAATATGGACCGGCTCTTGTCAAAGTTACAAACAACATCAGACATGCGTGTGACAAAAGTAACTTACCCTCCTGTCCTTCTCGTTGTTAGAGTAGAGATTTAGAGGATAATTCACAGGGGTGAGCAAGAGGTGAGTTTGATAAATACAGAAAAGGAAGACGAGTCTTCTTTCTTTCAACACCCAGGAATGGTCTTAGTCTCCTCCCAATGTGGTTTCTAATTGTTTCTTAATTAATTCCAGCATTTGGCTTCAGCTGTTCTAACTGAAAATCTACTTTGGCTGCTGATCACCTTAGTTATGAATTCCTCTTCAACCAAATTTAAACCTGTTTGCCCCTTCTGCTACTTTTCTGGCTTACATTGAAGTAATTTTCTAGATCTACATTGCTTCTCATTTGAGGAGGTTAAAAGTCCTAAGACTTGACAGTTTTCCCACATTACTAAGATATTTGACTTAAGGATTCAGCCTCATTTCTATTCTGGAAAACTTCCAACACTTATGCCTCATTGATCACAAGTGGATGGGTGCTCGAGGTATTGGCTCAGCAAAGCAGTATGCAATTTGCTCATAACACTACCTTGCATTCTGATGCTTTAGTTAATTCGTTCAACATTCCAGATTGATTGCAAGGCTGCTGGGAGCGAATTTTACAGGAATGGTTGGGGGGGAATAATAGGGAGAAATTATTCCTTTTTCCCCACCTTCAATCAAAACAGTTGGTTGGCACTATACCAACTGTAAATTTGGCTGTTCTACAGCAATATCATATGTGTTTCACACATTGCTGCCCACTTTCAATTATATTGTCTGGGGACAATAAACCTCACCCCCAAATGTTGAACATGGTGAGTGTCAAATCTAGAAGGACATTTTTGTCACCTCCAGGTTCATCCTTTGCGATCTCCATATGTAAATAGATGGTTCATTTTTTAAACTCCTATATTCTGTGTGGTGAAAGTTTCTAACTGACATTTTATCACCACTAACATGTTTTATCCAATTCAGTTTTGATTTCCTGAACCACTCAGTATGAGCAATCATCCTAACATAGTATGGTCTGTAAATTGATTTAAGTTGGGCAGAAAGTTCTGGACAATTCTGCCACAGAGAGACCATCACGGCTCACCATGTTGTGGTTCTGTCTTTGCTTAACACAAACTTAAGGATTGCTCAGCAACCAGATCATTATAAAAGCTCAGCAATTACTGTTGCAGAAAGGGTACAGTTGCAATTGTCCCACACTACATGCTGCTGGCTCAACTATTCCAGGGCTGCTGGTCATAAGCTCTATACCCTAGTTACTTAAAATCATAAGGTCTGCTGGTCCCTGTTGAAATGGTAGGACCATGAGTGAGTCAGACACTAGTTTAAGTAGGGAGCTCTGCAAGTAAGTTTAGCTGATCAATGGTATTATTATCTTGCCACAAGGCCCACTGTCCAATTAGAGAGGTCCAATAGACCGAGTTGCTGGATCCATCGAAGAGGATTTGACAGGATGCTGGCATGGAATGGGGCAGCTCAATAGGACATGGGATCTTTGGGGTTGCAGTCACCATTGGAATGGATAGGAGACCTGGGACAACTGCTCCCTAGCACTCTTGCTTAAATTTGGAAGCCATGCTGAGGGATTTGAGCAGCTGCAGTGAGGCTTATTCTCCCAAAGATAGGAGGAAGAGGACAATCTCCCCCAGCGAACAGGCAAGCATTGAAGTAGCTGAGGAAGTCAGCAGCACTAACGTAGTTCGCCGCCCCTCCACCACACCCCGCCCACCAAACTGAAGATTGTGCCAAAGAAAAGTGACTCAGAACTCAAGGAGAGCAGGAAAGCTGAATGACAATATCCTCAGGACAACACACCTTGCAGTTCCACTCAATCCGCTTTCTCGTGTCACCTCTCCATTTGAACAACCAGTAGTCTCACTCATCTTGTCATCTCACATCCATGTTTCACAGTCAATCTCCACAAATACTATCCTTCCCTGTTAACCACACAAGCTATTTCTAACAATTTCGACTCATCACTTTATCTCCTGGCAGAAGACAGTCTCAGGGACAGGCCCAGTGGAATACAGGGTGGTTGTGGGGAAGCTTCCAGTGACAGGCATGTTGGTGATCACAGCCAAAATTACAGCTTTTTCCATGAGGCTTCAAACTTAAGTTGTAACTTGCCAAGAAAGCCTGAAGATCCTAAGGCACCATTGCTTAGTGATGTTGCGAGAACAGATCCTCTGCCTGCAAATCCTGCACTGAGGTCTGGCAGCAGGGAAATGCCTTGAGCAGGAGTGATGAGCCAAACAGGTGAAGGGCCTTCCAAGACATTGGCATCACTTGCCAAGCACTGACAGTGTGTCTTAAGAGACGAAGGGTGGTGAACAATACCCTCTCACATGGCCACAACCACAGCCCTTCACTTTTTTCACTAAAATAAAGCCTTGACCATCTTGGATGAACCTTTGACAGGCCAAAAAACAGGCTCCATTGGCAGTTCAAGCTAGCACTGATGGTTATATTCAATATTTAATTATCTATAACATAAGATGCTATACCTGACATCTGCACAGGGGTTCACTGCTCATTGCAAACACACCTGGGTAAACCCTGAAAAGGATGGTATGACATTGCAATCTCATCTTGATATTACTTCTAGGGATTTAACTTTTTGTCCCATTTAAGCCCCCATCTCCTTAGCTGTAAGAAGTCCCCCCATTCTATCAAGTTTCTGAGTCGAAATATTAACATAAATTAGAATACTAATAAATGCATCTCCTCCTCCTATCCGCATGTAATAAAACTTCACAAAAGAGTACCTATCATTTTCCAAGCAATAGCCAATGATTTGTCAATTCACTCAGTTCACCCTTTGAGCTCAAATAGCAGCTTTTCAAGCAAAACTTTGTCAAATTCTTCCTATTCCAACAGTTAATAGAATTATTTCCTAAGCCGTTGTGATGTACGTTCTCTTGACAGCAGGATGTAGGAAATGCTGAGAGTGTAGAACTGCTTCGCTCTTCTCAAGAATACAGGCAATCTTTAACAAAAGGAAAAATGAAATCATCTAAACCTGAAGTGTGAAACACCTAATTCAGATATTCAGGAATTAATTCCAAACTGGCCAGTGGTCAGCTTGGATGAGAAATCTGATTTGGTGTTTTATATAAATATTGTTCAAGAAATTCAACCATGTGACTATTATTGACTTGCAATCATTTTCAATATGTACAACATCAAGACATTGCTGTGCCAAGGTGACAGAAATTAATGAGCATCCGTTCATTATTTGTTGCAGTTCTGATTGACTTCAATTAGCATAAGAAGCATAGAAGCAGGAGTAGCCCATTTGGCCCCTCGAGCTGCTCTAACATTCAGTATAATCGTAACTCATCGTCTGACTAGAGTGGGAAAGGAAAAGACTAAAGGTGGAGTTTCCCAGCACTTTCAGTGGTGTGGGTGATGGCAAGAAATTTAGAATATCACTTCTAAAGAATAAAAATATTGAGATTCTCAGTATAGAGGAAAAATTACTTTTCAGCAGCTTGATGAGTCCATTACTAGTAAGCATTGGCAAACATATTTTCATATATTTACTTCTCATGATTAGCTAATCTTACTATGCAGTTCATGATTCCCAAAGCACTGGTGAAAAACTAGATGGCACCAAACTCTTACTTGAAAGTTTAAACAGTTACCTGGTGGTTGCTTTTCTGGGTCTCTACATGCATATTTATTTGCCAATATCACATGGCAATCCATCCCTACCACATAGGGACTGAGTGCCTCCAACCTTCGCCCGTGGATATTGGTAATAGTGGAACACCAGTCTCACCACATCATTGTGGTCAATCTTAGACTAACTCAGAAGAAACTTCACCACTTCACTATCACACTTTTTGGAGCTCACCAGCACCTTACATTGCAATGCCCCTGTCAGGTCGCTGTACACAGGATATTACACCCAACTCATGCATTTGCACCGAATGTATTGTAAAACTCTTTGTTGCATTATTACTGCTCTCTCATTCTGTGCTCCCTTAGACACTCACAGTATCTCTGTCTTGCCTTACTTCTTAAAGCAGTCAGAAAGTCAGGTAACTCATCCTGATTGCCAACACTGAAAGCTGAAGGGGTTAACATGCTCTTACACAGCCCCATTCTGGTTCCCACTATCCTCACAAAAGGAACATTTGAGTGAAATGAAGGTGCTTGGAAGAGCTATTAGTGGCAGTGCAGCAACAGGAGAGACGTTGTGATGTCCTGAGGGAGTCAGTATGAAGTACAGAGAGCTTAGTGCCATGGGAGGATGGGCTGGGCAAGAGCCATTGAGTGAAGATGCTAGATACAGACAGCAGCAGTAACTCACCATTAGTCTCAGTGGGAGGTGTGTGCAACGGCAGAGTTGCAGCAAGTGAGAAATAGCAGAGAGAAGATGGTAGCACTTACTATTGTCGAACAGAGAAGGTCAATGATCTCTTTGCTATAATGCTGGAAGTTTCTTCTCATCAGTGACACTGAGTTGGCCCAAAAGGTGCTCTTAATACAAACTGGCAGCATCTGGTCATGGCCTCCTTTGGTTGCCCAGAGGAAACACATTGACCCTCATCTCCGTCATTCTGTTCACCAGGACCTCCATGAAGAAGCAGAAAGCGAATGTCCTTTTCTCAGCCATCTCCTCTATATTAATGGTTGAGCAGCAGACTTTGAATGGAAATTTCTGGCTTGTAGCTTCTGAAGTGGTGCGCAGCTGGGGTATCAATATCACCCCAGATCGTCAATGCCTGAAGGTCCTGGAAGTTAGAAATTATTCCATCTCGGCAACTGCACAATTCAGTGGGAAGGCTGCTGCGGAGCATAGAAGCCTTCAGTTAAACTCCTTAAAAATAATACAGTCAAAATATGGAAAGGATCAGCCCCATTTATTCATGTCACATAAATCAGTTAAACAAGCCACGCATATACTGTCTCAGAGGATGGGAGTGAAGTCTGGAGGCTGGCAAAGTGGTGTTGTATGGTGACAACAGAAACCATAATAATCCTTTCATCCCAACTTCTTTTAGCAGTCATGCTCAACATTTTCACACACACCACTCTCTGAAACCTTGTAACCTGACTTTCTCGACCTGTCTCATTTCTGGCCTTTTAAACATCTCCAATTTCAATCCCTCTATCACCAGTTCTTGGGTTGTCAGTGTCTGGGAATTAAACTCTGGAATATCCTCCCTACATCTCTGTCTTTCTCTCTCTCTCATATCACTCACATTTACCTCCTTTACAACATTTCCCAAAGCCTACCTCCTTGGCCAACCTGTTGGTCACTCCATTTCTGACCCTTTTTATGTAAATTCACCAACATCACACACAAATTAAACCTACTTGTACTTCATTAATATTATTTGAAGGCTCCAACAAATTGCAGGACAGCTCCCAAATAGGTATGGATATTTTAAAAATCAACCTGTTGTGACAAGTCCAATGTGAGTGGGAGTTGAACTCAGACTTACAGGTTCAGAGGTGGGAACATTACCACTTGCACTGCAAGACCCTTAAAAATGCTTTTGCAGATACTTTATAATCAACCTATTCACGTTTATTCTTACACCCCTCTGGTGTAGGATGGGATTTGAACCCAGGTTTCCTAGTCCAGGTATGGGAACACTACCATTGCACCACAAGAGCCTTCACCAACCAGGTATATTTTTGGAACTGAGTAGTCCTCAGTACTCACTGCAATACCTGCAGTTACTTTCTACTTTCTAACAGTAACTGATCGATGGTCACATGCTGCTTTACTTCCTGGTTCTTGATCATTTGCAAGTTCTCAAAGCGATATTGCAATATTTGCCTCTGAACTAATCAACAGTTCCTACGATTCAGTTTCAAATTTTGTTTTAAAAATGTCCATATAATGCTTTGGATTGCTTTAGAATGTTAAAGGTGCTGTATAAACATGCAATATTGTTGAGTGACACCACAGGATGCAAACTGCTGAATAATATTCGCACTAAAACAGGGCATTCATGCAGTAAAACAGGTCATTACAGGCTTTGTCCTCCACTTGAGCTTCCTTAGTCCCAACCTGCTTCTTTTTCCTCTATCAACATAACTTTCTAGTCTCTTTTCCCTCACAGGCTTAGGTAAACCCCCCTTAAGTGCATCCATATTAATTGTCTCAATTATTCTTGGTTGTAGCGAGTTTTGCAATCTCAACACATTCTGGCCAAGGTAGAGATGCCTTAGGTTTTTTGTTAGATAGACATATTAAGAGTTACAGAATCAAGGGTGGTAAGTGGAATGAAGGCATGGATTAACAATTGCAGAATGGATTCAGAGAGTTAAATGATCTATTCTGGTGCCTCTGATTTGAGTGCTTATGGGTATTAATTAGCCCTGTACTAGACGTTAGGGTGTAGTCCACTAAAATATTAAAGTCAGTGATGGAAATGTTTCCATGCGTGCCTGCTAACAGGACCAGTTATTCTGTGTAATTTGAATTTCTTTATTTATTTAAGATAATTGGGAACATAACTGAGATCTTCATTCCTAGTGGCCTTCGGAATATGCTCTACACTAGCTCTCTTCCATGACTAAACCCCACCAAATGGCTGTGAATGAGCATCATTTTAGACCAAGGTTAATGCTTTCCTTTGCAATGAATTTTATGTCTGTTATGCAGTGCAGTGAAGTAACAGCATTAACTCCTTCACACCCACTGGCAACGTGAATATGAGTTAAGCTAACTAGTAATAATACATTTTGGTGGATTCTGCAAGTCAATCTCTATAAAACAATGTGGTTTGGGATTATTTAGGCTAAGGAACTTCATAAACTAATAAATTTGGTGGGTTTTTTTTAATATCAAGTGGTGCTGTTTCCTTTCCTTAGAAAAAGGTGGGAGAAAAGACAACTCTAAATGAGCATTTCCTTCCATAATGATTCTGACATTAATATGAGCCTCAGGCCTTTCTGTCACAGTGAAGGCAGAACGTGTTCTGGTCCACTGATAAATGACAACTATAATACTGTATCAAATAAATGGTGTCACCAATCTCAATTTATTTTAATACACAGACCACGCGCTGTAAGATATACAAGATGATATATATCCTATTTTGCAGGTCACAACCATGCATGACATTGTCATTTATTGTCACTTCACACCAAAATATCCATGAATCATAATTATATTCTTGAGCTATGCACCGAGATGGTATTACAATACACTTCCTTTGCATGAAGATTCAGTATTCATCATTGTCATATGTAGAGAAATGGAGTGTTGCGAGACAATAGAGGCAATTGTTTCTCAAGGCAAGAAAGATAGAATCCAGTAGTGTTCAATCAAGTAGAAATGTGTAATAAGAACATTTCCTATGTAAGCTATTAGACTCAATCAAAATACGTGTGCCATCAGCAACCACCCAGATAAACCCTGCATCTATAATTAAGATCTACATTAATAATGTAGGCTTGTGGAATCCAAGACTAGAATTAAATGAAAACCCTTTTCAACAAATACAAAGTGACACAAGTCTTTTCATGTGAATTTGCAAGGGGATTTTTTTTTTAAATTTTCAACCTGGAATAATTATCATGTAAGTTGTTCTCCTTGGAAACTGCATTTAGTCATAGCCTAATGACCTGAAACAGAAAGTTCCAAGATGCTATTGACAATAAATGCAGTGCTGGATGCTAGGAGTTGAAGTGAAAATTGCCGTCATTCCAAAGCAGTGGAGAGAGAGGCAACTGGTGGTGAGGTTAACTCAAGGGTCAACATACCTCAGGCAAGGGACAAGGTTGAGATGGCAAAACTTTTGTGGCGACTTCAGTTGGAATGGAAATAGAAATGTTCTTGGGTATCACAATGAATGACAAACCAAGCATCCAGCCAAGTGAACTAATTGACCTCTGCATACTATGTTCTCTTTGCAAAAAAAAAAACCTCCAGATTGCTATCAGGAAAACACATTTAAAAATTGCAGGAAATTGAGCTTATTTTTCCCAGGTAAAATGACATCTAAAATGTCCACTCAAACTCATTTGTACAAGCCCAAGCTGAAAATTTCCCATGAACCGATGCAATCAAGCTTTGAACATAATCAATTATTGAGTGGAACATGCACGGCCATCTAAGCCTCGAGATGTTATGAAAAAGTGGTTGAACCCCTCTGATAATTAACACCGAAACCCCCAGAGAAGCTCACCTCACCTTGTAATCTGTTAAAAGAAATGTGAAAAGTGGTATAACCTGCCTGTCTCCTCCCAATCTGTTATAAAGGGGAGGTGAACTCATGACACTCACTCTACAATCAGCAAGTAACAGTCGATTTATCTAACTCCAACAGTTAACAAAGTAACAGAAATACTTCCAAACTGAACAATTCCCCCTTAACTACTAACTACTCCTGAATAAAACAAAGTTCTAATGGTATGCTATTCCAATAGTTACAAGTCCCAAACCAAATTAATTTTCAACAATTAAGCTTACTTTCTCAAAATTACAGCCAGACTAAGTTTCCTGGAATGTTCCTTGCCTTCTCCGCTGCCCTCCAGTCAGGAACACCTTCCTCCATCGAATTATTGTGTCAGGAATATTAGCTAATAGTACGTAGTACCTCTATTTTGATGGTGCTTACTCTGAGATCTTAGAGATTTCTACGAGAGCCAGTACTTTCTCTTTCTTTAGAGTTGATGGCAGTTGAGAGATGTTCTCTTAACAAATGGCAGTTTGCTCTCACCTTGATTTTCAAATGTCCTTTTCTTTTATACCCTTGATAACCTCTTAATTTCTTACAATAGGATTAGTCTGAGGTCGTCAAAACATCAGATTTAAATTTAATTGGGTATTCATATCTAGGGCCTGGTTTAAATTAATTGGTTAAATTCAAAAACCTGTTGTCTTGATAAAAATGCTGCTTTGCCTGCTAACTATATAACCTTTTAATGTAATGTTTCAATTTCAATAACTCCCTGTACATTTGCTGCTGCCTGCAGATGCTTTTTTAATCTCCATGCCTAAAAACACACCTTTTATAGGGACCATGCACTCTTCCCCCACTACCATTTTACAAACAAACAAATTCTAACATCCTGCCTTTCAATCCAGTCAATGTGACATTTTATAAATTCCTGCTTTAGAAATAAAACTAGTCTGACTCCAAACCAAAACACAAACAGATTCTAAACAAGGCCTTGCACCTAACATGCCTAACATGCATAACCTAAAATATCACCTCATCTTTACACTGATAAAACCTTTAGTTCTCTCAGGACACTGACTTGAAAGGAATTCTGGGATCTACATATACATATTAATCAATTGAAACCTAACTGATTAAAGATTTATCAGCATCTTAGGTTTGTTTAAAACATCCTTGTCAATGGTGTGACACTTTGAATTTTACTGAGAAGTTCTGTGTCTGATACTGTGTCTGATATTTTGGAGTGATGCTCCAAAACTTGTCTTTTCAAAGAAACCTGTTTGACCATAACCTGGTGTCATGCGACTTCTGACCTGGTTTGCATCAGAACTGAGCAAAGGCCACCAACAAGAATTGTGGAGTGTAATTTAATGCTGTCAGGGCAGAGGTGCTAGGACAGAGAGACAAGCTGTATAAATTATATATGGGGTGCAGTTAGAGACTCCACTGCCCTCTTGATACTTTCCAATTAGATCCAGGGTGACAGGAGGTGATTTGAGGCCACTTGAGTGGCCACTCAACGGCCTAATTCTGCCATCACTGGTCATCAACCAACAAATAGGGTGACCATATTTTGTGTGCAATCAAGCAGGTAAATTTTCTTGTGCATCCTGTGCCCAATGGAGGCGACAACTTTCAGCAAGGAAGTCACTGCAGGAAGCCACTTCTCTGCCCTTACAGTGAAATGACCAACTTAAACAGTAATTTCTGATATGTCCCCAGTAATGTCAACAGAATGTAATCCTGATGGGTCTCCTGGAATTGGCTGTCGTATAATTGCCATTAGCTGTTTAACCAGTAGGCTCGTCAACCACAGCGACAATTAAATTCTGGCCATTGACTCAGCTTCTCTCTTTATGAATGCTCCCTGGTCTCCTTCCTACTTTTAGCAGCTTCTGTGAATCATTTCAATATATTTAGTCATGTATCATGCTTTCACTGTACAGAAAACAAAAAAAAAATTGTTGCACAGGTTTTACACAATTCTCTGAAAATGAAACAAGTATAGAACTATTGATGGACCAATTACTGTCTGTAATAATCAGTCATAATTGATGAGTGAAATCTATGATTACATAGCCACACCTGATCTCACCCTGCTCTGATGATTTCTACCCTTACTAAGATGAATTAGCATACATTCTGATGAATTATGGGTTTATACTAGAGAGCATATTCAGGAGTGTATAAGGGACAGGAAACAGATACAGGATTACCGATGGACTGAGAACTGGCTGTATAAACAGTCATTCATAATGATTAAAATCAGCAGTTATGTAACTACAACATATTTGACCTTAAGGTTTGAAACCAGTGAGTCACAGGTTCATTAAAACTTCACCTTAGAAGTCCTTTGTTGAAGATTAGTTGCTTCAGTTACACTGTTTATAAGCTGTACAACCAAGCATATGAATAGACAGCGACAATACTATTGGGTACTAATTGCCCTAAATTAGTTTATGGTAAAGGATACAAATTTAAAATACAAGTGAGATAACAAGCATGGGGCTGGATGAACACAGCAGGTCAAGCAGCTCTAATACAAGTGGTCTTTTTTCCTTATGATTGACCTGCTGCATGCTTCTTGCACTATCCATATTTTTCTTCACATTTTTAGCATTTACAAGTTATCCATACATTTAATCATGATTTTTTGATTGTGCGGCTGAACAGCATAATGATCACCAGCATTTTAAACAAAGCAAAATAAAAGAACTATCATTTTCAAAAGGACTAACATTTGGAGCAGATCATTCGATAGGAGAAGTCAACCATGTATTAAATCGTCTGTTCAAGGTGTCATTGAGAACCAACTGTGCAGAGCACAGTTCAGACACTGAGATCAGCAGCATAGGTTGAGACTGTTTCCGCCTGATATATCCATCAGTGGGCAATCCTTGGGATTACTAGATGTGCTGGTCACTATAACATTACTCTATAAAGCCAATGCAATATCATTCTTTATTGATATGTTCAATGGTAAACATTGATACATATACTGAAAAAACTGCACCAGCTCTCTACTTGTCCTGTCTAGTCCATTTAAGAATTTTATAGGTTTCTATGAAATACCCCTTCATTCTTTTAAACTCTAATGAATATAGCCCTATCTAATCCAGTTTCCCTTTATATGTCAGTATTGTCAGCCCAGAAACCAGCCTGGAAAATCTTTGTTGCACTCTCTCCATAACTAGAACATCCGTTCTCAGATAAGGAGACAAAATTGCACACATTACTCTAGTTGTGGTCTCATCACAGTCCTGCCCTGTCACTGCTGAAGCGTATGTATAGAATGGATGCCTATTAGGCTTTACTTACCCATTCAATGATGCAATATATAGTAAATCAACTGACTTAATATCCCTTTTGAAAACAACTCTGTGTCAGAAATTTGTAATTCAATTTAACATATGTCAGTCCATCTTTGGGATCAAATAGGGCTCATCAGAGGATTTTTAACAAACTTGTTATAGGAATTCCCAATGCAGATCTCAATCTCATCCCCCTCTCCCTACATTGTGATGTGCCTACAACATATAGTTAGCAAAATGTCACTCAGTAATAATCCCTTCAGGTTCTGCTGTAAAACTCTAGAGTCAAATTTCGAGAAGTTCACCAGTACAAATCACATTGAATAAGTGAATCACTTCCATTGCTATGTTATTCTGTGTCAATTTATCATTCATGACTTTAACAAACATATGCCTGTTTTCTTAATTCAACGCCAACATATGTTAACCCATTTTTGATGGGTAGAAGTTCTCAGAACAGCTTTAATAAGGATGAGTAGTCCATTTGCACTTGTGGCTTACATCATTCTTTTTTGAAGCAGACTTTTGCTCATATTAGTGAAGCTGCTTAGATCAACTCAGAAATATGAAAGCTTTGAAAAATGTTCAAAATTAACCATTTAGCAATGTTATAATTAGCAATCATTTTGTTCTGCTCAGTCTCATTACTGTGTAGGAGATAATTTGGGATAATTTTGAAACATAAATTGTGCTTAATATTCTCTCCTAAGTGTTCTTCTGTTGAAATTATTTTCATAATGTTAAGTTTTTCAATATGTTGGATCTAACCACACAAAAACATTTCTTCCACAAGAAATAACAATGGTGCATCAGTTACATACATTAATATTTCAAAGTAATTTGTATGTTAAAGTAAATGTTTACCTCAAAATTAAATGATTACCTCAACAATTAAAACAACTACAACTAGATTTTGATGATCATATTATTCCCATATCTTGACAATGATGAGTGTGTGTCAGAGCAAGGAATGCTTTAGAATTCTGTCCTCTGGTTCCTGATGTGTTTGTGAGCAGGAACGGTTTCTTCCTAAACACACTCTCCAGACTACTCGTGCCTTTGAAAACCTTTTATTAAATTAGCCCTTTGCTTCCTCCTCTCCAATGAAAATCGCCTTATTTACTCCAATCTTTCCTCGCTAATATAATACAGTCTCATCCCTGGAATTATTCTCATAAACGTCTTCTGTATTCTCTCCAATGCAATCAGATCCTTCCTGAAATGTGATGCTCAGAACTGCACAGAAATTTCCAGCTGATATCTAACCAATGCCTTATACCAGTTTATCATAACATCCTTGCACATGTGCACTATACCTCCATTTATGAAACATAGATTATTATTTGCTTTATTAACTGTCCTGTACCTATCCTGCCACCTTTAATGACTTATGTGCATGTACAGTCAGGTCTTACTCTCCCTGTACATCCCTTAGAATAATACCCTTTAGTTTATACTGTTTCTCCATGTTCTTTGTACCAAAGTTATCACCTCATACTTCTTTATATTGAGCTTCATCTGCCACCTATCTGCCAACTCCATCACCGTGCCAAAGCCTTGTTGAAGTTTTACATTCTCTCAAGTTTCGTGTCATCGCACACTTTGAAATTGTCTCCTACGCACAAAGATCCAGATTATTAATATATTCCCGGAAAAGCCAGAGTCTCAAACCCAACCCCTGTGAAGCTCCACTACAAACCTTCTTCCAGCACAAAAAATATCGATTAACCAATACACTGTTTCCAATCCCTCAGCAAATTTTATTTACACATTTTTTGGCCCTTTTATTTTGTGACTTATAAGTTTCCTCACTGGTCTGTTGTGCAACACTGCATTGAATGCCTTTGGAAGTCCATGCACGTCACATAAATAACCTTGCCCTCATTGACTGTAAAAGAATGAGCAATTTAGTTACACATTATTTTCCAAATGTATGCTGACTTTTCTTAAGTAATTCATACTTATCCATGTAACTACTAATTCTGAGCGAATAACAGTTTGTAGAACTTTACCTACTTCTGAAGTTAGCCTGATAGATATGTAACTACTATGCTGCTATTTATAACACTTTTTGAACAATTTTTGTAATTCTCCAATCCTCCACACCTGAATCCAAGGAAGATTGAAAGGTTATTGTCATCATCTCTGCAATTTGCTCAGTCATTCCTTAAATGACCAATGTCTGTTACCAGAGTCTTGCTAAACCTTATTATAAAATGATCACTGTACCCTAAATGGTTCCCCCACTGTCACTTGATCTACTTCAAGTACCTCATTCCCAAAAATCAGATCTGGCCGTCCCTCCTTTCTTGCTGGACTGTACACGCACTTCTGTCAAATCTTTCTCCCCTTGCCCCTTGCTGCCCCTTTATCCCATTTTTTAATATATAAGTAACCAAAGTCCTTCGTAATAACTAGTCTATAATATTTACATTTTTTTGCAGTTTTGTTACTCTATTGACCACCAGCAATTGGAAAGGACGCGTATTATGCTGGCCAATGTAATTTTACCCTACGTATTCCTTGGATAAAACCAAATTGTTTCTGTCCTTAAACCCACTGAAACATTCTTTCTCATCAACATGCAATATTCTCCTTAACTAAAAATGTCAAATTCCTCTTTTTTTCCCTTTCCTTTCCTATCTTTTCTGAACACCTTGTCACTAGGAATAGTTAACACTCAGATCCCACCTTCCTCAAGCTGGATCTCCATTAGCACCACATCACGATAATCACACAAGGCACTGCATACTGTAGCTTCTTGATCTTATCAACTTTATTCTATGCATTCATTCACACACATTGTAACCCCAAATCAGACTTTGTTACTTTCTCCTTTACTCTGACTCCACCTATTAACTTACTATTCTCTATCAGTGAATATCTACCTCAGTGACTGCATTTTCTTGAGCTCTGAAATCTGGACCTCAAACATGTACCACCAGTGATACTTATAGGACTAGGGTCATAAGAAGTATCCATGATCGCTCACATGCCCCAGGACAGACATTGCACTTGGCTGAGTTATCCTGCCATGCCTTAATCTTAACCTTTTAAGTTATTTTACTTGCTTTAACTTTAAGCATTTTAACCTACTTTAACTTTGGCCTGGCAGTATTAAGTATAAATGGGAAATTAGCAGAAAATTTTTGCCCTTGTTGTCAAATCAGCTCCCTTTCCTATGTCAATAAATTCTTACTTTTGTGCTAGCTTAGAAATTTATGTCTATTAAAATTACTGACGTGAAACTGAGATCCCAGCTGTAGCTAATCAACAATCAAATAACTCATGACTTCCCTGTGCTGACCCATCAGTCACTTTTCCAAACTCTGGTTAAAGATGGTCATCAAGCTAAGAAGAACCTTGTATGACCATTTACATAATTAACATGATGTTTAGATATCAGCTGACTGGAAGAAGAAAAACATCCAACTACACATGGGATTTATATTGCATATTTCAATGCCCCAGTGCACTTTTCAGGAGTGTTATTAAACAAAATTTGTTCCATAGACTGAAAGCTTTGGTCAAATAGATAGAATTTAAAGGAGTACCTTAAAGGAAGCAATCAGGTAAAGTGGAGCAGAGTTTTAAGGGAAACAAGTCCAGAGTTTAGGAATTAATCTATTGAAAGTCTAAAGATTAAAGCTACAAATATGCAAGAGGTCAAAATTGTAAGAGTAGCTAAGTCTTAAAAGGGTTGTAGGAGTAGGTTATAGAGATAGGGAAGGGCAAGGCCTAGGATGGATTTCAGAAGAATTAAGAGACCTATAGCAATAGAAATATGAACTTGTTTGTTCTGGCTTTTGAATATGTTTCAGTCAGTTCAGTTATGGCCATATGATGCTACTATTCCTTGGTGAAACTGAAAATGTTTAAAGGTGGTATTTTACCCATTGAAATCTGAAGGTTTCAAGGGAAGTTTTCGAAAAAAGTTAGAAGATTAAGAGAAGTTATAAAGTGCTTTTGAAGCTTTACAGAAGATGATAAAAAGTTTCAAAGCAAAAGAAATTTAATAAGTTTGAAGTCTTTATCAAAACACTTGTAATGTATGTTAACAGACCAGGACAGACATTCCACTTGGCGAAGTTATCCTGTCATGCCTTAATCTTAACCTTTGAAGTTATTTTACTGATTTACGTTGTAGAAGGTGTACAAGAAATTACAAGATGTGAGAGATAGCCACACGAGGAAGAGAAGGAAACAAAAGATAACCATGGTGATAACTTGCCAACTGAGTCTCTAGACATTAAGTTTGCATCACAGAAGAAGGTAAAAGCTGTTCAACACTATGACAGCTAATTCTTCTCAAAAGATAATGTAAATTTTATGAGTATGTCACAGAGAGACAGTATCAATATTCACATGTTCATCTTCAAATTAGTGATGGAGTCTTTTATGTTTGCCCAGAAAAGCTGATTAGACGTTAGTTTGACATCTCAGTTTGGAAGATGGCAACTCTGACAGTGCCGAACTCCCTCAGCACTGGAGAATCAGGCGTAATATGTATATGGTTAAGGTCTTGTATTAAGACACAAATTCAGCACCTTCAGACTCAGAGATGTTAAGCAATGGCTGACGTATAACTTTTTTCCTCAACGTTACCAGTGGCAAAAACACAAATAAAGCAAAGAAAATATTCACTGCTTCAAAATATTATCACTCACGAGTATATCAAAACTGTAACAATGAAAAACACAAGTACAACTGTGGCAATGCCTGAGGCAAAAGTAAGTTAATCAACAGTAATCATATGAAAACATCATGTAGAAGCTAAAAGTTTGGAAGCGAATTTTGCTAAGAGTTCAAAAGAACTAACAGTAGAGAATCATAAGGGAGCTTACGGTCAGAGTAGTTGCAACAAGGATAGAAAGCTATGAAAATTATCATAAGAGCGATCTGGATTTATGGGGTACAAATGGATGAGGAGGAAATAACATTTGATGTAGACAATGGTACACTGAGCCAATAGGTGATCAATATAGTTTAAACTAAAATCAACAGTCTTAGACATCTGCCATACCTGAGGTGATTTGAGGTGAGGAGTAAGTGGCTTAGAGGAGATATGAGGAATTTGTTTACACCCAGAGGGGAGTAGATAGATAGAATGTGCTGCCTGAAAAGGTGGTGTATAAAAATACTCTTGCAACATTCAAAAGCCAGGGCACTGTCGGCTATGGACTAATTGCAAGTAAATGAGATTAGTGTAGTTTGATGCTTGTTTGTCAGCAAAGGCATGGTAGGCTGAAGGTCTTGTTTCTGTGCTGTATGACTCTCTAACTAAGATAGAGAAGACTGCTAAACATTAGAATAATTTACAGGACCCAAAATGTTAACTCGACTTTCTCTCCACAGTTGCTACCAAACCTGCTGAGTTTCTTCAGCAATTTCTATTTTCGTTTCAGATTTCCAGTATCCATTCTTTGTTTTATTTAAATTAGAATAACTTATATGTACAGTAACATTATTGCTTGTTCAGGAGGAGGAAGCATTAATATTCAAAACATCTTTATAGAATAATAATGCGAAGATACAATAATGAGGTCAATAAAGGTCAAGCATCACAAACATATCATTTCATATTCAATTGGAAAAAGTTTGTAATTGTAATTTATAACCTGCATTAATTCAATAACTATTACATTTCCTAACGATTCCTTCATTGTGTTTAATGTTATATGGCTAATTCATCATTACCGGTGATCTCACCAGCACTGTCCCATAATAAATGATGCTTTTTTCATATCCTTATGAACCCTCAGGAAATAATTTATTCATGCTATGCTGATTAGAAAGATCCCAAATGTTTTAATGTCAGAAAGGATTATATTTTTCAATGCTTTTGTCATGAGGGACTGATTATGTCACTCATGAATTATTAGACCATTCACAATCATTTGGTAAATATTGTATGGCATTCTAAATTGTCTACGCTATTCCATTTGCAATTACCTTCATATAACTTTTCTTTTCTCAATTTGCCAGTACATACATTCTAATATTGACTGCTCCTCAGATTGTTTGTGGCTTTAAAAATAAAGGATTCTCTTGAAATCCTCATCATTGAGCTTTAAAACTGATTATTTAGCAGTGAGTAACTATATGCATGAACATTTTGGCTTACACTTAATTTAGTTTTATAAACTAGAACGCAACTATACTAAGAAATGGGAATACCTCCAAAAATAATTGAAAGCTGTGAGTTGACTGGTCACTTATATCAATGTTACATGAAACCAATTAGTATTGGAATAAATGCTCATGCCTAATATGTATTTGCCTGTTTGTCTCCCTGAAAAGCTGCCTGATTAATTGTTTATTTCCATGAAAAAAAATTGAGACATAGATGTCAATGGAACTGGGGCAGTATTGGTATGGTTATCCCAATGGCGTCATACCATTTGATTGAGCAAATGAAAAGAGGTCCTGATACGTCTTTAAAATTCAGTTAAATACTTCATAATAGGATCCCATTTATTAGCAGACTTTAATACTGTATTTTTGGAAGTAAATGGAGTTATAAAATTGCTTTTAGCAATGTAGTATAATATTGCCTCAAGGCTGCACTGAGGATGTCACCCAGCACGGTAACGAAACATCTGCGGAACAACAAACCAGCTCAGCGAGCCAACCAACCTCAACACCCACTAACTGAGCTACAGATCTACTCCAAAACCTTTGAGTCAACACAATTTCTCATTCGTTCTGTCTATTTTTCAACCTAGATGGATCAAGACTTTAAATTTTCGGCTCCAAACAAAACGAAGTGAAATTATTTTAAATACTTTCATCTCCTACACCCCAAATTCTTTTGGATATAGATTTAAACCACATGCTTATTACTTTGTACTGATTAAGACCAAACTGAAGTGTCACTACAAGAATGGACAGTGTAGAAATTGAAAATCAGAATCTTGTTGATTTTATGTGATGCATATTTGCAAATTATCATACACTTAGTGCTACAGAACATGAAAAGTCACATAACTGGAGACAGTATTTTTGAAAAGGATAAACATTTAAAGTTACAAATAATTATTGCTGTTCATCTTTAAATTAAAACAGCATATCCTGGGGTTGGCTGAAGACTTTCAAAGTTAACTAAAACTTCAAAAGAGAGTGCTTTGTCACTGCTTGGAGGACTAAGAACTCTCGCCCAATCTCCATCTATTTGATGAAGTAGTTAAGCTGTTCATTTGTACATAATACTTGCTGCTCCATTTTTTTTCTTCTGTCATACTGAGGAGGAAATAGAACTTCTGTTCTTCTGAGCCATGACCCAATAAAAAATCCTGTACAAAAATTGAAAATGTCTATGTGGTAACTTCATGCCACAAACTAGCAAGAGACTGAAAGCAATCAATTAAAATGATCCCTGAAGTCATGGGAATGACTTTCTCACTGCTTGAAAAGGACTCAGCTTTCAGACACAATCCCCAAATGTTCCCTTCGTTCTTTTTCTGACAGAATAAAGCTTAGTATTATTCTACAATTTCTCAACTCCTACTGTTTTACTTTTTACTAATCACAGGGCTACTTGAAATCTCTAATTTGTGCCTCAAAACACAGAATGAAATCTGTAACCAGTCTGCAAACTAGATTTTTGGGAGATAATATGAAATCAGCATAAATCAAAATTGAGAGCAATTAGTTCTCTGGCTTTGACATATCCATTCAAATAAGACAAATGACCAATTTGGAGGATCAAACATTGCTGATTAATTGCAATCAGCAAGATTTGCAAATATGAAATAATGGACATAGGTAAGCACAACAATATAAATAACAAAGCTGACAATTGCTGAATAGTATTAGCTTAGCTTCATAGAAATATATAGCACAGAAGATAAATATTTAAGCATGTACTCTTGTGCTGGCTCTTTGAATAAGCTATCCAATTTGTCCCAGACTACCATCCTTTCCTATAGCCTGTGCAATTTTTCCCTTCAACTATTTATCCAATTCTCTCTTGAAAATTATGATTGAATCTGCTGCCAGCAACCTTATAGGCTACTCCTTCCAGATACTGTCAAAGTCTTTCATGATTTTGAGCACCTCTCTTAAATCTCCCATTAAACTTCACTGTCAGTCAGCTCCAGCTTCTCCGCTCTATCCACATGATCAACTTGGCAAGGAAAGGGGAGAAACAATCAATCAGGTATCCTGCTCCTATGATGCTGCTTGGCCTGCTGTGTTCATCCAGCTCCACACCTTGTTATCTCGGATTCTCCAGCATCTGCAGTTCCTGTTATCTCTGATACAATTATAAATGTTGTGCAGGAATCAAGACACAGGGGGTGGAGGGGTGGTCAGAATAAGTTTTGACAAGCCTTTAAAGGATAAGGGATCAGTAGCTTTATAACTAGAAACAAAGGTGGAATTAGGTGAGGATCAGATTTCAAATGGGTAATGAAATGGAAAAATGTCAGACAACAGACTTCAATTTCCTGACAACCTGACTTTACTTAGGTGTGAAAATTTGACGAAGGTTACCCCCTCCCGGTCAGCTACAGTGAAGAGAGGACAGACTCAGATAGTTGACATGTCTTTACAGTAATTCCTATGGGATCACTCCCTGAGGAGCAACAGTGTCCCCTCCAATCCCCTCACAAGCCTGGTTTCCTTGTTCAATACCAACTACCATCTCCCAACCATTCTTCATTGGCCAGTCCAACCATTCCCTCTATGTTTGCAGATCAGTTCTCACTCTCTGGTGTCAGACCAGCACCTCTCAAATTGTAGACCATCAGATACACCTTGGGATCACTACGTCATTAACAGAATGAGGAATTAAGAA
>JAHRHZ010000111.1:16562508-16572888 GCA_024137785.1 Ginglymostoma cirratum | reverse complement strand
AAGATTTCAGCAGCAGATGAGCTGAGGCAGGGGTAATGACATGGTGGAGGAGATGAGCAGCTTTAATGCTTACATGATACATGAGGCCAATGCATACGTTGAGGTGAAATACAGTGCCAAGCTGTGATTTGGTTCAGCATCAGAGAGTTGCTGGTTGAAAAGGATAGAATCGGTGACAAGGGGGTAGTTTATAGTCAGATGAGAAGTGACTTGCTTCATCTTTTTGCTGGTTAGTTGGAGGAAATTTCACCTCATCATACACTGGATGTCAGACAAGCAGCCTGAAATTGCAGAGGCAAATGAGGAACAGAGAGAACTGATGGTGAGAGGTTAGGCATCCTCAGTGACCCTATGAAAACTGATGTTGTACTTTTGGATGATATCTCTGAGGGGGCAACATATGGATGAGAAATAGGAGAGGGCTAAGGATAGATCATTGAGGACACTAGAGGTAACCATGAGGTAGTAGGAAGACAAGTCATTGCAAATAATTATTTGGTTATTACTGAATATATAAGGATTAAATCAGACAAGAATAGTCTTATCCACAAAGAAGAAGCATTGTAGGAATGTAGCATGATAAACCATATCAAAGGCTGCACAGGTTGAGAAGGATGAGGAGCTATAGTTTATCATTGTCATAGTCACATCAGTGGTGGCAATAAAAGTCAATGTAAAGCAATTTGATTGCAGTTAGAATGAAATTACTAACAACTCAGAAATAAAGGCTAGATTGATAGTATGGTTGCCACTACTGGCACCTCGCAGCATCAGCCATTATGTGATTCAGAGTAAGGTTTATTTGGGGGTAGTTCAGAGCCACCAATATTCCTTTGTTTCTTCCTCATCTTGGGCATCTCTAATGTTCACTGGTTACAGATACATGACTATAAGGTCTTCACAGAAGTGGTACTGTTCTTACTTAACCAGACAGCACTTATTGCTATCATACAATAAACAAATATATTGCATGTCAGGCATAATTACAAGGGCTCACAGGAGCTATACAGAATACACTCTCTCCTTAGGAAGGTTAGTGCAGAATTCCCTGCCTCAACCAATAGACCAATCATCAGACTGAGCAGAGCTAATTCAAATTTAACATTAACTCTTTCAGTGCCATCACCATCTGCAATACACAGTTAACTGTCAAGACTGTGCTTAGTGGCTATTTTTGCACGATGAGAATGTCCCATAGTGCCACACTTGCAGAGATCTCTCTACCTCTTGTTTGAAGCATAGAAGGGATTGTGGTGGGGAGATTTTCCAGACATGAGGAGGTAGATTTGTGTGAGTACAGCAAGATAAATCCACTTGAGTTGACATTGAATCCGGATCTCGGACCCTCTTCTGGCTTTCTGTGAAGTCTGATCAAAAATGAATGGAAAACTTCCCTGGAGCTGTCGGACAATTTTATTTTGGATCAGTTGTTTCCCAAAATATGGGTTATGACCCGTGATGGGGGAGCGCAGAGATCACATTTGGGGCAGTGAGCTGCCCCTCCTCAGAGGCTGTGGGAGAGGAAACTGCCCAGTCTTGGCTGGGATTGGATGCACTGGGTGTAGTCAAACTGAAGGAGGTGAACAATGAGCCCAAAGCATCCTTTAACGTCAGAGGAGACCTTCAGTAGTGAATGCAACATGGGTCCTGTCCTTTTATGCACCGATTCAGTGCGTGGAAAAAGCTGACAAGTTTAATTCAAGTTTAACAAGTTTAACTAGGTGCAGAAAAAGAATCAAGTGGACACATAGCTCAGCTAGGAAAGTGAGAGGCAGCTTCAAACAGGAACATGTTTCTGCTCCTGCTTGCCTAAAGTATATGCTCCTGAATCCAGGATAGCCATTCTACTTCTTAGACAATGGCAAGGGGAGAGGGGCTGGTGAGTAAGCAATCAATTTGGGGAAGAGGGATCGGCCTGAGAGGCATGTGTGTCAGGCTGAGTGAAGCAGAGGGGCTTCATTGAATCTGCTGTCACTGAAGAAGATGGAAATTTTGGCCAAAACCTACACGAGTTTATAAAATAACATTTTTACAAGTACTTTAGAAACTCAGGTTTTCATGTTGATATTTCATGAAATTCTGTGTTTTGACAGTAATTGTGGAACTATGGGTAGCATACCTATCTCTGTGTCAGAAGCTCCAAGTTCAGGCTGACCCCAGGACTTGATGACCATTGAAGGTACAGTCACAACCAAACAGATTGATTAGCTGTTGGTAAGTTCTTCTAACACGCATATGCCAGGCATGCCATAGCCACTGGCAGCTAGTCCTATTCCAGGGGTAAAAAACTAGCTACAAAAGCAGATCCTGGCATGTGCATTTCTAGGCATAGGAGAGATCTTTAATTTGTATGTTTTAATAGCTATATACTGAATATTGCTATGCTGCTTTATTGCTGTTTTGTTTTTGATAACACTGGGAGATCACATTAAATTTTCAGGAATTAAAATTGGGTCACATTAGCTAATAGTGGGGGAGGCACTGATTGAGACAGGATCCTAATGTTCTAGCTGAATAAGAAAGCCACAGCTAACTGGATTCCTGTCCCAAATATAGACACATCAGTCTGGCACGGACTAAGTCCAAAATATTCTGTCTCTCAAGTTGAAGCACAATTTAGAGTCTGCCCAATGCTTAACAAAATTTCAAGATAGTTTTTCCCTACCATATAGTCACCTCAGGCACAAACACAGGTGGAGGAATGGGAGTGTATATCCATCTGTCAACAGAGGGATAGCAGAAGCAATTCCTTAGACTCTATTCAACTGATACATTTTCCATCTAATATCTGTGAGGATCTGATAAAATACAGTGGGGTGGATAGCCACAATACTAACTAATGCACCAGGGCATAGATGCTGTTCAAGAGGCAGAGAAAAAAAGAGTAGAAATATATTTTTCAGAGATTCAATAATTCAGAGAATAGATCGGACATCCAGCAGTGATAAACAAAAGTTCCAGAAAGTGACCTTATGTAAGGGTAATGGATATTCAAAGTTGCTGTAAATGAAATCAGAAAGGCAGGATGAAGATCCAGTTGTTTTACTCTGAGCAGTCCAATGACATGGGAAAGAAAAGCAGGAGATATTCTACTGTTGGTGCATCAAAAGTTCAGAACTGAATTGGGAACCATCTACCGTCGAAGGCACAAGGCAGAAATGTGATAGAATACTCTCCACTTGCCTGGAGAATTACCGATTCAATAACACAAGAAGCTTAACATGATCCAGGACAAAAGCAGCCTGTTTGATTGACACTACATCAACCACTTTCAACATTCACCTCATTCTCAGCGGCAGTGTACACAATCTCCAAGATGCACGCAGTAACTGGCTAAGACTTCTCCAACAGCACCATCCCAACCTACAACTTCTGCCATCTTGAAAGCTCAGGAACACAATCACCTGCAAGATCACAGATCATCCTGAAGTTGAACTAGACCGTCATGCCCTTGTAGTCACTGGGTCAAATCCTGGAAAAACGTCCCAGACACTATGGGTGCTTCTCTAACCCAAGGGCAGCAGCAGCTCACAAATGCACCTCACCACCACCTTCTACAGAGCAATCAGCAATGGGCAATAAATGCCGATATAGCTAGTCAAGTCCACATTGGATGAATGAATTTTAAAAAAATAACAATCAGGACCTCAAAGGTGGTAATCTCTGGATTATTGCCTGAGTTCATCCTAAAGGGCATAGAAGCCACTGATCATTGAGGTAAAAATGTGGCTACACGAGTGTGTGCTCTTGCGAGACCAGCAACACGATAGGGCTGGAAGGGAGACGTACCATTGGGATAGACTGTATCTCAATTAATTTGGGACCGATATCCTAGCAGAGAGGATAAATAGATGTTAAACGAGCTTTAAAATAATAAACAAGATGAAGGGCTCAGTTAAAAACAAAAACAGTGGCAAAAATATAATTTAAAGCTTTGTAAAATAAGTGGGGTTTAGAACAGACCTTTGGTCAACCAACAGGGTTATGGATAGCCCATGTGAATGGAATATTAAACTAAAGCAGAAGAAGGAAGGCCAACAAATAAGAAACATTTGAAGTTAAACGACAGAAGAATTGCAACAAGTTAAAAGGATAGAATTGGATCTGCTCCTGACAGAGATTTTCATACAGACACTGAGTAAATTGGAGACTCAATAGAGCTTAAAAAGCCTGCTATTGCGGACACATGGTTGGAGCTAGAAACTGAAAATATTCATAGCTACAGAAAAGCTTTTAGGAAAATTCAGGAATTTGGAAAAGGAGGTGGTATATAGCCTCAATGACAACAGTACTATTGTAATATTAATAAGACAAAGTTAGGGGAAATTAATTAATCAAACCTTGATGTTTTCCACCAGTTTTTTAAAAGGAAGTTGATGAGGAAAGCACAGTTATGTTATAGCCATAATCTTTCAAAGTTCTATTGATTCAGGAATTGTTTCTTTAAATTAGAAATTTGTAAGCGTGACTCCATTAGTTAGGAAAGCCAAGAGAGAGAAACTTGAAAATGAAAGGCCTGTTAGTTTAAAATGTGTTGTGGGCAAGTTGTGGGAAATTAGCCAGTGATTTATGGGACGAAACAGATTTCTGACATCTTTGATTGATAGGTCAGCCATCTATTCAGCCCAGTCCAACACCTGTTATGCCATTTGCTCAGTTGAAACTTTCCAATGCATTCACCTTCACAGGTTTTGTTGACATAGTGGTATAACGGAATTTCAATAAAAATGCCTGGTTGCACTCCAAGAACCATAACCAATTCAAATATTTTTTACCAGTTCCACCTCCAGTTAAAAGCCTATCTGTGTCAACTTAAGGATAAAGGTCAGTGAGACAAGGAAAGAAGTTAGAGTGACTTACACATTTCATGGCATGATAGAAAAAGACAGTGTTTTCTTTTGAGTAATAAAACTTGTTGTTGCCACATTTACCACATTAAAGCAAATGAAATATTCTTGAAAAGGCTTTTTTCCTGGGTGAGTCAGCAAGGCTTGGAAGTAGGTGACTTCCTTTTTCCTATTATCGCTTATGGTACACCACCTCAATCCTGTCTGTAATGCCATCAACATGTCCATTCAGAATGATAATGTTGCACTTTATTTCCCTACACTTTTCCTCAGAATTAAATAGAGCTCCAGTTTTGTTATTATTCTTAAAATTTTAATATTGTACTTAGGACTCCTGGAGCCAATATATAAATTGTGCATGGCAGTCATGCCACAATCAATCTCTTACACACAGTTTCCATTTGTTAGATGTGTGAGTAGTTTCCATTTGTTAGGTGTCTGTGATGCCCTCTCTCTGTTTTGTGTTTTGATATCAATTATTCAACTTATCTCCAAATTCACAGATTCTGAACTTGGCCATGAGTATTTCTTTAAAAACAGCAGCAGCCAAGACCATGCTAGTACCTTCCAGCATTTATCTGGCCAGCTCAGTGTATTTTTTATATGTCTCCTCTATTTTTCCATCTTATGAACAAAGGAACAGGGATAGACTGTTAAGCCCTTCGAACCCACTCTACCACTTAATATGATCATGGTTGATCAAACTCATCACTCTCTTTTCTGATGAAGGGTCTAGGCCCTTCATCAACGTCAAGTTTTCCTGCTCCTATGATGCTGCTTGGCCTGCTGTGTTCATCCAGCTCTACACCTTGTTATCTCGGATTCTCCAGCATCTGCAGTTCCTATTAACTCTCTTTTACCTACATGTTTGTCATTAGTCTAATGCCATTGGTAATCAAAAACCTATCAACCTCTACTTTAAATATAGTTAAAGATTGAGTTCCCACAGCTCTATGTGGTGGAGAATTGAAAAGCTTCACAATCACTTTGAGTAAAAAGATTTCTCCTCAGCTTGGTCCAAAATGGCATCCCCCTTATTACAGGCTCATCATCTTACCTGCATCTACCCTGTCTATCCCTTTAAGTATTTTGTTGGCATCAATGATAATACCTCTATTCTTCCAAACTCTGGAGAATGTAGGCCCAGTTTGCCCAATCTCTCTCCATTGCATAATTCTACCATTCTGGGAACAAGTTTGGTTAATCTTTGTTGCACTCCCTTTACGACAGTAAGAAGGAAATCAAAACTGCACACATACTCCAGATGTAGTCTAAACATGCACTTATAAAACGGAAACAAGATTTCACTCCTCCTAAACTCAAATCCTCTTGTAATAAAACCTAACATTCTATTAACCTTCCCAATAGTTTGCTGCACCTGCATGTTAACCTTCACTGATGTATTGAGAAGGACAACTTGGTTCCTTCCCACATCTACAATTTTCAACCATTTAAGAAATACTCTGCGCATCTGTTCCTCTTATCAAAATGGTTACGTTATATCTTTCCACATGATATTTCACTTGCCACCTTTTTGCCCACTCGCTAAGCCTGTCCAAATCCTCCTGAAGCCACTTTACACTTTCCTCACATAAAACAAAGCTAAGCAGGAATGTATCAGCTGTAAATCTGGAAATATTTCACTTGGGCCCCATGTCTTCAGTTTTTTTTTCGATTGTCTTCTTATTTTATCTCTCAACAAGGTCATCAACCTCATTGTTTCTAGTTGTATTTCTTCTTCAAGTTTCACGATCCTGCACTTCTTTTATCTGTTTTCTTTTCTCTTCTTACATTCAATTATACAGTCTTATGCTTTATGATCGTTCTTAAACTCTTTCTCTTCATTATCGTTATTATGTAGAATAGAAAACAGGGAAGAGAAACAAGTGTGTGCTATCCTGCGCAGTCCTTAAAGTGTTTAAAGTTCTGCAGAGCAAAATAGAGACACTACACTGAGTTGCAAACAATATATACAAATTAACATCTTTGAGTTTTGCAGCCCACTGGCATTTAGTGATGTGTTTCATAAATCATCACCTATCAGTATGAATTCTACCTATCATCAATAACATCTTGCCTGACTTCAAGCAGAGATTTCGGGGCCAAAACAATGCATGGCAACATAGATACAATGGCTTTCAGCGAATACAGCATCTGTTTGAATACAAAACTGCTTTTCTGCTCAACATGACAGTTGAAATAATCAAACATTTTACAAAACAGATTGTGTGGAGCCTGAGGAGAGATTGTCGTGTAAGGTTTTTCTTCAAGAAGGAGTTAGATATAGTCCTTAGGATTAAAGGCATCAAAAGGTATTGGGAGGCAGTAGGAGCAGGGTACTAAGTTGGCAAAATAGCCAAGGGCAAGGAAAGTGTAGAAAATGTGGCAAATCTAGTTACTGGCTCCCCCTTTATCCCTTGTCTTTTACTCACTGGCAAAAGGCCCACTGGATTTCCTGCCACATACCAAAACAGAGATCTATGTTTCAGGGCTCAAAGAAGTACTGGCAGTTCACTAGTTGAATTCAAACAAAGCCTGATGACCAAAACAGGTTATGTCACTTTTATTGGTGACACCCGTGGATTCTGCAATAGACCAACGCTGACTGACCAATGTATGAAGTTGAGAAACAGACTCGTTAACTTGTTTGCTAAAAGTAAGAGTTAACGAGCTAAACTAGAGAAGGACTGTTGGCAGTGGAAGTCACAAGTGGAAGGAAGTTTTATTCCTCCAATTGAGATGAAGGTGTACACTATAATATAAAATTGTTTTGGGAAGTTAGATTTTAAAATAGTTGTAGAGGGATTTGGTCTTTTTTATTAATTTTTATTATTTTATTTTTAAAGTTTTATTTCATAAGTCTAAAGATATTCTGGACAGTGACCTTAATTGTCCACTGTTCCAAAAACGTGGGACAGCACTCA
Source organism: Ginglymostoma cirratum (assembly GCA_024137785.1). Lineage (NCBI taxonomy): Eukaryota > Metazoa > Chordata > Chondrichthyes > Orectolobiformes > Ginglymostomatidae > Ginglymostoma > Ginglymostoma cirratum. Next base: position 16,565,117 of record JAHRHZ010000111.1, on the reverse strand, counting down.
AGGGCCTGGAGCACCCTGCAATATTAATGGAGGAAATGTTTATACTGTTGAGTTTTTGACAGACTAGAGGGTGTGATGATGTATAGTCAAGGTAATGATGGGAGTCAGTGGGTTTGTCATGGATATTGATGGCCAGCCTGTCGCCAGAAATGGAACCACAGAAGCCGAGGGAGGGAAGGGAGCAGTCAAACATGGACCAGGTGAAGGTGACAGCAGGACTTCAAAAGCTGAAGATTCAACTTCCCCATTGTGCACAGAAGAAAGGCATCACTTAAGTCAAAACTGAAGAGTTGAAAAAGGAGTAAAACTTCTCTAGACTTTAATCTCTAACAAATAATGTCAGAAAACAGGTTGAAACTTTGTTTTGCTGTTTGAGATATTTCTAAATTTTCTATTATAACATCTGTTTTGTTTTCTGTAATAAACTTATGTTTTGTTGTTAAAGGGCATCTGCAAACTCTTGTGAAAATGTTTCAGTGATCAACCACCACATTAACTACAAAAAACATCAAATATAAGATCTATCAGGCTAGGAAATTACCATCATACCATCAAATATAAGATCTATCAGGCTAGGAAATTACCATCATACCATCAACTCCTGTTGCATAATGCTGTGAAAATGTTGCTAACGGTGAAATGCTGTGATTGTGAATGATGTTGGATCAATACGGATGATCTCAAGCGCTCAGCTATGATACATTAATTCTTGTGATAGAATAGGCTACCTAAAGTTTAGTTGTAGCACTATTAGCCCTGAGTCAGAAGATAGGAGTTTAAATTTCATACAGGTGCCACCTTTCAGAAGAAACAATAAACTGACACTTGACCCATTCTTTTGATTAGAATGAAAGACTCCTGGTGCTGTTTCAGAGAAGGAAAGGGAAATTATCTTTAGAGTCCCAGTCACTAATTAACAATCAACATCATTTCAAAAATTGAGCTAACTTCCTGGCCATTATCACATTACTGCATATGGAAGCTTGCCATGTACACATTGGACATCCTACTTCCTATATTACAATCTCGCCCATACAAACCATAAAGTGCTTTTGAAGTAAAGTGTCATCCTGACGCTGCAAATGGAACCATCTGCAATTATCTTCTTTCTTAGCTTTTACAGCCAGCCAATAATATGACTTGAAGTTGGTTTTGCTTGCAGGATGCTACAATGAGACATGAGTAAGAGTGCTGAGCTGCAACTTGTTCTGAACTTTGTACTTAGGCATGGTGTCATTATCTTCTTCACTAATAATATTTTGTTGAACCAAAATCCTTCCAAATCAGTTGTACACTAGTGAAGTTCACCTTGTTTTAAACAGTACTGACTCTAATGGTCAATGTTATTGAACATTCGGAAGTTCTTATTGGCATTCAAGTCAAATAGATAATGTACATGCATACTTACATTCCATGATTGATCGTTGTAGGCTGGACGTGACCACTAGTGTCTGTCTTTCTGCATTCTTCTTAATGGACTGCTGCAATCTCATCAATACATGACCACTTTTAATTGTTTCTTTTGTTTCTCTGGGTGTACTCCAAATTCTCAAGGACAGTTGAGAATGTCATATGCCAAGAGCAAGTAATTTTAAAACTGTATTTTTGTCAAAATTGCAGCCATAAATTTGAAGAATTCCTATGACATTTCTTATCCTTTGAGCTACCCATCGTGTCACAATTCTAACATGACTTATTGTCATACTGCCTTTGCTACACTGAATTACTGGCAAATTTATTCCGGACCACTTTCTACAACTTATTGTTCAGTCAGACTTGTATTGAGGCAATCATTAAAAATAAAAAAACACTATTAAGTATCTATGAAGAAATTCCCTAAGTAGTAGGAAATATGTTAATGACTGTCACTAATCAGAAAGTGTGCCAGATATTTCAGACAAAGATTATGATTGGCACCCTGAAGACCAATTAAGTTGTACAGTTCCTTTATCATGTGTGCAGAAGATGGTGGCAGAGTGGTGTTGTGACTGGATTAGTAATCCAGAGGTTAATACTCTGGGTACATGAGTTCAAACCACACCATAGCAGCTGGTGGAATTTATGTTTAATTAATAAACCTGGAAAGATAGTCTCTGTAATGTGGATCTGAAACTGTCAGCTGTTTGAATAACCCAACTGGTTCACTCATATCTGTTACAAAAGGAAATCTGCCAACCTTACCAGCTCTGACCTGCATGCAACTCTATAGGTAAATGCAAGGTGATGCATTTTGGAAGATGCAATTCAAGAGCGAACTATATGGTAGATGGAAAAGCTCTGGAGAAAATTGATGCACAGAGAGATCTGGGTGTTCAGGTCCATTGTACCCTGAAGGTGGCAACGCAGGTTGATAGAGTGGTCAAGAAAGCATGCTTCATCAGATGGAGTATTGAGTACAAGAGTTGGCAGGTCATGTTGCAGTCATATAGGACTTTGGTTCGACCACATTTGGAATACTGCGTACAGTTCTGGTTGCCACATTACCAAAAGGATGTGGATGCTTTGGAGAGGGTGCACAGGAGGTTCACCAGGATGTTGCCTGGTATGGAGGGCGCTAGCTATGAAGAGATGTTGAATAGATTAGGATTATTGATGGAGGTTGAGGGGGG
>JAHRHZ010000111.1:16510236-16557508 GCA_024137785.1 Ginglymostoma cirratum | reverse complement strand
CATCCAGCCCCATGCTTGTTATCTCGGATTCTCCAGCCTCTGGAGTACCTTTTATCTCTGAACCCTTGACTCAGATCTGTCCCCCCAAATAAACCTCTAGCACTCCATTCCCTACTCAATCAGCTTCCAAGCTTAGAGCTACTCAACCCCACACAGCCTACTTCTACCACCTCCCCAAAATCCACAAACAGGACTGCCCTTCATGGAAAAAAAAATGCCTCAACCATTCCCAGCTTCCAGGACCTTCCTCTGCCTGGCCGAGCTTGTCCTCACCCTATAACTTCTCTTTTAACTCCTTTCACTTTGTAAAGGTCAGAGGGCTGGCCATGGGTACCTGCATGGGCCCCAATTATGTCTATCTCTTTGTGGGATACATAGAATCTTCCTTGTTCCAATTCTACTCCGGCCCCAGCCCACAACTCTTTTCTCCATCAATGACATCACCAGTGCTGCTTCTCTCTCTCGTCTGAATTTGGAAAAATAGACCAATTTTGCTTTCCGCCCTCACCTTCACCTGATCCATCTCTGACTGCTCCCTTCCCTTCCTTGACATCTGTGGCTTCATTTCTGGAAAGAGGCTGGCCACCAATACCCACTACAAACCCACTGACTCCCATCGTTACCTGGACTATACATCATCACACCCTGCTTCCTGTAAAGACTTTGTTCCATCCTCCCAGTTTATCCGTCTCTGTCGCATCTGTTCTGATGATGCTACCTTCTGCAGGGGGGCCTCAGAAATATCCACCTTCTTTACCTCAATTGAGGATTGCCCACCTGGATAGTTAAGGCTAGTAGTCACACGGTACCAGGTTATCGTCCAACAGGTTTATTTGAAATCACAAGTAGCTGTTCCTTCATGTGAATTCTGATCTTTTCCACCCCAGTCCAAGACTGGTACCTCCACATCATGGCCACCATGATGGTTGATATGGCCCTCAGCCATTTCCCACCCGTTTCCCGAACTTCAGCCCTCACTGCTTCTCTTTCCTCCCACAACACCAATATTGTCCCCTGGTCCTCACTTACCACTCCATGTCAAAAAGATCATAGACCACCATTTTTGCCACCTCCAATGCCATGACCAGACACATGTTCCCCTTCCATTTCTTGTCAGCATTCCGCAGAGACCATTCCCTCTGGGACATCTTGGTCCACTCCTCCTCCATTCCTAACATCTCCCCACAAGCTCACAGCATCTTCCTATGCAATTAGAGAAGGGTATAACAACTATCCATTTACTTCCTCATGATCCAAAGCTCTAGATTTCCCTTCCAGGTGAAGCAGTGATTTACCCACACTTCACTCATTCTAGCCTGTGATATTCACTGTTCATAATGTGGTCTTGGGGTGATGAAATCTGGACTGGACAACTACTTTGCAGAACACTTACAGTCTATCTTCAAAAATGACCCCAAGCTTCCAGATGCCTTCCACTTCGACACACCACCATGTTCCCTGGTCAACAGTTCTGAAGAAGGCTCACATTAACTCTGTTTTCTCCCCACAGATACTGCCAGACCTTCTCCAGCAATTTCTGTTTTTCTTTTAGATCCCCTTCCCTTGTCTTTGGGACCTTTAACTCCTGAAATATGGCAGGAAGTGTTGTAAAAAATGACTGTCTTAGCCTGCAACTCGAATCCTGCACTGTGTGTTTTTGTTCTCTATCTATCTCCACACAGAGAGTGCTTTGTGCGTGGAATGAACTGCCAGATAAAGTGATGGATGCAGGTACAGTTACAATGTTTAAAAAGCATTTGGATAAGTACATGGATAGGAAAGGTTTGGAGGGAGGCAGGTAGTTGGGACTAGTTTAATTTAGGAACATTGTTGGAACGGACTAGTTGGACAAAGGGTCTGTTTCTGTGCTGCATGACTCTTTGACTCCATGACGCCAATGGACATATTCAAATGGGCTATACTCAAAGTTAGCTGGAAAAGTCACTGATATATAAATGGGTAATTTTAAAGAGGGTCAACATCTGTCACATCTTCGCTAATTGTAATCAGAATATCTGGGCTATCAGATTTTAGGAGAAAGATCAATGGGTAAACTGGGATTGGGTTAACTGCAGTTACACTGACATTCCAGATACAATTGCTTTATCATACTCCATGGTCAGTTTCATTTATGCCTTTTCCTTGGAGGCCTTATTTAAACAGCAAGGGTATCATACTGGAAATTACATCAGTAATAGTAAAAGGAGCATCCTCCAATTGATCGGCATGAAATCACTTCTTCACTGATCTTAGGTATGGTGTTGTCCTCAAATTTAATGCATGGAAATCTTCCATACTCAATTATCTTATATTGATCCTCCCTGTTGAATGAATCCAGATAACATTTTAGCCTGTGCTGTACAATGTTGCGATGCACTCACTAGCTAACGCTGCAGTTATCCTATTGACCCGTCAGCAAGCCAAAGCTTCTTGCAACTATCACGTCACTTGGAGAATTTTGCTGCTTCTGTTTTAGGCAGTTCCTCATGATGATTTAGCCTGAATCATCCAACCTGGACCGGAATCCTCAGTTCTGATCTAAATCTGATCAAATAAAATCCACATTTACCTTTGTAAGTTATCATGCGAACAGCCAAACCAGAAGCCTTTCCAACCAAATCAGTGCAGACAAATCCAGGAATCCACAAAGGGAGGCAGACAGTGTGACAGTAGCTTCAGGGAAGTGGTCATATCACAGGTAGATGGGTGAGAGCCAGGAGGGGTAGGTAGGTAGTGCGGGAGTTTCATGTGGTTATCCCCCTCTCAAACAACTATACAGTTCTAGGTACTGTTGGGGTGGATTAGCTTCTCAGGGGAAAAAAGTAGCAGCAGCTAGGTGTTAGGCACTGCAACTGGCTCTGCTGTAAAGCAGGATACGATAAAGGCCAAGTGAGCAATTGTGATAGAGGGTTTTCTAGCCAGGGGCACAGCCAAGCATTTCTGTGGCCCTGGGTGAGACTCCAGAATGGTGTGTTCCCTCCTTGGTGCCAGGGTCAAGGACGTGACAAAGTGTTTGCAGCACATTCTCAAAGGGGAGCACGAGTAGCTGGAGATTGTTGTATACATTTGTACCAACGACAAAGGTGGAAAAAAGGATCAGAAGTTGCAGAGTGAATGTAGGGAGTTAGGCAAGAGGTTAAAAAGCAGGACCTCAAAAGCAGGACTTCAAAAAGCAGGACCTCAAAAAGCAGGACTTCAAGGGCAGTAATGTCTGGATTACTTCTGGTGCCATATGCTAGTGAGAGTAGGAATAGGAGAATAGGGCGGATGAATTTGTGGCTGAGGGTCTGGTGCAGGGGGCAGGGATTCAGGTTTTTGGATCATTCGGGTTTCTTCTGGGCCAGATGTGACCTGTACAATAGGGATGGGTTGCACTTAAACTAGATGCGATCAATATCCTGGTGGGGAGATTTGCTGGAGCTACTCAGGAGGGCTCAAACTAGTCTGGCAGGGGTGGTTGGACTCCAGCAGTAGTGAGACAAAAGAGAAAATTAAAGCTGGTGCAAAAGTTAAAGAGAGCAAGTTAAATAGACAAGACAGGCAAAACATGGCAAAGAAGAGGGAAGACTGATTAATTAAACAGCATTTATTTCAATGCAAGAGGCCTGATGGGTAAGGCAGGTGAACTCAGGACATGAATGGGAACATGGGGCTAGGATATCATAGCTATCAAAGAAGAATGGCTGAGGAAGGGACAGGACAGGTAGCTCAGTGATCTGGGATATAGCTGCTACAGGAAGGATAGAAGGGGAGGCAAGAGAGATGGGGGGTGGCATTTTTGATTAGGGAAAACATCACAGGAGTCCTTACAGAAGATATTCCTGGGGTATCATCCAGTGAAGCTATATACATGGAACTGAGAAATAAGAAGGGGGTAAATCACCTTAATGGGATTGCACTATAGACCCGCAAGCAATCCACAGGAAATGGAGGACCACACACGTAGGGGATTGCAGATAGTGGTAAGAATAACAGAGTTGCAATAGTAGGGGTTTTTAACTTTCCAAATATAGACTGGGACTATCACAGTGTTAAGGGCTTGGATGAGGAGGAATTTGTTAAGTGTGTTCAAGAAAACTTTCTGAATCAAGATGTAAATGACCCTACTAGAGAAGGAGGAAATCTTGACGTCCTCTTGGGAAATAAGGCAGGACAAGTGACTGAGGTGTTAATGGGGAGCAGTTTAGGACTAGTGATCATAATTCTATTTGTTTTAAAATAGTTGGTTTAGTAGAGGATGTAAATAAAATAAAATAGTAGAGGGTGTTCCTTTTACTATTACTGATGTAATCTCCAATATGATACCCTTGCTGTTTAAATAAGGCCTGGTCCACAAGTTAAAGTTCTAAATTGGGACAAGGCCAATTTTGATGGCATTAGGCAGGAATTTTCAATAGTTGATTGGGGGAGGCTGTTCACAGGTAAAGGGATGTCTGGCAAGTGAGAAGCTTTGAAAAGCAAGATAATGAAAGTTCAGGGACAGCATGTTCCTATTAGTGCGAATGGCAAAGCTGGTAGGTGTAGAGAACATTGGATGACGAGTGATATTGAGGTTCTGATCAAGAAGAAGAAGGAAGCATTTATCAGGTATAGACAGCTGGGACCAAGTGAATCCCTTGAGTGTACAGAGGGTGTAGCAGTAAATTTAAGAGTGAAATCAAGAGGACAAAAAGGTGACATGAGATAGCTTTCGCAGACAGGGTTAAGAAGAATCCAAAGAGATTCGACAAGTACATTAAAGATAAAAGACTAACCAGGGAGAGAATAGGGCCCCTTAAAGATCAACGAAGCTGTCTGTTTGTTGAACCACAAGAGATGAGTGAGATCCTAAATGAATATTTCGCATCAGTATTTATCGTGAAGAAAGACATGGAAGCTGGGAATATCAAGGAAATACATAGTGATGTCTTGAAAAGAGTTCACATTACGGAAGAAGATGTATTGGAGGTCTTAAAACACATAAAGGTAGATAAATCTCCAGGATCTGATTAAATGTATCCCAGCACATTGTGGGAAGTTAGGGAAGAAATTACAGGGCCCCAATCAGAAAAATTTGTATCATCAACAGCCACAGGTGAGGTGCCAGAATAGAGAGTGGCTAATGATGTGCCATTATTTAGGAGAGGCTGCAAGGAAAAGCCAAGGAACTACAGATCAGTGAGCCTGACAATAGTGGTGGGTAAGCTGTTGGAGGGGATTCTGAGAGACAGAATCTACATACATTTAGAAAGGCAAAGACTGATTAATGATAGTCAGCTTGGCTTTGTGTGTGGGAAATTGTGTCTCACAAACTTGATTGAGTTTTTTGAAGAGGTATCCAAGAAGATAAATGAAGACAGAGTGGTAGATGTTGTCTACTGGGACTTTAGCAAGGCCTTCAATAAGGTTCTATATGATAGACTGGTACATAAGGTTAGACCATATGGGATCCAGAGAGATCTAGCTAACTGGATACAAAATTGGCTTGATGGTAGGAGACAAGGGTGGTGATTGAGGGTTGTTTTTCAGACTGGAGGTTTGTGACCTGCAGTGTGCCACAAGGATCAGTGCTGGGCCCACTGTTGTTTGTAATTTATGTAATATATAAATGATTTGGATGAGAATATAGGAGGCATGGTTAGTAAGTTTGTGGATGGCACCAAAATAGCTGTTAGAGTGGATCGTGAAGAAGGTTATCTAATAGTACAGCAGGATCTTGACCAACTGGGCCAGTGGGCCGAGGAATGGCAGATAGACTTTAGATAAATGCAAGGTGTTGCATTTCAGTAAGACAAACCCTGGTAGGACTTATACAGTTAATGATAGGACGTAGGGGAGTGTTGTCGATGAAAGCGACCTAGGGATACAAGTACATAGTTCCTTGAAAGTGGTGTCACAGGTATACAGGATAGTGAAGAAGGTGTTTGGCGTACTTGTCTTCATCAGCCAGAGCATTGAGTCCAGCAGTTGAGACATTATGTTTTGGCTGTAAAAGACATTGGTAAAGCCACATTTGGAGTCTTGCATACAATTCAGGTCACATTGCTATCGGAAGGATGCTATCAAACAGGAAAGAGTGCAAAAAAATTTACAAGAATGTTATCAACAATGGAAGATTTGAGTTATAAGAAGAAGCTGGATAGGCCGGGATTTTTTTTTTTCCCAGGAGTGTAGGAGGCTGAGGAATGATCTTAAGGAGGTTTATAAAATCATGAGGGACACAAATAATGTTAATAACCAAAGTCTTTTGCCTGGGATAGGGGAGTCCCAAACTAGAGGGCATAGGTTTAAGGTGAGAAGGGAAAGATTTAAAGGGGACATGAGGGGCACCATTTAAACACAAAGGGTGCCAGACGAAGTGGCAGAGGCAGGTACAATTACAACATTTAAAAGACATTTGGACAGGTATATGGATAGGAAAGGTTTAGATAGATATGAGCCAAACGCAGGCAACTGGGACTAGTTCAGTTTAGGAAACCTGGTCAGCATGGACAAGTTGGGCCGAAGGGTCAATTTCCATGCTGTATGACTGTATATCAGGAATAGAAAAGATCAGCATGGAAATCAATTAATCATTTTTATGGTAAATTTCATCCATGAAACCTAATAAGTGATCTAAAATTTCCTCAGTATGTAGCTGATGGATATTCAGCTCATAAAGTAATTTTGCTTATTTTAATTTTGACAGGAAGCGATGATAGCAAGACCGTGCTTAGCTTCCTCCTCGAGATGTAAACCATGTCCATTTATCCACTTCATTCCTCCACTATGTATAAAAGTTTGAACTCAGAACATCAATCATCTAACAAGCATATAATCTTCTACAGGAATTTTCTTTTCCCTTTGGGCAGAATCAGTTTTTGTTACCACATTAAAGTTCTGAGAGCAAATTGGTGGAGAAGGAGTCCAGGTGGCAAGTTTGACATAATTGCAATAGTTCACTTTATAAATAAATCTGAACATCTTTCACACTTAACTCTGCAACTCACTATCAGTGTCAGTAAAAGTCACTTCATATGCACTCAACTGATTATCCAATAAAAGCCCATTCACCACCTCCTCTAATCTGTATATGGTTAAACTTTAATGAATACTTCTGGAAGTAATTCTCAAACACTCCTAAATTGATGAAAATCAACGGAGGTGTTAAGCTTGACATTAAGACCAAATAAGTACCTGTCTAACACAGATGCTTACCAATGTTTGTGGGTTCTGGCAGATTGGGAATATGGTGATCACAAATTCCTAATACTAAAAACATGCTGGGTAAACTGAGAATCTGTGTCACAATCTATGTTTAAGTCCACAAACGGGATGGACTCCTATGCCTGACAACTGTTGACCACATCTTTGAATTTTTGCTACCAGGACCCACTGTCCCTTAACTTGGGGTGGAGATTTCAGGATCAACAGGCTAATTAGAAAGCTTTAGTACTAGATCTCATGCTATCTGTACATTTCAAGCTCCCATACTTTGTCCAAGATTTCGATAATAAAATAAAATTAAGGACTGAACAAAGTACTTTAACCACGGTATTCCCGTTTAATCGAGAGGTGATCTTATAGACGTTGATAAAATCATGAGGGGCATGGATAGAGTGAATAGTCAAGGTCTTTTCCCAGGATAGAGGAGTCCAAAACTAGAAGGTACAGAGTTAAGGTGAGAGGGGAAAGATTTAAAAGGGACCTGAGAGGCAACTTTTTCACAAAGATGGTGATGCATGTAAGGAATGAGCTGCCAGGGGAAGTGGTGGAGGCAGGTAAAATCACAATATTTAAAAGGCATCTGGATGGGAATAAGAATAGGAAAGGTTTAGAGGATTATGGGCCAAATGCTGGTAAATGGGAGTAGGTCATTAGGATATCTGGTTGGTGTGAACAAGTTGGCCCAAAGGATCTGTTTCCATGCTATATAAATCTATGACTCTGTAACCAAGTATTCCTTTGGAGCTATACGACCTCCTTATCTTCAGTAAGGAGTTAAATATCTACTCTTTCAGCCCAGACACACCGTATGAAAGACAACTGTACTGAGCACACATGAACAGCATCCAAAAGGAATGTACAGGAGTAGCAACTATTAGCAACACTCTTCAAAAGTCAAAACAAAATCATACTTCTTCTGCACTATTTCTCATGGTATTGTTATTCTGCAAACATGCTTACTCCCTTCTCACATTGCAGGTGCTAGCACAGAACCAATTTGAGCATTATCTTTCTGCTGTCTTCAGCCAGAGTACTTTGTCAAATCCAGGCAGCCAAATATCACCACAATACTGGCAGCTTGTGGTTGCAGAGCTATTTGTCATATGACACAAAGATTCATTGGCTGGACCCAGATCTTCACATTAGACATAGCTGTCAATCATAATCACTAAGCCAGAACGTCAATCACTTTCGCCACTTCAAAGTCATAGAGTCATAGAGTCACAGAGCTGGACAGCATGGAAACAGACCCTTCAGTCCAACTCCTTTCTGCCGACCAGATATCCTAAATAAATCTAGTCCCATTTTCCAGCATTTGGCCCATATCACTTTAAATCCTTCCTATTCATGAACCCGTCCAGATGTCTTTTAAATATTACAATTGTAACAGTATCCACCACTTCCTCTAACATCCATTCCATACATGCACCACCCTCCGTGTGAAAAAGTTGCTCTTTTGGTCCCTTTTAAACCTCTCTGCCCTCACCTTAAACCTATGGCCTCTAGTTTTGGACTCTCCTACCCTGGGAAAAAAACTTAGCTGTTCACCCTATCCATCCCCCTCATGATTTTATAAACTTCTAGAGGGGCAATGTGTTGGCTGATGGGAATGGGGTGTGGCGGGGTTGGGGGTTAGTGGGGAGGGGTCAGTGTGAGTTGGGGGTGTTGGGGAGTGACAGCCATGGAATCTGAGCATTTCACAAAACGTTTTATTATTAGGTTCAAATGTATTGAGACAGACAGATGGTACGTTTGTTGGATGCCCATTTAACTGTTTAAATTAACTTGACAAAGCTAATGATATCCATGTTATTTAATAATATTTCTGCAGTAATGAGATATTTCCTCATTATAAAGTGCAACTACTGGATGTGGAACCCTCTGTACAATTATGCAACTTCCCTTCTTATGGTCAGGTATTTTAGTTTTAATTGTGTTATGCTCTCGCATAATTATCTATTAGCAATAACGTCAAGACTACAACCAAAATAGATGTTCAGGGAGAATATTGCCCAGAACAAGTTAATTACCATAAGTATTGAAAAAAGCAGTGACAGTGAAAGACGATCTTAAGGACTCTTCTGTTTTTTAACAAGGAGAAAATGCTCTTTCTGAAATGGGCTTGTTAGCGTGCTATTTGGCAGATTTCCATACTTGGACAGAAGATGAATATTTTTTTCATTCAAACATGTCAAGTAGCTGTTTTCCATGGATGAGAAAATAAAATATCAGAGTCAATCTGCTGTCAGAATCTGCCATTTAGTCATCACATACATCACTACTCCCAAAAAAATGTGTCATTTACTTAAAGATGCTATACCGACTGGACTCCTGCTGACAAGCTTGAATCACTGAAGCAAGAAAACACAATACAGCATTGTTACTAAACTGTAATGTTTGTTGATGGAAATCCTATTTACTGTAAAATTATTCTGTTGGGACAAAGAAAATTCCATTTTTTTCCTTCTTACTGGAGTATGCCCTAGATGTTTTACACTGCAATTTTGAGGAGGTGGCCCACTTCCTTAACTCTAGACTGTTGGGCACCCACACATGCTTGATTGTAACATATGTAATTTCCCCGAATGTCTACGACTTTCAATGATTTCAAGACTTTTGAAATCAATGGGTTTCTAACCAAAATAGCTGGAATGACAAATGAAAATCAGGGAAATGGGTTTAAACATGCCAAACGTCATTCCAATTTTAGGAGTCCCAAAATATCCCAGCTTTTTTCTTCTTGGGATTTGTTTGAAACCATTTCTATTCTCATATTGAAGAATAAAAAACAATTTGCATTTGTGCAGCACCTCCAAAGTAGTAAGGTATTCCCACTCTTTTTTGATTTAATTTATTATTGTCACTCCTACCTAAGTACAGTGAAAAGTTTTGTTTTGTGTGCAGTACAGACAGATCATGTTATTTAATATTATATCTGCAATAATGAGATATTTCCTCATTGTGTAGTGCTACCACTGGATGCGGAATCCTTTGTACAATTATGCAACTTCCCTTCTTATGGTCAGGTATTTTAGTTTTAATTGTGTTATGCTCTCACATAATTATCTATTAGCAATAACTTTGGGTGCATTAGGGTAATAAAACAGAGCGAGGAATACAATGTTATGCCTACAGAGAAAGTGCACAGAGAGGGAGATCAACACTAAATTTGAAATTTGAGAGGTCCATTCAGAAGTCTAATAACAGGCGGGAAGAAGCTGTTCTTGAGTCTGTTGGTTTACATATTTAAGCTTTTGTATTTTCTGCCCAACAGAAGAGGTTGGAAGAGGGTATAATCAGGGTGGGAGGTGTCTTTGATTATGTTGATAGCCTTTCCAAAGCAGCGAGAAGTATGAATGGAGTCCTCACCTTTCATGTCTAACTCCATGTTGACTGTACCAGCTTGTTTAAAGAGCATCATTATCTACTGCCAATCCTCTTCTTTTTCCCCATAACCTTGTACACTATTTCAGTCCAAATAGTCATCCAATGTTCTTTTGAATACCTCAGCTGAACTTGCCTTATTCATACTTCCAGGCAGTGATTCTGCAAGAATCTGTACCTGGGTACCTTTGTATCTAAGATGGCGCCGTAAGTGGCAACTTGTAAACTTTTCACCATACTCATATGAGTACATGTGACAATAAACCTAATAAACCTAATTCTAGTGCATTCCAGACCCTATTTGTTGAGTGAAAAAGGTTTTCCTCACTTCACATTTGATTCTTTTGCACATTACTTTAAACCTATGACCTGTTCCAGTTCATTTTACAAGTGAGAGCACCTTCTTCCTATCTGTTCTTTCCAGCTCGCTCATGATTTTTTAGATCCTCTATTAAAACTGCTCTCAGCCTTCTCTCCAAGGAGAGCAGTCCCAACTTTTTCAATCTATCCTTATAAGTGAAATTTCTCATTCTTGAAACAATTCTTGTAAATCGCTTCTGCATTATTTCTAATGCACCTTTCTTATGATGTGGCACTCACAACTATATACGATACTCCGGCTGAGGTCTAACAAGTGTGTTATACGAGGTCGACATCATTTTCTTACTCTTGTATTCTATGCCCCTATTTCAAAAGCCAAAGCTACTGTCTGCTTTATTATCTGCTTTTCCACTTGCCTTGCCACCTTCAATGGTCTGCATGTATACAGCTAGGTCCGTCTGTTCCTGCACCCCTTTTAGAATTGCATCACCTATTTTATGTTGTTTTTCAGTATTCTTCAACCAAATTGTATCACCTCATGCTTGCTGCATTGATCATTATTGGCCATCCATTCACCTGCACCAAATTGTCAATGTCCTTTCTGGAATTCCACCTTATAGTTTACAATTTCTTTCAGTTTTAAGTCATCTCAAAACTTTGCAATTGTTCCCTGCACATCAAGTTCCAGATGATTAATGTTTATCAGGAAAAGCAAGAGCACTAACCCCTGGGGGACTCCACTACAAACCTTACTCCAGCCTGAAAAATACCCATTGACCATTACCCTCTGTTTCCTATCATTTAGCCAATTTTGTATCCACTTGCTACTGTCCCTTTTATCCATGACATATCAGCTTTCCTCACAAGTGTGTTGTGTGACACTGTATGAAACGTCTTCTGGAAATCCATGTATGTCGTGTAAAGTTATGTATTTCTATCTCATGGTCAATAACTGAATCAAATTATCTGACTGAATCTCACTTAGATGAATTATTAGTTCAAGAAACCTTTTTAGATGCAATTGCACATCAAAACTCCTGTAATAAACTGAGCGTGATTGAAGGTAACAGCAAGTAATCCTGAATATCATTAGCTTAAAACATTTTTCAAGGGGGTCTGATGGTGCAGTGGTAGTATCCCTACCTCTGAGCCAAAGATCTGGGTTTAAGACTTACCTATGCTAGGGGACAGGCATGATGCATCTGAAGAGGTTGATTAAAATATGTTTTTTCCACAGCAAAATCCATGAGTAAACAACTATAACTCTTCACAACTAAGAATATTAGTACAATTCATTTTCTACTTAATTTGAAGTTATTTATCGTAGTTTTTGCCCCCAGCTCTTTTTTTAAATCAATACTACTGAATGGAACACTGTAGCAGTGAAATTTAAACTCCTTTTCTGCAATGGCTTACTTTTTTTCTCTCTCTGAATTGGAAGAAAATCAAAAACCTTTTCAAAGATAATTTGAGAAATCAATTTATATCTGTAACTACACAAACCAGGTGCGGCTAAATATCAAGATAAGAACAAAATCAATAGTTTGGCTCGAAAGTATCCATTAAAATGGCAACACAAGCAACTGCTAATCATTTTATCTACAGCTTCAACAATTCAGAGAACAATGTTTTTTTTTCTTAAAGTTCAGGCTTTTCTAATATTTGATCCTCATTTTGTGAAGAACCAACTAGATGAAACCTTTGTTCAAAGTTAAAAAGCTCCTTGATAGATATTCTGAATCATTCATAGATTCCTGGGACAGACCAATTATGTGTAGAGAGATGTTCAAATTCTTTGAGAGTGATTGGAAAAATCACAAGATGAATTTCAAATTGTAAGGCTTTATCAGCAATAAACAAGCTAAAAGCAATGTTGGCTAAGCACTATTTTCGGAGGCAATTGATAATCTAAACTACAAAAATGCTTTTCTGCTTAATTTTAAAATAATCAAAAATACCTTCTGCATTTACCTCTTGTCCTGTAACACTTTATTTTCCAGGGACAAGTCTAATCCTAACCTCAGTATTTTAAAAAAATTTCTCGATTGATTTGCCAACAGCCTGTTCCCCTCTCAAATCATCTGTGCCTTGCAGCCAGGTATAAATGCTGATTAACTAATTTACAACCATTTATAAAATCTGATATTCCTAATGTCTCCCTGTGAGGATTAGAATCCAGCATCATACTGACCATCAGCACAGCTGCTCTTATTGTTGTAAATAGGTGTGAAAATCTTAAGAGCTTCTTTTCAGGATATCAATCTGGGCCTCACTATCACCTGGTAACCAAACCACACAGGCTTGTTGTCAAACAGGCTTTGGAAAAAGTCGCCTGAACCACTTCACTTTTCCATTTTATCCTAAATTTAAGAAACAATCCCAAAATGTAACATTCTTAGAAACTTTGACATTACATAACGTAATACTGTATCAAGTACCTGATAATGGTTAGCCATTACAATTTTTTATGCTCTCAGGCAATCACAAGGATTCTTCTAAATACTCATCCTTCTTGTTTTCCTTTTTGAATCAGCACATTTCAACCGCAAAAGTAGAAACTTGTATGGTAATTGGCTGTAATTTTCTCAGTGTATAACATGAGAATTCAATTTTCTTTCCAATCACTGTAATAGGACTCACATTTTTTTTATCTTTTCCTTTCCCATTCTCCCTGACATGGGAAGTCAACCTTCAAAAAAAATGCTTACAACTCCCTCCTCTCCAATAAATATCTAACAATTCAGACGCGCTTAAGCATTTAATCTCACAATTGACCCAAAAGCTGTAATCATAACCGTTTGTGTTCTTTGTGAGTTGCGCAGAAATAAATAGATAACATGAATTCACATCAATGGGATAAACTTTCTCTACCTGTAATTTATAGCTAAATGTTTCTCTGATTTATTTCTGGCATCTGGCTGTATAGTACAAAATCTGGCAACCTTATTTATTTAAAATAATGTAGAAAAAAAGGTGAATACATCTTTCCGTTTTAAGTCGGGGCCAGAACAAAATGAACCATGGGAACTTTGGATTTGACATCCTATAGGACGGTTGTGAAAGCAAACCAAAGTTGCCAAAGCATAACCACCCCATAACGTGAGCTTTCAGACAGTACAAGAACAGATTTAAAGACCTCATAAGGCTGAACAAGGTGATTGAAAACATTATTTCCCATGGGTATCCTGTAAGGATGAATATAAACTTTGATCTTCTGCCTACACATAGCCTCATAGAGTCTTAGAATTAAACAGCATGGAAACAGACCCCTCAGTCCAAATCATCCATGCCAACCAGATATCATAAATTAATCTAGTCCCATTTTCCAGAATTTGATCTATATCCCTCTAAACCCTTCCTATTCATATACCCATCCAGATGCCTTTCAAGTGTTATAATTGTACCAGCCTTCACCACTTCCTCCTTGCAGGACATTCCATACATGCACCACCCTCTGTGTGAAAAAGTTGCCCCTTAGGTCCCTTTTAATTCTTTCCTGTGCCACCTTAAACCTATGCCCTCTAGTTCTGGACTCCCCCACCTATCCATGCCCCTCATGATTTTATAAACCTCTATAGGGTCACCCCTCAGCCTCTGATGCTTCAGGGAAAATAGCCCCAGAGTATTTAACCTCTCCCTATAGCTCAAATCCTCCAACCCTGGCAACATCCCTGCAAATCTTTTCTGATCCCTTTCAAGTTTCACAGAATCCTTCCTATATCTGGGAGACCAGAACTGAATGCAGTATTCCAAAAGTGGCCTCACCAATGTCCTGAATAGCCACAACATGACATCCAAAACCTATACTCAATAAAAGCAAACATACCAAACCCCTTCTTCGTTATCCTATCTCCATGTAACTCCACTTTCAAGAAACTATGAACCTGCACTCCCTGGTCTCTTTGTACAGCAACACTCCTCAGGACTTTACCATTAAGTGCATAAATCCTGCCCTGATTTGCTTTTCCAAAATGCAGTACCTGGCATTTATCTAAATTAAACTCCATCTGCCAACCCTCAGCTCATTGGCCCATCTGATCAAGGTCCTGTCGTACTCTGAGGCAACCTTCTTTGCTGTCCACTACACCTCCAATATTGGTGTCATTTGCAAACTTACCAATCAAACTTCCTATGTTCACATCCAAATCATTTATATACATGACGAAAGACAGTGGACCCAGCACCGATCCTTGTGACACACCACTGGTCACAGGCCTCCAGTCCGAGAAACAACCCTCCACTACCATCCGCTGTCCCCTATCTTCGAGTCAGTTCTGTATTCAAATGGTTAGTTCTCCCTGTATTGAATGTGATTTAACCTCGCTAACCAGTCTACCATGCGGAACCTTGTCACAGGCCTGACTGAAATCCATATTAATCACGTCCACTGCTCTGCCTTATTCAATCATTTTCATTCCCTCTTCAAGAAACTCAATCAAGTTAGTGAGACACAATTTCCCGCGCACAAAGCCATGTTGACTATCCCTAATCAGTCCTTGCCTTTCTAAACATATATAAATCCTATCCCTCAGGAACCCTTCCAACAACTTGCCCATCACTCATGTCAGGCTCACCCTGGCTTTTCTTTACCAACTTTCTTAGATAGCGGCACAACATTAGACAACCTCCAGTCTTGCGGCACCTCACCTGCAGCTATCAATGATACAAATATCTCAGCAAGGGGCCCACACGCTATATGTCTCCATGTAACTTCCTGGGTGGTAGGAACTCTATGCTTTTTACACAATAACTGTTGAACCCATTTCCTACCTTGTTAATTTCTTGGCATCGTTTGGACAATACCTTAAGGTAGAAACTGCATGCTGCCAACCTGTTGACATAGACACGCAGCATAGACTAAATTGTCCACTTACAGTCTGATTGGTTATCTTCAGAGATAGCTTGACTGACAGCAATGTCCAATTTCAGGACACTTATCCTGGCACTTACCATCACAAGAGGGAAGCTGACAACCGCCATTGTGTACCTGCCAGTGGCAGAAGTACTTTTGTTCTTTTAGCTCCAATGACATTTAAAAACATTTACGTATTTCAATGGGGTGGCACAGAGGCTCAGTGGTTAGCAATGCTGCATCATAGTGTCAGTGACCCAGGTTCAATTCCAGCCCCGGGTGACCATCTGTGTGGAGTTTGCATGTTCTCCCCATGTCTGCGTGGGCTTCCTCCGGGCGCTCCAGTTTCCTCCCACAGTCCAAAGATGTGCAGGTTAGGTGGATTGGCCATGCTAAATTGCCCACAGTGTTCAGGGATGTGCAGGCTAGGTGGTTAGCCATGAGAAATGTGGGGTTGTAGGGTAGCGGTGTGGGTCTTTGTGGGAAGCTCTTTGGAGGGTGGGTGTAGACTTGATGGGCCAAATGACCTGCTTCCACACTGTAGGGATTCTAACTGTGGCAGTTACTGGAGAGGCCCAAGCTATATACTAAAAAAGCCAATTGCATCATTCATTCAGGGAAACCGAATTTCTAATAAGGGCCTTTACCACAGGCATGAGGTCCCATATTAGTACTCAAAAGGGGGCTAAAGCCTGTTTAGGTGGTGTCCCCAGGTGCCTGAAAAAGTTTCTATTTCTGCTTGACTTTCTCAAGCATTGTCAAGCTACCCAAAGGCAGTATCATTCAATTCCTGGAGTGTTCTGTTTGGATCAGTACTTCTTGGATTGGTCTTCAGTAATGTTATATTCAAGTCGTCATAAGAGTCACAGCCCAAAAACCAGTCATTGTCAGAAGCTGCCATTGTACTGCACTTGTCTGTTCGTTTTCTAAGGAAAAAGTTAGAGAATACATGCAACCAACACATTGTACCAGAGAGCTGCTGGAGCTTAATGCCTCAAAACAGAGGTGGGGTTGGAGCGCAAAGTGGTGAAATGAGTTACGTTGTCATGGCTAAGTGCTAATGGTAAAATGTGATACTGTAAAGAAACTTAGGAAGATATTTAAACTCAAGGGAAAGATAAAGTTCACCACCCTTCCTGTGTAAATCCATAAAGTGTAAAGACAAGTCATAAACACCTCAGCTGCAAGCCCCATAATAATTCCCTTGAATAGCACTAATAGATGATGGTCTCTCATGCAGATGAATGCATATTCAACCAAAGCATCTAACAGTAAAAACAAAAATAACAGATCGGGAACCTCTGGAGACACTGTAAAACCTCACCATCTATACACTTCCATCTCAGGCAGAGATGGAATCCATGCCAGCTCCTTACAGCTATGAGTGGCAGAAGGGCCTTGCCAGGCATGACTCAAAGTGGCTGTGCTGAGTTCTCAGCTTCCCATAGCACCAAGTAGTCAAATTTCATCACCTGAGTACCCTAAAGTACCACAAGTACGATTGGAGATTAAACTACATTCTAATTGTTCTGTGGCATCATAGGAGCAGGAAAACTCGACGTTTCGGGCCTAAACCCTTCATCAGAAATGGGGGAGGGGGAGAGGGTTCCGAAATAAATAGGGAGAGAGGGGGAGGCGGATAGAAGATGGATAGAGGAGAGGATAGGTGGAGAGGAGGCAGACAAGTCGAAGAGGCGGGGATGGAGCCAGTAAAGGTGAGTGTAGGTAGGGGGGTAGGGAGGAGATAGGTCAGTCCAGGGAGGACGGTCTCACCCAAGGCCACACCCCCATCTCCTATCTACTAACATCATCCCGCCCCCTTGACCTGTCCGTCCTCCCTGGACTGACCTATCTCCTCCCTACCCCCCCACCTACACTCACCTTTACTGGCTCCATCCCCGCCTCTTCGACTTGTCTGCCTCCTCTCCACCTATCCTCTCCTCTATCCATCTTCTATCCGCCTCCCCCTCTCTCCCTATTTATTTCGGAACCCTCTCCCCCTCCCCCATTTCTGATGAAGGGTTTAGGCCCGAAACGTCGAGTTTTCCTGCTCCTATGATGCTGCTTGACCTGCTGTGTTCATCCAGCCCCATGCTTGTTATCTCAGATTCTCCAGCATCTGCAGTACCTTTTATCTCTAATTGTTCTGTATCAACTTACCACTCTCAAAATTTTTAACTCCTCACTCCAATCATAATTCATTGCTATCTGCTTAACTCATAAACTGACTTGTTCTGTTATTTCAGCATGGGTTCAATTCCCATCACCAACTGATGTTACTATGAAGGACTCTGCTCAACCTTTCCCCTCACATGAGGTATGGTGGCCCTCGGGTTAAATCAGCACCAGTTGCCTCAGTCTATGTGCAAGCAGCCCTATGTTCTGGTAACACTTTGGTGACACATCGAGTGTCTCACAGCTTTTAAAATACTGAGTTAAATTGTAAACGTTAAAAGTCGATGATTACTCATCCATTGTTCAGAGTTTCAGTCTCAGCAAACTCTCGAATTCCCATATTCATGAGATACTGATTTTACATTGTGATGATCTGTGGCTCTGCTCTAACCTGCAGTCTATATAGCTGATGTATAAATAAAAGACCACGTGTCACAAGATGGTTCTATCAATGCAAGCCTGTCTCTCTAGAATTACATATTGGATCATTTCCCCTCTGTGCTAAGGGCACAGTAATATTGTTTTTTACACTTTTCCAATGAATCAAAAAATAATTAGATAATGTATAATGATATTTTCTCTCTCTGTCTGTCTCACTCTACCTCTCTCTCCATCTCTATCCTAGCCCTTTTATTCTCTTCCCTCCACATTGTTCACAGAAGAATTCTATCTCACTAGTCCAAACTGGAACTCTTCAGTTCCTCTACCCTTGATTTTAAGAGATGAATGAGAAGATGGAAATATCAATAAAACAAAGAACTGTGGACGCTGAAGATCTGAAACTAAAACAAACATTGCTGGAGAAAATCAACAGGTATGGCAGCATCTGAGGAGAGAAAGCCGAGTCAACATTTCAAGTCCAGTGACCTTTCTTCAGAACTGCTAAGTCAGGATCTGAGACCCCAGAGTGTGGTCAGTTCAGAGGAAGATAGATTCGAATGGGTAAGGGAGGCAAAGAAATTCAGGCGACCAACGTCACATCAGTAGTTGCCAATGAATAGATCATGTGGGGATAAAAGTTTAGAGGGAGGGATCCAGTTGAAGGGACAATGTTTGAGGTGGGTGAAGGGGCCTGTGGGACAGGGAAGGGGTGACATGGTGGTTAGCACAGCTGCCTCACAGTGCCAGGGACCCACGTTTGAGTTCAGCCTCGGGCGACTGTCTATGTGGAGTTTGCATATTCTCCTCATGTCTGTCTGGGTTTCCTCCAGGTACTCAGATTCCTCCCACAGTCCAAAGATGTGCAGATTAGGTGGATTGGCCATGCTAAATTGCCCATAGCTTTCAGGGATGACCAGGTCAGATGGAATGGCCATTGAATACAGGGTTGGGGAGAAGGGTCTGGGGGTAGGGGAATGCTTTTTGGAGAGTCGATGTGGACTTGATGGGCCAAATGACCTGCTTCCACACTGTCAGTTAATTCGATGATTCTATGGCACAGACACAAAGAAGATGGAAGAAGAGTTCAATGTCATGTTGTGCCCGAAATTCATTGAGAATGGGGCACAGAGGGATAAAACCAAGACCTTTGCTGAGTACAGAAGGGGAGCAGAAGAGGGGCATAAGTACTTCTGAGTTGTTGCAGCCTGTGTTCCTTAGTGCCTGAAAGGAAGAGAAAATCTCTTGTTATAATATCAAATGAGCCTGAGAATGAAGGGAACTGGGAGTGGCAGGGCAGCTCTGAGATAAAGTGAGGTGGTGCTGATGGAAATAGATGTCAAGAGTGTGCATATGGCGAAGCATGGCACTGAGTGTGGATCTCAGGATGCAGTGAGAGCAGCTATCTGGGGAACTTTGTAAATCGCAGAGATACCTGTTACCCTGGATGTATTCAAAACACAAAGGATTAAACCTCAGAGACAGTAAGAACCACCAATGCTGGAGTCTAAGATAACAAGGTGTGGAATTTTAGGAACACAGCAGGCTAGGCAGCATCAGAGGAGCAGGAAAGCTGACGTTTCCGGTCGGGACCCTTCTTCAGAAATGGGGGAGGGGGAACAGGGCTCTGAAATAAATAGAGAGAGAGGGGGTCGGGCTGCGGAAGGTACGTGGGATGGTGATAGGTGAGTGCAAGTAGGTAGTGGTGAGGATTGGTCAGTGAGGTGGGAGAGAAGACGGACAGGTTGTGTCAGGTCGAGGAGGCGGGGATGTGAGGGAGGGTTGGTCTTGGTATGAGGCTGGGGCTGGAGAGATTTTGAAGCTAGTAAAGTCCACACTGAGACCATAGGGTTGTAGGCTCCCAAGGCGGAATATAAGGTGCTGCTGCTCCAGTTTCCAGGTGGCATCATTGTGACACTGGAGGAGGCCCAGGATGGACAAGTCGTCCAACGAGTGGGAGGGGGAGTTGAAGTTGTTCGCGACTGGGAGGTGTTGTCGTTTGTCATGAACCAAGCGTAGGTGCTCTACAATGCGGTGTCCGAGCCTCTGCTCTACAAAGCGGTCTCCAAGCCTCCACTTGGTCTCCCCGATGTAGAGGAGGCCACATGGGGAGCAGCGGATACAATAGACCACATTAGCGGATGTACAGGTGAACATCTGTTTAATGTAAAAGGTTTATTTGGGGTCTGGGATGGAGGTGAGTGGGGAAGTGTAGGGGCAGGTGTAGCACCTCCTGTGGTTGCAGAGAAAGGTGCCGGGGATGGTGGGGCTAGTGTGGAGTGTGGAGTTGATGAAGGGAGTTATGGAGAGAGCAGTCCCTCCAGTAGGCAGATAAAGGTGGGGAGGGAAATTTATCCTTCGTAGTGGGGTCAGATTGCAGGTGGCAGAAGTGGCGGAAAATGATGCGTTGAATCCGGAGGTTAGTGGGGTGATACGTGAGGACAAGGCAGACTCTGTCTTTGTTCTTATTGCGGGGAGTGGGTGTGAGGGCTGAGGTGAGGGAAATGCAAGAGATGCGGTTGAGGGCATTTTCGACCACTGAAGAGGGGAAGTTGCGGTCCTTGAAAAACGAGGACATTCGGGATGTTCGGGAGTGGAATGCCTCATCTTGGGAGCAGATGCGGCAGAGGCGGAGGAATTGGGAGTAGGTGATCGCATTCTTGAAGGAAGGTGGGTCAGAGGAAATGTATTCTAGGTAGCTGTGGGAGTCAGTGGGCTTGAAATAGATATCAGTTTTTAGGTGGTCACCAGAGATGGAGACAAAGAGGTCCAGGGAGGAGATAGAGGTATCAGATGGTCCAGGTGAATTTGAGGTTGGGGTGGAAGGTGTTAGTAAAGTTGATGAACTGTTCGAGCTCCTCACCTCTCCTGGAAATCACATGGGGTATGTCTAAGCCAGAAGCAGTCACTGAGGAATGAAATGTGGCCGTAGAAAGAGGTTTGGGCAGATACCCTGTCAAACACTAGAAGCAAAAACCAAAGTAATGATGATGAACAAGAAGAATGATTAAAATGGAAATATTGTCAGAGGGAGGAGCAGGACTGCTTCAAGATGGCCGTAACTGGAAGAAAGGTGTCAATGAGTTAAACACTAAAATAAAACAGCCCCCGAAAAACTGAAATGTAATCAGCCAACCTTCTTCACGACCAGAAACATTAACTCTGCGTTCTCTCCACAGATGCTGCCGGACCTGCTGTGTTTCTCCAGTAATTTCTGTTCTTGATGGAAATGTCAAGTTTTGCTCAGTTCTTTCTGTAGAGTTTTGGGGGAGGGCGGGGGTGTGGTGGAGTTGTGATGTAGGTTTGTGTTTGCTATTTTTGTCCTGGACCTGTAAGAGATCATAATAATCATTGTTCAGGTAGATTCTTTCATAAATCTACAATGACTGTAGACCACAACAATAGTGTCATTAGCCGAGTAGGGAGACATGTCACTTTGCAAATAGTTGTTTAATTGTTTATCATGAATCAGAATTATTTCCCCGCTGATTATCTAAAATACTCTTTTCAAAAAGAAACAATGGCTCTCGATCCTAACGAAAGGCATTGTGTTACATTTTTATTCATCTTGATTCTGGGCCAGCAGCCAGGACCCACTCATATACATTTTACCATAGTATCGGTTTCCAGCTCAACTGCACGACAGTGGAAGTGCTCCAAAAAGCTGATATCTCAAACAGCTCAAAGACATCTGTCAAGTCAGCTGTGGGGAAAGTGGTTACAGAGTATCAAGCCACGTTCAACAGGTCAAAGCACTGTGTTAAAATCCAACTGGGTTCACTGATGGGAGAAACTGCAGAATCCTTTCGTTTTGCATAAAGGCTGGGGGTGAAAGTAAAATTACTGTTTGGATAGGGATAACCATAACTTAAGTTAATTTTTCTAATTTATTTTATTTCTTTTAAATTAGCCGAGCCTTTCCAATCCCTTCAATATGAGAGTAAATATATCCAACTGAATAAAACACTTCAACAAGAGAACCAGACAGAAAATTGCTGGCAGATTCCAACCATAGTCGATGTCCACTGTGCCTAATGTTCTTGCATGGTTTCGACTCAGGCATAACAGATATAAATGTGCAATTTACATGTAAATTCCAAAATCATATAACGTAGCACATCTGCAGTGTTCTTGTGAGAATTTCACTCTTTCAACTGCAAATAGTATGAAGTGCAGCATACAACTTTGTAAATGAAGAAAATAAGGCTACGTAGGGAAATTGAGATGTATGAGCTATAACATATTTTGGCATATTTATTCTTATCCACTCTACCTGAAGACAGGTCTCTGGCCGATTGGTAGGCTGGTTAACATTTAATCCTGAGCTGTTTTCTTGGCAGTTTTTGGAGGTGGTGGTTTGCCATTGGCTTCACTCAAATGTTGATATCTGGAGATGATTTTACATGAACAACTAATGGGAAGATGAGGCTCCATGAATATCTCCAATGTTCAACAATGACAGTGCCCAGCATTTAACTGCATATTACATCAGTGAACTATTGAGCAGATGTACCGAGTGTAGCAGCCTTATCTTGAAGAAAAAGAGGAGCAAAGAGGCAGGAGATAACAAGGTGCGGAGCTGGGTGAACACAGCAGGCCAAGCAGCATTATTTTCTGATGAAGGGTCTAGGCCCGAAACGTCAAGCTTTCCTGCTCCTCTGATGCTGCTTGGCCTGCTGTGTTCATCCATCTCCGCACCTTGTTATCTCGGATTCTCCAGCATCTGCAGTACCTATTATCTCTGATGCAAAGAGGAAGGAGTCCTGGCCTTATTCAACAGGAATAATGGGAAATTTGGTCACTGGTTAGAGTTACACCTAGCACAAAGTAAGACGGTTATGTTTTTTGCAAGCCAACTACCATCTCAGCCATAAGACTTTGTTGTTGGCATTCCTCAGGGTAGTTTGCTAATCCTAGGTTCATCTATCCTCAGTTGTCTCATCAATGACCGCCCTCCAGCATATGTTTGGATGACATTTGGTGAAGATTGCAATAGTATTCATTTCCATTTATAATTACTCAAAATGCGAAGCTGTTCATACCCCAGGCCCCCACACCTGAACATTTATCCAGATTTTGCTGCTAAGTTCAAAATGCATATGTGTCAAGCAATAACGTTGTCTAACAAAGGATATTTACCCAACTTTTCAGCAGTTAATATCATTGTCATCACAAAATCGTCCACCATCAATAGCCTGGGGCATCATATAAGGCCAGCCACATTAGCACTGTCATTACAAGAGTAGGGTAGAAGCTATATATTCTGAGGTGAATACTTTCCATCTACAAGGCACATGTCAGAAACGACATCATTCAAGACAAAATAGTCAAATTGATTGACATCCCATTCACCACCTTAAACATGCATTCTCTTCTTCACTGACTCACACTAACAGCAATGTGTACCACCTACAAGATTCAGCAAATCACCAAGATCCCCTTGATAGCACTTTATAAACCTACAGCCTCGAACACCTAGAAAAAGAAAGGTAACAAATGCACAAGAACACCATTACCTGCAAGCTCCCATCTAAGTCATATTCCACCCTGTCTTGGAACTAAGCTGTCATTCCTTCCCTGTCACTGGATCAAAATACTCTATTCCTAAGTGGGTGACTTTGAGGGATTACCTAAACCACACGAACTGCAGCAGTTAAAGAAGCTTCTTCATCAACATCTTCACATGTTAGGAATGGCCTCGCCAACAATTCCTGATTCTATGACTGAATAAAGAAATTAATAAATCCAGCAGCTCTGTAGTATTCTAGAATGAAAAAAATTACCAAGTTCCAGTTTCACTCCTCAAGGAAATATTGTTAATGCATTTGCAGGATACAGAAGGTTTTGTGTTCATGTTTCACTTCAGAAAGTTGAGCAGAAGACTTATGTTAACATTTTAACACTGAAGGAATGCTGCAAAGATGCTACCTTTTGGATAAATTGATAAACTCAGTCCAACTCACTTTTTCAGGTGTATGTTTAAAAAAAAATCCCATGGTACTATTTGAAGAAGCGCAGGTTATTTACCTGCTAACCCAGCCAATACCCATCAATAAACTAATGTTGCACAATAAATTATGTATTCATTATCATGTTACTGTCTGTGGGAGCTTGCTGTGCACAAACTTGTTGTGGTGGCTTCTGCAATATAGTATGGACTATACTTTCGAAATACTTTATTGATTATAATAAGCTTTAGAACATCCTGTGGTGCATCCTTAGCTCCTCACCCTATGATACATCTCCCACATCTGCCACCCAAGCAACTCCATAGGGTGGGAGGCATTCAATTCATTCTTTATAACTAACTGTTCATGCATAATTCAGAAGTGCACAGCGGCTGCAAAGTGCACTCAATACTGTTTTCACAACTACAGTTTTTTGCATTTGTGTTCTTCAAAACACACCATAGAAGAATCACTCAGAATGAAGGAAGTCGATAATTAAGATTACCGACATCAGAGGGAACTGTGCTGAATGTACAGAAACTATTTCTAAGTGTCCTAAAGTGGTAGGATCTGTCAAGTTCCTCCCATTGTTACAATGATCATTACCACTAGGGTATCCAAGAAGCCAATCCTGGTTATACAGTTCCTAACCTTCACACAGTCCAGACAAACCTCACCAGTACTTCAGATGTAGTCTGACAAGGACATTGACAGTCTTAGCAGATTATCTGCTATTTATACACTTTACAAGTCATTCAGCATGATATTTCACATTCTATTTGCTTTTCAAACAAGGCACATCATTTTATTACCAACACTTTTGATAATGTTGCAAATGTCAATATCCCACAGGACTAAAAATGTATTTTAGTCCAAGTAAGTGGAGTTTACAGACAGAAGCAGAATATACTTATGTTCTAATTTAAATATTTTACAGGCATTGCTTTTGTGTCAATGAGTGAAGTAGGGATCGGCAAGGCAGGAGTAGCTACATTTGTTGTTAGGAATTACTGACTCATTCTGACCCCTCATCCACATTGGGCAGATTGTCATAAATTAAAATTGATGAGAACAGCAGGGTAACTAAGAATAAAGTTACATTTGAGCAGAGTATCAGTATACTAACTCACAGTCATTCCAGCCTCCACATACATTCCTAGTTGGCATCATTGCCAATTCAGGTATTTGCAGAAATTGATATGGGGGCTAATTGACAACATGCCTTCAAAATGCAACTCTAGTAGTGAAAGTCATCCCTGTTATATTACCATGCGTCAAATATCATCAGAACGCTGCATATCACTGGCTACATTTTCACACAATGAAAGCACCGAGTATTTAGGTCCAGCTCATACCTAGAGCTACCAAGCTTAGCAGGGAGAAAAATAACATACTGAAAAATCAGCTTAGGCAGTGAAGAATACAAAAGGTATTTCTGTTCAAAAGCACAAAGGAGCAAACATTGCAACATATGTTGTACTGGTGGATGAAGAGAAAAACAGCAGTATCACCTGGAGGATGAAGAGTGCATAGAGAATGGTCTTGGCATGTACTAGGTAGTATCCCAGGAATCAGCATGTTACAACCAGGCCTGCATGAGGAATGATGCTCCTTGAAGCTCAATAAAATGAGTGAGACTATGGTGTGCTATTTAGTTCAGGAAGAGCAACATGGACAGCCATACTTTCTGTGATGTTACGGGTCACCACTGTCCTCAGTTTTCCTGCCACTTGTAAGTACGCAGAAGACAGTATGTAGTTCTATAGGAATATGGTTTATAATTGTAAATAGCATGAGGAAGGTTTTCAGGCTGTAAAGAAGCCATGACTGGATCAGTGCCAGACCATTGTTATTCTTGATAGATTTTAATAATGTAGATAAACATGCCAAGAGTAAATCAATTTATCTCGTCCTCTGTCAGCACATTCAGATATTTATCAAAAAAAATCTGTATCTGCATCATCTGAAAAATTCATTACACCTTCTCTTGATCAGGTTAGTGATGGAGCTTCTCTGCATCTATCTCTTCGAGTGTAAAAGGTGTGAGTTCTACCTCGCTATAATAACACAAGGATAGTTGCTAGTCATATCATATCATTAGAAATTCCAGTTGATGCAAAAGATATCAAATGGCTTAAGTTTGTCTTTTTATTTAGTACTGGTAAAGGAATTCCCAGAGGATATCGAATGTTTTCAATCTTCAACCAACCAAAATTTTCTTCTGTTGCGAATCTGAATGACAATCACTGAGATGTTTATATGCAAATGGCCTACTGTGAGGGGGTACAAAGGAAAATATTTGAGTAATACCACACTAATTAATTCTTGTGGCCTGGAATTTTGTGGTCAGGGTTCACTTGCATTCATTGGGCATCTGACCTAGCATAGTACCCTGGCCTTATCAGACTGAAGAATTCTCCATGAGACACACAGAGTAAAATCTTCCAGCACTTAAACAATGTGGACTGTGGTGAGATTATTGGGAAATTTGGGCGAGCTTGTCAACATTGAGATAGAATTTTCCAATCAATTGTTGAATGCCAAGATGAGATTCTCCCTAGTGAGTGGCAAGAGGCCTATTTTCATGCATTAACATCTCATTATTACTCAATTTCATTTTGTTAGTTTGCATTTTTACCATCTCCTAGCCACCAGATAGAAACTAGAAGGCAACAATTCCCAACACTTGGGTCAGAACTGTTACGTAGTGACTCCAATTCACTGCTTGTTCCTTCATCTTAGACAGTAGTCACCAGAATCTCAGGGCACACTCTATAGCCAGCAACTGCTAGCAACTCCCATCCCATGGACCTTGGCATCAGTTGTACCAACCTCACTGCATTATCAGGGCACTTCTTTAACACACTTACGGTATGGTTCTCTACTTTAATCATGCACTTTGGACCATGCTGACAACTCTCATTGAAATGCTGTTACAAGGACACTTTGCACACAGCTAGTTGATTGGACAAGGCTGCATGCATCTCAGGGATCCTCTCTCGTGTTCTTAGAACCCAGTCACTTTGTGCCAACTTCAATAATTGCAGTGTCTCTGCTGTGCCTTGCTTTGTCTTTTTGTGCTCTGCCCGCTCAGCTGCAACTTAAAGGCTCACAGTATTCACAGCAGGCTCTTGCTGTGCTGCTTAGTGCAGACTCAAAGCCAAGCAGCTGGTCGTGGTTGTCACCGGTGAGCAGTCAAAGGAATGGACACGTTGCTACATGTCACCCTGCTATGTCAATCTCCTACTACAGCATGTATCAGCAGCCCCCTGTACAACAAACACACTGCAACTGCTTCAACCATATAGCCATGTCTCAACCTAAAGTGGAGTAGTTCTCAGGCAACTCAAAGGGGAACCCCTGTCAGTCAGAGGTCCTGATAAAATCAATTGACAGTGCAGGAACTTGCGCACGGTCAGTAATCCTTTTGTGACAGTCAGATTCAGGGGCCCCATCTCACTACAGTCAGAGAATGGGCCACAGTGAGTGCAAGCAGTCAGGAGATTTGAGGATCATCATTGAGGAGTCCAGCCAGTTATCAGTCAGAGTTGTCCGTTCACTGTCACTGAGGGGGCTGGGTAACACTCAGTCCTGGAGATTAGAGATGATGAGGGAATACTGCTGTGATTGGGAAGTCAGGAAATTAAACGCTGGGAATTGGAGTCAGCAATTTGGGAGACAGAAGGACAAGGATGGTGAAAAGGGATATTTGGAATAAAAATAGGGGAGAGATGCTAGAGCATTGAAGGACAAGGAATACTGTGGCATCGGGGTGGTTATGTGGCCTTGATAGGTTGTGGGAGGGGTTGTGAAGTTTAATGGTAGGCAGGAGTAAACCGTGGGGATGAGGCTCAGGTGGTAAGGATGAGATTTGTAATCATAATTCCAGGTGATGTGTGCGAACATTTGGAGGACCGGTGGTAATGGGCTGTCCAGGAAGTGCTAGGAAGAAAGGGGCATAGCAGGTCGAGGGTCCCTGATGTCCAGACTGAGCCTCTGACTCACAGTGCCAACGGTTGCCTTCCAGATTTACTCGACCCCTAAAACACAAACTGAAAATGGAAAATGTCTGAGACCACACCCAGAGTGGGTGGAATCAGTGTCTCTTTACTGTCCCAAAACACAAACTCCATTTGTGAGTGACTGGAGGCCCTAAAAGGAGCAATTGCATTAATCAGGCACTTTCACAGCACATTGGAGTTGTGTGTAATCACACCATGGTGCATGTGAAATGTATGCAGTGTCTAACCGTGTGGGGTGCACAAGCAATCTCAGCCATGTCATTGATCATCGCAAGCTGAAGATAGACGTCTCTGTGAAACAGAAATAATCCAAGCAACCTTAAAAATGGCAGTTGTGGCCCACAAAGGGTCTCAGAAGCTGCACACAGGCACAGAACTGATTCACCCTCACCCTGAGCTGGAAGAATTCCGCAACCTGCTCTTATAGCAATGCTACCTTTCTTATGTAATATGGGGCTGGGAGCACAAGGACCCAGTATTCATTCAGCAATTCTTTTTTAAAATGAGATATGGGCATCTCTGGCTGGCCAGCAGTTATTTCACATCCCTAGTTGCCCCCAAGAATGTATTGGTTCTTGAACCACTGCATTCCACCTGGTGTGGGTTGATCCACTGTGCCAGTTGGGAGGGAATTCCAGGATTTCGACTCTGTGACAGTGAAGGAACAATATATTTCCAAGTCAAAAGAGTGAGTGACTTGGAAAGGAACTTGCAGGCGGTGATGTTCCATGTAACTGCTGCCTCTGTCCTTCTAGATGAAAGTGATCAGGCATTTAGAAGGTGCTGTCTAAGGATCTTTTGTGAATCTTGTGTGTTTTATATATAAGTAGTGTACTTCTACTGGGCATTAGGGATGGAGGGAATGAATGTGGTGCCAATCAAGTTGGCTGCCTTATCCTGGATGATATCAAGCTTCTTGAGTGTTGCTGGAGCTGCGTTCATCCAGGCAAGTGGGGAGTATTTCATCACACTTCTGACTTGTGCCTTGTAGATAAAGTCATAGAGTCAGAAAGTCATTCAGCATGGAAACGGACCCTTCAGTCCAACCAGTCCATGCTGAATATAATCGCAAATTAATCTAGTCCCACCTGCCTGGTCCTGGCCCATATTCCTCCAAAACTTTCCTATTCATGTACCTATCCAAATGTCTTTTAAATGTTGTAATTGTACCTGCGTCCATCACTTCAGCATAAAGTTCATTCCACACGCGACCTGCCCTCTGTGTAAAAAATTTGCCTCTCATGTATTTTTTAAATCTCTCTCCTCTCACCTTAAAAATGCATCCCCTAGTTTTGAAATGCCCCATCCCAGGGAAAAGACAACTACCATTAACTCTACATATACCTCATTATTTTATAAACTTCTATCAGGTCACCTCTCAACCTCCTACGCTCTCGATGATGGATAAGCTTTGGTAAATCAGGAGGTGAGTTACTCACTGCAGTATTCTGAGGCTATGACCTACCCTTGTAGCCATTGTATTCATAGATATTTTGAATCATGCTATTTAGAGAAATTATGAGACATCTCTGGAGCAGGTGGGACTTGAACCCAGGTCTCCTGGCTGAGAGTTAGGGACACCACCACTGTGCCACAAGAGGACTATTGTTCCAGTTATATGACAAGTCCAGTTGAGTTTCTTGTCAATGGTAACCCTCAGAGCGTTGATAATGGGATATTGAGTGATGGTACCACCATTCAATGTCAAGGAGCAATAATTAGATTGTCTCTTATTAAAGATAGTAATTTTTCTGGCATTGGTGTGACACAATTCTTTTTGCCATTTTTTAGTTCAAGCCTGGATATTGTCCAGATATTGTTGCATTTGAATGTGAACTGTTTCAGTATCTAAGGAGTTGTGAATGGCGCTGAACATTGTGCAATCATCTGAAAACATCCCCACTTCTGACCTTATGATTGAGGGAAGGTCATCGATGAAGCAACTGAAGATGGTTGGGCCTAGGACACTACCCTGAGGAACTCCTGCAGAGATGTCCTGGAGCTGAAATGATTGACCTCCCACAACCATGACTATCTTCCTATGTGCCAGCTATGACTCCAATCAGCAGAGAGTTTGCTCCCTGATACCTATTGATTCCAGTTTTGCTACGGCTCCTTGATGGGACATTTGGTCAAATGCAGATGTGATGTCAAGGACTATGACTCTCACCGCAAGTCTGGAATTC
The DNA here is from genome assembly GCA_024137785.1 of Ginglymostoma cirratum. Taxonomy (NCBI): domain Eukaryota; kingdom Metazoa; phylum Chordata; class Chondrichthyes; order Orectolobiformes; family Ginglymostomatidae; genus Ginglymostoma; species Ginglymostoma cirratum. The sequence goes on along the minus strand of JAHRHZ010000111.1, from coordinate 16,527,057 downwards.
AGCTCTTGTGTCCATTGAACCAAGGCTGTAATGAGATCAGGAGCTGAGTGGCCCCAGCAGAGCCCAAACTGGACAACACCGAGCAGGTTATTACTGAGCAGGTGCTGCTTGATAGCACTGCTGATGACACCTTCCTTCACTTTACTGATGATTGACAGTAGGTGGATTAGGCAATAACTGGTCAAGTTGCATTTGTCCTGGTTTTTGTGCGCAACCTTTTACTGTCTCTTTGAGACATGACTAGTGCTGCATTCATCAGTAATAAGTCCCTACATAAAACATCCATATGGAGTCATTCCATGGCCCTCCTTGCTACTGTCCCCCATGTCCCACAGGATGAAGGAGTATGTTAAACTGTCATTTGTAAGTGATGTGACTGCTGGCTGCTCATATTCATAGATTGATTCTTACATTCCCCACACAGGTTCATTGCGAATGTGATTGCTGGATCCAGCATGTTATCATCACCGTTACTATGGTGCAGTGAAGATGAGGAGAAATTGAGGAGGAATCGATGCACCAGCCCAGGACCAACAGCAACTTCCAGGGCTGCCACCATCCTCCCAGGATGAGGTCGCAGCTGATGGTCCCTCAGATTCTGCAAGGGATCCAGGAGGGCCAGAGTCTTTTTGTCCTCAATGCCATTTCCTCCAGATGTGTGAGGCAGCCTGCCAACACGGACTGAGAATGTCGCAGCACAGTGTCACAGAACTATGTCTCGTGCAGGACTTGGTAAGAAGAATAAAGGTATAGACTACTTTCTAAATAGGGAGAAAATTCAGAAATATGAAGTGTCTAAAGGGACATGGGAGTTCTAGTCCCAGATTCACTTAAGGAAAATTTGCTTGTTGAGTCGCTGGTTAAAAAGGGAAATACAATGTTAGCATTTATTTCAAGAGAACTAGAAAATAAAGCAGGGATGTTCTTCTGTGGCTTTATAGAGTTCTGCTCAGAGCACATTTAGAGTATTGTGAGCAGTTTTGGGCCCTGTACCTCAGGAAGGATATACTGACCATGGAGTGGGTCCAGAGGAGGTTCACGATATTGATCCCAGGAATGAAAGGCTTAACATATCAGGAACGTTTGAGGACTCTGGGTCTATACTCGGAGTTTAGAAGCATGAGGAGGGGATCTAATTGAAACAGAATACTAAACAGCCTGGACAGAGTGGATGTTAGGAAGATGCTTCCATTGGTAGGAGAGACTAGGACCTGAGGGCATAGCTTTAAAGTAAAGGGGCGACCCTTTAGAACGGAGATAAGGAGAAACTTCTTCAGCCAGAGAATGGTGAATCTATGGAATTCATTGCCACAGAAGGCTGTGGAGGCTAGGTCATTGAGTATATTTAAGATAGAGATAGCTCGGTTCTTGATTGTCAAGGACATCAAGGGTTACAGAGAGAAAGCAGGAGAATGGAGTTGAGAAACTTATTAGCCATGATTGAATGGCAGAGCAGGCCGGATGGGCTGAATAGCCTAATTTCTGCTCCTATGTATTTTGGTCTTACGGTCTTATGGACCTTCAATTTGGAGGAGTGGGTAACCACGACATCCCAATGACAATTAAAATGGCGACCGCCCACAAACGTATCAAGGTTGACACCTACCAGCTATTTGTGCTAGATCACACCACTCCATCCTAAAGTGAGGTCAGTGCTGTAGCCCAGATTTGACACTTTGCAAGATAGCTACAGGGTGTGATAGACTGTGCACACATCACATTGAGAGGGCCATTTCATAACACTGTTTTGTTTACCAATAGCAATCTGTGTAGCTTCGTACTTCAACAGCAAATGGATGTAGAAATGTGCAATAGTATGTGCAAAAAATTGTGCCACAGATGTGCCCTGAGAAGTGTTGGTTTGTGTTCGTTACCCCACCATATTCACAAAGAAGGATAACTCTGGACTACCAATGCTTGACTGAGTGCACGCCTGGGATACAAAGATAGCATGGTCGCCTGGGAATATGGGATGTTCTGGCAGTGTTGAGAACCTCTGCCAATGTCAAATGGATGAATCAGAAGAGCCAGGCACCAATGGGGCATGGTTTATGGTAAATGAGATATGTATATAAACAGGGTGTGAGAAAACATGTCAGGCTTTACGGAGACAAAGCCTCAAAGAAATTCAACAAAATTAATAATTAGCTGATTCTGTTATGACTCAGCCTGCAGAGTTTAAACCTTGCAATACAATCTGAGAATCATAAACAATATTTAAATCATGTGCAGTAAACAAAATTACGATTGCACAAGATCAAGATTAATACAAGAAACAGGCAGAAGAAGTAAAAAATAAGTAATTAATATCAAATTTTCAATGCTAATTAAATTCTGAACAAATTTGTACAATTAAAATTTTAGGCCAGAAAGGTTAATTAGCAGTAATTAAAATTTATCATGCCATTAAAGATTCAACTATGCCTAAATGCACCAGCCCTAATTATTTTTTGACATGTTTACCAGTTAACTGTTGGGTAAGCACAGCAACTTTACAGCCTTGAATCCAAGTAGAAAATAACTCTAACCTCACTTGTGGAACTTGAGTACACAGATGACAATATCATCTTCGTTCTCTTGGAAGAGAATTTTCAAGCCTCACTTAATGCCTTCACAGAAGCATACTGAAGAATTGGTCTCGGCCTCAACATCAAGATGACTCAGATCCTTTACCAACCCATCTCAGATCAAATTCTGGTCCATCCCTCCCTTCCGCTCAACAGACAGCTGCTCCTAAACGCTTCAGATCAACAGAGAGCTGCTCCCAAACGTGGAACACTTTTCTTGTCAGGAGGGCTTCTCTTCATCTAAGGCTGATATCAATGTGAAGATTCAACATCGGGTCCAATCTGCAAGTTCCACCTTTGAACACCTAAGGATGAAGGCCTTCAATGACCGTGGCATCCATGCTAATACAAAGATCACTTTATATAAGGCACCATTCTTCTGTCACTTCTATATAGCTCTGAAACTTACATATAGACATCACCTTAAGACCCTTGAGAAGTACATCAATGCTGTTTGAACAAAAAACAGAAGTTGCTGGAAAAGCTCAGCAGGTCTGGCAGCATTTTTGAAGAAAAAAAGTTAACTTTTCGGGCCCGGTGACCCTTTATCAGAATTGTTCCTGATTTACAACATCTGCAGTTCTTTTGGTTTTTATCAATGCTGTTTGAGCTGGATTCTGTACATCAGCTGGGAAGATAAGCTCATACTAACATCAGCCTCCTTGAAGCAGTTAATAACACCAGCACTGAGGCGTCAATCATCCGAAACCAAAACTGTTGGGCCTTAGGATCTGTGAGTTCTGACAGCCAAAGCAATCTTCTTTGCTCAACTCCAGGAATGATGTGGAGATGCCTATGTTAGACTGGGGCGGACAAAGTCAGATGTCACACAACACCTGGTTATAGTCCAACAAGTTTATTTGAAATCATAAGGTTTTGAAGCACTGCCCTTCATCAAGTGAAGTCAACAGATGAAGGAGCAGCACTCCAAAAGCTATTGATTTCAAATAAACCTGTTGGATTGTAATCTGGTGTCATGTGACTTCTGACTATCCAGCTCATGGAAGGCACTTGAGCAAGATGAGTTCAAAGGAAACAGCTCAAAGAATCTCTGAAGACTTCCCTCAAGAAATGCCAACATAGATGTCAATGTATGGCATACCCTCGCTCAGAAGAAACCCTCACGGAGAAAATTGCTGCATGAGACAATATAATTCTTCAAGAATACCCATTCGTCAAGTAGAAGCACAGAAAAGGAACCAGAGAATGGAATGCCAATGATTTCAGGGCTAAGGATCACTACCACATCCTGGAAACAAACTTTACATCACTGAGGCCAGGTGCCAAATCTCTGACGCCTCCTACTACCGCCACCTTGATCATGACCCCACCCCTGACCACCAAAACATCATCTCCCAGACCATCCATAACCTCATCACTTCAGGTGACCTCCCATCCTCAGCCTCCACCCTCATCATTCCCCAAACCCGCACCGCCTATTTCTATCTCCTTCCCAAAATCCATAAACCTGTCTGCCATGGTCAACCCATTGTCTTTGCCTGCTCCTGCCCCACTGAACTCATCTCCACTTATTTTGACACTATTTTCTCCCTTCTGATCCAGGAACTCCCCACTTACGTCCGGGACACCACCCACACCCTCCACCTCCTCCGAAACTTCAGACTCCCTGGCCCCCAACACCTCATCTTCACCATGGACATCCAGTCCCTATACACCTGCATTCCCCATGCAGATGGTCTAAAGGCCCTCCGCTTCTTTCTCTCCTGCAGGCCTGACCAGTGCCCCTCCACTGACACCCTCATCCGCTTAGCCGAACTCGTCCTCACCCTCAACAACTTCTCTTTCAATTCCTCCCACTTCCTACAGACAAAGAGAGTGGCCATGGGTACTCGCATGGGCCCAAGCTATGCCTGCCTCTTTATAGGTTATGTGGAACAATCCCTCTTCCGTACCTACACTGGCCCTAAACCCCACCTCTTCCTCTGCAACATCGATGACTGTATCGGCGCCGCCACACGCTCCCACGAGGAGCTCGAACAGTTCATCAACTTTACTAATACCTTTCACCCCAACCTCAAGTTCACCTGGACCATCTCTGATACCTTTGTCTCCTTCTTGGACCTCTCTATCTCCATCTCTGATAACGACGTGGCAACTGATATCTATTTCAAGCCCACCGACTCCCGCAGCTACCTAGAGTACACCTCCTCTCACCCACCTTCCTGCAAGAATGCCGTCCCCTATTCCCAATTCCTCTGCCTTCGCCCAAGATGCATCTGCTCCCAAGATGAGGCATTCCACTCCCAGATATCCCATTTGTCGTCTTTTGTTTCAAGGACCAATTTCCCCCCACAGTGGTCAAAAACGCAGTCGACAGCATCTCTTACGTTTCCTGCACCTCAGCCCTCACACACCCTCCCCACAATAAAATCAAAGACAGAATTCCCCTTGTCATCACATATCACCCCATTAACCTCTGGATTCAACGCAAGACTCTCCACCACTTCTGCCACCTGCAATCTGACCTCATTACGAAGGATACATTTCCCTCCCCATCCTTATCTGCCTTCTGGAGGGACCAATCTCTCCATGACTCCCTTGTCCACTCCACACTCCCCACTAGTCCCACCACCCACGGCACCTTTCCCTGCAACCGCAGGAAGTGCTATACCTGCCCCTACACCTCCCCCCTCACCCCCATCCCAGGCCCCAAAAAAACCCTTCCACATTAAACAGATGTTCACCTGCACATCCACTAATGTGGTCTATTTTATCCGCTGTTCCCGATGTGGCCTCCTCCACTATCTGTCTTCTATCACGGCCCAACCTACCCCCCATTTACTTCAGAGCCTCCTTCCCCTCCCCCATTTCTAAAGAAGGGTCCAGACCTGAAACGTCAGCTTTCCTGCTCCTCTGATGCTGCCTGGCCTGCTCTGTTCCTCCAGCTCCACACCTAGTTATCTCAGACTCCAGCATCAGCAGTTCATACTATCTCTGGCAAATATATGGATGGAGATGTGGCTCTAGGATTAGGCTCCTCAACCACATGAGGGCCACAGACCCATGATCAGTAACATAGAATTTCCCAGGTGGACAATCATATTCATCAACTTTACTAACACCTTCCACCCCAACCTCAAGTTCCCCCAGACCATCTCTGATACCTCTCTCTCCTTCCCGGACATTTCTGTCTCCATCTCTGCTAACCACCTTGATTCCCGATGACGATGATAATATTTTACGGCCTGTGGAGGAGCAAGGTAAGTCAGATTACAATTTTGGATCCCTGTATTTGAATAATAATGTGCAATGTTTAGAAGATGCTGTTTGGCTTATTCCATAATAATGATGAATGGACTAGTAACCTTAATGTTGTTCCCATTGTAAAACATGGACTATTGTGGAATGGTGTATTAACTCAAAATAATGTAAGGCATTTGTTTTATGGTATCTGAAAATCTATTTTTGTGTCATCCTGTTCACTGGAGGGAATATTTAATAACATTTCTAAAGAAACATCTATGACTTTCAAAAATTATTCATATCAGATCAGTAACATCGCAAGAACATCATGACAAAAATAAACTTTCCTCTTGAGCATAGTTGAGCCAATCAACCAGTTTTTAAAAGACCCTCAACAAAAAAATTATGGATGGGTTTCTGGAGAACAAAGATTTCTGTTTTTTACTGTCAGTTGCAACGAATGCAAGGCAGAACATTGCATTGTTTTATTCATGTATTGGGAAGAAAAATTCAAGAAGGATTTTGGTGTTTTAAAGTCAATTTGTGCCTTTAGCCTTCTTGAACTGAAAGGCCTGGGGATTTCTGATAATATTGGCCTACATCAGCCTCTGGTTCACTTATGCCTCAAAATGAAAATTCTTAACCTCAAGGTAAAATCCAGCAAGGGCCGCATGCTCCATAATTCTGTGATCTCCTTCACTATGCCATCTAATAGCCAAACATTCATATTGATAGTCAGTGCATATTTGAAAATGTACACTTACATATCAGTAACCATCTTACGTTATTTCAATGTCCTGCAGCAATACTTAACATAACTTTTAGATGGTCTGAAAGTGTTTGCATTAACTTCCTAACTCAACATCTTTCTTTTATGATCATTTTACAATAACAGGGCCATTGGATATGTTTTGCAGAAAATAAATGTTACTAATAACCATATCATATAATGTTGACCTTTTCAGCTAACTTTTTCGTCTCTGCTGTCATTGTTATTGGTTATCCATTTAAAAAGTTTTGGTAATACTTATGAATGGTCTAAAGGAAATCACCATATATGTTATGTATGCTCAGAGCAATCTATTATTTTAAATTTCTGGTTTATATGTATTGTGTCACAGCAGATCACTGAAAATATCTTGCATATTAGAGAAAATAATTTATTTTCTTTGAGAAACAATGGCAGCACATCTACTAAGCAGTTCAAGGAAATATGATTATCATGACAAAGTTATTGATTCTCAAGATAACTGAACTCAGTGCGTCTCCAGCTATGTAATTATCCTGTAGGTTTCGCATATCCAACCATATGTGAAGTTGCTTTTTGCCAAAAGCTGAAATTTCTTTCTATTTTCGGCTGCTATTTGGATGAGGTCATATTTCATGGGGAGTTAATGGAGCAGCATTTTTCATTAACGAGAAATAAAAGGAACAATTAAAACACACTCATTAGAAAGTACTTGAACACACACTGAGATAATTGTGATAATTCTACACCAGTTTTTGCAATTATATTCCCTTGTTTATACTTAAAAGACCAGATGAAGCCCCAAAGATAATGGCGCAATAATGTCCTTGAATAGTCAATAATTTTCAAACAATTTTGCAATTATAAGGTGACTGCCTGCCTCAGACTAATTGATATTGCTTTAATGTGAAATATAATAAAATATCATTTGAATTATGGCATTATATGTTCAATCCAAAACACAAAGTTGAGACAGTATTCATTTAAATAATGATGTGATACCATGGTAAATTACTACCTAATGATTTGAGTGATTATTTTTATGACAATTTTTTGCAAATCACTTGTTTAATGATAAACGCAAGGATTGCTGGAAGCAGGAGGGGATTGATGCACATTTGAAAAGGTAAATTGTGTCCAATAATCAGATGGGGAACGTTCTGACATCAGCAAGTGTTCCACCATCGCTGAGCATAACATAGCATAAGAGTGAAACCATGGATGTGTGGTGCATTCTTAATGAAGTGACCAGCATGAAGTTGCTTTAGAAAAATCATGGGGGCTCATGAAAGGAAACCTCACTGAACCTCCTCAGTATTGACATATAGGCAATTTTGGGGGAAATTCAGTCTGATTACTTTCATGCAATAAATTACATCTTACTAAAATGAGAATCTCTTCGTGATAAGGCTCATTAGTGGTTGTTCCTCTGTCAAGTTAAGCCAAATAGGCTCTTTGATCCAGTCAATGAAAGAGGAATCATGATAGCATTCTTCTACATGTGACTCCAGTCCCACAGCAATGTGGTTTAATCTCATCTGTCCTCTGGGCAATAAATGTTGGCCTAGCTGGCGATGGCCTCATCCCATGAATGAATTGAAAAAGCACCACGTGGTGATCAGCGGTTGGTATATTTGCTTAATACCATAAGATACAAGGTGAAAAAATCCATTCATCCAGAAGAAGAAATTTCCAGAAGTCCAATTCAGATGATATTTTTAAACTCATCAATTTAAGAACGACTCACACAACCGGCAGCTGCAAGTGTTGGAATAAGCAAACAGTCAGGAGAACTTGAGGAAGGAAAAACAAAGTAGAAAGAGGTCTCCAAGCCAAAACTTTCACTTCAGAACTGGTAAGGAGCGCACAAAAGTAAAGGTTAGTAAGAGTCATACTTGGTCCTTCCACATTCCTCACAGAAGATTGATCCACAGGGACAGTCCCAATTTGAGAGGTGGCTATGAAGTGACCACTTTGGAACTCCACAATCAAAGTAAAATATTTTTGTTAGACAAGGAGAAGAAACTTTAAATTAATGTCACAAAGGACCAGGCTGGGAACAATAGATGTTAAGGGAGGAATACTCATTGTCACAATGAATGCACCACCATAATGAGCACAGAGCACAAGGCACAGATACAGGTATGAAGTCAAGGGCCATAGATTTAATTTATACAAAGGCTGACCATTGGGATTAATTTAACGCAAGGAACGACAATTTGTAAGGTAGACAAAATAACAGCTAACAAAAGTGGATAGCTGAAAGACTTTTAAGGCTCTATGAATGAGACAGCAATAACTTAAATTGTGATTTTGAATTGAATTAGTTATATTATCACATGTACTCAAATGTACAGTGAAAAGTTTAGAAGTCGCCACTTATGTGATCATCTCAGGTACCTAGGTACAGATTTTTAAGCACATATTTGTAAGGAAAAAAATAGAAAAGTAAAGAAATAAAATGTCCAGCAATACTTTAGAAAGATAGAGAAATAAGAGTTCAGAATAACAGTCCTTCCAAACTAGACTGCTCCGGGCTTCACCTCAAGGCCAGGAGTGTCAGGGTTCGAGTCAACGTTGAGGCAGGGGGTTCAAGTCCACTTTGAGGCCAGGAATTTGAGTCCACGCTGAGGCCAGAAGTCCATGCTAGCTTTCCACCCAGACATCACTGATGCTGCCTGAGGACAGAAGGTAAACAGAAAAACTAGGAGACGTAAAAAGAGAGACAAAAAAAGAACAGAAATGGATGGATTGATGAGCTCCTGCTTAGGATTCCCACTCTGCCACCATCTTGGAAGTGACATTTCCAATAAATTTTGGAAAGAAAGAATAACTTTATCGCAGGAGAGCGCAAACATTATACAATTTCTAATATACAAGCACTCTAAAAATGAGACATATAATATACCAACACAAAGGTTCAGCCTGAAAGCAGATACGAAGAGTTAGTGCCAGAACTGTGGAACAGGAAAACATTACAACCACAAGCAGGGCCCAGTTATAAGAGAAGAAAGTCACATCTGCAAAACTACATGTCATTTCCTCACGATGTGCAGGAATAACACAGTTCTAGAGCAGCAACGTGTCAAATGGCTACTGATACAAATGTATTTATATTACAGAAACATCTAGATTAGAAATAATACCCACTGCATTCCTAGGAAAATTGGTCATTGAATCAATTTGTACTGGACAGAATCTAATTGTGTCAATGAATACAGGGGAAAAAGTCACCACCTTTTCAAGTTGAATGCAATGACTGAGGAAACAAAATTTACAGTCTAAAGAGATACAACAATATGTCCAGACTGCATAACTCTCAAGATTAAAGGTGCGAAGTTACAAGGTACTTTGCAACATGCAAATGGAGACAGTAATCTAAAATTTGCTGAGTTAGTTGAAATGAAATGAAATGAACAAAAAGAAATGAAGCCTGGTTTTGATCTAATACATTGAAAAGTTACTGGCTTTAATGTTTCTTTGTTTTGCTGGAGGAATGTGTGTGTATATTTAGATTAAGTTTTATAACTCAGCAGTAATGAGCTGAATTGTCACAGTAACTCTGAGAGCCTGGAGTCTTGTTTAAAAAGAGACGGTGAATCAGATGTGATATTGTGGATTGTTTATCAGTTAAACTTGCGATTGCAAATCGTGCAGTGGAAATGTGTACGGTTGATTAGACAACACAAAAGATGCAAGGAAATAACTTGTATAAGCAAGCTGAACAAGCTGACCTGAGCTCAAAGTTTGTTAAGACCAAGAGATAAGCCTCTTCGCAGGGAGACAGAAACAAGTGCTAGCTAGCATTGAAATATGAGTGTTCGTGATGCTCTCCAGTTGTCCAACTGATCAATTGCAGTAGACTAGAGAGTGTAAGGGCTCAAACACACAGACATTCTGTATGGAAAAAGTGTAGAAGAAAGCTTGCCTCGGGCCATAGTTAGTTAGCTCAGGAGAAGTTATTTGGTCAGTGGCTGAAGATTGGGACAGAGCAGGCTGATCACCTTTTTCAGTCTGATCCTCATACAAGCCCACATAAAACAGTTCACTTGGGATTATAATCATTGTTTGATAAGATTTTTTTGCAGCATTTGTGCATTGTATTTTGCTTTAATAAAGAACATTGGGTATATCCCATTGTTAGAACTGCATTTAGATTATTTACATCCACAATAAACCCAATGAACCAGGGAAAGTGAGACATAAGAGAAATGAGAATACACATGATTTGCAATCAACACTTCCCATTTTTGAGCCTGCATGCATGAGGTAGCAGAAAGTGTTTAATAAGTTCCTAAAGGCAGCGAACAGGTCAACAGAAACCGAATTATACCAAGTCTATTCAAAGAGAGATCTGTCAGAGAACAACTGTCCTGGAGTGAACTGTTGTCATCCAACTGATCAAGAGACAACTAGTAGAAGATCTGGGCTTCCTGAATTCATGACAGAGGCCAAAGAGGAGAAAGTATCTGTTAACATTACCTATGTTGACATGAGAGAATTGTTTCATATCGACAATAGGAAGGGAATCTATGACTCTACAGGACTGTTGGAAATGTTTTTCATTCCTGGCCTACTGAAGACACTGATTTCTAATGACTGAGGAAACCCAGTGTCCTGATCACATTACCACAATCGTTATTTGGAACCAAGACTTTGCTGTTTTGAAAGTAGCTGCAACTACTCCGACAGCCAAGTATGGAGAAAGTCTGGAGCTGCTGCTATCAGTCAGAAACATCACGGGTCTCTCTTCAGAACTATCTTGAAACAAATAAGAGATTGAAACAAATAAGTGATTGATACAGTAATGGGAGGCACCAGCCTTACCCCTCCTTCTCCTCTCTGAGATCTCTCACAAAATCTGTACCCTTTTCTTGGAGACTGGAAGGATACCTGTTGTAACAGAAACTTGTAAAGGATGATATTAACTCAGCACCACTGTCTCTAGGACATCAATTCAAATTAAATGTCTGCTGAAATTGAAATTAAATTTCAAACAGTATCTGGGATCATGGAAAGAACCATGGATGGGATAGGGCTAACCACTGAGTCACTGTGCCGCATATGTTAAAAACATGTTTCACCTGTCTCCAGAAGTCACTCCATGCCTTTAGGAGGTCCTAGGTATTTATAAATACGAGGAATACTCCAGGCTGCTTCATAGTACTGTATATCAAAGCATTAAAGTAAATCTGGGAAAATGAACCATCACCCTCTTATTTGACTTCCATAACTCAACATCACTTATTGAAGAAATGAAGAGTGAAAGAAATGTATAAAGAATGAAACCTGCAGCAGTTAAAACAATGAAAGGTTATTGAGATGGAAGAAAAGAAGGGAATAATCAAACAAATGACAACTCTTACTGACTAGCATCAAGGTAGTAGCAAAAACAGAAAACCTGAGAACACATACAGATCCAAACGCTCTCAAAAGTATGAAGAGAGCTTACAACACCAAGCAATATTGAGGAAATTTTGCCACAACTTATCAAGGCAAAGGTCTTTACTTTCCTGAATGCGAAGGATAGTTACTGGCAGGTGAAGCTGAATGAAGGGAATAGATTTCTACTGCTATTCTTGATGTCACTTGGTAGATTCAGCTGGTTGTCCATGTTTTGACATTTCCACTATTCTGGAAGGATATCAGCAAAGACAGCATGTGATATTGCGATGTTCCCGGACTGAAAGCTATCCACAAGCCTTTGGATGTGGAAGCCCAATGAAAGAAGCCATTGCAGACCACATTCAGAATTTAACGTGAGCGCTATAGAGGGCTACTTGAGTAGATTAACCTGAAGCCAAATAAGAAAAGATGCAATTGAAGATGCCTAAAGTCACGTTCATCGATTATGTACTGATTGCAAAAGGACTTTGTCCAGATCCTGTCAAGCTGACAGCTATAGCAGAGGTCCAGGGATAAGCAGATCTGAAAGTAGTCAAATGATTTCTTGGATTCATGAACTATTTAACAAAGTTCTTCCATTTTCTGTCATCAATGTAAAACATTTCACAAACTTACTGCTAAGGGTACGCAGTGGTATTGAGTCATAGAACAAGAAACAGCTTTAACTACTATCTGACATAGCAATGATAACAAAAACCATTGCTGAGGTACTTCAGTGTCAATAATGAAACAACCTTGCAATATAATAACAGTGAAACAGGACTTGGAGCAACTCTGATATAGCAAGGACAACCAGATGTATTTGCAGCCAGGATAATAACACAAACTGAATGATACTACGCACAGATTGTGGAAAAGTGCCTGGCCAATATTTTTGCATATGAGCATTTTAATCAATCCCTCTTTGGGTGAGTCAAATTATCTGACCATAAGCCAACTTGAAGTATTTATCTCAAATTGCGTCTATCTTCTCCGAAGTATCTTCATTCACAAAGTTATGACAAATAAAGAAAACAAATATGTGTTGTAGTGTTGCTGTCGAGAACTGCAATCAGAATTCTGAGTGTGAAAGCTTCAAGAAGCAATGAGAAATCACAGATCAGCATGCTGTGGAGGTCATTAACCAGCAGATACATTGATTCTGAGAGACAAATTTCTTGCTCAACTCAAACAAACTATGCAACAACACACAACGGTCCGAGAACTGCAGGGTGTAATGATGAAAGTATATCCTGAAAACACCAAGAACACATCTGTTGCTATAAGAAATTACAGTGTATACAATGATGAAGTGATAGCCCAGGATGTACAAGGCAGCTAGAGTCATTGACCCTAAGAAGATGTGGAAAAAAATATGCTGAAGAATTACCATGCAAGCCATCAAGGAACTGCATCTTGTCAGAGGAATTCGACTGGTCAAACATGAGCTATGAGCAACATGGACCACATTAGCCAGTACAGTACTTGCAATACATGGCAATCTAAGCAGGCTAAAAAGCTGCTTGAGACAGATCCCAGACAGATGAAGCTTGGAGAATATAGCTTCATTCTCACAGATTAGCAATTAATGGTTAGATGGTTATTATGAATATGAGCATGGTGAACAGTAATGGAAAGCATTGTGATGATGAAGTCTCCTGTGCTTGAATAGTCAGCGAGCAAGCTAATTTACAGGTGAACACATAGTTACTAAGCCCTGCTGAGTGCATGAGTCAGCCTTTGACATCTTAGTTTGTTACAACATTGGAGTGTTGAAAACACAGCTTGCTGGTAAGCAGGGAAGTCCTTTTTGAGAGGGCACCTTAAATTTAAAGGCAAGTGATCAGGTTGTGTGCTGGATTGATATCAAGTAAAGGGAGATCAAAGGCTTATTGCTGGAAAATGCAGTAAATTCCCTTCTTTTAATTGGGGCACAACACACCTATGAATGGAATTCAAAATGTTTAAAACGTGCTCAAAGCTATGGTTTCTAGATTCAGTTACAATAAAGACCATTTGGTATCCCACCAGATAAAGAGTCATCTAGACCCAAAATATTAGGTTGCTCTCTCTTTCCATGGATGCTGCCTTACCCATGTGATTTCCAGCGCTTTTTGTTTTCAGTACAGATTCCAGCATCTGCAGTAATTTGCTCCTATGTTCGTGAAGAGATTGGTGAACAAGAATCTGATGTACATGATGAGAAAAGTGAGGTGAATGCATGTTTCACACTGTCAATTTCATGGAATCCATCAATTTCATCATAGAACATAGAACATAGAACTGTACAGCACAGTACAGGCCCTTCGGCCCACAATGTTATGCCGAACTTTTACCCTAAACCTAAGGTCTATCTAACGTCCGTCCCAAATTTGCATAATTCCAAATTATTTATCCTCAAAAAGCTGCAGTCTATTAGTTACTGGCCTTTAACTATTGGAGAAGTACCAATAGACTACACCAGCAAACTCTTTAAAATATATACCACAGCTCTTGGAAGCCATGATGAAATAAATTCTATGAATGTGAAATTGTCAGCATAACGGTTAAGAAATTCCACATACAGGATCAATCATGCTGGAATGTAAAAACAATTAATCTGCTTCAACATCACAGATTTTCTACATGGTATTCACTGCAGGACCAGCAATTGAAGGCATCCAGCATGCTATGAATTACACTAGTCCCAGTCCATGGATTCAATCGCATGTCAGGGGCACAACAGAAACTGCAGCTGACTTTTTACGGAACATTTTCAGAACAGGATATGAAAGACAAATGGAATGCTTCACTCTTTTTCTGAATGAATGAAGCTAAATTACCAGCTCTCGGAAGAAAAAAGAAAGTTTAAGAGGAAAAGTCTGAACAATCAGCTCAGGATAAATCTAACCTTGATAGTAAGAACATGAGGGAATACAAAGACTTTGGGTGATGCCTCTGCTCATCTGTCAAGGAGAATTAAGAGCTGAAAGAGAACAATGAGGAAGCAGAGTGAGCTACTGGCTCAGCATCAACAATCCATTGAATAGATTGCCACTGTAAAGTAAGATCCAGAGCAACTTGTGTCTAAAACAAATAAGGTTCACAGAAACATAGAAAATAGGTTCACCACTCTCTGGATGATTAAAGTTTCTGAGAAGATTTGTAGCTCGGGTTGTGGATGATGTTGTAGACTTGCTCACCAAGCCAGTGGGTTTGGTTGCAAACGATTCGTTGCCCTGCTAGGTAACATCGTCAGGGCGCTCCTGTGAAGCGTCAGTGTTCTGTCCCGCTTATTATTTATTTGCCTCTGTTGGCTGGGGTGGTTTGTATTACTTCCGGTTCTGTTTCTCATTGGTTTGTACACAGGGTCTACTTCAATGTGTTTGTTGATGGCATTCTGGTTGAAATACCAGACCTCCAGGAATTCCCAGGTATGTCTCTTCATGGCGGGTACGATTATGGATGTGTTGTCCCAGTCGAATTTGTGTCCCTCGTTGTCCGTGTGTAGAGAGACAAGTGAGAATCGGTTGTTTCTCTTGATCGGTAGTTGGTGTTCATGTATCCATATTGTCAGTTTTCTTCTGGTTTGGCCTATGTAGTGTTTCTCACAGTCCTTCCATGGTGTTTTGTATATTAGCCCAGTTTTACTGGTTTTGGGTATGGGATCCCCTACTTTCGTCTGTCACCAGCGTTGAGTGATTGTCGGTTTGTAGGCTATTCCAATACCTAGGGGTTTAAGAGATAAAAGGTACTGCAGATGCTGGAGAATCCGAGATAACAAGGTGTGGGGCTGGATGAACACAGCAGGCCAAGCAGCATCATAGGAGCAGGAAAGCTTGACGTTTTGGGTCTAGACCCTTCATCAGATTTCTGATGAAGGGTCTAGGCCCGAAACGTCAAGCTTTCCTGCTCCTATGATGCTGCTTGGCCTGCTGTGTTCATCCAGCCCCACACCTTGTTACCTAGGGGTTTAAGTAGTCTTGTGGTCATCTCTGATATGTCCTTGATGTATAGTAGGGTAATAAGTAATTCTGGTCATGTTGTGTCTTCCTGTTGCAGACTGTCTCGGAGGTAACAGCGGATTGTGCTTTTCAGGTATCCATTCCTTTTGAAGACTCCGTACAGGTGCTCCTGTTCTGCTTTGTGTAGTTCCGGGTTGCTGCAATGTGTTGTGGCTCATTTAAATAGTGTCCTGATGCAGTTTTGTTTGTGGGCATTGGGGTGGTTGCTGGTGTAATTGAGTATCTGGTCCGTATGTGCGGTCTTTCTACATACGCTAGTTTGGAGCTCCCCGTTGTTTTTGCGTTCTACCATTACGTCCAGGAAGGGGAGTCGGTTGTTCTTCTCTTCTTCTTTTGTGAATTCTATCCCAGCGAACATGTTGTTTATGTGTTGGTGGGTTTCTTCTGGTTTTGGGCATTTAATAAACATAAAGGTGTCACCTACATATCGGACCCAGAGTTTGGGTTGTATAGTGGAGGACCACTGTCTGCTCTAACCTTTGCATTACTGCTTTTACAATCAGTTTTGATATTGGGGATGCCATTGTTGTTCTATTGATTTGTTTGTATATGCTGTCATTGAGGGTGAAGTGTGCTGTGAGGCACAGATCCAGCGGTTTCAGGATGCTGTACTTGTCGATGCAGTTGGTGTTGTGGGGTGCCTGCCTACTTGATCCATCCAGTAGTGTGGCAATTGTCTCTTTAGCTATGTCGATGTTTGTGGATGTACATAGTGCTGTTACATCGAAGGATATCATCATCTCGTCCTCTTCTATTCTGGTCTCTTTGATGACGTTGAGGAATTCTTGGGATGAGTGGGTAGTGTTGTCCACTAAATATTTCAATTTTGTTGTAGTTCTTTGGCAAGTCTATATGTTGGTGAAAAAAAAAAAGAATCCCCCTCGTCCTCACATACCACCCCACCAACCTCCGG
>JAHRHZ010000111.1:16459978-16505236 GCA_024137785.1 Ginglymostoma cirratum | reverse complement strand
CCGAAACGTCAGCTTTCCTGCTCCTCTGATGCTGCTTGGCCTGCTGTGTTCATCCAGCTCTACACCTTGTTGTCTCAGATTCTCCAGCATCCACAGTTCCTCCTATCTCATCCTCGATGGTGTCAAGTTTCCTGAGTGTTGTTGAAGCAATGGTCCCTTAGGCAAGTGGGGAGTATTTTGTCACATTGCTGACTTGTGCCTTGCAGACAGTGGGCAGGCTTTAGGAACTTAGGAAGTGAGTTATTTGTTGCAGGAATTTTAGCTTCTGAACTGAACTATATTTTCAACATTTATAATCCAACTCATAGTTGATAGTAGGGAATATGAATGAGAAAAAATATATCGTTTACCAACAGAAAGCTGAAACTTCACTAGAGTTAGATAAATCCAGTGTCTAAAGTTAGGAACTTCAGAATGAGCTGTAAGCTTTTAAGGAACAAAATAGTAAATGCCAAGAAATTTTGAACCATTCAAAACAGTTTGTAGAATGAGATCGGTCCGTAGCAAATCTGTAACAAGGTTGGTTGTCGCACATCAAGATAAACAATTTTTAAAAAGCAATTCCAATTATTGGAATAAAAACAATTTCAAGAAAAGTCACTGTCACAAAACCTGGACAAATTGACAAATTACCTATGTATAATAGAGATTCATAGGCACACTTAGCTGTAAGCAGCTAAACTTTTTTTTGGAAAGGAGTGAGCTATATGTGTAAATTGCCTTTAAGACAGTTTGCCTGTAAGAGCTCCATGGACTGTATGTATGCAATGTTGTAACTCTGTCAGCTGATTGGTCTGCTGTGTGGCTGCAAACTGTATGCACAGAAACCAGTTGCTTGCTGTAATTTCTGCTTCATACCTTGCAACGTGTTTTACTTTTTAAATAAACTAATCCATGGAATGAGTCATTCCCTGTTAAGCAATTTATTATTGGAACGTTATCATTAACATGAGAGATATCTGCTTTGAAACAAGCTCCGGTGAGGTGAGTACTCTGTCAGTGCTAAGGTGAGACTCACGAGGGCTGGGTTTGCTACCACATACATATTAAATCTGAACATGTGACCAATGCCATACCATACACTTAATAAGTTTAAACGCCTTGGGTTACCCCAAAACATTCATCATAATTTTCCAATTTCTGAGATGTCAACAGTGATTACATTTCAAAAATAATTCATTAGCTGTAAAATATTGTAGGACTTAGATCATTAAAGGCATTTTATACATGTTTTTTCTGTATAATAAGTCTTCCTTATTGTCAGTTTTTCAGCATGTAATGCAGTCCTTGCTCTAGTACGATGGTGCAGAGTTTTTGTATCCTTTATCCGAAAATGTTTTGTGATGATCAGTGTTTAAAGCATTGCAATCAATATTGAATAATATCACTGGATGATTATAATTATGAATTCTTGTTTTAACCTCTATCTTATGACAAAAGTAGAAAATCAATAGCCATTAAAAATGTTTGGGCACAGTCTGGAAGTACTTCATTTCTGCCTCTGTTCAATCAACCGCATAATTCATCTATATACAATGATTAAGCAGTGACGACTAATTTACACATGACCTGCATAAATTACCCATAATGACCATCCAGTTTCATTTTGAATAATAAGTGCATAATTCAGGATTGAATCTATATTAGAAGACCAGCTGTCAAAAGCCCTTTTAAAGTTGTCCCAATGCTGGTCATTATATGTCAAGTCTCTCGCAAGTGAATAGGTGTAAGAAGCTTATGAATATTAATACAAAAGGCGTTTGCGAAAGGATATCATTAATATTAACTTGTTGATGTATATGACACCATATTATATGAATTTCAATAAGTTGGATATGTCACCTAGACCAGGTTTGTAAATATCTGAATGCAAAAGAATCTGAAAATTAACTCAATTAACATCAGAATGAGTGTGGATCTCAGAATAGCTTCATAAATATGAGCAGCTCTATTTGTAAATCCAAAGAATAGAAGGGAATAAACTAATAAATTCAGCTGCAATACCGTCTACCTGTGAAAGTTTAGTTCATGAATACTTATCAGAAGGCCACTGAGAAAACTAGTGTTATTAATATGGATCGACACAAAAAAAGATGCCAGGAGTGTCTAAAATGATAGCAGAGTTGTTCCGAAAATAAGTGCGATGGCCTTTAGTGATTGGAAGGTAGGAAGATCACACAGGGAAATATTATTTGATTTCTCAGAACATGGCTGAACTGAGGACAAAAGCCTATTGAATGTAATCACGAATGTGAATCACATGTTTTTTTTTTAAATTCCCCACCTCCATCTGCTCTCAGTGCTGTTCCCCTGAAAATGATGATTCACACTGGGGTATGGGTTCAGCAGAATGGCTGCCCACTGATTCTTCAATCAAATGGCCATTCTTGTTGCTTGTTATAATCCCTCAGCTAACACACAGTTTTGGGCTGACTAGGAAACTCATCTGGTCTTTCCACAGGCAAACTGGAAGAATTTACAAGTTGATAGTTCACCTGTCTGACCGCGTTATGAGCCTGCTTCTGTGGCCATCGAATCCTTAAGTCAAGCCAGAACCCAGAGCTTCTAGCCCAGAGGTAGGAACGGTCCCGTTGCACCAAAAGGCATGTTGCTCTGTTTGAGCCCAATCAATGAGTGACAGTCAGGCATTTGACAGTGGAAATGTGCATAGTTTACCCTTAGCCCTTCCAAAAGCAATATCTGCCTTCTCGTTTGCATTCAAGAGTAGGAGACTGGGCAGGCCTTGAGTAATCCAGTCAACTGTTGAATCTCCATTGGTGTTCTAGCTCGGATCTATTATCTCACCAAAAGTTGTGATACAAACCCACAACCTCCCTGACACTGTGTTGTCTCAGTGGACAATACACCCACCAACTAAAATACCAGGGCAGTTGCAAAAGCAGTTAGTAACACCATGTGGAAAGCACAGCTTGCTTCTACTTCCTTCCCAAAATCCACAAACACGACTACCCAGGCAGACCCATTGTTTCTATCTGCTCCTGCCCCACTGAACTCATCTCTTCCTACCTTGACTCGGTCTTTTCTGAGCCGGTCCAGTCCCTGCCCACTTACATCTGCGATTCCTCTGACTTTATGCCAGTTTCAGAATTTCCAGTTTGCAGCATCTAGCTGCCACCTCTTTACCATGGACATGGAATCCCTTTACACATCCATCCCCCACCAGGATGGCCTCAGGACTCTCCACTTCTTTCTGGAACAAAGGCCTGAACCAACCCCTCCACTACCAGCCTCCTCTACCTGTCCGAGCTCATTCCCACTCTCAACAACTTTACTTTTAATTCCTCTCATTTCCTTCGAGTCAGAGGCATGGTCATGGGTATGCACATGGGCCCCAGTTATGCCTGTCTCTTTGTGGTGTAAATGGAACATTCCTTGTTCCAGTCCTATTCAGGTCCCCACCCATAACTCTTTCTCTGACATATCAGTGATATCCTTGCTGCTGCCTCCACCTCTCATTCAGAATTGGAAAATCTTATCGATTTCGCTTCCAATTTCCATCCCTCTCTCACCTTCATCTGGTGCATCTCTGATTCCTCCTTTCCCTTCCTTGACATCTTTGTTTCCATTTCTGGGGATTGACTGGTCACCAATAAACTCACTGACTCCCATGGTTACCTGGACTATAGATCCTCACACCCTGCTTCCTGTAAAGACTTCATTCCATTCTCCCAATTCTTCTGTCTCTATTGCATATGTTTTGATGGTGACAACTTCAACAAGGGAGCCTCTGAAATGTCCACCTTCTTCCTCAACTGAGGATTCCCCAGCACTGTTGTAGGCTGCATTTCATCACCCGCATTTCAGCCCCCACTCCCTCACTTCCCTCCTGCAACAGTGATAGGGTTCCCCTTGTCCTTACCTACCATCCCACCAGCATCCACATCCAGAAGATCATCAGATGCCATTTCCATCACCTCCAGCGAGATGCCATCGTTAGACACATTTCCCTCCCCCTCCCTTGTCAGCCTTCAGAACACCCTGGTCCACTCTTCGGTCACTCCCAACACCTCCCCCACTGCCCCACGGCACCTTCCCCTGCCATCGGCGAAGGTGTAACACCTTCTCCCTCCTCAGTATCCAAGGGCCCAAACATACCTTCCAGGTGAAGCAGCACTTTACCTGCACTTCCCACAATCTAGCCCACTGCATTCGCTGCTCACAGCATGGTCTCCTCTACGTTGTGAAACAAAGTGCAGATTGGGTGACCGCTTCACGGAACATCTACATTCTGCAGACCCTGAGCTACCTGTTGCCTGCCACTTTAAAACACACCACCCTGTTCCCTGGCCAACACCTCTATCTCAGGCTTGCTACAGTGTTCCAGCGAAGCTCAACACAAGCTGAAAGGACAACACCTCATTTTCTTCTTGGGAACACTGCTACCTTCTGGACTCAATATCGAGTTCAATAACTTCAGGGCTTGAGCGCCATCTCCCATGTCCTTACCCCAACTTCCACACACCAGGCCTTGTTGTCACATAGTCTGCTGTTACACACAACTCGTTGTTAGCCACTAACAGTCTCCATTATTAGCTATTCACCCTCATAGCCAGATCGTTCTCCACTCCCTTATCTGTCCAACTGTTCATGTCACTCTTTGGGCTGCATCACCACCTGTCATTTACTCCTGCTCCTTCCCACCATCCTATCTTTTGCTTATAGACAATATTTTCCTAGATATCATCAGTTCTGAGGGTCACTCAACCTGAAACGTTAACTAAGATTTCTCTCCACAGATGCTGCCAGACCTGCTGAGCTTTTCCAGCAACTTCTATTTTTGTAGGTAGAATTTTCTGCCGGCTTAACACATCTGAAGTCATTCACCAGTGAACACGACCTTGCCAACAGAGACAGCTACTTTTAACAATGGAAATCTTTAAACGGTATTCCATCACTACACACATAATTACTACAGGTGCTGTCTCAGTTGGTCAAATGCCAAAAAATATGAGCTTGTCCCAATCAAAATGAATTTGGAAACATGTTGGAAATTACCCTTTTTAAGTGATCACGGTAACTTCAAAGGTAAATTTCAGAAAGATGGAAAAGCTTTGATACCAAGAAAGAATTTCATGAATAAAACAAGCTTAGATCAAAGATAAATGTCATGAAATACATGAGTAAGGAGGCACATAAATGAAGGTGACTGATCAAAATATTAGCATGCAAAAAGCAGCTTGGAAATTGTATTTCTTTTTTGCAAATGGAGTAGATTCCACATTTTCTAGTGTGTTGTTGGAATTCTAATGAATGATGAAAACTGATAATACATTTTCAGATGATATGGTTGATAAATGTGGGTATATGAGAACAGATTTTCTGAACCCGCCCGTGAGGGAACCTCAGAATTCACTTTCTGATTATAAGTGAAAGATTAATTCCATGAATACATGAATGAGTCTAACAATTTATCTTGTAACCATAAGTAATTAAGGGAATTAAATCTAAATGAAGTAAATTGCCTATTCATGTCGTTTTAAAATAGCCTAGAAAATTAGATCTTGTCTGTTTTAAAGATGGCTGGGAGCTGCTCTGCTGCTGCTGTTTGGCTGCCAAACTGAACCTTAAGAAATTGCAGAAGAACTTATCAAACGGGGGCAAAGTAAGGTCACATGGGTCTTATTATTAGATAAACAACTCATACAATTTGGAGCTCCAGGCCTGGGAATCACTGATGAACAGAAAGAGCTATCCATCTCTGCCAGCTGTTAAAAATACTCAGTGAAGAAAGTTTGTGTGCGCACACACACACACACACACACACACACACACACATACCCACACATACACACATATACACACACGCAATACTTTCCAATGTATGCGATGCTACAACATGGTATTTTCCTGAAATCACAGAAGCATGGAATCCCTATATTGTGGAAGCAGGCTATTCGGCTCATACACCGACAAGTCCTTACTTGTCCTTACTGCGAGATACTCATACAAGTCCACACCGACTCTCCAATGAAAATCCCACCCAGACCCACCTACTCTGTCCCTGTAACCCTGAATTTCCTATGCTAAATCCACTTTGCCTGCACATCCCTCAGACGTTACAGGAAACGTAGCATGGCCAACCCACCTAATCTCATTATATTTCTCACTGGAAACTGGTCAAGGTCTCGAGGGATCTGACTGAGCAGTCTATGCATGATGAAGAAATTTCTGCTGTTGTTTAGTAGACATGGGGTAGGGAGGAAGCATGTTTCATTTCATCACACTGCGATATCTCGCCTTGATAAATACATGAAAACTACCATCGATGGCTAGCACCAGGTCCCTTTTCATAATTACTTATATGTACAGTACTCTAGAGCTGCTGAATTTGAGAAAAATTAAAGTATTGTGTTCGATTGATTGATTTATTGTCATGTGTACCGAAGTACAGTGAAAAGCTTTGTTTACGAGCAGTAGAGGCAGATCGTAGTAAGCAAGGATGTACCGATCAAAGGTGTAAAAAAAACTTAGATGGAGGCATACAGGTTACATTGCACATAGATTGTGCTAGATGAGATTGACATTAGCAAGATCGGCGTTATTTTAGGCTAAAGAGACCATTCATCATTCTAATAACAGCCAGGAAGAAGCTGCTCCTGAACCTGCTGGTGCTTGTGTTCAGGCTTCCATGTCTTCTGCCTGACAGAACAGGCTGTAGGAGATCATTACCAGAGTGCAATGGGTCTTTGATGATGTTGGCAGCTTTTCCATGGCAACGAGCTGTGCAAATGGATGAAAGGTTGACTTCCACAATGGTCTGGGCTGTGCGCCCAACATTCTGTAGTTTCTAACAGTCCTGTGCAGAGCAGTTGCCATACCAGGCCAGCATGTACCCGGACAGTATGCTTTCAATGGTGCATCTGTAGAAATTGGTGAGGGTCCCTATGTACATGCCAAATTTCCTGATTTATATATAGTCATAGCTAATAATCAATGAAATGATTTTTAAGAAATGAATAAATAGCACATGAGCGAATGGTCCATCTTGCTAATGTGAGAACAAGACCAAAATTACAAACCGGATACTGCCACTGAATTAACCTGACCTCAGTTTAAACATACAAATGTTGTTTATATTGTTCAGTTACATCAGAAAGTGATTTTCTTCTTTCTCCTTCCTTTTTATTCATAAACCAATGAAATATTAGAGCACATGTATGATCCTGAACTATTTTGAGACACCCAATCTCAGCCAGGACAGAGGGGGCTGGCTTTGTAAACTTTAATGATGTTGTGATCTTAAGTAACAATGAATAGAACAGGTAGGGAAGCTACCTATACAGAATAAACAAATACCAGAACAACAACCATGAAACATAATTTCAAAAATACACTTTGAGCGATTTGATTATTTTGATTTCTCCATTAGCCAATGATTTAGATCTAAAAATAAAATGTGTGATGAGGAAACAATTACAAGAAAATCATTAAGTTTACAATTATCAATGTAGATTTTCATCCCTTTCTCTGACAACTATTTGCTATGCCTAAATGTGCAGAAAAGAAAATCGAATGAATCTAACATATGTATGTGGCTTGCTGAATAGTTCATCTGTTGAAATGACCTGACAGCTGCTGAAAGATAGCATTTAGTATCAGGCTGGCATTGGCAGTAATTGACCATTATGTGGTCAAAGCCTTTTGCTGATAATCATTTCAAACATGTTGTAATCCTGCCCTTCAGGGAGAGACACGTCATTCTCCATCTCCTTCACTTTGTCAGCAAATAAATATCTCCATCAGACTCCTTTAGCTCTCACCCTTGCCAGTCTCCTTTAAAGCTATTCTTAATACCAGCTCCTTTCCCCAAGCTTTTAATTACTCTTCTTAATGTCTGCTTCTTTGTCTTGGCATCAGTAGTTTCCAGAATGATTGCCTTGGTGACGTGCATTGGCATTCTTTCCTGCGTGAAAGATGCCATGCATACACTCATGTGTCAACAGACAGGCTGATGCCACATCCAGTTTGCAGAAGGGAATGGCCATCTCAGCATGCAATATGGTGTGCAGTTTGACCAAGCATACTTTGCACTGGAAGTGTGCCCCTCAACATTTTTTCAAAACGCAGATAAAGAGATGTTCAAAACTGTCAACTGATGGCCAAGTTAAGCCCTTCTTTGCATACGCAAAGAGCCTGGTCTCTTTCCTGAAAGTGGTCAGCCCTGTAAGCCATCACTGCTCAGTTGACGTGTTCAGGGGAAATCAGGTTCATGCGCAGGCAGACTAGCAAGTTCTAATCAGACCACTTGTGACCACAAAGAAAGTTAAATATTTTCCTTGGAATGGGAGTGGAGATTTAATGCCTCCTGATCGTCTGGTTTCACCCTCTGAAACTACCTCTCCACCAAACTGACCTCCCATACCAACCCTTGGCACCTTCTCAAAGCCTTCTGCAAACAATGTATTCACCTAAAATTCAAATCTGACACACTGACAACCTGTCGACAGATATAAAAGAGCTATCAGGAGTTCACTGGCCTTATGTAAAGGAGGTCGACAGTCTAACATCAAGTGTCTTGACCCTACCCATTGCAGACGGTATTCCCTCTTTCATGTGAACCAATTTCTATGCCAAGTTATTGTTGATGTGGTACATCTTTAGAAGAAACAATTGTACCATCTGAGTAACCAGGGATAGACTAGACATGCAAGAGCCACTAACAACCATGTGAAGTTCAATGTAAGAAATATTTTTGAAGCCACAGTTTATTGACAGATAACACATAGTTACAATCATTGCAAAAACTTTCAGCTTCAGTAATGGAATCTCCAATGAAAGTTTTTTCAAATGATTTAGATGTCCATTGAGCCAGAAAAATAACAAACCCAAGAAGAAAAAGAAAAAGAAAAGCTTTCTAATCCCCTCTGCCTTGGCCTAATAAAATGCAGCCCAGTATTGGAGGCAAGGTGAACAAGAAATTGGGGCAAGTCATGTAAGGATGACTCTCTGATGAAATTCCCACCCCCCATCCCCCACGCCAGGTGGGCTCATAACCATTCCAGCTGCCCACTCCAATAAGGCAGGCACCATTTAAGGCAATGATGGTCCTAAATAGGGATCATTTGGTGCTGTTCCCAGTGTTTTCCCTACACAGAGTGCCTCCCATCCCCACCCACCATCGACCCCCACCCCCACCAACTCCAGATGAGACAGCTAACTCAATCAAGGTAGCTTGACATTAGCAGACCAAGGAGACGACAGAGCTAGAATTTCCATGCCTCAATCATGCAGATACCAAGGGGATCAAAGCATATCCTCTGCATAAGCTTACAGAGGATTTTCCCTAAGGCCACTGATCCTCCCAGTTGTAGGAGTCTTTAAATAATTAATTCAAGTAAGCAGCTAAGGGTGCTTCTATGTTCAGGAGTCCCTGTGGGCGTCTATCTGTCTCGGCAGTGCCCATATTTTCCAGTGGGTCTATTAGTGTGGTAATGCTGTGAATCCAAGGGGCAAGTAATGTGAAGATCAGATGTGTTCTCCTAACCAGGATGTTGAGTGCAGAGGTGTCTAATTAGGAGAAGGTTCCTCTAGCAGGTACACTGACAACATGGATAAGCTTCAATCTCCATATCAGCCTGACTAGAGTGGAATATGCAGATTACTATCTGCTAGGACCGATCCTGAGATTGTGAATAATTTATTTCCGCACTCAGCGTATACCATGGTGCTAATTATGAGGTCTTTTCATAGTTGCTGTTCAGTTTAAATTCGTCTATTTGAAAGTCAAAATTAAAAATGTATGATGATTTCTTTCAGTTACTTAGTTTTAAGCTTGATTCCCCTTGTTTTTAATAGATTTGTAGCACTTGAGAATCCAATATAATCTTTGCTGAAAAGATCGATTCTAATAATATCAAGAATGTGTGTTAATCAATAGGCAATGATATTAAAATTGTTACCATTTAAGAAAACTGCCAATTTCAACAGTGGTTTTCCAGTCGCTGATATGCAATTTTGTGTTTTCCTAAATACACAATTTTATTCAATGGTCTAATTTGACCATTTTAAAAGAATGAATTCAAGCACACGTTACACAAACTTGCAACTTTATAGGTTTTACACATGCTGGAAGAAGCACTGAGGGTGTCAAGGACACAGAATAAACTCCAGGTGGGAATGTCAATGTCCACCATTAAGAGTGGCTCTGCTGCAGCACCATTATTGACAGATCTGGCTGACTCCTAAAAGATAGAACTGTTAGACTGGGTCTGTCGTAGGTGGCAAGGGAACCAAAAGGGAAAAGCCTACTTGATGTCACCCACCCTAAACTACATATCACTGGCAGTTTTGGTAAGAGTGCCCAGATGTGCAGGTGATGTTATTGTTTTCTCCTTGAGGATAGCCTCCACTGAATTGTGTGGCATTATAACCATATTAAATGGGGCAGACTTCAAACAGATCAACCAACTCAAAGCTGGGCATCCAGGAGGTGCTGTAGTGGCAGTGGCATTGCCTTGCTATTCCAGTACAGCTACAACATTAACATCTACCCAGAAATGTAGAAAATGTCTATGTATGTCCTGTCCAAAAAAACCAAGACCAATCCAAATTGGCCAATTATAACTCAGCAATTTACTCTCAGTCATTAGTGAAGTGTTATCATGTGTCATACATTCAACAATAAGCTATTTACTGATACTCCGTTAGCGTTCTTTCAATATCAGTCAGCTTCCAAATTCAGAGATAGTAGGAACTGCAGATGCTGGAGAATCTGAGACGACAAGGTGTAGAGCTGGATGAACACAGCAGGCCAAGCAACATGAGAGGAGCAGGATGGCTGATGTTTCGGGCCTAGACCTTTCTTCAGACCCTTCTTCTGAAGAAGGGTCCATGCCCGAAACGTCAGCCTTCCTGCTCCTCTGATGCTGCTTGGCCTGCTGTGTTCAACCAGCTCTACATCTTGTTATCTCAGCTTCTGAATTTATCCTGGCATCATCCAAACACGGACGAGACAGCTGAACTCTAGAGGTGAGTTGAAAGTGACATTTGATATTAAAGTAGCTTCTGATATGTGTGGAGTTAAGAAGTCCTTGCAATAAAGAAATCAATGGAATCAGCAAGAAAAATATCCTTGCTGATTGGATTCATACCTGGAAAAGCAGTTCATCATCATAGAGTCCCTACAGTGTGGAAACAGGCCCTTCGGCCCAACAAGTCCACACCGACCCTTGGACTATCCCACCCAGACCCATCCCCCTATAACCCACACACCCCTGAACACTACGGGCAATTTACCATGGCCAATCCACCTAGCCTGGACATCTTTGGACTGTGGGAGGAATTGTGGTTGTTTGAGGTCAGTCATCTCAGCACCAGGACATCTCTGCAGGAGTTCCTCAGGGTAGTGTCCTTGGCTCAACCATCTTAAATCATAGAACATAGAACAATACAACACAGTACAGGTCCTTCGGCCCACAAAGTTGTGCTGATCAATTGTCCTACTAAAATCAAACTACCCTGCATACCCTACATTTTACTATCATCCATGTGCCTATCCAAGAGTCGCTTAAATGTCCCTAATGTATCTGACTCCACTACTGGCAGCGCATTCCATGCACCCACAAATCTCTGTGTAAAGAACCTACCTCTGACATCTCCCTATACATTCCTCCAATCACCTTAAAATTATGCCCCCTCGTAATAGTCATTTCCACAGTGGGAAAAAGTCTCTGGCTATTAACTCTATCTATGCCTCTCCTCATCTTGTACACCTCTATCAAATCACCTCTCATCCTTCTTCACTCCAATGAAACAAGCTCTAGCTCCCCCAACCTTTCCTCATAACACCTGACCTCCAGTCCAGGCAGCATCCTGGTAAAGTTCCTCTGTACCCGCTCTAAAGCTTCCACATCCTTCCTATAATGAGGCAACCAGAGCTGAACACAATATTCCAAGAGTGGTCTAACCAAGTCAAACTAATCTTCAACTGCTTCATCAATGACTTTCCCTCTATCATAAGGTCAGAAGTTGGAATGTTTGTTGCTGAATGCATGGTATTCAGTTCCATTTGCAAGTCCTTATCCTGAAGAAATCAGTGTCCACCTGCAGAAAAAAAATGGACAATGTTCAGACATGAGCTGATGAGTGACAAATAATCTTCATGCCACACAAAACAATGACCAACTCCAACAAGACAGAATCTAATTTTCTTCCCTTGATTTTCAATGTTATTAATATAATTGAATCTACCACTATCAGCATCCCAGTGGTTACCATTGATCAGAAACTGAAGTGAACCAATCATATAAAATCTATGATTACAAAAAGCAGGTCACAGACCAAGAATTTTCATCTGCTGTCTCCCAGTGCCTGTCCACCAATAACAAAGCACGAGTCAGGAATGTGATGGGACACTTTCCATTTGCCTTGATGTCTGTAGCTCCAGCAACACTTAAGCAGCTCGACATCATCCAGGAGAAAGCAGGCTGTTGATCAACACCACCTTACATGTTCACACCTTCCCTACCAAAGCACTATGGCAGCAGGACATATCATCTGCAAATGTACTGTAGCAACTCACAAAGCTTCAGCAATAGTATTTTCTAAACCTGCTGTCTCTGCCACCTAGAAATGCAGCAGATGATTAGCACACTCTCACGACAAGCTCCCCTCCAAGCCACACATCATCCTGGCTTGGAAGTATGTAGTTATTCCTTCACCATCACCTGGTCAGAATCCTGGAACTTCCTTTAAAACAGCACTGTGGGTACACCTGCATCATACAGACTGGAAAAATTCATGACGACCCTCTCAAAGGCTCACCAACCTCCCTGCTGACAGTACCCCCTCTCACCCTGAGCATTTCTCGTCCCCGTATCCACAACTCCCCAAGATTGCTGACCCTCCTACCATCTGCCAGGCAAGAAACAGGTATAACAAAAGAAAAGCTGGAAGAGGGGATGCAGACGTGGTGTGTATCTTATTGAGAGGTGGGGAAAATCATTGTCCTGAGGGATGGATGACCATTACCTTGGGGTGGGGGTGAGCATTATCAATGGGGGTTGAAGGACAAGGAGCAAGCACGGTTGAGTGGGTAGCAAGCAATGTTGAGGGGATGGGGGTGAGCATTGTGGAGAGGTGTTGGCACTGTCAGGAAGGAGGCGATCATTCTCAGAAGGTAGTGAATATTATCCGTGTGGATTGATTAACTTCAGCGTAGGGATAGTGAGCTGTATCGACAGTTTGGGGGGTGGTGCTGAACTACAACAGGTTTGCTGAGGATGCTCAAGTTCTTCGACATTCCAACTGGTTTATCTTGGATGGGGAAACTCTCCAAGTACATTGCTACAAAAATCAAGATACATATAAGTCTGTGGATATGAACACCTCGCCCCATTTTCGTAGGGAATCGTGTAGTAGTTTGGGAAACATACAGCCAACAATCATAAGTTTAAGCTTCCTGTATAAGCTTGTGCATCCACCAAGCTTTCTTCACAGTCCCGAGTTACATCAGTGGCTTAAGTCAAGTCATTCACCAGCCCCTTTATTGGAAAATACAGGTCAATATCACAATGCTGTTTGCTAGATGGTGTTCTGCCAAACTGAGCAGTGGAACAAACCATGTTGTCCTTACATAGAGTTAGCACAAACATGATGGACAGAATAGCCTTTTTCTGTATTGTACCTATTCTATGATTTCTGTATAGTACAACAGTGACAACACTTCAATAAAAGGATTGCAAAAAAGTATTATACAGGTGTATATTGTATCCATTTCCTTAACCGTGGCGTAAAAGCAACACTGCTTTGTCTTTCTTAGCATACAACACATTAATTAAATAATAACTGGTATTCAATATTATTTTCGGCTTGTGGGCATGCTTGCTTTAATTAAGAATGTGAAGCGTGCAAAGTTGGCCTTTATTCAAAGCTGCTGTCAAAATCTCTCCTAATACACTGACAAAAGATACAGTTATAATGAGATAGTTGGATAAAGTTTCTTTAAAAGATTTTGATTTCTACCATTGAATGGAACTCAGTTTCACAGCCTGGCGAAGAATGGGAAAACTATTCCAGTCTTATTATTTAAAAATAGTAAGAACAAACATTCTATCAGACATTAGAAAGAAATACTTGCAGTTTAGATAGTGCCTTTCATGTCCTTAGGAAGTCTGATAGTGCTTTAGAGCTAAATAGGTACTTTTTAAACATGTAGTCACCATTCTAATGTAGGCAACAGCTCAGTGCGTAGATTATGTGCAAATCAACAGTAAAAGTGAACGTGCAAAAATTTCTTTCAATTAATTATTGAGAAGACATATAAGGCAACATGTGGAGCTTCATAAAATCCTAAGTAAAAACCGAAAGAACTGTGGATGCTGTAAATCAGGAACCGAAACAAAGTTGCTAGAAAAGCTCAGCAGGTCTGGCAGCATCTGTGAAGGAAAAAACAGAGTTAATGTTTTGGGTCTGGTGACCCTTCTCAGAAGGGTCACCAGACCTGAAACGTTAACTCTGTTTTGTCCTTCACAGATGCTGCCAGATCTGGCTTTTCCAGCAACTTTGTTTTTGTTCATAAAATCCTTCCCAGAATTAGTGTCAACTTATGCGCCATGTATAAAACATTTACCACTGGTGAAGATTTTCGCCATTTTGAAAAGTGAAAATGAAACCTGCCTTTCAAACTAAATTAGCATGCCACATTATATTGAATGTACTAATTCTACCAGGTTAGTTTCAACTACAATCATACAGTTTAAAAAGCATCAAATTCAATGTCATCGGCATCTGAACTATAGAGTTCGTCAAAATTAACCTAAATTACTTTGGCTACATGATCGTATTAAAGATCTCACTCTGGGCCTTTCATGTAACTATTCTGGTAAATCTTCAAGGATGCATTCCAATATGTGCTGTTCAAGATTAGGCCAAAGGTTCCGCCTGGTCTCATGATGGGATTATATGGGCACTTGAGTTTTTGCTGCTATCTGATGATGAAGTGCTGAAAACTAATCATTTTGCCATTGAGGTGTCCTGTAATCTCTGAGCAATCTTCATCCTCTGACATAACACGAGATATTTCTGTCACATGCAGCAACTACACAGCTATTGCACTGAAATGGTTGGTTCACTCGAGAATTTATTTGGCTGACTTAAGTGCATACATACACACTGCATTTCTGATGACAATGTAATCATTCTGGCAAAGCTTTAAGAACCCATTCTGATATGTGCTGTTCAAGCTTGGGCCAGAGGCTGCAGCCTGGTGTCATGGCTCCCAAAGCTATCTTCCCCTCCATTCTTAAACCAGGTATTCACTAATAGCCAATTCCCTCATTACAACACTGTTATACGACAAGCAGGCAAATGTCACAAATGCAGGATTCATACCTGTTCAGCCATGGTGATCTGCTTTTTCTGGGCTTATCTTATACTCTTATAAATTCTTGGCAATACAACCTGCTTGAACCCATGGGCTGGGTCTAAGGTAAGTATGACCAAAACATTTATTACCGAGCTGAAAAATGAGGCTGACTGCCAACTCAAGTAAAGCCCTAGGTATGCATTTAATTGTTGAAAAATGAGGAGTCAGTTCATCTGCCAAGGAAAGGCCTATACATGCATTTTGGTGCCAAAAACAGGATAGAATTATATGCCAAGTGGACTTGCATGCCATGATCCATGGTATTTCCAACTCAGGTCAATATGTAATTTGGAGAGAAATGTTCATGCTGTGATGTGTCAATGCATTTTTTTCCGTTATTTCTTTTTCCTCACCCAGGATGAAGGTGTTGCTAGCCAAGCAGCATTTATTGCCCATCCCTAATTGCCAAGAGGGCAGTTAAGAGTCAACCTCATTGCTGTGGCTCTGAAGTGACATGTAGGCCAGAACAGGTAAGGATGGCAGTTTCCTTCCCTAAAGGACATTAGCAAACCAGATGAGTTTCTCCCAACAATCGGCAATGGATTCACGGTCATTGTTAGACTCTTGATTCCAGATGCTTATTGAACTCAAATTCCACCATCTGCAGTGGTGGGATTCAAACCTGGGTCCCCAGAATGTTGTCTGTTCTCTGGATTAACAGTCCAGCCATAATACCACTAGGCCATCGCCTCCCCCAAGGAGGAGTCCTTGTTCTTAATCTGGGTATGAGAGATTGTGGGTTTGGAAGGCACTGTCAAAGAAGAATGTTAATGTGACGATTTGATCTTACAAACCTCTTTAAAATCAGAAGAGTGCGTAACAATCATTCAGTTAAGGGGACATATCTACCAATATCCGAAACACTTCAAAACAGGATAAATCTCAGACCCTGACATCCTTTAGGTGCACGTTCAAATAAGTTAAATTCAGATCATTTCTTATTTCAAGCTGTTATCAAAGGTTAATCCTATTCCATTTCAAAGCAAGTATTTATATTTGTATTAATATTCAGATTGAATCTAACAATAGTGTTATCTTTAAATATTTGTATGTGGTAAAACTTCCCGCACTCATTTATTATAACTTAAAATACTGTCAGCATTCTTTCATTGATGAAGCTCAAGCTTAAACTTAATATGAAGGGAATGGACTTAATGTCTGATAAGGTTTTGTTTTAGCATTCACTAATTTAGCCAATGAAAACCATGCCTTCTTGAACAAAAATTCTGCTCAAATGTATGGCATTCAAAATTTCAAGTCTTTTCTTTGGACTTCTATATTTGAAATTATGAAATGTTGTATTTCGTTAAGAAAATAATATAAGTATGAATTAGTTTAACCCATCTCCCCTTCTTAAAAGAAAACCCAAGAAAGAATTAACGTTTCAAAGTTTTAAAGGAAGGAGGGAAATGCTTCAAGTCTGCTTACTGTCATTCAACCAAAAGATATCTAATTTAAATTTCAAGCATTACAAAAAATGATCAGAATATCAATTTTCGATGCCTACTGAATATTTCAATTGCAACAGATGGAACCTCCGAAAATGAAAATTGCAACTTTCCTCTCCAAATACATTTTCCAATTAAT
Organism: Ginglymostoma cirratum; assembly: GCA_024137785.1. NCBI lineage: Eukaryota > Metazoa > Chordata > Chondrichthyes > Orectolobiformes > Ginglymostomatidae > Ginglymostoma > Ginglymostoma cirratum. The sequence goes on along the minus strand of JAHRHZ010000111.1, from coordinate 16,488,264 downwards.
CTCCAGGCAGAAAATCTTAACTTTGATGACACTGTGCTTGAAAGATCTCCCACTGTGCATGTAGGAAGAGCTGTTGCATTGATCTTACGTAAAATCTCTGCGCTTTGGGAGATTTAAATAAAAATTTGGACATCAGTAAGGATTGCCTAATCAGTACTTTCAGAAGAAGCTGAATTCCCAATTGACAGAGCTTTGTGGTTTTTAGGTCGTCAGGTACTTGTAAGTATCTGTTGAAATCTACAGAGATAACGTGAACAAGCAATGCAGATGGTAACTCCGTAGGGTTGCTACAAAGAGGTATGAGAGTATTGACATAGTGAGAGGCATTCAATCTAAACAAAGGACAAAAACAGTAATGATCACATACAAAAATTAGTGGAATACAACTGAAGTCTATTAATTGGGGTACATTAATGAAAATGTTAAAGGTTGATTGAACAATTTGTCTTTATTAGTCAAACATCTCACAGTACCTGAGAGTTAATCAACTCTTAATGAAATGAGGGGTAGAATTACATTGCTTCAGAGATAATAGGTACTGCAGATGCTGGAGGATCCGAGATAACAAGGTGTGGAGCTGGATGAACACAGCAGGCCAAGCAGCATCATAGGAGCAGGAAAGGTTAACGTTTCGGGCCGAGACCCTTCAACAGAAATGGGGAAGGGGAAGAGGGTTCTGAAGTAAATAGGGAGAGAGGGGGAGGCGGATAGAAGATGGATAGAGGAGAGGATAGGTGGAGAGGAGACAGACAAGTCAAAGAGGTGGGGATGGAGCCAATAAAGGTGAGTGTAGGTGGGGAGGTAGGGAGGAGATAGGTCAGTCCAGGGAGGACGGACAGGTCGAGGGGGTGGGATGAGGTTAGTAGGTAGGAGATGGGGGTGGGGCTTGAGGTGGGAGGAGGGGATAGGTGAGAGGAAGAACAGGTTAGGGAGGTGGGGACGAGCTGGGTTGGTTTTGGGATGCGGAATGGGGAGGGGAGATTTTGAAGCTTGTGAAATCCACATTGATACCATTGGGCTGCAGGGTTCCCAGGCTGAATATGAGTTGCTGTTCCTGCAGCTTTCAGGTGGCATCATTGTGGCACTGCAGAAGGCCCAGGATGGACATGTCGTCTGAGGAATGGGAGGGGGAGTTGAAATGGTTTGTGACTGGGAGGTGCAGTTGTTTGTTGCGAACTGAGCGTAGGTGTTCTGCAAAGCGATCCCCAAGCCTCCGTTTGGTTTCCCCGATGTAGAGGAGGCCACAACAGGTACAGCGGATGCAGTATACCACATTGGCAGATGTGAAGGTGAACATCTGCTTGATGTGGAAAGTCTTCTTGGGGCCTGGGATGGGGGTGAGGGGGAGGTGTGGGGGCAGGTGTAGCACTTCCTGCAGTTGCAGGGAAAAGTGCCAGGTGTGGTGGGGCTGGAGGGGAGTATGGAGCGGACAAGGGAGTCGCGGAGAGAGTGGTCCCTCCGGAAAGCAGACAAGGGTGGGGAGGGAAAAATGTCTTTGGTGGTGGGGTCGGATTGCAGGTGGCAGAAGTGTCGGAGGATGATGCGTTGGATGCAGAGGTTGGTGGGGTGGTACGTGAGGACAAGGGGGATTCTTTTTTGGTTGCTATTGCGGGGACGGGGTGTGAGGGTTGAGCTGCGGGAAATGTGGGAGACACGGTCGAGGGTGTTCTCGACCACTGCAGCGGGGAGGTTGCGGTCCTTGAAGAATGGGAGCAGATGCGGCAGAGGCGAAGGAATTGGGAATAGGAGATGGCATTTTTGAAGGAGGGAGGAGGTGTACTCCAGGTAGCTGTGGGAGTCGGTGGGCTTGAAATGGATATCGGTTTCTAGGTGATTACGCGAGATGGAGACAGAGAGGTCCAGGGAGGAGAGAGATGTGTTGGAGATGGTCCAGGTGAACTTTAGGTTGGGGTGGAAGGTGTTGGTGAAGTGGATGAACTGTTCGAGCGCCTTGTGGGAGCACGAGGCGGCGCCAATACAGTCATCAATGTAATGGACGAAGAGGTGGGGTTTAGGGCCAGTGTAGGTACGGAAGAGGGATTGTTCCACATAACCTACAAAGAGGCAGGCATAGCTTGGGCCCATGCAGGTACCCATGGCTGTCCCCTTTGTCTATAGGAAGTGGGAGGAATTGAAAGAGAAGTTGTTGAGGATGAGGACGAGTTCGGCTAAGCGGATGAGGGTGTCAGTGGAGGGGGATTGGTCAGGTCTGTGGGACAGGAAGAAGCGGAGGGCCTTTAGGCCATCTGCATGGGGAATACAGGTGTATAGGGACTGGACGTCCATAGTAAAAATGAGGTGTTGGGGACCGGGGAATTGGAAGTTCTGGAGGAGGTGGAGGGTGTGGGTGGTATCACGGACGTAGGTAGGGAGTTCCTGGACCAAGGGGGTGAAAATGGAGTCGAGATAGGTGGAGATGAGTTCGGTGGGGCAGGAGCAGACGGAGACAATGGGTTGACCAGGGCATTCAGGTTGGTAGATTTTGGGAAGGAGATAGAAGCGGGCAGAGTGGGGTTGGGGAACGATGAGGTTGGAGGCGGTGGGGGGGAGGTCACCTGAGGTGATGAGTTTGTGGATGATTTGGGAGATGATGGTTTGGTGCTTGGGAGTGGGGTCATGATCAAGGGGGCGGTAGGAGGAGGTGTTGGAGAGTTGGCGCCTGGCCTCAGCGATGTAGAGGTCAGTGCGCCATACTACAACTGCGCCTCCCTTGTTCGCGGGTTTTATGGTGAGGTTGGGATTGGAGCGGAGGGCTGCACGTTCTGCGGAGGAGAGGTTGGAGTGGGTGAGAGGGGTAGAGAAGTTGAGACGATTGATGTCTCGACGGCAGTTGGAGATGAAGAGGTCAAGGGAGGGTAGGAGGCCTTGGGGTGGTGTCCAGGAGGAGGGCTTGTATTGGAGGCGGGAGGAGGGGTCAGAAGAGGGAGGGTTAGGTTCACAGTTGAAGACATAAGCGTGGAGGCGGAGGAGGCAGAAAAACTGCTCAATGTCCAAGCGTGAGCGGTATTTGTTGATATGTGGGTGGAGGGGGACAAAGGTGAGCCCTTTACTGAGGACTGACCGTTCGTCCTCAGTAAGGGGGAGGTCTGGGGGGATGGTGAAGTCTCGGCAGGGCTCAGTGTTGCTGTCTCCTCTGGAGCTGCTGGCTGTGGAGGCAGTGGGCGGAGCGTTGTCAGCGTCGGCTGTGGGCGGAATTGCGTCGGCGTCGGCAATGGGCGGGGTTGCATCGCCAGTGGGCGGAGTTGCGCCCGCGTCCGTGATGGGTGGAGTGGCGTCGGCGGTGGGCAGAGCGGGGTAGGCGGTGGCACCAGCGGTGACGGTAGAGTCTGTGGTATTGGTCTTGGAGATGGAGGCGGTGGCTTTAGCAGCGATGGCGTTTGCTGTCCCGGAAGTGGCGTATCCGGTGGTGGCGGATGTGACATCATCTGTGGGTTCTCTGACAGTGGCCTCATGGCCAATGGTGGCGGGTACATTGTGGGGGAGGTCGTGGGTACGGCTGGGGATTTGGGAGGTGGGGGAAGCCCGTTTTGGGTGGTGGGCACCAGTAAGTTTACTGTACTTACATCCAGCTCCACACCTTGTTATCTAGAATTATATTGTTACTGTCTGGCAGATACAAGTTTCTCATACATTGTTATGCAATGTCATGCAAAGTCCTGCACTTTGCCTCACAATTTACCACCATTGTCCAATTAGGTCACCACGTTGATTGCTTGGTTTGATGCAAATTGAACAGCTCTACAACAGGGAACGGCCATTCCACCTCTGGTAAAGAGGTAGTGCTACTTGTGTTGCCATTATCACCAACTAAGGAGTGAAGTCTATGTTTCTCTATTTCCCCCAATGGTGCATTTGAAGGCAAAGGGTAAAGGGTAATGCCACCATTAGAAACTCACCAATACCATCCAAACCCATGACCTCCACCAATTCGAAGGACAAAAGTAGCAAGATGCATGGCAACACCAGCTGCAATTTCCCCTCCAAGACACACACCATCCAGACTTGGAACAATATCACCATTTTTTCTAGCCAGTCAGATCGGCTGTCAGGTCTTCCTCCCCCTGAGAAGCAGATACCCCTCCTTGCAGCATTCGATTGCAGAAGGACAACAGGTTGTATAAAAAAAGGACTGCAAAGCACCAGCTCACCAGGGGTGGGGGCAAGGGAACACCAGCTTTCCTCCTTCCCTGTAAAATTCCCCACAGATTGACGTATAAACCTGGTTAAATCATGCCTGGGGCCATGTAAGGAGCTTTGTCATTTTAAACAAAAGCAGAATTACTGGAGAAAATCAGTGTCTATGCAGAGAAAACAAAGTTAACAATTCAAGTCCAGTGACCCTTCCTCCGAACTGATAGTAATTAGCACATTTTTACTGATGACGGGGGTGAGGGAGAGACGCAGGGGAGGAATGAACATACAGATGGAGATGGAGTTCAGAGACAGAAAGCAAATTTAGCAGACAAAGGGATGGTTAATAATAAGCCAGGGAAGGAGAAAAGCTGATGAAAATGGGTTGGCTCTGCTGAAAGCAGCCCATGTCATGACAGGGCCTGTCGTCAGCATAAATATAGCCTTTTGCCTGTATTGGATAAGTTCTGAAGAAGGATCACTGGACTCGTTAACCCTGCTTTCCCTCTACAAATGCTGCCAGACCTACGGACTTTCTCCAGCAATTTCTGTTTTTGTTTCAGATCTTCAGCTTCGCGGCTCTTTGTTGCATGCTAGCTTTGCCATTTTAATTCATCTGTCAAACTGCAAGAGTAAGATGCCGATTGAAAAGTCAGTTTTCTCTCCATGAGCTCTAGTGAGTTATCTCGTGCAGTTCTCCATTGTTCTGTGCATTATATTGGTACCAACCCTCTACAACACCACCTTGGTGCCATCTTGCATTCACCAGTAGAGGTGGTACTTGTCACTGGCAGGGTCCCTGTCACCACTGCCATATGTAATCACCCCCAGCTATGCTAGTTCAAACGCTGCCAGCCAGGAATAGCCTATACACAGTACAGATTGTGGGAGGAAAGCAAGTTAAAAAAACAGCCTCTGCAGCCATATAAGTGGTACAGTAGACACCTAATTGGAAAGAAAGTTCATATTAGTAAGCGTATAAACATTTTGCACCATCACCTGTCTATTTCAACTCTCATAGTAATTGCAGCCACAAGAATCAAGCTCCATAGGCTACCCATCCTTAGTGCCACATATTTTGAAAGGCTGCATTACTCTTCCGCTAAAGCCCAGTGTGGCATAAAGATTAACGGTGGCCATTCCCCCATGAATAGCTTGGAATGACAGCCTCAAACCATGGGTGACCAAACCCCTGGCCCATCCATGCGCAGCTCCCAATTGCCTTACTTCTCATCATAGAATCCTTCAGGAAGAGGCCTTTCAGGCCCATCAAGTCTGCACCAACGATCTTAAGTGCATTCCACCCACACCCCTACCCTATCCCCATAACCCTGCATTTATCATGGCTAATCTGCACATCTTCTGGACTGTGAAAGGAAGTCAGAGCAACCGGTAGTAACCCATGCAGACACAGGGAGAATGTGCAAAGTTCATACAGACAGTCACCCAATGCTGGAATCGAACCCAGGTACCCAGGTACCCAGCACTGTGAGACAGCAGTGTTAATCACTGTGCAAACCCTAATCTCCTGCCTGACTATGCTGGACCTGCTGGTCTGACTGTGGCCCAGACTGTATCGATATGGGACCCTGACCCTGACTGCTCTAATTGCTGACTGACTGTGTCCTGGTCTCTGGACTGATATCAGATGATGTCCCTGAATCTTTGTGCCAGTCCCCTTCACTTGACAAAGGACTACTCCCCTTAGACTTTCAGACATGGCTATTTGGTTCATATACATGCAATGTGTTTGCCACAAAAGCTGCTGGCACATGCTGCCGATATGAAATTGACATAGTACAGTGCCATAAAGCAACATGTCCACCCACTTGACTGATTACTACTGACAAACATGGCTAGCTGCCCGGCTTTCTGTCTGCACTAAGAAGAAGCAGGGCAAGACAGAAGTAATCGGGGTCTGTAGGCTCTGAATGAAATGACAATGCACAAAATGCTGTGAGCATCCAAACAGGATACAGCGTAAGTAAACACTACGAGAACAAGGTAAGAGCCCTGAGAGGTATCCTACTGCAGTCCATGAGATGGGATCCTGTCCCTGTGTGCAGAGTGCCTGACAGAAGCATTACAACGAAAGGTGTAAGTTAGCTCCAAAGTACAGTATTGAAGTGGAGAACTGTACTCTAAGTCAGCAGGAATTGTGCCATGTTAATGTGGTGAGCCTGGTATCTGTCAGCTACCAACCTCAGTGGATGAGGTGGGATTTTGGGAACTACTGGCTAAAATGGAGGCAAGCAACAAGGTCGAGTTGGGATATATTTTTTCCATATTTCCATATCGGGAATTCTTATTGTCTAATTTCGCTCCACCACATGGAAGAATATCAAGTTGCACATAAATGAGCTAAAAATAGATAATAATGAGATGTAAATGTGGGCAATATGGCTCCTTGCCAGTGCAATTACCTTCGAGCATTTCAAAACTTGGATCAAAAATTGGACTTTTTGCCTTCACAGCAAGAATTTAATTTTTCTAGTCCAGTGTGTTATTGTAATGGTAGTGTACACTGTATGATTTATATATATTTTTAATATAATTTATTGTAGGCTTGTTTTTGTTTTTTCAATTAGTAATGTAAGTTTTTTATGTGTCTAAAAGTTAATAATTAACATGTGAGTATTCCCATAGCCATGGTGATTTCCTTTAAAATGGTTTTTGAGGTATAGCTTTAGAATTTTTTGTTTTGTTTATGTCATGCTGTTTTGTGGCCCAGCAGGATAAATAATGGGGTCTCACAGTTTTGTTAGAGTTTTCTGAGTCTTTTTTAACAACCATGGCTTAGGGAATTTTTTTTTAGATTTCCTTTAAGACCTATGAAGTTATTGGATAAAGATGGTTATCTAGACAAGTGCTTTTGAGAAGGGTCAATGCAGACTTGGAGGGCTGAGGGGCCTCTTCCTGTGCTGTATTGTTCTTTGTTCTTTGAGATAGTGAAACTGGATTACTGTTGAGTATAGAGTTCATCTTGGTCTCACACTGGAAGTGTTGGAATAAAATCTTGAAGAGGCTACTTTAAACGGAGCAAGTTTAAGCTCAGGTGTCTGATAGCTCTAGGAAGAAACTATCTTCAATTCCAGGCTATAGGTTAAAATCTCAAGGGAATGAAACCTATTTAGGTGTTAGTGAGACAGGGACGATGGTGATTCTGTACAAGTGGTTTCGAAAAGAGTTACTGGATTCAAAACATTAATTCTGTTTTCTCTCCACAGATGCTGCCAGATCTGCTGACTTTCTCCAGTGATTTTTGTTTCAGATTTGCAGCATCCACACTTACTGTATAAGTGGCGTTTTGGGGTATTATGCAAGGTGTATTTTAAGTAGTGTACAAAAGGTGTTTTTCTGTAAAGGAGTGTTGGGGTTTAATGGGATTATATTTTTACTGCGTGCCTAAAAATCTTTGACTAGCATTATAAGTGAATAGTTTGGTTTATCCCATCTTAGCTTCATTTCTTTGTTAATGAACATCCGTTCTACTGTTTAAAACAAAACCTGCAGCATTTATGTTTCAGTCAGAGACCACTTTGTTAAATCCAAAACGAAACGAAATATGATCCATGAAGCGAGGTTTCAGTCTGGGATTTCACTTGTCCAGTAACAACATCAGCTAGGATCAGAACAAAGTCCACAAGTTTAGCATCGGTGTGAAAGCAAAACTATTTCTCATCACACTGAATTTATCATGTAATTGGCTGGGAATAAGTTTGCAAGTGTTCACAAATGCAAGAGAAAAAATGATTTTTAGGCCAGCTCAAAAAATGTAAATCCTGCCCTACCTCCAACTCATTGACTGGCACAATGAGACCTATAGGGACTTAGAAAGAGGATTGATCGGACTATAATCACAACCATTGCACCATCTGGTTCTCTCAGCTGAATGGAGCCTATTTAAAAGTCCAGTTAATACTGTGAAGGTGCTATCTGTGCTGGGGCAAAAATGCTAATACCAAGTAATGAGGACAATTCTTCCACATGGATTGGATAGGATATTTTCATTTAGGTTTCAGCACCCTGCCATCAACAAAAATGATTCCTATTAATTTAAAACAGACTGTAATTCCTAAGTCATAGCAAGGCTGATTGAATTTATTAATCATAAACAGCCCAGGTCTTGATACACTTGACTCTAGTTGAACTAACGTGATGTGGATAACCACTCACAATTTATCCAAAGCCAAAAAAAAGTGTTGGTCAGTGGGTTGAGAATTCCTTTCAAAACTCAATTATTTTAATGCATGTAACTAAGTTTGTTGTAATCAAAGAATATCGACTCTGCATATCTCATTACACATATATGTTATTGCCAATGAATATATTTGCGAAATGGATATGTTAGATTAATTAGACTTTCACATCAAACGCTGTTCTGTGACATTACTGCCAGAATGCAAATAAATTATAATGTAAGTCTTTGCCTTAGGAAATTCAGATTGCTATGATTGACTAAGATTGGAATGCTGATCTTCTTGTTACGATTACTTTAACATGAAGAAACGAAAGGACTCAGAAGTTAGATCTCCACCCATTTCATGAACCATCTGATCTTCCAACTTCGGCATAAAAACCTTTTGCTTAAAATGTGAAGTAATATCATATCGATTTTGCAAACTATGGTAATATTATCGAAATTAGTGCAATTCTTTTTGCCATCCATAATTTGGTATAATAAAAACATGCCTAACTTTGTTTTGCAGGTTTTTTGAGGCTTTCTTTCTTTTTATTCACCTGTTTCCATGCCATCATTTGCTTATGAATTATAAAGTGGTGACATTATAACCTTTTCACTACACTCATGTGAATACATGTGACAATAAACCTAACTCTACTCAATATAAAGTTTCACCATAACTTCCACACATTTGAAGTCAATGCATTTATCCCCATGAGTCAATAGCCACTTTCACACTGCTCTGTCACCTTCAATAGTTTGTGCACATATATGCACTGCTCTCTATTCCTGAACTGCCCCTTTAGAATTGTAACCTTTGTTTTGGATTGTCTTTCCTATTTGTCCGACCAAATTGCAATACTTCACTCCTATCTGCATTCAATTTCATCTGCCAGTGTCCCCACAGTCTATCAGTCAGCTACATCCTCTTGAAGTCAGTCACTATCCTTGTCACAGTTACAAGACTTCCAGGTTTTGTGTCACCTGCAAATTTTGAAATTGCACACCAAAGTCTACTTAATTCAGAAACAAAAACAGAAATTGCTGGAAAATGTCAGCAGCTCTGGCAGCATCTGTGGAGAGAAATCAGAGTTAACGTTTTGCATCCAGTGACTCTTCTTCAGGACTGTTCCATAAACCACTGTTTGCAACCACCCTCTTCCTTGACAGGAAACCAGCTTTATATCCATGTTGTCATTGCCCCTTTGATATGGTCTTCAGCTTTGCTGTCAAGGGTGTTATGGAACACTTCAAATGCCTTGAAGAATTCCCTGTTTACCACACCAGCCACGTTATGTTCCTCAATGCTCTGTGTTAACTCATCAAAAAACTAAAGTATTTGTTCAATATAATTTGCCTTTAACAAATTTATGCTGGTTTTCTTCAATCAAACCACACTTGTTAATTTTGTTCTGAATTATTGATTTCCATCTCCAGGGTTAAGCTGACTGATTACTGTGTTTATCAATATCCTCCATTTTGAACGCAGTCATTACCTTTACAATTCTCCACTTCCGAAGGAGGAATAGAAGAATGAGACAAAGCTTCTGCAATCTTCATGATGTGGAGGTGCCGGTGTTGGACTGGTTTGGACACTCTTTCATGCACACGCACACGCACACATACACACATACTTTCGCTCTGTCTCTCTCTCTCTCTCACACACACACACACAGAAACACACAGTCTCTGTTTCTGTCACACACACACACATACACACGTAAATCTATGGGGCGAATTTGCATTTGTAGATTTGTATTTGCAGATACACTATTTTGTTCAAAAAGCACACAATTTGTGGACACATTCAGTCATTGGGGCATTTTCTAAATTCCTGCTATGGAAATAAAACCAACCTGACTCCACATTAAAACACAAACGGTTTCTAAACAAGGCCTCACACTAAAAGGCATTGTCTGACCTGAGATGTCACCTCCTGGATTTATTGTTAAAACCTTTAGTTATCTCGGGATATCAATTTGAAAGCTATTCAGAGGGTTGCATATTATTCATTCGAAATCTGCATCTCCTTTTTAACTGATTGAGGATTTAACAGGAGAGAGTCAGCAGCCAATTTAGGGTTATTAAATACACTCGCATCAGTTGTATAATCCTTTGATCTTTTACTTATAAATTCGGTATCATGGCACTTCCTCTCTTATTATATCTGAGGAAGGAGCAAGGCTCTGAAAGCTTGGGTGTTCAAATAATCCTGTTGGACTGCATAACCTGGTGCCATGTGATTTTTGACCTTCTGCAATTTTCGCTATTATTCTGCTAATATCAATAGATGCATCACATCCAGCCCTAGCAACTTAGCAACGTTAACAATATTCAACCTTACTGATGTTTCCTCTTTATCAATTTTTAGCTCATTTAGTGTTTCAGCTGCCAGCTTACAACACAATATTGGTGTCTTAGTGAAGACAAATGCAAAATTTTCATTTTGCCTGCTGTGTCTATGTAAAAAAACCCTCTTTAATTGCTAATTGGTCTCAAATCTTCCTTTAACCATCCTTTTGCCACATCTGTGTCTCTAAATACCTTCAGGTTAGTTCTTCTATTAGTTGACAATCTCTCTTCATACTTTCTTCATTTCTCATTTCTTTTTCACTTTCTATTTAAGCTTTCTATACTCAGCCAGGTTCTCAGGAATATTATTAAACTGACATCTGCAATAAGGACACCTTGTCTGCTTCATCCTCCTCCTGCTTTTGTCATCCAGGCTACTCTAGCTTTGTTCATTCTACATTTCCCCAACATAAGAACTTCACCTATACCTAACTATCCTATCTTTAAAGGCACCCAATTGGTCGTTTGGAGTTTTGCCTGACAATCTTTGATCTCAGATTACCTGAGCAATATCCATTCTCACCCCACCTCTCCTAATGAATGATTTTTACTCTGAATTTCTCTTAGTTCTTTTAAATAGCTAATCTGAACTTTCTGATACCATGATCCCTGTTCCCTAAGTATTCCTTTGCTGATGGCTTGAACCACTTGCCCAACCTCATTTCCTGGAATTTGATTCAACAATTTCTCTTTCATCATGATGCTGGAAACCTACTGACACAGGAAATTGTCCTGAATATGTTTTAGCAGCCTTTATCCTATTTTCCCTTTACATTTTTACCACGCCAGTTTATATCTGGACAATTAAAGTCTCCATTATCAATATTACTTTATAATGTTTGTACTAATCTATAGTTTCCTTGCAATGTTAATCCTGTACATCCTTCATATTAGTCCATCATTGGAGCCATAAATTGTTCCTTATTTCTAATCAATAGACACTAACATGCAGAGGAGCATGTTTTCCTGCTCTTAAATGGAAATATCCTGAATTTATACTGCGACCACCTCTCCTTTCTTTCATAATGCTTTCACATATATGCACTGTAAAACTCATTAGCACAATGCCTCCCACCAAGGGACAGCAATTTATTTAAATAAATCTTCAGCTTCTGCTGGATTTTGCCTAACTAGTTGGAATATACAAGCTGGCTGGTTTCTGCATCCCGAGAGAAAGTTTGAGGACTGATGCAGGCCTTGTATTGTAGCAGTTGGGTCCTCACCTTGCTGCAGATGGTACTTCTTGCGCTGCTACATGATCGATCCAATGCCATACAGTTCCTCTAGGCATTGTTGGCTGCAGTGCCCACAAACACTGCTATCCTGAAGGAAAACTCTACTCTACTGCTATGCGAGAAATCAGATCTCTTGTTAACAATGAGATTAATGAAACCCTGGAGGATGTTGTTCACAGTCTAACTTTCAATTATTTTCAGCTTAGATGCAGCAGCTCTCACCAATCTAGCAACCCAGGGCTATGTCTGAATATTCATGGAAGAAGCACATACAATCCCTACAGCATGGAAGCAGGCCAGTCAATCCATCGAGTCCACACCGACCCTCCGAAGAGCATCCCACCCAGATCCACCCCAGACTCTAGACACTACGGGCAATTTAGCGTGACCAATCCATCTAACCTGCACATCTTTCAATTGCGGGAGGAAACCAGAGCACCCAGAGGAAACCCTCACAGACACAGGGAGCATGTGCAAACTCCACACAGATAGACACAGATTGAACACAGCTCCATGCTGCTGTGAGGTAATAGTGTTACCATTGTTGGGATTTTGAAAGAAAAGAAAAGTTCCAATTGTATTTCACAATCTCAGATATCCTGATACTCACAACAGCCAATCAAATACTTTTAAATTTCATCAACATTGTAATGTGGGAAATGTAGCAGTCATTTCGACTCACATGGTAAGGTGAAACTGATTGGGGAATATTTTATTGATGTTAACTGACGGACAAATATTCACATTTTTTGTCATTATCGACAGAACACACATGGTTAATTATAATTCCAATAAGTTATTGCCACAAGGAATAGAAGGAAACAGGGTAAACAAACTGGAGTTTGAAAGAACACAGCAAGCCTGACAGCACATGGAGGAAAGAAGTAGTTGATATTTCAGGTATTATCTTTCCTCAGGACTTCTGAACAAGGGTAATGCCCAAAACTTTGACTGCTCTTTTCCTCCAGATTTTGCCTGTCTTGCTGTGTTCTTCCAACCTCCTGATTGTCTACCTTGGATCTCAGCTTCTGCATTTTTTTGTCTCTGATTTAGCTCCTGACCTCATTACAGCTGCTTCATCAATGATTTTCCCTCCATCATAAGGTCAGAAATGGGGATCTTCGCCAATGATTGCACAATGCTCAGCACCATTCATGATTTCTCAGATGCTGAAGCAGTCCATGTTCAAATGCAACAAGATCTAAATAACATTCAGGCTTGGGATGACAAGTGGCAAGTGACATTCGTGCCACACAAATGCCAGGCTATGACCATCACCAATAGGAGACAATCGAACCACAGCCCTTTGACATTCAATGGTGTTGCCATCACTGAGTTCCTCATTATCAACATCCTGGGGGTTATCATTGACCAGGAACTCAACTGGACTCACCACATAAACTCAGTGGCTACAAGAGCAGGTCAGAAGCTAGGAATACTGTGGCAAGTAACTCACCTCCTGACTCCTTAAAGCCTGCCCACCATCTACAAGGCACAACTCAGGAGTGTGATGGAATATTCCCCACTTGCCCGGATGAGTTCAGTCCCAATAACACTCAAGAAACTTGACAACATCCAGGACAAAGCAGCCCGCTTGATTGGCATTACATCCACAAGCATCCACTCCCTCCACCACCGATGCTCAGTAGCAGCAGTGTGTACTATCTACAAGATGCACTGCAGAAATTCACCAAAGATTCTTAGACATCACCTTCCAAACCCATGATCACTTCTATCTAGAAGGACAAGGGCTGCAGACATATGGGAACACGACCACCTCCAACTTCCCTGCCAAGCCACTCACAATCCTGACTTGGAAATATATCGCCATTCCTTCCCTGTTGCTGTGTCAAAATCTGAAATTCCCTCCCTAACAGCCTTGTGGGTCAACTTACAGCTGGTGGACTCCAGCAGTTCAAGAAGACAGCTCACCATTACCTTCTCAAAGGCAACTAGGGATAGGCAAGAAGTGCTGGCCAGCCATCAATGCCCACATCCCACAAATGAATTTAAAAAAAAATTCCTCTGGCTCACTGCTGGGGCAGTATCCTAGGAATGGAGTTAGTGAGTAAATCTTATGGGATTTGGGCCTACTTCCCATACACACCGAGACCTGAACTTTCCTCTTTGCTTGGAAACACAGAACCTGGACAACGCCAGTGACTCTGCATATATGAACAGGAAAGCTTGCTTCAGAAGTTCCAATTTTCATTCTGGATTGATAGCTTTAAAAGGAGACATGGCAGGTGACCCCATGAACAGTTGGATTGTCAACCTTGATGCTTCAAAAATTGGGAGGAAAAAAGGAAATAAATGAATAAAATGAAAAAAAGTCCCTCTATCTCATTCTACTGATTCACCTTCACGTACCCACACATTCCCCATGGCCCATCCATACCAATCCATGTCAATCTATGCTCCTCTATCCATGTCTCAAAGTCCTTTATAGCCTGTATGCAAATGGATTGTTTCTCTGACATCTAACTAGTCGACTCATCAACCATCCATCACATGCAAACCTCAGGTGCCATGATGAAATTAAAAAATGTTCTTCTCAAATAATGTTTTATTGATTTATTCACTGCTTAAAAACAAAACCATCTTTGATAAAATCCAATCACCATGTTTAACATTCTTTAATCCCTTATAAAAGCAAACATTTGATTCATTGTCCCACTTCCGAGTTTCTAACAACACGCTGCTGTCAATCGAACTGTGAATTGACATCTCACTGCAATATTGGAAGATTATTAAATCAATTTTATAATGTTAATTATGTAATTGCCACCTTCAAACTTATGTGAACAGATAGCATGAATTAACATGTTTTACAACTGCAGACAGCTTTGTTCAAATATTTAATGGGTAAGAAATCAAAATGCTTTGACCACTTGACAGTTCCAATGAGCTTGATACACACATTTATGCTTTTCTTGAATATTCCCAAAGGGCACCTTTTTTTTATTTTGTTTGTTATTTGAATGTGGACATTGCCTTCTTGGTCAGCATTTGTTGCCCATCCTTAAATGTCATTTGAACTGACTGGCTTGCTGAGGCCACTTTGCTGTCTGCCTGGAGTCACATGTAGGCCAGATGAGGTATCAATGACAGATTTCTTTCACTACTAGGCATTAGTGAACCAAGTGAATTTTTACAACAGTTGACAATGATTACATGATCACCATTAGGTCAACTTTTAATTCCAGATTTTTATTGATCCATCATCTACCATGTTGGGATTCAGAACCATGTCCCCAAAGCATTAACCTGGATCTATAAATTACGATCCAGTGATAATACCCTTGCACCACCACATCCCATGACCTTTCCCAAAAGAGTCATCAACGCATTTCAGAAGAGCACTTCATCCCTCCAGAAGGTTATCTTACCACTCCAAAGAACTCCAGTAGCTTTAAAACTTCTCCTTTCAGCTATAAAGTGCGGCCATTCTGTTTTGGGAATCCTATTAGTGAAAATCAGATCTGACATTAACACAAGTAGTTTTCTCTGTGAACCGTGTTGAAAATTAAACCCTGCCCCCATTCCTGACACTTGTGAAAATGGCAGAGGCTGGATTCAGGACTTGTAGAGTCAGGTCTTCAATACCGCTTGAGCTAACATCCCTGTCTGTGTGATAGCCAAGGTCCTAGAGACACGTAAGATTGCACTTTTAAATTGACTACTTCAGCTCAATAATTCTGCAGCTGAATCCACTTTCAACTTCACCCTTGATGACCTGCTAGTAAAAATCAATACCTTTTTCCATCCTAAAATCAGAAGCCACATGACACCAAGTTATAATCCAACAGGTTTATTTGAAATCACAATCATTTGGAGCACTCCTCCCTGATGAAGGAGGAGCACTGTGAAAGCTTGTGATTTCAAATAAACCTGTTGGACTATAACCTGGTGTTGTGTGACTTCTGACTTTGTCCACCCCAGTCCAACACCAGCACCTCCCCATCATTTTCCCACCTCAGACATTCTTCCTGGCATGAACTTCAACCTTACTACTGCTGGCCTTAGAATGTATAGAGTGGTACATAACAGGTCTACAACTGATTTATTCAGTCATCATCCGGACAACATCGAGTACAAACAGACTTCACTCTCCTCAACCAAAACAGTTCATTACTCTAGGATCACCCTCATTATCCAAGAGAGCTTCATAACCTCGCTGTCCTTCACTTTTTGCAGTCACCTTCAGCAAATGTTAAGGAACGCCTGTATTTTCTAGTCAATAAAACTAAACTTTGTTTTTTATCTGCCACTTTTGTTTCCACGAACTTCCTCTTGACAATGAAACTTAAGCTCTAATTGTTGCTATGATGGTGAGTGCCTGTTGCATTATCCGAAGTCATTGGGAACCCCAAGTGCTGTCCTCAAACCTGGCATTTCTCAATCTTGTGGGAGCAGTCAGTCATTCATGTATGTACAGTTCCCAGGGGCAGCTGACATTTAACTCACTGAAAACCAGCCCCCTCTGGGCGGAACATAACATTGCACGTTTGACACCAAGATCATGAAATGCAAACCATCTACGTGGAACCTTGTTGCAACAGGAGACTCCCAGCAGAGCAACAGAAGGACTTTAGGGAAATCCTCAAAACATCCCTGAAAAGATCAAACAAGCCTGTTGACTGATGACATCCCAAGCCTATGACTATCTAAACTGGATCCTTATTCAGGAACACACCTAACACATCAAAAGACACCATTAGGAGCTTGCAGAGGTGAAGTTAAGACATCAGAGAGATCACACACACAGCTTCAAAGAACTCCTTTACCTGAGCCTTTAAGTTGCATGTGCAGTAAATTTGACAGAATCGGCAGACTGTGCGTTAGCCTCTCATGCCCTGCCAAACCAGCATTTAACAAGTTACCCCTAATGCTGGGGCACTGCCCGGGATGAAAAGGTGAATATCCCAGAACTCACCAACTACACTATCCCTCAGGTCTCTCCGTTTGATTGAGGAGAGAAATCAGAATCTTTCGTCAGAACAGAAAATTCAAATTTTTATTAGATTTATCACTTTTAGGAACAACATTAATTTCCATACTCAAACATTTGTTTAAAGTGGCAGAAGGGTGTTGGTATGTGAACTGTAGGTCAATCTCACTTGAATCAAACAATTATTTCTTCCAGCTAAGGTATTCAACAACGTTCCTTGCCCATACATGTTTTGCCTCAGCTGTTGTACCTTTAGGCATTTATTTTTCTTTAAATTTGGCCTTCACAAGATTAATCTTCTAAATGTATGCCATACATTAACTTATATATAAGTAGCTGTCAAACAGCCCTCTTTGCCCTTTGCAATAGCATTACTAAGCTGTATTGTGAGGTACAAGCTTGCTTGTTGCTGTACCATTGAATTCAACTTAAAATTAGACTCTTAACTCATCAGCATATACTGTCGCTCTCACCATAACACACCCACACCTATTTCCTCTTATCAAAATAATGTTTGCACTTGAAAGGTTCCTACTTCAATTTGATAAAACCCTCCCACCTTTCCAGCTGTTGTATGCCATTCTGTTGCAGAAATATGTCTCATTCTTTAGTCAACACAAAATGAGAAGTTAATTTCAGAAAATGAAAGATGATCAACAAGGATATTCACAGGATCATTCAATAATGTTTGGACAATTAAAAAGCCAGTTAGATTGCTCACACTTCTAAGAGGTATTATGTCTATACCCAGTTGGCTATGTTACGAAAAATGGAAAATGGAAACAATATAAAGCAAAATGTTTTAATTCTCTCCTGTTTCTGCAAATTAAAATAAATTGTCTTTAGTTTTGCTTGGTGTATAACCTGACCAAGTGTTTTTGGGAAATATTTTTAATAAAGCATGCTCTCTTTAATATATTTTAATGAGACAAAACATTGCATCCAAATTAAAGGATTAAATTGATATTTATTTGAAAATAGTAAATTACGATTACATTGTTATCTTTGAGGCTTGAAAAACTATATAACAAAAATCCCTCTCAAACACATAGTAGTTAATCTGTTCATGGAATTAAATGGATGAGTATATTAGGAGTGAGAATTAATTTTATTATTAACTCGCTGCCTACCAGAAGCTAGTTCATTTTTGTTCTACATCTATCTCTCTAAAAGTCAATTATAATACTTAATTGGCATAAATATGAATTTAAATTAAGTCAAGAGGTATTTTGTTTAATTTGGATCTGGTTGACCTTCATGTTAGTCTGGCACTCGTGATAGTTCTGCTTGAGGTTAGTCTGCTGTGATCACCACTGACATGTATCTGTGCTTTTGAAATTTTCTGCATATCTCACAGTAGGTGTGTCTGTACTGCCCCATATTTAATCCTAAAGAGTGGGCCAAGGAGCCACTTGTGAATTGGACAGGATGTCAAAGAGAAAATCATAATCCCTGGGCAGTTGGCATGAAAGAAGTACTGGGGTTTCCAACTGGGAGTTGCTTTGGAAGTTAATTTTAACAGCCACTTGCAGGCAGCTGTGCACTCATAAAATAGGCAGCTGATCCATTTTACTCCATATTTCAGTCTCCATCTTACTACCAAATTGATTCTAAGAGTGCCAAAAGTCATTTTCCATGTAATGTGAGAAATGATAATTTATTTATTTACTTAAGAAATAAGTTCCATGTGCACTATCTCTGGTGCATTACAGGTATGTCATGGCAAGATGTTAATCTCAAATGCAGCAGTCCACTGAAAGGTAGGGTTGCCAAACGTGCCAGGACTAATTAAACAGAGGTGGCCTAGGTGGATCAGGCATGTCTGCAGGTTAGAAGGTGGTTACATACCCAAGAATCCTCTGTATGATAAATAAATCCAAATGTTAAAAGTATTTTAACAATGTAATAAAGCAGACTTTTTTTAAAAGTTATGATTACAAGTATTATTTCCAGCAATATTTTCAGGTGAGAACAGAATCATAGTTAGCAAGAGGTTGAAAATTTCTGGTCACCCCTTTTAATAGCTCGGTCTTTAAAACAGCATCAATTCTCTCCTCACGCCTTTTGGATATGCATTGGTCCATTTACTTTCTGCTTTATAGCGCTTTAATCTTTACAGATTTTCAGGTGCACTAGAAATATTTGAAGAAAGGTATAAAAGTCACAAGAATTCTACCAGTAGTCTGGGTATCATTATGGCATTTCCCGGATTCTCAAGCATGTCACAAAAGTTATAATTACTTTTCGTGGTGTTTGCAGATTGGCAGTTTTTGAATTACATGAATAAACGTTCTTAAATCTTTTATTTGGTATTTGAGTAGTAGAGCTTATTTATTTTACTTATATCTCCTCTTAGCCCCTGTGTTTGAGAGTTGCGACTAAATTATTGTACAATAAATTAAAACCAGAAGCATCCGGCTTTATTGCACCATAGGCAGGTGAATAATAGCTTGGTCCCGTTAATTAAATATAATGTACATAAACTGGTAAGAATAATTAGATTTTCAGTGTCATATTAAAAACAAAAGTAATGATTTATCATTATGAGTGTGCGTATTGGAGAAGCAATAAAAAAGTTTGCATTCTTTGAATTGTTGAAATATTCAATCTCAGATAAAATAAGTAACAGTGTTTAAAATTACTTCAGGAGAAAACCAAGGTGCACTGACAAAAAACTTTTCTGTATTTCTGCCAAACTAGTGCAAGCCACAAAAGGCCAATGGCAGATATGTTTATGAGCAAGTACTTATTCTTGAGGATTATAGTTTCATGCTAGACTCTGGAGACTTTAGCGCATAAATCAACTTGACTATATGATTGACGTTGACACTTCAACGCAGTACTGAGGAACTCATGGAGGTGGTAGGCATGGAGGTAGTGAAAAATGATGAACTGGAAACTGAAGGAGTCAGGCACTGCAGAAATGCTGCACTGGTGGAGGCAATGGGCACTGAGGGAGTTAGGCACCAAGAGAATCGATACTGAGGGAACTGGGCACCAAAAGAATCAATACTGTGGGAGGCAGTCAGCTTCATATTTCTATTTGGTACGTAAAGTGAAAGCTCTCTTAAGTGGTTGTAAATGGTATTGTGAAACATAACAGCAGCAGAAGTTCGCTAGTCACCTGACCGTCACTAATATGGATTATCTGGTCATGGGATTTGAGGAGTATGGAACAATATGAGATAGGTGTGAAGTTCTTGGGGACAAAAAAACAAAGATTCAGTAAGATGCATTCACTGCACATCGTCTTCAACACGAATTCCTTCATTTTCCTTCTCATCTCCCTCTGCTGTTACGGGGGTATAGTAGATATACTTGGAACAAATATAGATTCAATACATTACATCTCTTCCTTTTTTAGTAAATGAGAGGCATAGCATGTTTCAATGGTTTGTTTCCAAAAGTGTAAATAATAAACTTAATCAGAACTTGACAATTCAACTTTACAAGTAACTATTAAGTGTTCTAACTTCTGTGTGAATTAAACAATGCACATGGGGAATGGGATGAAGGAATCATTCACCAACTGAATATACCAGATATAAATGCAAGCAATAGCCAATCTTGTGTAAAAGTTAGCTCCTGGACCTCAGACCCAGATTTTCCCATAAGAAGATCATCGTTGCAACAACGTAGAACGTAGTTACACATTGGGACCACATGGAATTCCCACCATTGGTAACTGCAGGAATTGCCAAGGAAGTAGATGTTAATAATGAAGGATTCAGCAATGGTAATTCCATTGAAAGTTCAGAAAGGTCGTTTTAGTCAGTTATCATTAAACAATTATGTTGAAGTCTGTAGCCAAGGCGTTACACTTTCAAGTAAACAATACTTAGGCTAAAAACATACTAGGCCCTGGTTTTCACACATTATTTCATACTTACATGCACCTTGTGAGATGAATCCATAAATCTGTGCAGAGAGAGGTTCATTCTAGTATGAGCTGTTCAAGGGAGCACACTGCCATTCAAGACTGTGAGGTGTATGTTGGGTAGTTCATATTGTCCATATTCCCTCATAGCTCTATTAAAAAAGAACTGTGGGTGTTGGAAATCTGCAACAAAAACAGAAATTGCTGGAGAAATTTAGCAGGTCTGGCAGCTTCTGCAGAGAGAAAGCAGAGTTAACATTTCAGGGTTCTGAAGATGGGTCACTAGATCTGAAACATTAACTCTGTTTTCTCTCCACAGATGCTGCCAGACATGCTGAGTTTCTCCAGCGTTTTCTGTTTTTATATTCTTCATAGCTTATTGATTTGCCAAGAAAAACTGCCTATCACGTTGCTACTCGCAGGTTCAACACTATGCTAGAGAGTGCTCAAATAGTCCAGGGCAACTTAGTAGTCTAAAACACTTAGCACTGTGAAACATTGAAGTGATAACAATGATGGAAGTGTCAAAGGGAAATTCCTCAGGATTCCTGTCTAATTGCTGTCTATCATGAGAAACTTTACTGCACCACACTCAGATATGTTATGCTGACTGAAGTCTTAAGAGGTAAAAAAAAATTAGCGCTAATCAATATTAGCGCATTGTCTCACAGACCACTGTTTATTCCCTCATGGTGAGAACAACATGCAATGTGTAGATACTTGAAAGTGTGATCCTACTAAAGATATACAATCAGATGGATAATGAAATATTTATTCAGCAACTGAAAAGGTCAAAGACTGTAAACATATCAATGTCTATATGTGTTGTGCACTAATCAGGGGTTGTTTGCCTGATTATGAACAGAATCTTAAATAATTGAACAAACTCCAAACTCAGCTCCTTTATCCAGGTCTCCAGAGGTTATTTGTGGCTTATCATGCTCAATGTGACAGTGGTTACAGTTAGTCATCCTTGAACCATATCACTGAGGACTGGAGCCAAGGATTGCACTCTAAATTGGACAACACTGAGACTATAAAACACTTAAACAGGAATGTATGTTTTGGCCTCAGCTTTCTTCAACAAGTCAAAGATAGTCAATAGCAAAAGAAAAGAGTTCATTTGAACAGCCTTTGGAAGGTCAATATTGAAACCTGCATCACCTTAAAGAAAGATGGCAAGTCAGAAAATCTCTATGCATCTAGGAAGATTAACTTAATGAAAGAAATTCAGAAACAACTTGAGGAAATGACTAGAATATAGGTCATTTTGCTCATGGTGATGTAACTGTTATGATCCCAGCTAATGCTAATAATGGGCTAGAAAGATCCCAGAATGAGACCTGGATTGATAGGTCATATGTTTCATATTTTATTTACTATGGAGATTCATATTCACAAGAAGTTGACAACGTAATTTTAACGGAAGAAAACAAAAGGTTATTTTAAGATTAAAAAGAAGAATGTGTTCAATGTTACACAATGCAAAGACAATTGGAATGACCTAAATACAAACACCAGAAGGAAATATTCATCTTTTTCATCCCAGCAATACCTCAACCTCCAACCCTCTAATGAAAAATCTCCTAGTCTTTCCAGCCTATTTTTATATTTCAAAACCCCCATTCCCAGTAACATCCCAGCAAATCTTTTCCAACCCTCCTCCAGTTTAATAATATCCTTTCAGCAACAGCGTGACCAGAGTCGCACGCAATCCTCCAGAACAGGCCTCACCAACATCCTGTACAACCTCAAATATGGCATCCCAACTCCTATACTCAAAGGTCTGAGCAATGAAGACAAGTGTGCTAACGGCTGACTTTACCACCCTGTCTACCTGTGATGCAAATTTCAAATAATTATATACCTGAACCCCTAAACCTCTCTGTTCTACAACACTGCCCAGGGCCCCACCATTAATTGTATAAGTTCTGTCCTTGTTTGTATTACCAAAATGTATTTCCACACTAAGATATTCTAAATCTTCATAATAAAACAAATTGACATGTTTACCAAACTCAAACTCAATTAGTCCATCCCAATTTATGTTGGAATCACACAGCTCAACAAAGGTGATGGAAAGAGAAGATCCCCACATGTCTACAATAGATGAGAATTTAGCCAAATTGTTAGAAAGTAAAGTTTTCACAAAACCTGATGACAACAGTGCATTCCGGCAGGCGCTATTAAATGAGCAGTTAAGGTTGCTTACTACCACTCATAACACTATTTGGGAGATTTTCCTTCAACAGATTACTATTTGCGATTGACTCAGTCCCAGAGATTTTTCAGCAGACTATATCCGATATTCTGCAAGATTTCGAAGATCTGGTATGCCACATGGATGGCATGTTGATACATGGCAAGACAGTCAAAGAGCATGACCAAGACAGCCTTGCAGTTTTAAAAGCCTATAGACCAAAGGGTGACATAAATTTTCCAAGAAATCTATTTGCTTCTGAGGACACATTGGAATACTGCCCAATGCAAAGGCTGTTAAGGATTTTCCTGTTCCAAAATTGTTCATGATCTGCAAAGATTTTCATAGATAGCAAACCAGATGGTGAAATTCTTGTTTCATTTGGCAACTATACCTGAACCATTGAGGAGACTCTACAAGAATACACATGGATGGTGTTGCAACCTCATCAGGAGGATGATACCCAAGAGTTTAAGGACATGTTAATGTTCACAAATACCTTGGCCCACTACAATCCATCCTTCTCTCATCATCCAAGCAGCTACTGGCTGTTCGAAACTGGCCTATTATGAATCATTGGCATTGTCAGACACAAAATGCAGTCACTGAGAAGGAAGCACTTTTAGTCACATGAGCTTACAAGAGATTTTCTGACAAAACGTTGGCCTGCAAGTGCTCATGGACACAAATAATAAAGCGCTGGTCTCCCTGTTAAACAAGAGCAGTGATACAAGCAGGACCAGCTAAATTTGTGAAGTCAAAGGCTTGGGGGAAGATCAGGTAGTGGTAAATGTGGCCATATACATGAATTTATAATTATTAAAATTGGAAAAATGGATTGAAGGACGGTGTTGCGTGGGGTTAGGCTCTGAAGTGGTTAATACTGAGGAAAGCATTTAGCACTCCCATTAAGACAATGTTATATGAACTTGAGAGGGGGGGAATAAATGTATCTAAATCTCAAAAGATAGATCGACCATCTAGATCTCCCTGATAGTCTTTGTAACAATGTCTTTCATAACAATGCCTATGGTACCAGCATAACTTGTATACAGTTGCTATCACGCAAAAACCTATATCTTGTTTAAGACAGCAGCCTCTTCTCAATAGACAACATCGTGGTTTTCCTCTTCCACACTGGTCAAAGCAGACTCTGAAGATCCCTACCTAAAAGGAGTATGGTGGTATCAAATTTACCAGATAGTAACCAATAGCTCAGTTAGTTCCCACAACATGATGAGGAATGGTAAGGATCAGGCAAGTAACACAAGTGGTTCAGGAGCAACTAGTGATGGAACAACTAACCAAGGACCAAGTCAGTCAAAGGACAGCCATCTGTGGAACAGATGGACAAAGGAAAGCTGGTCGAAGATTTCATAGGACTCCCAAGAGCCATGGCGGAACTAAACTGAAGACAGAATCCACTGAGCTTAGGTACAATAACATGGGAAATTTGTTTCATACCATCAGCAAGATTATATTGGATTGGCAAAAATGTTTTCTACTGCTACGAACACTGAAGGGATTGTAAGGAGCAGTAAAGGTTTTAAGGAAAGACAAGCAGTGAGATACCCAATGAGCAGTACATCCCACCTCGAGCTAACTGACTAATCTATAACTGATGCAAATTAGAGTGCACCTCAGAGGCGAAGTGGACAAATAGCAATTACAGATTCAAGTCTGATATTAATGCTGAAGTTACTCTGAAGAGACAGATTCAAACAAAGTATTTTATTTCCTCATCTTCCCAGGAAGAATCCTCAGTGACAGATTTCACACTAAGCAAGAAGCAATTCTTAAACCGTGGAACTGAGAAAGGAGCATATTGATTTCACAGATAATACAATTACTGAATGTGATTGAGAATGTTCAAACTAATCAAACAGGGGAAGTAAAAAGGTTACATAGTTTAGCATTGACTTACAGGCAGATTGAGAATAAAAATACCCGTTGGCACAGATTGTTGATGTGGAGGAAATCCATGGAATCTGCAACTGAGAAAGGGCAACTAATGCCCAAACATTCAGGATACTGTAAAGAAGAAGGCAGGGTGGCTCAGTGGTTAGCACTGCTGCCTCACAGCACCAGGGACCTGGGTTCAATTCCAGACTTGGGTGACTGTCTGTGTGGAGTTTGTACATTCTCCCTGTGTCTGTGTGGGCTTCCTCCAGGTGCTCTGGTTCCTTCCCACAGTCCAAAGATGTGCAGGCTAGATGGATTGGCCATGCCAAATTGCCTGTAATGTTCAGGGATGTGTAGATTAGGAGAATGGGGTCTGGGTGGGATGCTGTGAGGGTTGATGTGGACTTGTTAGCCAAAGGGCCTGTTCCCACACCATAGGGATATAAATAAAATGTATGAAAAGAAACTGCCTCGTTCAGGGATGCAGGATACTGCAAAGAGGGTGGTGCCCTTTCAATAAGACCAAAGTTATGGTTATTAAACTTGCTGATGACACAAAAGTAGGTGGAGTATAAATTGTGAAGATGACATTAGGAAAACTACAAAAGGATATGGTTTACATGAATGTGGCAAATGAAGTAAAAATAAATGGTGAGAGGCACGCAATACTCTGAGATACAGAAGGGTCTTGGTGTCCCGGTGGAGGACTCATAAAAAAATAATCTGCATATAGATCTAGTAATTAGAGAAAACTAATAGAATGTTATTGTTTATTGTGAGGGGAGTCAAGTATAAAAGTAAGGAGGAGGAAGTGGTGGAAGCAAAGTTTAAATCTTTTTCAGGTAAAGGTAAATAGATTATTGTTAAAGAGATTGTAGGAACTGTCAATGCTGGAGAATCTGAGACAACAAGGTGTGTAGAGTTGGATGAACACAGCAGGCCAAGCAGCATCAGAGGAGCAGGAAAGCTGACGTTTCGGGTCTAGACCCAAGGAGGGAAAAGGTAAATAGATTATTGTTAAACAAGGAGGGTAAAGTTTATTTAGGATGGCTTTGAATGAGGACAATAAGATGCCATTATCTTACTGAAGAGCAGGCTTGAGGGAGTGAGTAGCCAACTCTTTTTCTTAATTCGTAGATTGGCATATGTTCAGATGTACATTCCTGTCATACTGGAAGCTTGTACGCAATTAGCACTTGAAAAATAGAAAAAGCACTGTTGAATTTTTGGTTCTACAATTATAACTCAAAAATGTTACTCCGAATGTTTCTAGCACAGATGTAAAGATTTTAGGGTCCTTTACTTGCTCTTTTAAATTACCTTTTAAATTATTTATGCTTGTTGAATTTGTAGCAGTTATGACCTGCTTCACCTTCCTCTAAACAAGTAGCACTTCACTTTTGGTGAGGTATTTTATCTTCAATGTTCATTTAAATATTTCCCATTGCAATTTCAATTCGCTATGCTAGTTGCTTAATCTTATTTTAACCTCTCATAAATAATTTTGCTTCCCCTCAAATTCCCCTCGGTTATGCATAAAGACAAGAATTTCCTTTACAGTCCATTTCTGTAGCCAATTACTGAAAGAAATGATTCCCTTACTGCTCTCAGAGAAGCCACTAGTGTCTGTTGGAAACTCTAAAACAATTACTCTGAAGCACATTACCTTGTGTTCATGCAACATTACCCTGATGTTACTTCCTTGAGATTGCAAACTCCAATCCATAAATTTCACAGGTTCTCATAAATAACACAATTACAGCTCCCTTTTACTCTTCTTTCAATAACTCCAGTGCTTAGTGAAGTTGTAGTGTTATGGACCAGACCAGATCCCCTTAAAATATAATAAGAAGGTAGCCTAGACTCTAACCTTTTCTTGTTTCAAAGGTAAATGTGATGTGCTATGTTCCAGATGCGATGGCACTGGTCAAACTACTCAAAGTCAATCAAAGCACAATTTATTCAGATATAATAGTTAAAATATAACAAAACTTAGAGGAACTTGGAATAACTTAACTCTATTGGAAAACGTAACCGAATAATAGATTTTTTGACTACTAAACAGTAACTGTTCCAATACGGTTACATCCCATAAGCATGCCCTTGGCAATAGGCAAATTCAGAAAACAGATTGTCTCACATGCAACTCTAGCAGCCCAGGAGGAAAACCATCCAGCGAAATCACAGACAGAGTGTTGCAGCTGGGAGAGATTCACTGCCTGGCAGCCCTGCTGAGACCCCAGGAACAACTGTTTCTGAAACAAACTAAAAATCCTGGTTCTGTGAGAGATCGACCCTACTCATTCAGGCTGCTTCTATTGTTCCAACTTTAAAAAAACCCAAGACCTCAAGAGCTGTTTATTCCATCTTAAAACCTCGCTTCAAAAAACCAGGACAAAATCGCCGCTTAAAGCCACAGCATTTCACAGGAGTCACTTGAACTAATGGCTTCCCTGTGGCTCTTCCCAAGCCATACTGCAGCTGCTGCTTGTAGCTATTCCTGCCATTAGATCAGTGCTATGCCATGCTTGTCTGCTGCGCATATTCCTCTGACATCCATTGTCGGTTGTCTGAGACCTCCAAGATCCAACCAAATCTAGGACAAACTCGCTTTCTGTGGTCTCCCCATTGCTCTCTTGAAGCAATCTTTAGATTTTTAGCTCTGATCAAATGGCTGAAATGCTAATATTTTATTTTCTTGGGAGTCACTTTTTGGAGTTCTTTCCCCTTTTATAATTTCAAGTCCTTTTTCATATGTCTTATATCTATAGATGGAAATTTTAGTATAAATCTTATTTTCCACATTTTGTACACATCTAAATCTTCCAAAAATCTTTACATACTGCCTTGTTTTCTGAAGCAATAAATATAGTTAAACGAATATATTTCTGAAAATTAGCTTTGAGTTTCAGCGCTACTTAAGTTTGACCACAATGGGGATCAAAGCCATGTTTACTGATCTTGTTAATGAGACTTGAAAAAGACAGTGATGCTAGCTCCCATTACTGAATGGGAGAGTGAATGCGGTTGTCAACCAAGAGTCACCCTCTGAATATAATGGACATTAACTCATGGCTGATTCACACTATCATTCTTCACGAGAGCATCAGAAGGATAACTGAAAGAACCATGTTATCTCTATGCAATGGTTAATGCATTTTTGATTGAGGTTTCAGAAACAAGAAGCATCACTGTTTATAACCAAATCTCAAGCGTATCTATTGGTATCATTTTTAAAATAATTCAATACTACATTTTTTTTATTCTAATGAAACCAGTTCCATTGCTGTCAAGTAAATCAAACATTATTTCTATCCTATGCCATCCATTAAATCTATCAACCTGAGTTTATCAGAGACAAAAGGTACTGCAGATGCTGGAGAATCTGAGATAACAAGCATGGGGCTGGATGAACACAGCAGGTCAAGCAGCATCATAGGAGCAGGAAAACTTGA
>JAHRHZ010000111.1:16412803-16459578 GCA_024137785.1 Ginglymostoma cirratum | reverse complement strand
GGGAATTGGAAGTTCTGGAGGAGGTGGAGGGCGTGGGTGGTGTCACGGACGTAGGTAGGGAGTTCCTGGACCAAGGGGGTGAAAATGGAGTCTAGGTAGGTGGAGATGAGTTCGGTGGGGCAGGAGCAGGTGGAGACAATGGGTCGACCAGGGCATTCAGGTTTGTGGATTTTGGGAAGGAGAAAGAAGCGGGCGGTGCGGGGTTGGGGAACGATGAGGTTGGAGGTGGTGGGTGGGAGGTCACCTGAGGTGATGAGGTTGTGGATGGTTTGGGAGATGATGGTTTGGTGCTCGGGGGTGGGGTCATGATCCAGGGGGCGGTAGGAGGAGGTGTCAGAGAGTTGGCGCCTGGCCTCAGCAATGTAGAGGTCAGTGCGCCATACTACGACTGCCCCTCCTTTGTTCGTGGGTTTTATGGTGAGGTTGGGATTGGAGCGGAGGGAGCGGAGGGCTGCATGTTCTGCGGTGGAGAGATTGGAGTGTTTGAGAGGGGTAGAGAGGTTGAGGCGGTTGATGTCTCGACGGCAGTTGGAGATGAAGAGGTCGAGGGAGGGTAGGAGGCCTTGGGGTGGTGTCCAGGAGGAGGGCTTGTGTTGGAGGCGGGAGAAGGGGTCAGTAGAGGGAGGGTTAGATTCGCGGTTGGAGAAGTAAGCGTGGAGGCGGAGGCGGCGGAAAAACTGCTCAATATCCAAGTGTGAGCGGTATTCGTTGATATGTGTGTGGAAGGGGACAAAGGTGAGCCCTTTACTGAGGACTGACCATTCGTCCTCAGTAAGGGGGAGGTCTTGGGGGAGGGTGAAGACTCGGCAGGGCTCAGTGTCGCTGACTCCTCTGGAGCTGCTGGCTGTGGAGGCAGTGGGCGGAGCGTTGTCGGCGTCGGCTGTGGGCGGAGTTACATCGGCGTCGGCACTGGGCGAGTTTATCTTTCCTTTCCTTGGAAAGTTGCTTGTGTCATGATCCCAGCTGATGGTTGTAGTAGACAAGTCAGATTCCAGAGTGAAACCTGGCTTGATAGGCCATAAGATTTTACTTCTTCAGTTTTGTTAATATGGCAGTCACTGAACATGTTCACTCGAGGTTGTCAATATACTTTCCACAAAAGGGCATAAATTCAGAAAACAAACAGAAAACAAAGTATTGCCAAAGCAAAGCTAATAGGGAAGATCTTATCGCAAGTAAAAAGACTCAACCCTTCTTTCCCAGCAATGTCCTTTATAGGCAGTCAACCCCAGTGACATATCAGGCCTATCTTCACTTTAAAATTTCTGACTCTACAGCAAATTTGCAAGCATTTCATTTATCCACATTCACCATAAATGATTCTCTCCATTACTGTTTCCTCCTTAGATAAGTAGACACATGCTAATTCATTGGCTCTTCTCCATGAAATGCAAGAAAAAAAGCATAAGGGTTGCTGAAACAAATAAATCTTCTTCCCACTTCTGATGGCCTCGGCTGTCAGAAACAAAACTGCACTTCTGCTGGAATGAATATTTCCTTCTGAACTGCAACCTGCTTCTGACCTCTTTTTCTGTGGGTCATAAAATGTTAAACTTAGTAAACATTTCACAAATTACCTTAACATGGAGCCTCTCCAGGCATTTAGCTTAAATCATGTGATTTCTTACTAAAGCTGCTTTGATCTGACTTTGATTCCCAATCTTTAAAAAATGAAATCACCTCCATAGGACTGAAAACAAAAGAAAAACATTTATCTCTACTTTAGATCTCATTTCCCAATTCATAATATATTGAACTTTTCATCACATTTGTGTGCTAAAATATGTACAATATATTATTGTAATTTGGAACTTAAATTTGAAAATAGAAGATTTTTGGTTTTGATCAGCTGCATGAATTTTGTTTAAAAAGAGGGATCATTGGGAACAGAGACCTATTTACATCATTTCCAAGATGGCATGTGATTTTAGCCTAGTGAGTCAAGTGTCTGACGCAATATCTGTGTTATTAATGGATGGAATGCTTATACTGGTGAATTTATAATTTACTATTAGATTAGGCTTAAATTTCTGTTCAGAACAATCAGTTGAGAAGGACGAACAGTTTCATCCTTACAAGAACATCAATTTTTCAGTTCAGGGGAACCAGTTACTCCAGCTGATGAGATTACCATTGACTAGAAACACAACTGATAAGCCATATAAATACAGTGATACAAGATACAGACTAGTAATCTTGCACAGAGTAACTCAACTCCTGTGTTCCAAAGTCTGCCCTTCAAAATCCTGGAACTCTCTCCCTAATAATTTTATTCATCTACACCAAACAGACCACAGAGGTTCAAGAAGGCAGATCACCACCACCTTCCCAAGAGCAACTAGGCCCTGCCAGCAAAGCCCATATCCTGTGATTGACTTTTAAAAAGGTTTATGAAGTTTCCAAGTCAGGAGAGGTTGTATAGAATTCTCCAAGTTAACAGAACTGAAAAAGTTTAAACCATCAAAATTGAGAAAGATCTATGCCATGAGATGCAGAAAGGTGCCGTAAAACTGTCTCAGCAGTCCAAGTCAACAGAACTGGGAACAGTCATTAGGTAAGAAATTAAAGAGTAGAGATAGGAATGAAATTTCTCTGGGATTGAATATCTGGAAAAGGATAGCATTTGGAAATTGGTTGATACTTCATACTGCTATTTCTGTTAAGGATTTACTAACCATCTTATATATGTACGTAGCTTTCTTTTCTTCTGTTTTGTAGAGGGTTATGTTCTATTGTTAAAAAACATCTGCAGCCGCCCGTGAATATGGTTCAATGACCTACCACAAGTTAATCAACTGCAAAAATTAAACACACAATCTATTAAACCAGGATTCATTCAGGGACTGGATCTGTCCAGTATTCCCATCAGCTGAGATCACACCACTTGTGCTTTCAAGATAAGCAATTCCTCTCTCTCCCTTTGATTCAATCCTTAATGTCAGAAATTTTAGAAATTGTTGTTAACTCTTAAATATTGATAATGTGGTTTCCTCTACACTGGGGAGATAAACACAGACTGGGCTTCTGCTTTACAGAACACTTACATTTTGTCTGTAAAAATGATCCTGAACTTCCACTTGGCTGCCACTTCAACACACCACCAGTATGTCTATGAAAAAAAAACTAAAGAACTGCGGATGCTGTAAATCAGGAACAAAAACAGAAGTTGCTGGAAAAGCTCGGCAGGTCTGGCAGCATCTGTGAAGGAAAAATCAGAGTTAACGTTTTGGGCCCACTGACCCTTCCTCAGAAACATTAACTCTGATTTTTTTCTTCACAGATGCTACCAGACCTGCTCAGCTTTACTAACAACTTCTGTTTTTGTTACCAACATGTTCTGCTGCAACGCTCGAGAGAGGCTCAGCGCAAGCTAGAAGAACATCTCACCTTCTGCTTGGGGACCCTGCAACCTTCAGGACTCAATATCGAGTTCAATAATTTTAGAACCTGAACGCACTCTTCTATGTCCTTTACCTACCCCCAGGCCCTGTAATTACAAGCCAACTCATTTTCACCGACTTTTTGTCCCATTATCAACTTTTCTTACTGCCTAGTTTACCATCATCCATCCCTTTGTCTCTCTAACTGTCTTTCTCTCTTTCTGTGCTCTGCTTCCACCTAACTGCTTACCCCTTCACTCCACCCCCACCTCCACACTCTCTCTTCAATACGTATGCCACATTTTCCTAGCTACTAATAGTTCTGAAGAAGGGTCACTGGACCTGAAACTTTAACCCTGCTTTCCCATCACAGAAGCTGCCAGACCTGCTGAGTTTCTCCAGCAATTTCTGTTTTGGTTACAGTCAAATCTACTTAATCATAACTTTCTTGCAATGTATATCACGGCTATGCCTCATGTGTTTATGGAGATGTTCATGCAGGCAAAACAGAAATAATTATAAGCCGAGTTTACTAAAATTTCTCAGAATTAACACTTTTCGTATTCAAAGAAGCTGAAAGCATACTTGACTAGCTTAAGGTTACCATGAACACTTTTTTAAAAGTGCTCAGGCTGGAAGCAGTAGGTTGGTTTATATATATAATACAATATATCATACATATATATATTTATATATATACATATATATATAGATGATAGTAGCAATTCCATTTTAATACCTGGCCGACTCAGCATTTACAGATCAGTCTTTTAGCTGCACAGCATCTGCTCTTTTGACCTGAGCGCTTCAGCTACTGTTCACCATGATAAATAATAAATCCACAGGATGAATTTGTGAATTCCATGGCTGTTTATTTGGCTGGAATATCTAATGAATTCTGTGAAATGGAACCCCTGAGAGACTATTGGCTACAATTTTCCGCTGATGGAGAATTCAATTATCGAGTGCCAGCATCCATCTTTCAAATCAAATGTTTTCACGAGAACGTATTGGAATTAATTCCTGTGTTTATATCAAGTATTCCAGGAGGAGCAGTGCAAAGGAAAGGAATAAAGGCCATAAACTGAACAAGGGAAAGAGTCTCACATTGAAGATTGGTTCGTCCAGCCTGTAACAGAGAAATGCAATCAGTTCTTACAACAAAGGTTGATTGATGAAGAAACGCTTGCAAAAGAAGTGTAAAATTGTCCCAGAGTGCTTATTGGCTTGCCATAGCCATGTGTGACTGGGAACTGCAATCTTGCAGCAGTTTGATAAGTGATATAGTACAGACACTGTACAGTGGTCGATGACTGAACTC
Organism: Ginglymostoma cirratum; assembly: GCA_024137785.1. Lineage (NCBI taxonomy): Eukaryota > Metazoa > Chordata > Chondrichthyes > Orectolobiformes > Ginglymostomatidae > Ginglymostoma > Ginglymostoma cirratum. Next base: position 16,454,877 of record JAHRHZ010000111.1, on the reverse strand, counting down.
ATAACAAAGACCATGAATGAAGATGAAGGTAGAACTTATGTGTCTGGAAGGACCTGAAGGATACATACTTGACTGAGTGTAATAAGCACCACGCACTGTGACGATGTTATAAGGATCTGTGGGAGTGAGGTAGAATCTTGTGGGAGACAGATTTAAGGCATTGTTCTTACAAAAATATTTACAGTAATGTAGAGAATTCTTTCTGACAATCTGTATAAAATAGCAGCAATGAAATAAACTGCACTTTGTTTACTATGTAAGACTCTACTTGTTAGCACAGAAGGGGACTACGTTTACACACACTTGACTATGTAAGGCCATAAAGAACACACACATTCAGAAGATGGCACCAAACACAATACATTGATCAGTGAGGTGTTTGAAGATTTAATTTAGCAGCACCCATCCCAAAAAGGCAAGCACGTTGGCAACCCAGAAGACTTCAAGAAAAACAGAAAGTGCTGATTGTTGAGGACAGTAAATCCCAAGAAACCTGACAGCAACAATCAACACTGAGGAATACTTCAAAGAATGACATAAAAAGCATTTCAGACCTGACGGAGTTGCAGAATTCTTTTGTTCCAGCATCACAAAATGGTGGTCTGTAGAAACAATCCTTAGTCTAAGTATAACCAGAGAACAAATAGACGTTGGAGTTTGCACATGTCAAAACTAAAAGTTTCTGTTCCAAAAAAATCCCTGAAACTTTAAATAGCGCAGTAATTCAGGCTGAAAGATCTATTCTGAATCTGTTGCATTTATCACTGTGGTAGTTCCACACAATACAATGGAGGATGTCCGCAGTGTGAAGCCAAGAAATCCTGCCACATAATGAATAATGTCCAGGGCATTTACATACATCAAAAGGACCACAGCACATCTTCCCCATCTCCAAAGAACAATTAATCATATTATTCTCTGATCTCTGTCTCTTAGCCAACTCCATATCTCTGCTACTGCTGCCCCTTTAATCCCACGGGCTTCAATACTGCTAATAATCTATACATGATACTTTAGCAAAAACTTTTTGAGAGTCCATGTAAAATATATTAAACTTCACAATCTTCATCAAATCTCTCTGTTACCGAATCAAAAAACTAAATCTGGCCCATTTAGCAAGAATGACCTTTAAAAAATCCTTATTGGCCGTCACTCATTAGCTCATGTTCTTAAATAAATGATAATTAATTTTATCCTGGACCCCTGTTTCTAAGAGTTCCCACTGTCAATGTTAGGCTGACCTGTGTTTGAAAAGATGAATGGTAAAGACAGGCATAGTCCCAGAGGACCACTGGGCTGCCCCCTCATTACAGAAGATGACTGGTGGCGGTTTAACCTGGGAGTCACTACATTTCAGGCACGGTGAGACATTAAGAAGGAGAGTCTTTATGGTAATCTGATCCAGTGCAAGATTAAACCCACACTGTTGGCATCACTCTACATCACAAAACAGCCATACAGTTAACTGAGCTTACCAGCCCCTATTTGAGTGAGCATAATACAATAATTGCTTCAATGTTCCTTGTGCTGTATGCATAAAAAGCTGCTACTATCTCTGTTGAAACCTTTGTACATGCAATAACAAAATGATGTTGTATTGAGTGTAGAAATACAATTGTTTCATTTGTCCATGCATTAGGCCTGTGATCTGAGCAACTATCTACAATCATTATAATCTCACTTGTCGTTTAGCAGCTGTATATCCATCATATTCAATCAGTGCTCAAAAATTCTATGCCAATTCTTGCATTTCGCAGCATTTCCTTTGTGTTGCAGTTGAGGGACTGCTGATGTCTTATTAACTCACATCCTCAAGTCCCTGTGATTTTCCATATTACTCAGCTGCGCCAAATTCAAAGCTAATTCTCAATTTTAACTAAAGTTTATGGCCTCACATTACATGACAGCAAATTCCATCGACAGCATACTTAATCATTCTGCAATTTCTTTAATATCCTTTCGCACCTTCCTGTGGTCTTCAGAATTATTTACTAATTGATGAATATTTTAAAGGCAACTGAATAACATCAGTCAACATGGAACTGGGAAAAAATGACAAATAAAATTACAGAGGAGTTTTAAAAATTTACTAGAACTGGGTGAAACATGGGAACTCTAAAAGATCTTCCTTTCGGAATGGGAATTGGAGGAATAATTACTGCCTGGTTGTTCCAATTTGACAATGGAACAGTGGGTCCAGAATCACAAGGACAAATCAAATTGTAAGAAGACATGTTACTGCAAAAAAGGTTAGTAGAACTTCAAATGATTTACTACAAGAAGCCATGAAATCATTCAAAATGGAATTAGATAAGAATGTAAAAAAGTAAAATATTAAAGTATGCACAGAAAGGGGAGTGCAAACAGAATTAATACAGATCCTGTTGAAATGTAGATTACACAACAGGAACATGGGCCTCCTGCCAAGCAATAAATTCTATGATACATGACTAAAAAGAAAACTTCTAAAGAATCACCTCTAAATCAGCAGCATCAGTTTTTAGCCAATCCTACAGAATTATGCATCTACACCTTGCACGTATATGGCAGCTAAATGTAGCGAAATGCCATATGCACTTCATTGGAGCACTATCAAAGGAATGGCATCCAATATGAGCCCTGAACCAATGACCCTGAGGTGGAGAGTGTCATGCTGTACTGACTAACTGGGCAACAATGACAGTCAGAGACTTCCTAGTTAAGGAGGACAAGGCATCCATAAACACTGGAAAGAAAATTTTCAACAATCCTTCAACAGTAAATCCACAGCGCAAGCTCAAACACTCCATATCATCTCCAGCGTGCTGTGGTAGAATCCATGGGTGGACTCCATCAATGGGAAAGTTGCAATAAGCAACGCATTGGAATAAAAGCAAGAAAAATTTCTGATCTGGTTAATTTGGAAAGAGTGCAGAGGAGATTTACCAGGATGTAGCCTGGTATGGAGGGAAGGTCTTATGAGGAAAGGCTGAGGGACTTAAGGTTGTTTTCTTTAGAGAGAAGAAGGTTAAGAGGTGACTTAATAGAGACATACGAGATGATCAGAGGATTGGATAGGGTGGACAGTGAGAGCCTTTTTCCTTCGATGGTGACGGCTAGCACGAGGGGACATAGCTTTAAATTGAGGGGTGATAGATAAAGGACAGATGTCAAAGGTAGATTCTTTACTCAGAGAGTAGTAAGGGCATGGAATGCCTTGCCTGCAGCAGTTGTAGACTCGCCAACTTTAAGGGCATTTAAATGGTCGTTGGAAAAACATATGGATGATAATGGAATAGTGTAGGTTAGATGGGCTTCAGATTGGTTTCACAGGTCGACACAACATCGAGGGCCGAAGGGGCTGTACTGCGCTGTAATGTTCTATGTTCTATGTTCTAATTGTGTCAAACAACACTGTCAGTATTGTATAATCTGAGTGCCTCCCTATATGTTGCCCATGTAGCATACACAACAAAAACTGGGCTCTTGGCGAGATGTATTTACTGAAGTATATTGACAACAGTAACTACCTAGTAATAAGATGCCAGACTGACGCAAATTATTGGCTTGATGTTTACTAATGTTATTATTACATTATATGTCTATCAAACTACACTGCTGAAAGTGAGGTGAACATCTTTAAACTGGAATATCAAATGTTGTGTTAAAGGTTAATGTCATGTTAAAGCTACAATGCCTTTCTGGAATATATAAAAATTACAATTTCACCTCTTTTTCCTTTAAAATTCAGAACACTTTTCTGATATACATGCACAAGAATGCATATTATCTCTACACGTTGAGATAACCCCGGGCTGAACATACAACATGACCAGATCTAGTCCTTGATAACAAGGTGTAGGGCTGGATGAACACAGCAGGCCAAGCAGCATCAGAGGAGCAGGAAAGCTGACGTTTCGGGCTTAAACCCTTCTTCTGAAGAAGGGTCTAGGCCCGAAACATTAGCCTTCCTGCTCCTCTGATGCTGCTTGGCTTGCTGTGTTCATCCAGCTCTACACCTTGTTATCTCAGATTCTCCAGCATCTGCAGTTCCTACTATCTCAGATCTAGTCCTTATTCAGTTATCACAATTGCTTGTCTAGTTTCTTTCTGCACCGTACCATCTCTCATTACAGATGACTCTAACTCATGTGGATTATTGCCAGACACATATGTAGTGCTAGGGTGGCTCAGTGGTTAGCACTGCTACTTCAAATTGTCTGGGATCGATTCCACCCTCAGGTGACTTTCTGTGTGGAATTTGCACATTCTCCCCTTGTCTGTGTGGGTTTCCTTTGGGTGCTCTGGTTTCCTCTGACTGTTCAAAGATGTGTGGGTTAGGTGAATTGACAATACTAAAGTGTCCAGAGATGTGAAGGCTTGGTGGATTAGCCATTGGAAATGCAGGGATTGGGTAGGGGTGTGGGTCTGAGTGGGATGCTCTTTCAGAGTGTTGCTGTTGCCTGCTTCCACACTGTAAGGATTCTATGAAACGTGTTGTCTCTGGGTTGAATCTTACATATATATGGCTAAACATGGGTTGCATCAAGATTTTTGGTGGGACTCTCACTATGAGGCCCATTGAGATTTCTTGCAGAATCTTACCAGCGTATCATTAATTATACAGCCTGCTCCTGTAGCATCCCTCAAGTCCATTTTTAGACCTGTCTACCAGGCAGAACAACTCACCACTCAGTGTATATCTGCTGAAAGACCTGCATCCCTGGCGGCTGCACCATCTTCAGGAGACCACTGTGGCCTGGACAAGCATTGGCAAACCGGCAATGCCCCTCATGAGAAAAGATATGGCACAGCAGCCCCAGAGCCACACTGCTCACGACTCATGACTGACACTCCCTCACACACCCACAACCCCATTCTCTCACCCTAGGAACTGATTGACTGCTAGGTTGCACAGTTTATCTGTTCCTAGCTACACCCAGTTCTAAGCACACCACCAAAGTCTCCTGATTTGTATTGCTGAGGAAACCCTGCCACAGAGACAGTCTAACTTTAGGCCTGTCAGAGAGAGCTCTGACGTAGTCCTTATCATCAGGCAGATCAAAGAAAAATGGCAGAAACAAAATCATTTGTCTACGCTGACTGTTGTGGAATATCCAAAGACACTTGATACAAGTTAACCGTGACGTAAATCAAGCAGCAATTTATTGACTGGTGCAAGCAAACACACAGGGGAGAGTGCCCTCAGATCACTTCAAGATCATTTCAAACATTCTAAAGATTATCATATACATTTAAACCATTCTTGTGACATTTCATCATGACCCTCAATACATCACAGATCCTAAGCCTTTATTCATTCTTTTGTTTCCACACGTTCATCTCTATATAAAAATAAACCACCCTTGTTGCTCCACATACTGATCCTCTCACATCAAGAAAATCCTATCCCCTATTTTGCTCTGACTGTCTCGACTTTCCATTTCCCTCTTTAGGTCCTCTTTTATCATTAATAATAATTTATCAGAAATAATAACGCTCTGATCTATCTAACCTTTTACTTGTCATTGTCAACAGACTTCTCCCTGTTGTATCACCATTTTTACATTTACAGCTGCATCTGGTGACCCATATCTTAATCTATTCATCCTGAGCTGCCAACCGTTCTGCAAGTTCATCAAGGCTAAGCAAAATATGTGATCTCATGCATCGATGCAATTTTGTACATTAACACTTTCACTGAATGAAGCATAAACCACACAGTTCTGTAGGTTATGTTCCATAGATTTGGATATCCAAGAAATGTCAACACAATCCTGCAAGTGCTTCATGATGTCATGACTATAACCATCTTGAGTGGGAAATTTGAAACAGACAGTATCAAAATCCAGACTTAAGATTGCAGATAAAATGGTATATCCCATTTCCTGACTATTCAAAGTCTAAGTACAGGTTTGTTTTGAGTCAGCTTTAACTGTCTAAGAGCAGACCTCTTTGACCCACAATGGTGTCAAATATGTTCTGTTCGGGCATCAGCATGCTTTAGTGATGTCATACGCCTTCACAGCATCTACAGTAGGTATCTACAATATACTAATGTTGAAGGAAAGCTGTTCAGGTTGCTCCCCTGAGATCCACGTTGGTAGGGAGCCTATCAGAAAGTTGCTCAACACTGATGATGCTGCACTAGCATTCCATACAATGAAACGTCTGGGGCAACAATTGAATAGACTGTCTCATATAATAAAGACTTTGATTTGACCATCAGAATCAGGACCAAAGCTGGTCCAGGATCTTGCCAAAGTGTTATCTATTAGAATTGATGATGTGATGCTGTGGGTTTTTAATAACTTCACATATTTAGCTTCCACAATTAAAAGTAAGTTGCCAGTTGATGTGAAATCACAGCTGCCACTGTTCAATGCAACCTGAAGCAAAAGACAATATGGAACATGACCGTGAACAGCAAACTGCGAGTCTACCAAGCTTTTGTTTTCAGCACCACTTCTCAGTGGAGAGACCTGGACAACATGTGCTGCACAGGTTAAAATCTCAGAACACTTCCCACCTTTGCTGTCACAGATTTATCCTCAGTATTTCTGTTGCCAACTCCGAGGTCCTGGAGAATGGTAATTCAAATCAGCATTTATTCATTGCTAAGCCAACAACGCAGATGGATTGGCCACATTCATTGGATGGATGACAGGTTTCTACAAAAAGGCCACTGGATCATGATCCCATCGACAGAAATACAAGCAAGGCATGAAGATTGCAGACAGTGACACTGACAACTGACAACTGGGAGACAGTCCCTGATAACTGTGGCACCGAGTCATAGAGTCATAGAGTTATACAGCACGGAAACAGGCCCTTCAGCCCAACTCATCTGCGCTGACCAGGTATCCTAAACTGTTTTAGTCCCATTTGCCAGCATTGGCACCCATACCTCTCTAAACCCTTCCTATTCATCTACCCATCCAGATGCCTTTTAAATGTTGGAATTGGATCAATCTCCATCACTTCCTCCAGTAGTTTGTTCCATACAAGCAACACCCACTGCATGAATAAGTAGTCTCTTTTAAATCTTTCCCCTCTCACTTTAAACCTATGCCCTCTAGTGTTGGACTCCCCTACACTGAGAAAAAGACCTTGACTATTCACACTATCCATGCCCCTCATGATTTTATAATCCTCTATAAGGTCACCCCTCAGCCTCCGACGCTCCAGGGAAAAAAGCCCCAGCCTGTTTTGCCTAAATTCAAACCCTCTGATCCCAACAACATATTTTTAAATCTTTTCTGAACCCTTTCAAGTTTAATAACATCTTTCCTGAGCAGGGGGACCAGAATTCAATATAATATTCTGAAAGTGGCCTCACCAATGTTTTGTACAGCAGCAACGTGACATCCCAACTCCTATACTCAATGCACTAACAAATGAAGGCAAGCATACCAAACACCTTCTCCACCATCCTGTCTACCTGCAACTCCACTTTCAAGGAACTATGTGCCTGCACCCATATATCTCTTAGTTCGGCAACACTCGCCAATGCCCTGATTAACTGTATAAATCGTGCCTTAACAAAATACAACACTTCTAAATTAAACGGCATCTGCCAATCGTCGGCTTATGGCCCATCTGATCAAGATCCCATTGTCCTCTATGACAACCTTCTTCACTGTCCGCTGCACCACCAATTTTGGTGTTATCTGCAAACTTATCAACCGTACCTCCCATATTCACATCCAAATCATTTCTATAAATTGACGAAATGCAGTGGACCCAACACCAATCCTTGCAGCACATCACTAGTCACAGGTCTCCAGTCCAAAAAGCAACTGTCTACTACAACCCTTTGCGTCCTACCTTAAAGCCAATTTTGTATCTATTTGGCTAGTTCCCCCTGGAGTCCATGTGATCTAACCTTGCTAACTAGTCTACCAAAATCCTCTGTCTCCCATCTTCATGCCAATTTTGTATGCAATTGGCTAATTCCTCCTGGATTCCATGTGATCTAACCTTGTTAACCAGTCTACCACACGCAACCTTGTTGAATGCTTTGTTAAAGTCCATATAGACAACACCTAATGTTTTGCCTTCATCAATCTTGTTTGTCATTGCTTCACAAAACTCAATCAAGTTAGTGAGACACAATTTCCCATGCACAGAGCCATGTTGACTACCCCTAATCAATTGTTGCCTTTACAAATGCACATAAATCCTGTCTTTCAGAATCCCCTCCAACTACTTATCTGGAAGCTGACTGATTGGTAGAGGTGACCAGAAAGGAAAAGCTTACGTGGCTGACAAAAGGGCTCAGTGAAAAAGGAAAGTCATTGGCCAGCTTTGCACCTTCTCAGCCTACCAAGAATGCAGCAAATGTGGCAGAGATTGTGTTCCAGAATGGGACTCCGGACCTACACCGGATGATGCCTAACACAGGGTTGACCACTATGGTACAAGCCATCATGAAATGGGATGGAAGGCTGTAATCCTTCCTTCTAGTTAGAACAAGCTGCACAATTCACATTTCCATCTCAATGTCTGGTCAATCAGTCTTCACTGATTGAAGTTCTCTGTACAGGCTCCTGATAACAAATGAGCAAACTGATCTTCAACATGATAGTCTTTTCCTTTTCCAATTTATGGGCTTTTTCTACTTTTCATTACACTGCTCCTGAAACATCTGATTCAAACACAAGAATTAATTCCAAAATTCTTTTGTGAAAATATTTGACTTGAACGATGGATATTTTCAGTCACCAATTGAATCACTGGAATATTGCAGCCAACATACTCTCAGTGGGTTCCATTTCATAGAATTAATTAGAAATTCCAGCCAAATAAACAGCCATGTAATTCTCAAAATAATTCTGAAGATTTATTATTTATCGTGGGGAACAGTAACTAAAACACTGAGATCAAAGGAGCAGAATGCTGTGCCGGTAACTGACTGATCTTTCAGCGTGGAACTGGCTAGCTATTGAACTGAAATTGCCATTAGACATTAAAAAAATTCCACCCTCTACATGCAGGCTGAGCATCTTTAAAAAAAAATTGTAACCTTGAACTGGCTATTTGTGCTTTCAATTTCTGTGAACATGGATAGGAAGATGTGAATGAAAACTTAATACAAACTTATTGCAGCTTTAGCTATATTGGAAATACATTGAGAGTATAAAGGCATGAAATGATGGAAAATATTTCAGTGGAGCCATGAGTTATATGCTGAGTTACAACTAAATAGGTTTAACTGTAATTCCTTGATCGGCTTTAATTACAATCCTGCAAAAATGCCAAGAGTTGGCTGCTGGAGGAGATCTATCCTCAATTTGCCCATTGTCTTGACTGATGTTACACTGAATACTTTGTGCACAGTTCTCCCTATGATTGTACAAACTGCAATCTAACAGCATGGTACAAAATCTAAATTTACTTCTGCAAAAAAATTAAATATTAGCAGTGAATCAAATGAGGGCATCTTTCTGATTTCTGAGAAAAAAAAACAGGCTAAGTATTTCTTGGCCATTTAATTCAATGTATCTTTTCTTTAACTGAACAGTCCTTAAATTATAGCATCCAATAATTATATCAATTAGTGTCCTCCATCAATGTAAATACAGCATACTAACTGCAACGCAAAGCCTTCTTTTCTCGCTCTGGTCACTTTTTCCAAAGGAAAACTGCAAGAATATGCTTTTTTTCACACCTGCAACATTATATCTCACAATTCTATTCGGTAAGCCTTATTCATAAAGACATAAAGAAAATGGAGCTGGATTAGTCCATACATTGTTTTGTGTTTCCTCTATCATTCAACAGGATCACAGTTGATTCTTTGACCTCAACTCTGCCTTCCCGCCTTATCCCCAAATCCTTTAATTCCCTTAGTATCCAAAGTGTTAGCAATTTTTGTATTGCATAGGTTCAACTATGGTATATCCCAAACTCTCCTGGGTAAAGAATTTCAGAGATGCACAATCCTGTAGAAGTTACACCTCATTGCAGTCCTAAACCCCTTCTGTGACCTCATGTCCTAGATTTACCAGCCTGGAAATGTATACCTCATCCACTGAATTGGTGGTCATAAGATTAGCCCCTCAGCCTATTAAAAGTCTTGAGAACATTTGCTACTCTCCCTCTTCCTTCAGTATGGAGAGCAAAACTGTACGGAGTACCCAAGTTGTGCCTTCACCATTCCCCTACCCCACCACACCAGTCCTCCTACACCCCTTCCACCAATCCTCAGTCCCACCCACCCTCATTTACCCCTGCTGAACTCTGTTTTAATAGTGCACCCTTTTTCTGCACATGAGCCGTTCTTTTGCGTATGATGTCTATGTGATGATGTAGCATTTCCGACCTCACACACATGCAGTTCCAAGTCATAACAGTTGTCAACAGACACTGGCTTCTACTTACTAATTCAGGGTATATGGAGGGAGTGGATGCTTGTGGATGCGTTACCAATCAACTGGATGGCTTTGGCCTCAATGGTTTTAAAGCTGTACTCAATTCTGTATCTCATTCCTGACTTCATCCCTGTCAATGTTGGATAGGCTTTGTGGAGTCAGGAACAGAGCTACACACGGCAGAACTTCTAGGCTCAGACCTGCATTTGTAGAACTGTATTTATATGCCTAGTCCAGTTCAGTTTCTGATCAATGGTATTCATAGATTTCATAGAATCTCTACAGCATGAGAACAGGCCATTCAGCCCAACAAGTTCACACCGCCCCTCCGTAGAGCATCCCACCCAGACCTATTCCCCTACCCCTGCATTGCCCATGTCTAACCCACATAACCCAGACATCCCTGGACACTAAGGGCAATTTATCATGGCCAATCCACCTAAGCTTGCACATCTTTGGACCGTGGGAGGAAACCGGATCACCCGGAGGAAACCCATGCAGACGTGGGAGAATGTGTAAACTCCACATAGGCAGTCGTCCAAGGGTGGAATCAAACCTGGGTCCCTGGCACTGTGAAGCAGAAGTGCTAATTACTGAGCCACCTTGCAATCCTCACCATGTTGATAGCAAGCAATTTAGCAATTTTAATGTCCTTGAAAGTCGAGGAGTAATGGTTCTATTGTCTCTTATTGGAGATGGTCATTGGCTGGCATTTGTGTGGCATTAATGTTACTTGCCACTTGTCAGCCCAAGTCTGAATATTGTCTAGGTTTTGTTGTATTTGGACATGGACTGCATCGCTATCTGAGAAGTCACAAATGATGCTGAACATTGTGCAATCACTGGTAAACATCCCCATTTTTGACCTCATGATAGAAGACAGGTCACTGATGAAGCAGCTGAGGATGGTTGAGCCTAGGACACTATCCTGAGGAACCCATGCAGAGATGTCCTGGAGCTGAGATGACTGACCTCCAACAATGACAACTATCTTTCTATGTGCCAGGCATGACTCTAAGCAGCAGAGAGGTTTCCCTGATTGCCATGGATTCAAATTTTACTGGGACCTTCTTGATGCCACACTCCACCAAATGATGCCTTGATGCCAACTGTCATCTCACTTCTGGAGTGAAACAGAATGGCTGTAGCTATTGGCAACCTCTTGTATTGAGAACATGGTCTTCTTGGTTTTCAGAACAATGACAATGTTGTGAAAGTCATTTGACTTACCTTGGGCCTTACTTGGTTTGCTGTAAACATCTCTGTTGTCAGCCATCGCTGCAGGAAGAGGGCAGGCTGTACAGCCATGACATTGACCTCTGAAAAGCAACAGGACATTCAGGCACCCTAGCAGTTACTTTCACCTCTGCCACATGCCATTCCCTGGTGCCTTGGTGGAGTGATGTCAGGCGGCAAGGAATTTAATTTGGGTCGGGTGACAAAATTTCTATTTTCAGGTCACACGTTAACGTTTTGCCTCAGATGACTTTGGTGACAGTACTGTGGTGGTCTCCCTTGCAGGAGCAAGTGCAACTTCTTTGGTCTGTGCTGATAGAGGCATTTGGATACTTGGCAGAGAGGTCAGGGTAAGGAAGGGCACCTCTGGGGGTTCCTAAGAGGACAATTCCTGACAGGACAATTCCTGTGTGCCTGCCTGTCAGTTGTCACCCTTGTCAATGCACAATAGCATTTCCCCCACCCCTTGAGGAAATGAAGGTCAAAGTATTCCAGCTTACTCTCAGCAAACCATTGAATGAATACATCTATAACTCATTTTAATTGAGTGAGGTTCTGAGGATATAGCCAGTAGATACTGATTGTTCTGCTGGACCTGCCAAGCCATGGTGGTCACCATCCAGTCTATGGAGACAGTGTGTGATCACATGCTGGAGCCTTCACATCAGGTAGAACTTGGGCAGACTCCTCTACCCTTTGATCCGATCATCACATGCCACCTTTACCAGACATTCCCCTTCTTGCTTCTCCATCTCTGGTCAGTTTGTTAATGCCCAGAGACCCAACAACTGTACAGGGCTTGGCTGGGATTACTCTCCAGCAAACCTCTGAGGCATTGGCTGTTTCTTCCTCCTGTGCTGACGGACTCATGTTAGTGCTATCATCAACAGAATGTGACCCCAAATCTACTGTAAATACATTGCACACTGATGTGGATGTCCGTGCACTGGTGGAGTATGGAATACCTTGAAGGTGCATCCTCTGTGGGCCCAGGTTGCTTCCCCTCAGAGGCTTCTGTAGGCATGGGATAGACAGGCCTGGGGGCTGGAGCTCTTACTATGGTAGACCATGCCTGGCTTAGTGTTGCAGCGATAAACTTTTAAGTTTTGAAACCAAAACAAAGTTTTGGAGAAACTTAGCAGGTATGACAGCATCTGCGGAACGAGAAACAGAGTTAATGCTTTGAATCCAGTGACCTTTCAGGCACCACTTTAAGACTGAGATAAGGAGGAATTTCCTCTCTCAGAGTGTTGAGCATCTTTGAAACTCCTTGCCACAGAAAACTATGGCCCAGTGCCCTTGTGTATATTTAAGGCTGCGATAGTTGAATAGATAATCAGGAAGCTAATCAAGGGTTACAGGGAAAATGTAGGAAAGTGGATGTGAGGAATGTCACATTATCCCTGATCCTATTGAATAAGACTACAAAGACCATGAGAAATAGGAACACAAATAGGCCATTTGGCCCCTCAAACTTCTCCAGCATTCAATAGGATCATGGCTGGTCTATCCAATTTCTGCCCACTGGTCCTAGACTCTTGCATAAGGGGAAACATCTTCTCAATATTTGCCCTGTCAAAACCCTTAAGAAACCTATAGATGTTTCAATCAGTTCATCGCTCATTCTTCTAACCTCCATTGAGTAAAGTTCCAACTTTATTTAGTCTTTGCTAATCAGACAATCCCTCCATATCAGGGATCAATCTAGTGAACAGTCTCTGTACTGCCTCCAATAAAATGACATCTTTCCTTAAATGAGGAGGCCAAAACTGCTCATAGTATTCCAGATGTGGACTCACCAGCACCTTGTATAATGGCAATAAGACTTCCCTAATCTTATACTGCAGCCAACATTCCACTAGCTGAACAGAATTGCTGCTCATATTTCTTCTTGTCTTATAGAACTGAAAGCACTTATGAAATGGTGGCACTTATGTTGATGACAGGGTTACTGTTGGAGAGTAAGAGAGGGGGGAGGGAAAGAAATGATTGAATAGCTGGAGATGATGTTCAGACAGAAAGAGAATGAAAAGGATATAGGCAAAAGGATTGCTGATAATAAGCTGGAAGGAGATATTTGATGAATGGGTACTAATGTGAAGTGTGAATAATTGAAAATGGATTGACTGTGTTGGAAGCAACCCATACAGAACCGGACCTGGAGGTGTGGGACTGGTTAGTGAACATGAAATTGTTAAACTCAGTATTCAGTCCTGAGGTCTGTAGGTACCTAAGCAGCAGATGAAGCGTTGTTCCTCCAGCTTGAGTTAAGCCTTACTGGAATACTGTAGTAGGCCTGAGTCAGAAATATTGGCATGGGAATGTGGTGGTGTGTTGAAGTGGGAGGTAACTGGAAGCTCAGGATCATCTTCATAGATAAAATGGAAGTGTTCCTCAAAGTGACCGCCCAGTCCACAATTCATCTCCCCAGTGCAATAGAGACCCATTGTAAACAGTGAATATGATAGATTAAAATGAGTGAAGTGTAGATAAATCACTGCTTCACTTTGGAAGTCTGGCAGGAGCCTTGGATGGTGAGGAGGGAGGAAGTAAAAGAGCAAGTATCACACGTCCTACAACCACATGAGAATGTGCCATGAGGGCGTGGGGAAACATTGGGAATGGAGGCGGAGTGAACTAGGGTGCCCCAGATAGAATTGTCCCTGCAGAATGCTGACAAGGGAGGGCAGGAGAATTGTTGCCTGGTGGTGGCATCCTGCTGAAGGTGACAGTAATGAAGATTTGATAGTGTTGCAATGTAATATTGTTGCCCAAGTTTACACTACAGGCCTCCCAGCAGCCAGCAGGAGACAGAGGAGGGAATATGTAGACTGATTTTGGAAGGATATAAGAACAGGCAGGGCTGTTGTTTTGGGTGACTTTAACTTTCCCTGTATTGACTGGGACTCACTTCATGCTGGGGGCTTGTATGGAACAGACTTTGTAAGGACCATTCAGGAGAATTTCTTGACACAGTATGTAAACAGTCCAACCAGGGAAGGGTTTGTACTGGAGCTTGTTTTGGGAAATGAGCCCTACCAGGTGAGTGAAGTTTCAGTGAGGGAGCATTTTGGGAATAATGACCATAATACTGTGAGTTTTAAGTCACTTATGGATGGGGATAGCAGCAGTCCTTGGGTGAAGGTGTTAAATTGGGGGAAGGCAAACTACGACAATATTAGGCCGGAACTGAAGAATGTTGATTGGAGGAGGCTGTTTGAGGGTAAATCCACATCGGACATGTGGGAGTATCTCAAATTGCAGTTGATAAGAGTTCTGGAGTGGCACATTCCTGTGCGAGTGAAGGCGAGGTATGGCAAATTATGTGAATCTTGGATGACCAGGGATATTATGACCTTAGTCAAAAAGGAAAAAAAAAGCATATGTAATGTCTAGAAGGATGTGAAAAGATGAAGCCTTTGAAGTATTTTCAGTAAGTAGGAAAGAACTTAAACAAGGAATTAGAAGGGCTGAAAGGGGTCATGAAAAGTCATCAGCAAACAAGGATAAGGAGAATCCCAAGGCTTTTTATACATATATAAAAAAACAAGAGGGTAGCAAGGGAAAGGGTTGGCCCACTCAAGGACAAAGGAGGGAATCTGTGTGTGGAGCCAGAAGAGGTAGGTGAGGTTCTAAATGATTACCTTGTGTCTGCATTCACCAAAGAGAAGGAACTGATGGAGGATGTCCTCAGGGAGAGTTGAATTTCTAAGCCAAGAGGAAGAGCTGTTGTGAGAGTTAAAAAGCATTAAGGTAGATAAGTCCCCGGGTCCTGATGGGATCTATCCTATTGAGGGAGGCAAGGGAACTAACTGCTGGAGCATTGACAGACAGCTTTGTATCCTCTTTGGCCACAGGTGAGGTCCCAAAGGACTGGAGAATAGGCAATGTTTACCCATTGCTTAAGAAGGGTAGCAGGGATAATCATGGAATTTACAGGCCTGTGAGCCTTGCATCGATGGTAGGGAAATTATTGGAAAAGATTCTCAAGGACAAGGTCTATACATATTTAGAAGCAAATGGCCTTATTAGCGTTAGACAGCATGGTTTTGTGTGGGTGAAGTCACACCTCACTAACTTGATCGAGTTTTTTGAGGGGGTGACGAAGATGATTGAGGAGGGAAAAGCAGTTGATGCTGTCTATACAGACTTCAGTAAAGCCTTTGACAAGGTCCCTTAAGGCAGACTGGGACAAAAAGTAAAGTCACATGGCTTAGGGTGAGCTACAGAACTGGCTTAGTCATAGGAGACAAAGAGTGGTGGTGGAAGAATGCTTTTCAGAATGGAGGGCTATGACTAGTGGTGTTCCACAGGGATCAGTGCTGGGATCTCTGCTATTCCTGGTCTACATAGATGATTTGAAGGAAAACGTAGCTGATTAATTAGTAAGTTTGTGGATGATACAAAGATCGGTGGAGTTGCGGATAGTGAGGAGGATTGTCAGTGGATACAGCAGGACATAGCTCAGTTGGAGGCATGGACAGAAAGATGGCAGATGGAGTTTAATCTGGACAAATGTGAGATAATGCATTTCAGAAGGTCAAGTACAGGTGGAAGTTATACAGCAAATAGCAGAATCCTTAGGAGTATTGATAAGCAGAGAGATCTTTGTGTGGACATCCATAGACCACCGAAGGCAGCAGCACAGGTAGATAAGGTAATAAAAAATCCCTATGGCATACTTGCCTTCATTGGAAGGGGCATTGAATATAAGGTAGGCAAGACATGTTGCAGCTTATAGAATTTTAGTTAGGCCACACTTGGAATATGGCGTACAGTTCTGGTCACCACACTACCAGAAGGATGTGGATGTTTTAGAGAGGGTACAGAAAAGGTTTGCCTTGCATGGGGGATTTTAGCTATGAAGAAAGGTTGGATATACTGGATTGTTTTTCACTGGAACGCAGGTGGTTGAGGGGGCAACCTGATAGAAGTTTATAAGATTGTGAATGGTATGGATAGAGTGGAAAGTATGAGGCTTTTTCCCCAGAGTGGAGGGGTTAATTACTAGGGGACACAGGTTCAAGGTGTGAGGGAGGAAGTTTAAAAGAGATGTGCGAGGCAAGTTTTTCACACAAAGGATGGTGAGTGCCTGGAACACACTGCCAGAGGAGATGGTGTAAGCAAACACAATAGCAGCATTCAAGAAGCACCTGGACAAATATATGAATAGGAAGGGAATAGAAGGATACGGATCCTGTAAGTGAAGACAGTTTTAGTATGGAAGGGCGAACTGAGTTGGCGCAGTCTTGGAGGGACGAAGGGCTTGTTCCTGTACTGTTTTGTTCTTTGTTCTCAGTTCTCTTTGTTCTATTAAGGCATTGATACTTGATGGGCAACTGGTATTAGTATTTGGAGGAATTCTCACGGGCAAAACATATTCAATCACCCTTTCAGCACTGGCACATTTCCCTTGTTCGCCTACCAGCTCAGCAGCCTGGTCCTTAAAAGGCGTGAGGAGCCTAATGTCAGGCATCTGCGCACAAGTGCACTGGCTGTACACAATCATCTCCTGCAGAAGAAGACAAGCATTCAGAATTAACAATGCTAAATGAGCTTGATGCCTGTTTTAGTAGATAGAGGTAAAGAAGTGAATTCCCAGTATTGTGATTGTCCATGTGAATTATTAAGAACAACAAAGTCTCATGGAGTAAGTTAGATGTTGAAGGGTTCTGATGGAAATAAATGTGTCATCCTGGAACCAGAGTTCATTGGGAAATAAAACTTCATATGATGTGTAAGCTTGATATTTATGTGAGGCGTTCCTCCTGAAGCCACATTTCATGGTACTATCAGTGTCCTGTGCAAGTTTTAGGTGAGAAACTGTGATGCGTACATTCTCCTAGTTGCAATAAAAGGCAAATGAGTTGACGGTGCATGAACTGCTAAGTAATGTGGCTCTTATTCTGTTTCAAGTGTCAACCTTGTAGATGGAAGAGCAGCGTAGTAACTTTTTGATACAAGCTAGAAAGACAAAAATAGTAACAACAGAAATTTGACGTATTGGTCAGTGTATTGAATATAGGAGTTGGAAGGTCATGTTGCGGCTGTAACATTGGTTAGGGCACATTTGGAATACTGCATTCAGTTCTGGTCTCCCTACTATAGGAAAGATGTTGTTAAACCTGAAAGGTTTCAGAAAAAGATTTACAAGGATGTTGCCATAGTTGGAGGATGTGAGCTATAAGGAGAGGCTAAATAGGCTGGGGCTATTTTCCCTGGAGTGTCGGAAGCTGAGGAGAGCCCTTATAGAAGTTTATAAAATCATGAGGGGCACGGATAGTGTGAATAGTCAAGATCATTCCTTAGGGTGGGGGAGTACAAAACTAGAGGGCATTGTTTTAAAGTGAGAGGGGAAAATTTTAAAAGGGACTTAAGGAACAACTTTTCACGCAGTCGGTGGTGCATGTATGGAATGAACTGCCAAAGGAAGTGGTGAAGGCTAGTACAATTACAACAAAAGCCATCTGGATGGGTATATGAAGGGTTCAGAGGATATGGGCCAAATGCAGGAAAATGGGACTAGATTAATTTAGGATATCTGGTCAGTATGGACAAGTTGGACTGAAGGTCTGTTTCTGTTCTGTGCATTGCTATGACCATGATTCTGTAACTTGTATATTGGTTAAGTTTTACAAAAACAAAGTTGCTGGAAAAGCTCAGCAGGTCTGGCAGCATCTGTGAAGGAAAAAACAGCGTTAATGGGTTCTGAGGAAGGGTCACCAGACACGAAATGTTAACTCTGTTTTTTCCATCACAGATGCTGCCAGACCTGCTGAGCTTTTCCACCAACTTTGTTTTTGTTCCTGATTTACAGGGTCCGCAGTTCTTTCATTTTTCATTAAGTATTAAGTTTTGCTTATTGCATTCTTGTCTGCAACAAAAGTTAGAAATATCCCTCAGTATCATTAATAATTATTAATTCATCTCTCTTTATTTGTCTGCACTGCATCAAAGGAATAATTATTCAGTATAATGCAACCACGTATTTTACTAAAGCTGTAATTTAAGCAGATGCTATTCCATCAAACTCTTTGACAGTTTCAAATAACAGAATTACCATTTTGCAAGGAAAATTGAAAAAAGTGTGCTTTCATTTAAACATTGTTAACGCTATACAAAATTCATTAAAATTGCCACAAATTATATCAATATGTGTCATTTTACAGTCCCATTATAACTAAAATTAATTACCTCTTGGTTAGCAAGGACATCAATTAAGTACCATCTGAATAGTGTATAGAATAGTTCAGGTCACATTCCAAAATTGGGTTCAAGTGCTTTCAATAAAAAGACAGGCTACAAAAGAAGAAATAAAGAAATCAATTTCACATTTAAAGGTCTGCTGCTCTTCTCCATTCAACTCTTGCACCCTAACCTGTATTATCTCTCTGTCAAGGCTATTACAGCTGAGCGATAATGAATGTCAAGAGTGCTAAAAGCATCTGACATTGTTTTCACCTTGTCAATCAGTTAACTCAACCATCTAAGGTCAGTTTGTGATCTCAAATTAGTCATTTGGTTCTAAGAACTTTAGGAGTGCAATGCGCAATTTGTCAAGTGACCAAACAAAACCAAATAATTCAGACTGAAGCATCTGGCTGCTCATTACAGAATGCAATATGAAGCCAGTAGTTTGGAGATATCATGATAACTGCCGTCCTGGCAGCTCGCTGTGAGGTCAATTATAAAGATGCTCTGTCTACCACAGAATACATTTTTGGAGCTCCATTTCCCAGCACCCAACTTTCGATGAAGTGCAGTAGAAGGCTTCATTTCTTGGTCAAATATCATCATCAGGAGTTGCCTAAAAGCACTTTAAAAATTTAAATTCAGGTTAAATCGGTGCAAACTGAATCCAGTGTGAAATATCTTGTTGGTGGTTATTTTTTACGGTGCTCAGCTTTATTACATGCTGGATTTGTTATCTATTTTTGTGCACCCTAAACTGTCTTCCTGAGGAATTGATGACGTTGCTTTGGATCTTGCAGTCATCGGCAAAGTGGAGGCAGGTGACGTTCACTGCATTTAAAAGTACTTTCCTCTCATTTTTTTTGCAGTCTGCAATGGGAACAAACTCTCCAGGCTGCAGCGTAACTCAGTAGTCAAGGTTTCTGAAGAGGCCAATGGTGGGTGCAACCCATGGTGAAGCCATGCCCCACTGAAGTCATGACTGGAAGACGTGCCCTATGGGGTTTATCTTCAGCTCAATGACAGTCTCTGAATTAATGCAGATCTTTTCTAATTGGCTTTTAAACATTTTCAGTTTTTTGTTAATCTCATTTTGTGCTAATTGTAGCTCCCTCCTAGCTTCACCTAACACCAACTACTCACTCATCCACCAAGTACACCCCTGGCACACCCACCTTCCCATCTTTTGCCAGCCCCTAGATCTCTCTGACATTGGTGGGACTAAGGAAGCAAGATTCTAATGAGCAAGCAGTGGATGGTGGCAATATGGCAAGTTAAGGATTTAACCTAACTAATATAGGATTTAAAGTTTTGCCAAGAGCAATAAACTCCAAGTGGTAAACAGCTTTGTACAAGCTATGGGAAGATGTGGAAGGTCCAAAAACTGTTCACTGCTTTCCAAAAACAGTCTGCTTGAGGCAGCTGGAAAACACACAGAGTCTGACTGATCCTAATATGAAAGACAATGGTGAAGTGTTTCGGAATAGAGAGGTTTTCTTTAAATCTGGCATCCAGATAAACATTGACATCAGACCTTGTCATTGCTGACTAAGTAGAGAGTAGCAGTCTTAGATATGTTCTCCTCAAAATTGAGATAAGACAAATGAAATGATTTATAGATTGATTATGACTGTAATGTTAGGACAGCAAATTTTTTTTATGAACCAACACTTATGGGAGCAGCAGTGTGCCAGTTGATCAAGTGTTCTGGATAATCAAAATGAACGCATAAATCTTGACCAAGCAAAGCTTCGAGGCATCAACGTTCCTCAAAAGAAAATCTACGTAAAGACATCAACACACCTCCTAAAATCAATATTAAAACACACACAATAAGTAGTAGAAACATAATACAGGGGCTACAAACGTCACTATCGTAATTTATTTACAGGATAAATATTCGAACATCGTAATAGATTGCGGTATTTGATGTATGACATTTTGACAGTTGATAAGATGCCGATTAAAACAAACTTTGTTTACATTATTTTTATAAGCACTCTATTGATTTCCAAGTGGAGTTGTACAGCTAACATTTATTTCCAGAAGAATTTGTTATCCTACATATATTTGTCAATAAATTGACTGTCTTAATTATTTTATACTGTATAATATTGTAACCAGTAATATAATGCAGCCCAGGATTTATTCTTACGATACAATATTATAGAATACTCAGAATAAAAGTGGAGACTCAGTCTTTATATCTTAGGTTCCTAAACTTCTGAATTTTTAAATGGGAAATTGTGTGTACTGAGAGCAATTAGCCCAGATAAAAACTGAAAGAACTGCAGATGCTGCAAATCAGGAACAAAAACAGAAGTTGCTGGAAAAGCTCAGCAGGTCTGGTAGCACCTGTGAAGAAAAAATGAGAGTTAACTATTCAGGTCAGTTCTGAGGAAAGGTCACCGGTCTCGAAACATTAACTCTGATTTCTTTTCTTCACAGATGCTGCCAGACCTGCTGAGCTTTTAAAGCAACTTCTGTTTTTGTTCCTGTCATTAGATCAGAGGAGATTTTTCTGCTTTGCTAGACCAATTATGTACATTTTATTCTAAGATGTCTAAATATTCCTGAGAGAGGGGCATTTTGTTTTATGACTAAGCTTATAGTAAGTAAAGCTGATTAAGCTCCTATAATGATTTTAAATAGCTCCTCGTCAAGGATTCAGAATGACCATGTTTGTTTGAATAGATTTACCTTGCTGCGAAGGTAAACGTAATAGAACCATTGCAGCTAGGGATGCTGTGATGTTTACCGTGAGATTCTCAAGAGAAGTTAGGGAAGATCAATAAATGGAGCTTTCTGACAGGTATGAAATTTTAGATGCCTATATAGTGAGCATCACCACTGAATCAGGGGTGAATGACTTAAGGGAAACATACAGTACCAATGTGCCCAAACTACTCTGGGAAAAGAGTGAGAGGCTGGTAGGCAGATTAGAAATGTAGTAATAGTGGGTGACTCAATAGTTTGAGGGATAGACAATTTGGTATTCGTGAATCCTGCGTGGCCTGTTGGCTGTCGGGTGCAAGGGTTCAGGATATTTAGGAACAACTAGATAAACTTCTGGAAAGGGATGGTAAACAACTAGTGGTTGTGCCTCATGTTGGTATGAAAGACTAAGGAGGATCAGTTTCAGGAGTTTGGGAACCATGTTAAAATGCATGACCTCCAGGCTAGTAATCTCAGAATTGCTACCTATTCCAAGAGCTTTACCATTTTGACAAAGGCAGATCAAGGACGTAAGTGCATGTTACGAGTTCAGATTTTTGGGACATTGGGATCACCTTTGTGAAAGGAGAGAGCTGTTCAGAAGAAATGGGCTTCACCTCAGCAGAAATAGATCTAAGCTCATGGCTGAGAGAGTAAATAATGTAGTGGGATGGACTTAAAACCAGGGGAGTGTGTTGAATAATGGGCTCAGTTTTGGAAGTAACAGAGAGGGAAAAAGAGAGAAAATGGGGAATGGGGGAAAAAGAAGCAAGGGAAAACTTGAATGTTAACAGCGAGCAAAGAAATAGTTGTCTTCCATTGAGCAGTAAAGAGATAAGGGCAGGGTTAAATTGTAAGTATCTAAATGAATGGAGTGTCATGAACAAAACTGGGGAACTGGAAGCAGAAATTGCTCTGGGGGAAAAGGCATAGTAGCATTGACAGAAATGTGGCTCTAGCCAGAACAGGACTGGATACTTAACATGCTGATATATAAGGTTTTTGACAGAAACAAGATGGGTAAAAAGAGAGGAATCAGTCTTGATCAAAGATTGTATCATTGCCCTTAAATGAGATGCAGTTCCTGAATTAGAATCTATAGGCTGGATTTGAGAAACAGGAAGGGAGCAATGACCTTGGTGGGTATTTATTACAGACCTCAAAATTGTGGGGAGGAAATAAAGAGAGAGCATTTGTAGTTAATAATGGAAATCTACAGGGCAAATAGGGTTATTTCAATTATCATAGACTGAGAAAGGTAGAGTGTAGGGCATGGGACGGCAGAAATTCCTGCAATGTGTGCTGGAGAACTTTCTGGAGCAGTGCTTTTCCAGTCCTACCAACAAAGCGGTTTGCTGAACCTGATCATAGGAATTGAGGCAGACCAAGTATACAACGTCAAAGTGAGGGAAGCATTTGGGAAATAGCGATTATAATGTAATACGGTTTAATATTAAGTTGAAACAGATAAAAATCAGTAAATGATTTAGCTTGCACATTGGAAAAGGACAGATTTTAGGTGTTTAAAAGTTGAACTGCCACAAGTTGATTGGAAGTGAATTTTGATGGCTAGAATTGCTAGTGGACGAAAAATGGGAGAATTTCAAAAGAGCGATGAATATATCAACAAAAAATGAATATGGGCTATCCAAAGCTAGAGCGCCCTGAATGTCTAAGGATATTGATGAGAAAATTAGGAAGAAAAAGGAGACATATAATGCAAACTGGAATAATCATAGCCATAGAGAACAGGAAGAGTATCTTAAATGGAGGAGAGAGCCTAAGGCTGGAATAAGGAAGGCTAAAGGGAAGCATGAGGAAAGGAAGGCAGGTTATGCTAAAACAAATAGTAAAATGTTCTTTAAACATATTAATAGTAAAATATTAGTGAAGGATAGTGTGGGATCCACTAGAAATAAGCAGAGTAAGCTGCTCACTGAAGGGAAGTGTATGGCCGAGGTACTAAATGAGTACTTTTCTTCTATCTTTATTAAATTGAAAAATGGTGATAATGGCCTTATTGAAAACATGGGTGTTGAGCAACTGAGCAGTAGAGTGATGGATGAAGAAGTGGTGTTAAAAATGTTGGCAACATTCCAGGCAGAAAAGTCATCAGGCCTATATGGGATGCTTCCTAGATTGTTGAGAGAGGTAAAGGAGTGAATCATAGAACCATTGACGGAAATTTTCCAGGCATCTCTAAGCTTAGGGTTAGTCCCAGTGACTGGAGGATTGCAAACGTGACACTGTTGTTTAAGAAAGGGTCAAAGGATAGTCCAGGAAACTACAGACCTGTCAGTTTGACATCAAAAGTGGGGAAACTGGTGGATGCCATAATACGGGGTAAGGTAAATATATTATTGGAGAGAAATAATTTAATGCTAGACAGTCAACATGGCTTCATCAAGGACAGGTCATTTCTGATAAATTTGATTGAGTTCTTTGATGAAGGTAGTGCTATTGATGTTGCATACTTGGATTTTCAGAAACCTTCTGATATGGTACCACACGGCAGGTTGATTAGCAAATTAGAAATGTTTGGGATGATGGGTCTTTGGCAGCATGGATTAGAAACTAGATTAGAGATAGGAAACAGAGTGTAGGTATAGATTGGAGACAAGTGGAAAGCGGTACGCCTCAGGGTCAGTATTGGGACCCTTGCTTTCAGCAATCAGCAATGCAATAAATTTCGAGTTAACCCAACTCTGGAGATCTTTACTATTTAAAACAAAGAGGGCAATGGACTCATTTCAACAAACAATAACAAACTGGCAACTGTGGTTACAACAGGGCTGCAGTGGTAGCATTGGGTCTTCAACTAAACCCAATATGGTGAAAATATTTGGAATATTTTGTTATTTGGATCAAAGTAAATTCTCAAACAGTGCAAGAAGTTTTACTCTTTTGTTAAAAGTGCATTGGCAACCCTTTGTGAACATGTTCAGTGAATGATCATCATGGTAAACAAATTGCAAGAATATCCCTTTGAGCCTATTAAGCCAGGCTTCACTTAGATCCTGATTTGTCCAGTAATACCATCAGCTGAGACCAAAATAGTTAGTTGAGTTTTTCACTCTATTACCAGGTTTTTCTCACCCAGTCCTTGATCATTGTTCAATTCACTGACTCCATGCTGGATTTTGGACCATCTCATAGGCCTCTGTTTATTGCAGCTTGCGTCTGTAAGTCAAAGCTGTTGAGATTCCTTCTGCACCTCTGTTTCATGTCTGAACTTCTTTTTGTTATTGTCTGCTATGATATTTTTCTTCTTGATCTCCATGTTCACCAGACTGTCGCTTAAACTGGCAAATCAGATGGAACACAGTCATGGCAGGAAATTGAGTTCCATACGGGTGTCACGTTGGCTCAGTGCTTGGGATGAGGCGGTGGGTCAGTGATTAGCACTGCTGCGTCACAACACCAGGGACCCGGGTTTGATTCCACCCTTGGGTGACTGTCTGTGTGCAGTTTGCACATTCTCCCCGTGTCTGCATGGGTTTCCTCCGGATGGTCCGGTTTCCTCCCACAGTCCAAAGATATGCAGGCTAGGTGGATTGGCCATGCAAAATTGCCCTTACTGTTCAGGTATGTGTAGATTAGGTGGGTTATAGCGGGATGGGATGCTGTGAGGGTCGGTGTGGACTTGTTGGACCAAAAGACCTGTTTCCATACTGTGGGGATTCGATGATGATGATCCTTTATCAGGGCAGCAATGGGCATGGACTGAAGCTGATCAAAGTGAGATTAGTCTAGACAGATATTTTCTGACAAGCACAGGCACAATGTATTTCAACCATTAGCTGCCAATTTGCTGTAGTTTGGTATGAATAAAGCCATTCACATCTTTGGTCCAACTGGTAGAGACCCAGGCTGCATGAAACAGAGTTCTGTAAAATGGTCCCAAATCCAGTTTTGAGTAGATGAGTTGAACAGTGATGAAGGATTGGGTGAGAAAGACTTTGTCATAGAGTGGAAATTTTTGTAGTAGATTGGGCAGTGCAAAAATAAGAAATGTATTGCATTTCTAAACACTATTCACTGGTTATAAGAGTGCTTCTACATGTCTCTAGTAACTATCGCTGACCATCTCCGTGCCTCAGTGTGTGTGATGTGGGTAATGCTCGTCACACAGTTCCAGATATTAACCTTTCAGTTTATGTACAACATTTTTCCTCGATGAGGCTTTGACCCATTATATTATGATTATCTACCTTTATCTTTTTATGTTTACATTTACAAACTACCTGATTTCTTCCCAAGCCTCTGACTTCATAGATTCAGTCAGTCTGAAGGTTTCACAGCTCTCCCCAGACATGGTTTCTACTGGCCTGGTAGAATAGTGATCCCTCTTGTACTAACTACTTGGTTCTTGACTTGGCTGGTCTTTCTGAATGTCTGAAATTTCCAGTTTATCTCAGATTTCAGATTCAACATCTGATTGATCACAATATGTAACTGGTTATTGTCTTTGATGTATCAGAAAAAGATTACTTCAATGTCACCTTCTACTGCATGGATAATTGCAAAATCTTTGCTGGTTTTCACTGTTGTGAGAAATTCTCTGGTTTGATAATGTATCCAAACTTTGAACTTGCAGCAATTTTGATAAATCCGTGGGGAATATATTTTGTTATAATTCCTGGCTTGTTGCTTTCTGTAAAACAGCACTTTTTTGAAATCTTTGAAAATGTAATCTTGGAAATAATTTCGTAGGTAATATAGGAAGTTGAATTTGGAGTTTTCTTCCCATTAATAATTCAGGAGGTGCTGGCTTATATTGTGATAGAGTGGATCTGACACTGTTTGAAAATTTTTGTTAATTTTCAAAAGTGACTTGATAGTTTTGACACTCTGTGAACTTGTGATATGTTCAAATCAATGACTTAATGAAATGTGAGCCATTGACAGAAACAACTTTGTCTGGAATTGCACTGGTAAAAATCTCTTTCAATGCTCTGATGACTGTTTCTGTCGTTATGATATACAATATCTTAACTTCAGTCTGCCTTAAACAGACTCTGATTAAAGATAATAATATCAAGGGAATGTACCCAAGACAAACCAAGTACAGCAGTTCTACTGAACAAAAGACATTGAAGTGAAAACAGGGTGACCTGTCACTGAGATAACAAGACGTGGGGCTGGATGAACACAGCAGGCCAAGCAGCATCATAGGAGCAGGAAAACTTGACGTTTTGGGCCTAGACGTTTTGGGTCTAGGCTTGGCCTGCTGTGACCTGTCACTGAGGTTTGAATGATTACAACGTTATTGTTAGGATAAATGGCATGAGTCTTTATTTTTGTTATTTGCCAACTCTGTCCTGGACCAAAGCACATCGCTCCTTTTAAATTGCGCAGTGATCTCCAAATCTGCCCTGTAACCGATTTTGTCTGCCTCCTGGATTGTCTTTGTAATGATAACTCATCGTCCAACTGCAGGAAGAGATGCATAATCTCGAGGCTTAGAATGACAAATAGCAAGTAACATTCACACCACACAGTGCCAGGCAGTAACCACCTCCAAGAGAGAATATAACCACCCTATTTAATATTCGATGATATGATCATCACTGAATTCTGCACTATAAACATCCTGGCAGTTTCCATTGACCAGAAGCTGAACTGGTTTAGCGCACATAAATTTTGTCGCTACAAGTGTAGGTCATGTACTATGGCCAAGTTTGTGGTGACACAAATTTGACTGGGAAGGCAAGTGGTAAGGATGGCGCAAACATTCTGCAGAGGGATGCAGATAGATAGTTTAAGCAAGTGGGGAATATACTGTGGGAAAATGTAAGATTATGTAGTTTGGCAGAAAGTATAGAGGAACTGCATATTATTTAAATGGAAAAAGACTACAGAAAGTGGTAGCACAGGGGATTTGGGGATCCTTGTGCATGAATCACAAAAAAAAGTCCAAATTCACTGGATAATAGGGAAGTCAAATAGATTATTGGCTTTTGTGTTCAAAGGAAATGAAGAATACAAAACAACAGAAGAATATAATCAAATCATACATGGAATATATTGAGTGGTTTTGGTTCTCTTATTTAAGGAAAGATACACTGGCATCGGAGGCAGTCCAGAGAAGGTTCATCAGATTGGGTGTAGAATGATTATCTTATAACATGGGATTGAGTAGGTTGGGCCTGTACTCATTGCAGTTTAAAAGAATGAGAGGTGACCTTAAAGAAACATATAAGTTTCTTGGTTTGACAGGGTAGAAGTATAGAGGCTTTTTCCCCGTATGGAAGAGTTTAGGGCAAGGGAACATAATGTCAGTGTAAGACCGAAATGGGGAGGATTCCTTTTTCTCTCAGTGAGTAGTGCATCTATGGAATTCTTTACCACAGACAACTGTCGAGGCTAGGTCATTAAGAATATTCAAGGCTGAGATAGATAGGTTTTTAATCAGCAAATGAATCAAGTTGTATCGTGATTAGGTAGAAAAGTGGAGTTAAGGATTATCAGATCAGACATGATCACATTGAATGATGGAGCAGATTCAATGGGCCAAATGGCTTACTTCTGCTCCTATGTCTTATTGCATCATGGGCAGTACTTCCTCAAGTTGCAGGAAGTCTGGGAGGTATTTGTTGCTTAGATCCCCAGTTTCCTCAGGACCAGACAGGACAGTGACTTTCAAAAGAGGTAAAGACCCTGATTTTGACCACTTGTTTGCTCGAATACATGCAATAATAAAAGTGGAAAAGGTGCTGCACTCGAACAGCTGCAAAGGAAAACCTATCTATGTTGTGAGGAAACTTTACATCTGGAGTTCCAGTTTAGTCTTTTGAAAATCTGGTCACCTGAAATCTAAGTCCCATGGTTATCAACCTCTCTGTTAATGAATTTAGGTCCTTGCCATCCACCCTAATGGGGCCCATCATAATTTAATACACCTTAATTAAACCTCCTCTGATCCAAAGAAAACGACCAGAGCTTACTCAATCTTAGCTGGCAAAATCCTTACAAATCTCCTCTATAACCAATCTAGTGCTATCAGTGCTCTGTGGAAGCGTTCTGAGAAAGGGTCATCGGACCCAAAACATTAACTCTGTTTTTTCCTTCACAAATGCTGCCAGACCTGCTGAGCTTTTTCATCAACTTTGTTTTTGTTCCTAGTGTTATCACATCCTTCTTACAATGTGGTTACCAGAATTTACGTAATGCTCTAGCTGTGACCTAACAAGTGTTGAATACATTTCTAGTATAACCTCCAATTTATAAATGGTCCCTCAGCTAACAGCACTCCACTGACCATCTTAATAACAGTACAAAATAGGTTAGTAGACCGAACTCAAGTTCACAGTATAGTTTGACATGTGGAAACTGAATTGACATGACTTTTTTTACTTACGTTGACACTTGTCTTCTTTTGCACCGATACTGCTAATTGAGTAGAACAATTTTAACTAAAAAAGTTAATAGCGACGAACTGACTGAAACCAGACAGGAAATCACAGCAGGACAAGAAGACGTCCTTGTACGGCTAAACCAATGTACAACATGGGAAAACAAGGCGTGGAGCTGGATTAACACAGCAGGCCAAGCAGCATCAGAGGAGCAGGAAAGCTGACGTTTCGGATCTGGACCCTTCTTCAGAAATGGGGGAGGAGAAGGGGATTCTGGAATAAATAGAGAGAGAGGGGGAGGCGGATAGAAGATGGATAAAGGAGGAGATAGTTGGAGAGGAGACAAACTTGGGAATATGCCTAACCAGCCAACTGCTGAGCATGGACCCAACAAATCCACATCCAGAAGAGAACTGTGCATTGGCTCTTTCAAAAACTCTGCCTGAGTGTAAGCTGCAGCACTCAAGAGGGAAGGCAGACAATATGTATCATGTGTAATGCATGAAGAAAGAAGACAGATGATATGCATTGAAGGGGAGAGTTCCAGTGAACTTGGCAGAAAGATTTAAATCAAAGATCACACTTAAACATTCTGTTGTCATCTCAGATTGATTTCCTGTAGGATAACTGCATAATTTGCTTTAAACTGTTGTATTTAAAATTGTTAACAATCCAGGTGTTGGATTTAGTGTGAGGTTGTACCAATCATAAATCTCAGTCTCCAAATTTAAGAGACATAAAATCAACTATACCACCTTATCTTAAAACCAAAAGAATTGCTGATGCTGTAAATCAGGGACAAAAACAAAGTTGCTGGAAAAGCTCAGCAGGTCTGGCAGGATTTGTGAAGGAGAAAACAGAATTAACGTTTCAGGTCCGGTTCGGGTTGTGAGGAAGGGTCACCGGACCCGAAACGTTAACTCTGTTTTCCCCTCCACAGATGCTGCCAGACCTGCTGAGCTTTTCCAGCAACTTTGTTTTTGTATACTACCTTATCTCCTTTTCCAGCTACCTTCAGGGAATTGTAGACGTACACTTCTCTATATTTGGTAATATTTCACTATTTATTCCTTTGTATTGTTTTGCCTTCTTTGCCTTCCTGAATGTGGAGCCTCAAACTGCTCCAGACTGAACTTCCCATTGTTCTGCCCACCTGATCAGTTAATTAATGTTTTCCTATGTTTATAGCTCTCTTCTTCACCACCAACCACACAGTCAATTTTTGTATAATCTGAAAGTGTAGTGGTTAGTACTACTGCCTCATAGCACCAGGGATCTGAGTTTGATTCCAACCTTGCATATTCTCCCTATGTCCATGTGGATTCCCTCTGGGTGGTCTGCTTTCCTCCCACAGCCCAAAGATGTACCGGTTAGGTGGATTGGGCATGCTAAATTGCCCATAGTGTTCAGGGATGTGCAGGCCAGGTGGATTAGCCATGGGAAAGGCAGGATAATGTGAATAGGGTGGGGGCTGGGTCTGGGTGGGATGTTCTCAGAGGGTCAGTGTGGGCTTGATGGGCCAAATGGCCTATTTCTGCACTGTAGGGATTCTATGATTCTGTGAAATCTTAGTAATTGATACATACCATGAAAATCTATGCACCAAGAACCAGGCCCACAGGAGATGCCTTCCAGTAACAAAACACTCGTCAAGCATTGAGAGATAGTAGGAACTGCCAATGCTGGAGTCTGAGATAACAAGGTGTGGAACTGGAGGAACACAGCAGGCCAGGCAGCATCAGAGGAGCAGGAAGGCTGACGTTTCGGGTCTGGACCCTTCTTCAGAAATGGGGAGGGGAAGGTGGCTCTGAAATAAATAGAGAGGGGGGAGGTGATGATAGAAGGTGGATAGAGGAGCAGATAGGTGGAGAGAAGCCAGCCAGGTCAAGGAGGCAGGGATGAAGCCAGTGAAAGTGAGTGTAGGTAGGGAGTTGAAACCTGTCACCGCAGAGGTTACACTGCCTAGCCTATTAATTGCCGTCTATCCCTTTCTCTATTTTTAAATGATTCAGTGTTCCTGTGGTCTTCCAACGCCAGTGTAGCCAGAGCGGATTGGTCAGAATCATTGCTGTTTCTTTGCCTCGCTTAGGAATTATGGATATATTTCTCCAGATCTGGTGATTTTTCTCCAGTACTTTCAAAAATGCGGAAACTTGTAACATTTCCTTTCTCACCATGTTTATCTGATCCATTTTTTCCACTCCTCCTTTACTACAATATCTACACCATCCCCTCTTTTTTGAGACCATGCAATGTTTATTAATAAGAATGTCCACATTTTTTGCTTCCTTACGAAGATTACTTCTTTGATCTCTGCTTGGATCAACACTCTTTCCTTCATTATATGTTTACTTTTTCTCTTTTAATTTCTCTTCTAACTTCATCCCTGGATAATTTTACACTCTTCTCAGCATTCTGCAGTATTGACCACTCAGTATTATTATGCTGTAATAATGTAATGTAATAAGCTCTTACATAAGCCTCCTTCGTTTTTGTCTTAAATTACACTGCATTCTCTTTGACATCCTCGGGTATCTAGATTTGAGGGTCCCACCCTTTATATTTGTGGACACATTAGTTCTGAAACTCTTGATTTCCTCCTCAAATGTCTTCCACTGCCTTAGCCCCTCGTTTATCTTTAAACAGCCATTTCCAGTTCATTTTCACCTCATCTTAGTAAGATTGGCTTTTTCTACAATTTTAAACTCTTACTCTGGGTCTGGCTTTGTCCTCATCAGGAACTACACTAAATAAAAATGAATTAAAATGATTTGCACCCTGACAACCGTCTAACTGTCTAATGAGTTTCCTGAGCTAGGTCCAGAACACTCCTTTGTGTTGTTGTGTTTATTACGCACTGACTGAAAATGTCCTCCTGAGTGCACTGGATGATTTTTGTTTCATCTATAGGGTGAGCCTGATTTTATGTTACCGGTTAACATTATTATAGTAGCAATCACAAACAAAAACAGAAGTTGCTGGAAAAGCTCATCTGTGGAGAGATATCAGAGTCAACGTTTCGTGCCGAATGACCCTTCCTAAGTTACTCGACCCAAACTCTGATTTCTCTCCACAGATGCTACCAGACGTGCTGAGCTTTTTCAGCAATTTTTGTTTTTGCTTCTGATTTACAGTATCTGTATTTCTTCTAATTTTGCGGGTGTAATCACCAACAATCACATCCCTATTTTCTCTGCGCAGCTCAGCAATATGCCTAAATGTTTGCTCTTCTGTCTGACTGTTTGGTGTCTACAAAACACTCTTCTTAATCTGATTGCCTCCATTTTGTTCCTGCATTCAACATAATTTGGCCTCATTTGGTATTGCCATCGCTCCTCATGGCAATGTTTGTTTCTGTAACCATTATTAATACACCTTTTTTATATCCCCTGCCTACCCCACCTGAAAACCCTGCCAGGAGAAATGTTGAGCTGTCATCCCTGTCATTCTTTAACCCAAAGGTTTTCTTCCTTGATGATCTGAATTATGGCTGCTGTTCATGCATTAAATTGCTCTACCTACTTATTGAGTGAAGTTGGTGAAAGGAATAAAGCATGATGGATTATCCACCTATTGCAAATCTGATTGTGGTCATGCAAAATGATAAGTTTCAGCGAGAATTTTGACTTTTAGTTGAATTTCTAACATAAATATCATTCACCATATGTTAAACTTGACACAAAAACAAATCTAGACACAGTAAACAACTAAACCAATTTTCAAGCAATTATGGGTCCTTTCACCAAACATCAATAACAACAAATAGAATGGAATCTATTATAAAGGACAGACTGAAGGAATTGTTGTATTGCAGATCTCAAACAATAGAATTGCAGAGTTAAAAAGAAAAATTTTACCTAGAAATAAACTCTCTGGACCTCTTTCTGAAGGTTAAAAATAATAAGCATAGTCACACTGCCTCCAACATATATAAAACATTTTTAAAATAGTCAATAACCAGAAGGCATGAATTTAGATAGTTGAGAAAAGTATTAGGAGGTGTTGAGGTGTGGAATGAGGAGAATTTCTATGTGGCAAGTTACAATGAAAGTGTGTTGGATGCAATTCAATAATAAATTCTGAAAAGGAATTGGATAAATACTTAGAAAGGAAAAAGAAGCGCAGGCTATGAGGGAATTGTAGGGGAGGGGGACTAATGAGAAAACATTTTCATGGAATCAACATTGGTCATTAACAGATGGCATGCTGTGTTGATCAATGATTTTATAGGTTTCAGCAAGTTTTTCTGACAAAGGTCCACATGGAAGACTTTTAATTAAACTAAAATCCAACAGAACCGAGAACGAAATGTGAGAAAGGACAGGTAGAGCTGTCAACTGCAAATTGAAGAATTGTTGAGTTATTTGTTATTCACTTAAAGGATGCGAATGGCTGATGTGGGCATCAATTATATTGCCCATCACTAGGTGACCTTGAGAAGGTGGCAGTGAGCTATGTTCTTGAACCTCATCAATCCACTTAATAAACCTTTCCAGTCCATTTGATATACCCCCAAAATCCAGATACGGTGGGCATTCCAGGAATTTGACCCATTCATCCAAAATGAATAGTGATATATTTCCATGTCAGAATGATGAAAATTAACACCATTGATGTTGTGTTTCTTGAGGTAGAAATTACATGTGGTCACATTGACATGTATCTGCTATCCATGCCCTTCTAGAAGAAGTTAGCAGTCACAGGTTTAGACAATGTTGATTGAGGAGCCTTAGTGAATTTCTGCTTCTTGTAGATAGTCCAGCTCTGTGTTGTCTTAAATTGTCCTAAATAATACACACTGCTGCTGTGTAGTACACTGCTTCACTATCAGTGGTGAAGGGACTGGATGCTTGTAGCTGTATTGTCATTCAACTGGGTTGCTTTGTCATGGACGGTGTCAAGCTTCTTGAATGCTGTTGGAGCTGTACTCATCCAGGCAAACGAGGAATATTCCATCACACTCCTGACTTGTGTCTTGTAGTCTCTGGGGAATCAGGAGGTGTGTTACTCACTGCAGGATTACTAGCCTCTGACTTGCTCTTACAGCATAATGTAATAAGGCTCAGTAATATTTAGATAGCTAGTCTAATTCCGTTTCTGGTCAATGATAATCCCCAGGATGTTGATAGTGGAAGAATTCAGTGATTGTAAAACCATCGAATGTCAAAAAGAGATAGTTAAAATATCTTTCATTGAAGATGGCCATCACCTGGCATTTGTGTGGTACAAACGTCGCCTGTCACATATCAACTCAAGCCTGGATATTGTCCTGGTCTTGTTGCATTTGAACATGGACTACTTTTGTACTTGAGGAGTCACAAATTGGGCTGAATGTTGTACAGTCTTCAGCAAACGTTCCCAACTCTGACCTTATGGTGGAGGTACAGTGGTTAATGCAGATGGTTGGGCCTTGGAAACTACACTGAGGAACTCATGCAGAGTTCCTTCTACATGCCTTCTACAAACACCACCATCTAT
Organism: Ginglymostoma cirratum; assembly: GCA_024137785.1. Taxonomy (NCBI): domain Eukaryota; kingdom Metazoa; phylum Chordata; class Chondrichthyes; order Orectolobiformes; family Ginglymostomatidae; genus Ginglymostoma; species Ginglymostoma cirratum. The sequence goes on along the minus strand of JAHRHZ010000111.1, from coordinate 16,420,550 downwards.
CTATGTGCCAGGTATGATTCCAGCAGAAGACAGTTTCCTCCTGATTCCCATTGGCTCCAGTTTCTCTGGGGTTCCTTGCTGCCACATTCAGTCAAATGCAGACTTGATGTCAAGGGCAGAGACTCTCACCTCACTTCTGAGACTCTGTCACACTTAAAATATCTGACAGAAGTCAATCTATTTCTATCAGTTGTGAGAAATGAGCTCAAAGTCAACAAGCATTTAATTTAGTTGCTTCAAGGAAAATTGCTTTGACTTGTAAATACACTTTACCACAAAATATTCCAATTTTCTATTTGAATTTGCTATAATATAGACTCAAAAATACTGCACAAATAGAAAATCCTATATAAGGGGATATACAGAGCAATAAAATTGAGAAGCTCCATTGCTTAATTTTAATGGAAGTTTGTCTTCGGGGTTTTCAGGTGTTCAGTGCAATAGAATCATCTTTTTCAAGGGATATTCTCTCCTTGTAATATTCACTAAGTGACCAGCAGTTTTTGCCAACTCATTGTAATGTTCTGGTGTTACCCCAGCGGAAACTCAGCACAGCATGTCTCACAATTTAAGCAAACTATAGCTTGAAGTGAAAAGCTAGAGCAAATGTCATTGCTCTTGAATTACTACCATTCAGTCCTGTAGTTTGGCAGCCCACACAAAAGCTGTAAATTTGATTTGGGAATTTTGCATGAGGTTGACTGTAAAGGGGGGCAAACTCCTATGTGGTGCACAATATTAGAATTTCCTAATAAGCACAAAACCACATAAAGGAAAGTAGTTTTTAAATTGATCTGCTCAAAGACTGTAAATTCAGCTTTCAATATACATCTTGTGGTCTAATTGCAACAGTAACGACAAAGTGAAAAGCCATTGAACAATTTGACCCACTATTTAAAGTAATTTGAAGTTTAAATGGTTTAAGCCATCCATTATAAAGCAACTAATGCTAAGTGAGGAAATGGAAGTCACACTAATTGGCAGAGAGAGAGTTGCACTCTTAGAGTAAAGCATGGTCTCATTGAGGAAATACTGTCCATTTTTTAACAATCCCTCATATGTTGATTCCCCTCTGCTTCTTTATTCTTTCATGGGTTGTGGCTATAAATCCAAAGATAGCATTTGCTGTCTATCTTCAAGTGCCCTTGAATTGAATGGTTCGCTAAGCCACTTCAATGTTCACTTCAGGTTTTACACAAGTTAAGTTAACAGCAGGATGCTTTTGGAACTTCATGACCTTTCCTCTTGAATTCACAACGTCAGGGAAACCATTTTATATATTTTTTTTTCTTTTCCTTTCTCAAGTTCCTCTCAAGATGAGGTAGATCTTGGTACATCACAGGGGCAGCCTTAACACTAGCAGAAATATTACCATTACAGAGAATGTAATGAGGTTGATGAAGGAACATTGAATGGATCATAATTCATAAATTAGATTGAGCAATTGAAAATAGTGGGAAACATAGAAGCAAAACAGACTGCATTATTGTTTGTGGAGTCTTGGTGCGCACAAATGTTAGGTTTCCAAATACAATAGCCATGACTATACTTCAAAAGTACCATATTAGCTGTGAAATTCTTTTATGCACGGCACTGGTGAGACCACATCTGGAGTACGATGTACAGTTTTAGTCATCTTATATTAGGAACCATTGTCTTATATAAAACCTCTGTCAGGTGCAGTTTAGACTAGCCAATGGAACGGCTGGGTTGTTTTACAAGTTAGACAGGTTAGGCTTGTAACTCCTGGAGTTTAGAAGAATAAGAGGTGACTTGATGGGAGCATATAAGAGTCCTGGAGCATTCTGGATAGAACGTATGTGGAAAGAATATTCCCTCTTATGGGAGAATCTAGAACTGAGAATCACAATCAAAAATAAGGGGTTGCCCATTTAAAATGCGGTAAATGTTAGATCACAGAAGGCCATGAGTCTTTTGAACTCCTGTCCTGAAAAGGTAGTAAAAGTAGAATCTTTTTATGGCAAAGGTGAATTATGTCCTGATCAACAAAAAGATTAAAGGTTTCAGGGGGAGGTGAGAACGTGGATTTGAGGTTATAATCAGATCAGCTATGATCTTATTAAATGGCAGAACAGACTGGATGGTTGGCATGGCTAATCTTGCTCCATGATTATGTGTTATATGTCCAGATTTCCTGGAAAGCACTTAAAACAAAAAATGCCTTCAAAATCCAAGCACACTCAATGGCACTGGAAAACAATATCCTTCATTTAAAGGTTGCCAGGGTCACTTCAGTCAAAGTGTAGTATACGTCCACTTTTCATTGTTGCATTAGTAATGATGACACGGTCACTTCAGCAAGATTCATTCCATATCGCACTATTTTTCCTGGCCTTACAAAGTAAGTGTTTCCATTCCTATTATCCCCCCACTATCATCCCCACAGAAGTTTCAGGAATTACAAGAACAAAATGTACATGACACAGAGTTTTGGCTCAACTTCAATCCCACAAGTGAATTTAAAAAAACACATTTTTATGTTGACAAATACAATGTTTTGCCATCCATAAGTAGATTTCTTATTATTTATCCAATTTCTACTGAAGATTTAATCTATGAGTATTCTGCATGTGCTGTACTCAAGAAGGATTGTTGGGATGAGTGTGAAGTGGGGAGTAATGAGGTAGAGATGGCGGTAACATAGAAACACAGAAAATAGGAGCAGGAGTAGACTATTTAACCCTTTGAGTCTGCTCTGCCACTGCTCTGAACATCCAACTCACTACCCTGTTCCTGCTTTCTCCTTATATCAATACAGCACAGGCCCTTCATCCCACAAATCCTTTGAGCCTTTTAGCCCTAAGAACTGTATCTAACTCCTTCTCGAAAACATTCAATGTTTTGGTCTGAACCACTTTCTGTGGCAGAGAATTCCACAGGCTTACCACTCTCTGAGTGAAGAAATTTCTCCTCATCTCAGTCCTAAATGGCCTACCCCGTGACTTTAAACTATGACCCCTGGTTCTGGACTCCCCGGTTGTGGCAAATGTTTTTCTAGCTTTTACCCCAGCCTACTGTGAATTGTCGAGGGTGAGCCTCATCTCCCCATCACATAATCAGTGCTGCTGCAAAGCTTACACACACCTCAGACTTGCTGCCAGACAATCAACTGTAATATACTGTGATCCATTTGGATGTAAGGAAAAGACTTGTGAAGTTGTGATCAATGATGTCAACATTGAAGCCAGATCATCGTATGGTCTGCAGTACAGCTTCCAAAACTCCAAGGCTGGATGCTTAACATTGAAAACGGTGATTATTTGTTCCCATTTTCATTCTAATATCTGCTTGTGGAAGCTTCTCACTGCACGAGGATCTTCCATTCTACCTTCTATTCTAAAACCTTCAGTGCTACATCAGAAATTCTTGGGATCCACCACCTGACCTGTTGTGTCATTTCCGCTTCCCTGCATTAACGCTGAGCTCTTCCCAAAAGGTTCTTTCACCTGTTGCAGCTAGAATGCACTTAATCTTTGAAAGGTACAACGTGGTTTTCAGAAACGTATAAAAACAGAAATTGCTGCACAAACTCAGCAGTTCTGGCAAATGCCAAGTTTCCAGTCCAATATCTGCTCTTCAGAATAATACAGCATGAGTTCTGAAGAAAGGTCACTGGATTGGAAACATTAACTCTGTTTTGTCTCCATGGTTGTGTCAGACCAGCTGAGTTTCTCCAGCAGTTTCTGGTTTTGTGTGTTTCAGATCTCCAGCATCAGCAGTTCTTTATTTTATTTTAGTATGGTTTTCAGCACAAGCTGGATTTAAACAGTGTTTGCCTAGTGCAGACTTAAGCTCTCCTGTTGAGGTATGCAGTCACTTAGCACAGACCTGGGCAGTAATTATAGCCATCATTATAATTAGCAGGTTGCACATTGTTTGTGGCCTGCCTATATCATCACAAACAGGCGAGGGTTAATTAAGCATCACAACCTTTTTTTTCTGGGAGCAGGGGTGTGTTACCCTACATTTGGGCCTGTTTTTCTTCTCTTTCCCTTTCTTTTGTTTTGTTAAAACCTGTTCCTCACTAATATCCTTTGAGTTTGACATGTCAGCCTTTCTGTTTTCTCCACTAAACTGCTGTGAATTTTCCAATTTGTGCTGCAGATTTAAAGCATGTGCAGCATTTTAAACAATTTGGTTCTACTATTGAGTCACTCACTGCATTAAATAAGTATCACATTCACATCGGAATTCAGGAGATACGCTGGGAAAGTTCATTATATAGTATGGGAATGACTCTCTGGTAATTGTATTCACAAACTGACACCTTTTATAGATATTGCCAATTGCTGGGCTTATTCAAGCAAATGAAATTCTATGTCATTTGAGAAGTGATAAAGATAAAGGTCAGCTTCTTTCACAGATTATTTAAATAAACAGATATTGACACTGGCAAAATGGCGGGTTACATTCCTGATTTATTTTTCTCTTTGGGTTAGACAACAACATTGATATATTGACCTGAAGTTTTAGGACATGCAGATCGCCCAGGGTGAATAGCCATCCCACACTACATAGGATCGTACAAAATGTCCCTGGGACACTAGTTTTTTCCCACATTGAGCAACCTTGCTAGGTCAGAAATCTGAAACCTGGAAACTCCAGTTGTCCAGAATTTTTTTCTGCCAATCTCAAGTTTGTCAATTATGGCACTTTAACAGTCAAAGCTGGGAGTTAATGCAACTGCTTCAAACTCTGTCTTTCTGCTTCAGACTGTCTTATTTGAAAGATGGAGGAGGGCAGAACAGAGGCGGCATCTTCTATATCTCAATGGTTATATTTTAGAGCTACTATTTGAAATGTCAGTAAAGAAATATTAAAGCATTTATTCTGACTAGCAATTCACTTCCTAATTGGTCATCATATATTGATCAAGGGTGCCATTGGATAGCACCAGCCTGTACAATTTGGTTTCCAGAGTCAAGAAAAATCAGGTGTTGGACAAGCTATCTTGATGTATTGTGGAATTTTCTTTCACTACAGCACTGTCATCAAGCCTCTTCCTGTTCCTCACCTCCAACCATATAGATTCTAATTCAGGAATTGCATCTCGTCCAAGGGCAATGATACTATCTTCGACCCATGATTGGTACACATCCTCCTTTTTTACCACTCTGTTTCTATTAATGGCCTTATAATGCAGGATGTTAAGTATCATGTCCTATTCTGGCTTGACCCACGTTTCCGTCAATGCTACTGTGCCATATTCCGAGAGCAATTTCTGCTTCCAGATACCTGATTTCGTTCACTATACCTGTGCACTTAGAATCATAGAGATACAGAATTATACAGCACAGAAACAGACCTTCAGTCCAACTTGTGCAGGCTGACCGGGTATCCTAAACTGAACTAGTCCCATTTGCCAGCGTTTGGCCCATAATCCTACAACTCTTTCCTATTCATGTACCTGTCCAAATTTCTTTTAGACGTTCTAATTATACCTGCTTCTACTATATCCTCTGGCAGTCATTCCATCCACTGTGAAAAAGTTGCCCCTCAGATCCCTTTTAAATCTTCCCCCTCTCTCCTTAAACCTATGCTCTCTGGTTTTGGACTCCACTACCTTTGGAAAAAACTATCTTGGTTATTCACCTTATCTAGGCCCCTCATGATTTTATAAACCTCTATAAGGTCACACCTCAGCTTCCAGTGCTTCAGAGAGAAAATTCTCAGCCACTCCAGCCTCTTCTTATAACTTAAATCCTCCAGTTCCGACCCTTTCTAGATTAACAACATGCTTCCAGTAGCAGGATGACCAAAATAGTGTGCAATACTGTAAAAGTGGCCTCACTGATGTCTTGTACAGCTGCAGCATGATGCCCCAAGTGTTATCCTCAGTGTTCTGACCATTGAAGGCAGGTGTGCCAAATGCATTCTTCACCACCCTATCTACTTATGATGCCACTCTCAAGGAACTATGAACCTCTCTCTCTCTATGGCTCTCTCTGTACACAGGGAATTGCTAGGGCCTTTTTATCAATAACATGAAATCTCTGCTCCATAGCTGACAGTATATTGCAGTCATTGTTGATGAATCATCAGGATCCATCTCATTGAATCAACAAAACATCTCCTACGCCAGTGAAAAATGCATTCTCTGCAACAGGGTAGGCAGATCCAGGCCATAGGGGGCCAGGGTTTGAGGATGTATAGGCATCTTCTTAATCATGTCAAAGGTCTGTTCTCTTGTACAAGTGCCACCAGATCTGGTCCTGTTTCAATAGTTTAGGGATGTGTGCCGGGTTAGATACGAACTTGCTCAACTGGCTAACCATACTGGTTAAATTTAGCTCCAATGCGCTGAATAGTTTCAGGAATTCCTTTTTGAACTTGTTTGGGCTGCCTTGCTAGTTTAGCTCATCCATCTCACAGAGAAGGTGTAAGTCTCACAGAGAAGGTATAAGTTTATGCAGGCTCCACACCACAGTCAGGAGGACTCCTGATTTGTGATAAAGCAAAGGACCTCTGTAAGTTCTCTTTGCTATACTGAAGAGTGGCAAACACCTGGCCTTGTACCTTCAGGGCTGTTCCCCTTGAGCCATGGAGGTGAAGGGTGGATGGCTGGAGATACCCAAGCTTCAATCAAGGTGTAGGGGTATCTGAAAGAAAGGAGATGCCTACTCTTGTATCAAATTTAAAATTTGTCTTCCCCCTTGACTCATTATATCAGCTGTCCAAATTTGTTCTTTACATTCTGCACCCCTGTATAGAAACAATGGCTTGGACTCATGCATGTTCTTGAGTGTGTCAGAAACTGTGGTTGGCTTTTTGTGCTTACTTTATGGATTTGTTGCTAAAAGCTGGCTACTATACAATACTGCTTGGAAATATCACCTTTTGCAGGAGAAGAATCCCTACAGTGTGGAAAAAGGCCCTTCGGCCCAACAAATCCACACCGACCCACAGAGCACCCACCCAAACCCATCCCCCTCTAACCCACCCAATGTACACATCCCTGAACACTACGGGCAATTTAGCATGACCAATCCACCCAGCCTGCACATCTTTGGACTGTGGGAGGAAACCGGAGCACCCGGAGGAAACTCATGCAGACACGAGGAGAATGCGCAAACTCCACACAGTCAGTCACCCGAGGGTGGAATTGAATCCAGGTCCCTGGCACTGTGAGGTATCAGTGCTAACCATTGTGCCACTGTGCTGCCCATGAAAGGAATAAATGCCCTTCAAACGCCCATCAAAGGAGTAAAATTTGCAGCAGGTTCTTTGGTGTCCATTCTGAACTTTTCCTTCGTCTATTCAAGCTTCTGTTTGAAATCCCAAGTAAGAATCGAAGATTTCAATGAAATTTCCATACTGAGCTGTTCTTCATCAACCTCTGGTCTTCTGAGGATATAGTCTGCACAACCACTAATTTGTATACAGGAGCACACTAATCAGATCTTTCCCTTGTTTTCAGCGAGTCAAAGGGTGGGATGGCATCGAGTGAATCAGCAATGCCAGTTTCTCCAGTGTACAGAGTGGTCAAGGCCTCCAGTGAGGCCCAGGGGTCTAGACAGACACAGACAGTGTTCTGTACACTCCTAGAGAGCTTCCATGGAGTTCTGGGAATGATTGCTTGCTCAGATTTCTACTCTGGGCACTTTTTCAAGAGTGCTGTGCCAAAACCAATACTTTTTCACCCTTAGATAAAAGGTACTGCAGATGCTGGAGAATCCGAAAACAAGCATGGGGCTGGATGAACACAGCAGGTCAAGCAGCATCATAG
>JAHRHZ010000111.1:16325692-16412403 GCA_024137785.1 Ginglymostoma cirratum | reverse complement strand
CCTTTTTTCTGATGAAGGGTTTAGGCCCAAAACGTCAAGTTTTCCTGCTCCTATGATGCTGCTTGACCTGCTGTGTTCATCCAGCCCCATGCTTGTTATCTCACTTTTTCACCCTTCTGCTTTTATCAGAATCAATTCAGATCTTTAGCAAATGGTTCTCAGACCAGTATAACCATATATAAATATCACGACTGGGTTCGGAATGCTTACAACAGGTGAGGACTGGAAACTGTACCAGTGAATGTATTAAACATAGCTAGGGAAGACAGTGGTAATGTCACTGAACTACTAATTCAAGGGCCCAAGTTAGTGTTCTGGAGCATAGGTTCAAATCCCAACGTGGCATTTACAATCAATTAAAAATACATCTGGAATATAAAGGCAATCTCAGTAATGGTGATCATGACAGCTATCATTGATTGATCTAAAAACCCATCTGGTTCGCTAATGCCCTTGAGGATGGAAATCTGCTATTCTCTTTGATCTGGTCTACACACGACTCCTGACCCACAATGATGTGGTTGACTCTTAATTGCCCTCTGAAATGGTCTAGCCAGGCTCTCAGTTCAAGGGCAATTAGAAATGGGCAACAAATTAACAATATTGGGATGTCATGAAGGAATAAAAATTATTGCATTTATTTATTAAGGCATGTTGGATGCCATTAGGACAGTCTGCCCTCAGGTCACAGTTTCATGTGATTTGAGAGCATCCAACATCAGTGATAATGCACTCAAGCTGTTAACATGCAAGCTATTACATCCAGGTCTTACATCATGACTTCATTAACAGAAGCAGAATTTTGTTTTTAATCTCTTACATGCAGCAACATCTTTGTGGATTGGATCCGCAGTCCTGGGGTGAACATAATGGGAAAATAAGCTGAAACAAGGCCGTCACCACAGGTAAATGCAAGCCTTCACCTTTTGTTCTGGAACCCAAGCAAAGAATAGACCATGTCATCTCTGTCTGGTCGAGGCAATAAAGTGAGTTAAGATTAATCCATAAATTTCCGGAAATAAAACTGTTAACTAATTCCATAAATAAGATTTAGCCTACTGCAGATGAATTTTACAACTGCATACAATCAACAAATTAAATCAGCAGATTAACAAGTTTTCACATAGTAAGTTGCCACCTTCAATGCATTAATTTATTTCCATTAAGACATCTTTTGAGTTCGCAACTTTATTAGTATCGATGATTGAGTTGATGATTTGTCAATATTACAGTAATGTTTGAATGTGTCTGATATTTGTGAAGGGGAGGGTACAAATCATTTTACTCCTTCTGACATCTCAGCAGGTTTCTCGTTTTAAAGCATGAGTGAAAGAAATCAATAAACTGCTGCAAAGTAGTTGATGCCAAGTGAAACTTATAAACCAAACATGGTGGTCAGCGATGGAGAAAGATGTGGAGCAGTTTGTCATTGATGCCAATTTCTCATCAAAGCCAATCCATCAGGATCAGTGCACAGCACACTGATATGAGTGGATCATAACAAGTTTTCATCAGGAGAGTCTACAGTCATGAAGATTGGCTATTACAGTCATTATCATGAGTGATAAAGTCTCTAATGGAGAGAAGAATAAATTTGACTGAAATATTTGCAAGATAGTTGACCAGTCATTCTATATTCAGACATGGGGGCCACAATTCATTTCACAGAGTTTTACAGATAATGTGCAAGGCACTCACCATCATAAATTGATCACTGAAAAGTCACAGTCTAAGAGAGAGGTTGAACAAGAAAACTAATCATTAAAGAAATGAATGAGGATCGCTTGAGCTGGGGGCAAAGGTTGGAAGAAAGCATTGCTCTCATTCATAGCCATGTAAAGATCAACAATTAGATAGAACCAAACTGAGTTCCTACTTGGATGCAAAATACACGCCAAGACACTGGAGATGAGTAATTCTACTGTTGATGAGAAGATTTGAAGTTAATTAGTTAGGAGGAATTAATTTGTCACTGTTTCTGGAACCATTTATTTTAAAGCCAGAACTGAGATTGGGTAGATAATGGAATTAGGTTGCATTGGGAGATCTTTACAAGTTAGATAGATTAAACATTGAGAAGTATTAGCTTACTTTCTGTTTGAAAGGATCAGGAATTGTTTCTTTTTTACTCGGGGAAAGGGATTTATGGCAGATTGAGATGAAGAATTTGATGAAACTGATTGAAGATGTTGTACATATTATTGCAGACCACCACTGAGAAGGGATGATCAATCTCCAACAATTCAGAAATACTACAAAAAAGAAATGATCTCTTTCAACAGGGCAATGTCCTCGACAAAAGAAATCGAAGAGATTCAAGGGCTTACGGTTCAAAGGGACTTTCAGAACTCAGGCTGCCTGGAGAAGGATCAAAGTCAACAATTTCTTCCAAATCCAAAATGAATGTGCTCTGCAAGAATAGTGAAACAACCAAGCCACATCAGTTTCTGAATTCAGAGACACGTTTTCAGTTAGCGGGGAAGATGTTTTCAGGGAGGTGGTCATAGCAAATGTGATTGTATACAAACATGTAGAGTATTAATAAAATGCTTATGGTAAATGCTGTACAGGATTCTGAATGGTTTAATATGAGGTGTCAAGGTGTAGGGCTGGATGAGGGTCTAGGCCCGAAACGTCAAGCTTTCCTGCTCCTATGATGCTGCTTGGCCTGCTGTGTTCATCCAGCCCCACACCTTGTTATCTCGGATTCTCCAGCATCTGCAGTACCTTTTATCTCTAATACTGAGGTGTGTCTGATTGTGAGGAGAACAGCTTAGAATCTTTAAAGGATAAGTCCTAACCTCTGGTACTCTTCAAAGTCTCTGTAACAGTGCCTATCATTTTAGAGGAATCTGTAAATAATTGTTGACATGCAATAATCTATTTCTTGTTCAATACAAGAATCTCATCTATTTAGTCTTACTCCACCACCTAGGAGGTGAGGGGCAGACCTGGTTTCACTCCGCATGCAACTAAATCAAAAGGTTCATTAAAATTTCATGCTGATTTACAATGTATCAGCTCCATGAATTCTGCCACAGCAAAGAAGGTTGATAGTCAAAATACAATTTCTGAACTTCTGGAACAAATGCACAACAATTCTTTCAAAACATCTCCATGCCAGATTGCAGCAAGATACGTACCAACATAAATCCAAGATAAGATTGGATAGGCTGCATGCAGGAGAGGAGCAATTACCAAATCAGTTCTGGCAGTACAAACAGTTTGAAGTGCTAATTAGTATGTTAATTTTGCAAAGTGCTAATAACACCAACACCATCAAAGCTGAACTCAATTTACAACAGTACTTTTGTTCTCATTTCAGTGTTCTCCTCGATCATTTTCCAATTATTTCTTAGCAACTACAACTTGTAAGATCAGTCACAGCCAGACACCAACAACAAAGAGACACCATCTGCTCTTTGATTTTTATCAGGTATTGCACAGTGTCAACACTCAGAAATATCTCAAAGAATGTTTTCAGGATAAATTACTCTTTCCAAAGTACGCAAGAAACACTCCAAATTATATTGTCCAGCTCCGTAAATTCTGCCAGTTCCTTCATCTAACATTTCCTAGAATAGCATAAAATTAACAGAACGTTCAGCCCAACTGGATCATACTGATTTAATGCTCAACTCAGACCCTTCCTATCCTAGTTCATCTCAACCTATCCACATGTTTTTTTTCTACTCCTTATCCCTAATGGTCTTTTCTAACTTCTTCTTTAAGGATGGACATCTATGCTGTTCATCGCAATTACGATACCTGGTAGTGAATGGGACATTCTACCTATTAGTTAAAGATATTTCTCCTGGATGTTTCATCATATTTACATTTACCTATGTTACATTTCTATTTGTTTTAGTTTGTCTCCACACCAAAAATCCTCATATGTTCCAGCTACACAAAGGTCTGTGGGAACACATTTTGTCAAAAACAAATTTGCTGGAAAAGCTCAACAGGTCTGGCAGCATCTGTAAAGGAAAGAACAGAGTTAACGTTTAAGGTCTGGTGACCCTTCCCCAGAACTTTTTTCCTTCACAGATTTTGCCAGACCTGCTGAGGTTTTCCAGCAAATTTGTTTTTGTTCCTGATTTACAGCATCCACAGTTCTTTCGGTTTTTACAACATTTTGTCAATCCTGGTCCAAAAATCTTTTGATTTTTAAAAAATGTTTCTTCATAAAGACACTTGAAATGTTTAATTTTACATTGAGCAAACTACAGCAACAAACAACAAAATAATGAAAGGGGAAAGAAATACTAAATTCTTCTAAAACACCCAAACAAAAAGACAAAGCATATTACACTAACTGAGTCATCTGTATACATTTTGGATCAAATGAGCAGAATGAAGCCACATTATTGCTATCAAACATTCATAGTGCATGCAGTTCAGATGTAGCTCCATTAATACCTCATGCTGGTACTCAAAAGCCTTATTAATTGCCAATTGTGTCTGCATGGTGGGCTCGTACTTGGACTGCTTTGTTATAACTCAACGTAAAACCAGCAAATTAGTTCTTGCATAAGCCAAGGTGCTAATTACTTTGACTTGTCTCCAAACGTATAACATTTTTATTGGAACCCTTTGTAAATTATCAAAGCATTATTCAATGCATAATTGAACAGAAGAGTCACTGCTACTTGTTATGTTTACATCTTGATACGTGCCACTTATTAATTCGGAGTTCTTTTCATTTGTGGTCTAGTTAGCAAGGCAATAATATTCTGTCATTAGTTCAATATATAGTTCATATTTTACAATGGCTGCAAACAGTTGTGATGTGCCTGCAATGGGTAGAACTGATGAAGCCAAATTTTGCAAGGCTGCAACCAGAGAAAAAAAGAACAGAAGTGGGCCATTTAGTCCTTCAAGCCTACTGTGCCATTCATTTGGGATGGCATGGTAGCTCAGTGGTTAGCGCTACTGCCTCACAGCACCAGGAACCTGGGTTTGATTCCACTCTCGGGCAACTGCCTGTGTGGAGTTTGTGCATTCTCCCTGTGTCTGTGTGGGTTTCCTTGCAGAGTCCAAAGATGTGCAGGCTTGGTGGATTGGCCATGCTAAATTGCCCATAGTGTTCAGTGATGTGTCGATTAGGTGGATTATAGGGAGATGGGTCTGGGTTGATGTCCAAGGGTCGGTGTGGACTTGTTGGGCTGAAGGGCCTGTTCCCACACTGTAGGGGATTTTATGATGATCATGGCTGATCATGCAACTCATTAACCTGTTCCCGCTTTCTCCCCTTAACCCTAAGAAGTATATCTAATTCCTTCCTGAAAACTTTAATTACTTTGGCCTCAACTACTTTCTGTGGCAGGGAATTATACAGGCTCACCAATCTTGGGGTGAAGAAATTTCTCCTCATCTCAGTCCTAAATGAGCTACCCTGATTGTTTGGCTATGACCCCTGGTCAGGAACACCCTTCCTGCATTTACCTTTCTTCGTAATTGAATTAAATATGGGAAACAGCAGGACAGGTTGGCTAGCAGTGAAGTTTGCTTGTGTTATGAAATATCTTGATACACCAACTCTTAAAGGACAGCTGTTCCCTATGAAAAGTAGCATTTTTTTTGCCTAAAGAATCACTTTAGTACCAAGCAGTGGAGGCGATAAGAAATATCTGCAAAAACTGCCCTCTTGAGAATGGTCAATGAAGCTCACAGTACAGAGGCCCTTTGGCCTATCAAGTCTACACCAACAAAAATTATACTACCAGTCCCACGTTCATGCACTAGGCCCATAGCCTTCAACGTTTTGACATTTCAAATATTCATCCAAGTACGTTTTAAAGATTATGAGCTTACCCGCCTCAACTATCCTCGAAAGCAGTGCATTCCAGACAGCCACCACTCTCAGGGTTCAAAAAAAATCACTCTTCAAATCTCCTCTAAGCCTTCTGCCCTTCTCTTTAAAAGTGTACCACCATGTTCTTGACCCTTTGACTAAGGGGAACAGCTGCTTCCTATTCACCCTGTTCATGCCCCTCATAATCTTATACACCTCTATCAGATTCCCATTCTCTGCTTTAAAGAAAACAACTCGAGCTTATCCAGCCTCTCTTCATAGCTAAAGTGCTCAATGTCAAGTAACATGCTGGTGAATCTCCTTTTGCATGCCCTCAAGTGCAATCACATCCTTCCTACAGTGTGGTGACCAGAGCTATGCACAGGACTCCAGCTGTGGCCTATCCAAAGTTCTGTACAACTTTAACATGTCCTCCCTGCACCTTTAATCTATGCCTCAACTGACAAAGATAAGTGTCCCATACGCTATTAGTCTCTGTGATGTAATCGGTCAGTACATTCGGCCGTTAATGGAAATACTGGCAGTTTGAGGCCACACAGGGGCGAAGCAGTTACTGGTTTCTCCCCATCAATGTTTCTGAGAGTCATCACAGCTGAATTCTGGGAAACTTCGCCACAGTCATAACGGCTGTACAGGAGAAACTGAAAGAACTGCGGATGTTGTAAATCAGGAACAAAAACAGAAGTTGCTGGAAAAGCTCAGCAGGTCTGGCAGCATCTGTGAAGAAAAAATTCAGAGTTAACGTTTTGGGTCCAGTAACCCTTCCTCGGAAAACTGGATGCTGCCAGACCTGCTGAGCTTTTCCAGAAAATTCTATTTATGACAGTAGAAAAGATCTCTGCAGGACACCCTCCATGAGACAGTGAAGAAGGGCAGCGAATCAGAGGGGCATCTGAGAGTCATTACTGCGGAATTTTGGGAGATATTGCCACAGTCATCAGACTGTACAGCAGGTCAGAGAGAACCTAGTGTCAAGGTGTGGTTAAACCTGAAGCATTACATTGGTGCTTCCCATTTTCCCTGCTCCTCTGACCAAAAACACATGACTCTGTGAGGAGGATGACTGGCAAGGTAAAATGATACATGGGAGCAGCCATTAAGAGAGTGGGCCACTGTTAGATTGGAATTGCTGAGGCCTTTGCTCAAGAGGTTGCAGACTAAGGAGTCTGAGCAGGGGAACAGGTAAGGGCTCTTTAACTCTACTTTCTTTCTGTCTGGACTGTAAGCAGTTGGGATGGCAGTTCGGGCAGTGGCATGCTCCTCCTGCAGGATGTGGGGGATCAGGGAGTCTTCCAGTATCCCTGGTGGCTACACCTGTGAGAAATGCACCCAGCTGCAGCTCCTGACAGACCGTGTTAGGGAACTGGAGCTGGATGCACTCAGGATCATCCGGCGTGCAGAGAACATCATTGATAAGAGCTATCATGAAGGGTCACTCCTAAGGTGCAGGCTGCAGGCAGCTGAGTGACTACCAGAAGAGGTAAGGGGGGGTAGGCAGATAGTGCAGGGTTCCCCTGTGGCCATCCCCCTCAATAACAGGTATACTGCTTTGGACACTGTTAGGAGGGGATGACCTTTCAGGGACTAGCAGCAGCAGTCAGGTCAGTGGCACTGTGACTGGATCCGAAGCTCAGAGGGAAAGGGTGCAGTCAGACAGAGCGATACTGATAGGAGACTCAGTTGTGAGGGGGATATACAGGAGATTCTGTGGCCGCAGAAGAAACACCAGGATGGTGTGTTGCCTCCTGGGTGCCAGGGTCAAGGACGTTTCTAAGCAGTTGCAGAACATTCCGAAGGGGGAGGGTGAACAGCCAGATGACTGTCGGTACAAATGACAAAGGTAGACAAAGGGATGGGGTCCTGATGAGTAGAGGGAGTTAGGTAAGAAGTTAAAAAGCAGGACCTCAAGGCAGTGATCTCCAGGTTACTCCCAGTGCTACGCGCCAGTGAGGACAGAAATAGAAAGATAGGCCAAATGAATGTGTGGCTGAGGAGCTGGTGTAGGGGACAGGGTTTTCAGTTCTTGGATCATTGCAATCTCTTCCAGGGTAGAAGTGACCTGTACAAGAGGGACGGGTTTCACTTGAACTAGATGGGGTCCAGTATCCTCATAAGTTACCGGGAGGGTTTAGACTAGTTTGGCAGGGGGGTGGGACTCTCAATAAAAGAGGGGCCAACAATAAGTCAGAGGAAAATACATTAGCCATCGAGAGCAAATTTGCTATTCAGGATAGCCAGGGGCACAGTCAAGGGAGGGAAAAGACTTCTGTTTAAATTGCAATTATTTCAATGCATGAGGCCTGACTGCTAAGGCAGATGAGCTCAGAGCATGGATTGGCTCTGGGAACTGGGATATTATAGCCATAATGGAAATATGGCTGAGAGAAGGGCAGGACTGGCAGCTCAATGTTTCAGGATACAGAAGCTACAGGCATGACAGAAGTACAAGTAAGCGAGGAGGGGGAGTTGCCCTCTTGATAAGGGAGGACATAGCAACAGTGCTTAGAGAGGATACTCTTAAGGAGTCATCAAACGATGCCATACGTTTAGAACTTAGAAACAAGAAGGTAGAGGTCACTCTGTTAGAACTTAGAAACAAGAAGGGAATGGTCACTCTGTTGGGACTGTATTAAAGACCCCCAAATAGCCAGCAGGTATTAGAGGAACAGATGTGTAGAGAGATCACAGATACATGTAGGAATAATAAGGTAGTATTGGCTGGAGATTTTAATTTCCCCTGTATTGACTGGGCACCTGTGTGTAAAAAGCCTGGACGGGGTGGAATCTGTCAAATGTGTCCAAAAAAAGTTTCCTAAATCAATATGTAGAGGGTCCTACCCAGGAAGGTGCAACACTGGACCTCATCTCAGGAAACAAGGTTAGGCAAGTGACTGAAGTGTCAGTCAAAGAGCACTTAGGGTCCAGTGACCATAACTCACTTAATTTTAACATAGTTATGGAAAAAGATGAGATAGGTCCACAGGTTAAGGTGCTAAACTGGAGCAGGGCCAATTTTGAAGCCATTAGGCAGAATTTAGCTGAGATCCACTGGGTGAGTGTGTTTGAAGGAAAAGGAATGACTGGCAAATGGTAAGCTTTTAAAAGTATGATATCAAGATTCCAGGGATAGGTATGTCCCTGTTAGGGTGAAGGGAAATGCTGGCAGGTTTAGGGATCCCTGGCTGACAAGGGATATTGAGGCTCTGGTCAGGAAAAAGAAGAAGGCATACATTGGGTTTAAGCTATCGGGCTCAAGTGAATCCCTAGATGACCATAAAAAGTGTAGAAGCACATTTAAGAAGGAAATCAGAAGAGAAAAAAGAGGGCATGAGATGGATCTGGCAGATAAGGTTAAAGATAATCCCAAGAGGTTTTATAGCTATATTAAGAGTAAGAGGGTGGTTAGGGAGAGATTAGATCCCCTCAAAAATCACAATGGCCATCTATGTATGGAGTCACAGGAGATGACTATTTCTCCTCAGTGCTTACTGAGGAGAGAATCATGGATGCTAAGGAAATAAGGGAAACAAGTTGAGATGGTTTGACTGCATACTTATTACCAGAGAGGAGGTGTTTGCAGCCTTAAAGCATACTAAAGTGGATAAATCCCCTAGGCCTGATCAAGGCAATCCTCAGGCATCGTGGGAGGCTAGGGAAGAAATTGTAGAGGCTCTTGCAGAGATTTTTGCTTCATCTTTAGCCACTGGTGAAGTTCCAGAAGACTGGAGGGTGGCTAATGTTGTTCCATTGTTTAAGTAAAGTAGCAAAGACGAGCCAGGGAACTACAGGCCAGTGAGCCTGACATCAGTGGTAGGCAAGTTATTAGAGAGGATACTGAGAGACAAGATCAACCAACATTTGGATATCAAGGCCTGATAAGGGATAGTCAGCATGGATTTCATGTCTGACAAACCTTTTAGAGTTTTTTGAAGAGGCAACCAAAAGAATAGATGAGGAGAGGGCAGTGAATGTTGTCTTTAGTGAGGCCTTTGACAAGGCCCTGCATGACAGGCTAGTCATGAAGGTTGGGTTGCATGGGAGGCAGGGAGGGCTAGCAAATTGAATTCAAACTTAGCTTGATGGGAAGAAGCAGAGGATGATGGTTGAAGGGTGTTTCTCGGACTGGAGGCCTGTGACTAGTGGTGTGCCACAGGGGTCAGTGCTAGGAACTTTGTTATTTGTTATGTGCATAATCAAGGCATGATTGATAAGTTTGTGGGTGATATAAAATTAGGAGGTATTGTTGATGGAGAGGAAAGTTATCAAAATTTACGGAGGGATCTTGATTGGATGGGGAAATATGTTGAGGATTGGCAAATGCAATTCAATACAGTGTGAGGTGTTGTACTTTGGGAAGTCAAACCAAGGTAGGACTTATAAAGTAAATGGTAAGGTCCTGGGGAGTGTTGTGGAACACAGGGACCTGGGAGTACAAGTACATAGTTCGTTGAAAGGTAGACAGGTGGTGAAGAAGGCATTTGGCATGCTGGCCTTCATCAGTCGAGGCCTTGAGTATAGGAGTTGGGATGTTATGTTATAGTTGTATAAGTCATTGGTAAGGCTGCACTTTTTGTACACAGTTTCGGTCCCCCTGCTATAGGAAAGACATAGTTAAACTGAAAAATGTGCAAAGAAGATTTACAAGGATGTTGCCAGGATTAGTAGGCCTGAGTTAACGGGAGAGGTTGGCTAGGATAGGACTTCATTCCTTGAAAACGAAGGAGGATGACAGGTGACCTTATTGAGGTGTATAAAATCATGAGGGGCATTGATAGGATGAATGCTTATAGTCTTTTTCCCGGGGAAGGTGAATTGAAAACTGGAGGGCATAGGTTTAATGTGAGAGGTGATAGATTTAAGAAGGACCTGAGGGGCAACCTCTTCATGCAGCGATTGGTACGTATATGGAATGGGCTGCCAGGGAAAGTGGTTGAGGCAGGTACAATAGCAACATATAAAAAACATTTGGATAGGTACATGGATGAGAAGGGGTTAGAGGGATATTGACCAAATGCAGGCAATTGGAACTAGCTGAGGGAGCACCATGTGCAGCAGGGACCAGTTTGAGCCAAAGAGCCTGTTTCCATGCTGTATTACTCTATGTCTCCATGTTTCTATATGCCTTCTTAACTACCCTATAACCCATTCAGCCACCTTCAGGGATCTGGGGACAAGCACCCAAAGATCTCCCTGCTCCTCCGAGCTTCCTGATTGCCTGCCTATCACTTAGCATTCCCTTGTCTTGTTGCTTCTCCCAAAGTGCATCACTTTATACTTAAATTAAATTCCATCTGCCATTGCTCTGGCCATCTGATGAACCCATCTTTGATTTCCATGTGATGTGATTTTGATTTATTATTGTCACATTAACCTAAGTACAGTGAAAAGTTTTGTTTTGCATGCAGTACAGGCAGGTCATAACATACAAAGACACAAAGATCATAGGCTGATTGAACAGAGTGAGGAATACAGTTACAGCTGTAAACAAGGTGTATGAACAGCAAGATCAACATTAGATTTGAAATTTGAGAGGTCCATTCAGAGATCTAATAACAGCGGGGAAGAAGCTGTTCTTGAACCTGTTGCTACATACGTTTAAGCTTTTTTACGTTCTGCCCTATGGAAGAGGTTAGAAGAGAGTATTACCAGGATGGGAGGGTTCTTTAATGATGGTCATGGCAACGATAAGTGTCGATGGAGCAATGGATTGGAGGTTGGCTTGCATCATGGTCTGGGCTGTGCCCACAACTATCTGCTGTTTCTTACGGTCCTGGGCAAAGCAGTTGCTGTACCAAGCTGTGATGCATACAGATAGAATCCTTTCCATGGTGTACCTATAAAAGTTGATGAGGGTCCTTATGGACATGGCAAATTTCCTCAGCCTCCTGAGGAAGAAGAAAAATCGTTGTGTCTTCTTGACTGTCACATCAATGTGGGTTTGTCCAGGACAGATTATTGGCGATCACCAGTCCTGGGAGCTTGACGCTGTCAACCATCTCCACCTCAGCTCCATTGATGTAGATAGGGGCATGTCCTTCACCTTGCTTCCTGTCAATGATCAGCTCTTTATTTTGCTGACATTGAGGGAGAGATATCTTTGTGCAGCCTAAGACCTTCCACTTCATTGTCAGCCACCTAGCCAATCAGCAAACTTACTTACCAGCACCTCACCCCACCCCTCCTCCATTCTCATCTACATGACTTATAAATATCACAAACACTAAGGGGTCCAGCACTGTTCCCTGTGGTACACCACTGCACACCAAGTTCCACTCAAATGAACAGTCTTTTACCACCACCCTCTGTCTCCTGCCACAAAGTCAATGTTGGTTCCAATTTGCCAAATTACCCTGGATGCCATGAACTTTTACCCTATCAGTTTCCTATACAGGATTTGTCAAAGGCCTTTCTGAAATCATATAAACTACATCAGCTGCCGTATCTTCATCTGCACACTTGGTCATATTCTCGAAAAATTCACTCAAATTCATTAGGTGTAACCGTCCTCTGACAAGACCATACTGACTCTCCCTGATCAAACTTTGCTACTCTAAATGGATATTAATGTTCTCCTTTATTATTTTTCCCAGTAGCTTCTCTACTGATATGAGACTCACAGGTCTGTAATTCCTGGTCGATGTCTACCACCCTTCTTGCAAGGTGTAACCACATTAACTGTCCTCCACTCCTCTCGCATATTCCTCAGTGGCCAGAGATGATCTAAAAATTTGGATCAGGGACCCTGTAAATTCCTCCTTTGTTTCCCACAATATTCTGGGGTACAACTCATGTGGACCTGGGGCTATGTCCATTTTTAAATTGGCCAAAACCTCCCTTACTTCCTCACTTCTTATATCAATCTGCTCAAGGGTTCACACTTCTCGAATTCTATTTTTGCATCCTCCTTCTCTCAAATAAAGACAGATGTGAAGTATTTGTTTAACACTCTCTCAATGTTCTCTTGCCTCATGCAGAGATTGCCTCTTGGTCTCTAACGTTACCTTTTCTCCCCCTGGTTATTCTGTTCCCCTTGATATACTTGTCAAGTACCTTGGGATTCTCCCTATTCCTACCCAACTGCTCCCTCTTTGATCTCCTAATTTCTTGGAGATTATGGTGCAGCAAAAGGAGGAGGGCCCTGTTTGGATCAAAAAGTGACCTTTCTATCAAAGCAGACAAGAAAGTAATTTGAATGGAGATTGCTAAACATGTAAACAAAGCCTCAAGGGCACTGAGAACAAATTAGTGTTTTAAGGTATTAAAAGAACTTCCAAAGCAGGTATATCTAACACTGCTTACATGATTTACAATTAAAGAATAATTCACATTGCATAAACAAAAAGTGCAAGGTGTGGCAGTTGCAATAAAGTGTCTTACAAAGAACAGAAACAAACTTCAAACTCAGTTGCAGAAAGGACAGGTACATAAGCAACGGTGCTGTCAATTTTAGGGACCTGTTGAGACATGAGGAGATTCATCTTGGCTATTTTAGTCTTGAAGTAGTGGAAAGGATTGGAAAGAGAGAGTATGGAAGCTGTCATTGTAGGCCAAAGGGCCTGTACTGTGCTGTACTGTTCTACGTTCTGTCCTAGCACAAGTGGCCTCCTTCTTCAAAGCAAGTTACTTGTAATGGATAAAAGGATATGCAAAAATATGTAAAAATAATCTTAGGAAATTAGAAAGATAGCCATTTGAAAGGTAAAGAAAACCTCATCCATCTTATATTAACAAATAATAAAATGTATAGTATATTTTTGACATTTTTTTGGAATTTGGAGTAATTTTATACTACAGTAAAATAAATTTGTGATTTCAGTGAAAGGTTTTCTTTAAGAGGCCAGAAAGTTACTTGGAACAGTGAAGTAACTGCATCATTTACATGAAAATCCAGGTATCTGTGATGTTAATTGATGAAGTGTTTACAAAGTGAAGCTTCAATGATACACTATGAAAACAGGCCAGCTCTCACTAGTTTTTTGAGTTCAGTTCAGAACCTGAGTTTAGTTCAGAAGAACAGTTTCACTCCAGGAGAAGTGTTCTAATTTGTAAAGCCTTTAAAGCAGCCAACTCACGATACAGAGATCTTTGGGTATACAGCTGTCATCCATCTGATGAACATGGCCAAGAACAATTACAGAAGTACTCACGACAGACAAATTGGAAGCAGAAGTGAGCCTTTTGGCCCCTCAAACCTATCCCACCATTCAATGAGATCATGGCTGGTCAGTTTGTTCTGAATTCCACATTCCCATCTACCCACAAAAATCGTATCAGAGATAAAAGGTACTGCAGATGCTGGAGAATCCGAGATAACAAGGTGTGGAGCTGGATGAACACAACAGGTCAAGCAGCATCATAGGAGCAGGAAAACTTGATGTTTCAGGCCTAAACCCTTCATCAGAAATGGGGGAGGGGAAGAGGGTTCTGAAATAAATAGGGAGAGAGGGGGAGGCGGATAGAGGATGGATAGAGGAGAGGATAGGTGGAGAGGAGGCAGACAAGTCGAAGAGGCGGGGATGGAGTCAGTAAAGGTGAGTGTAGGTAGGGGGGTGAGGAGGAGATAGGTCAGTCCAGGGAGGATGGACAGGTCAAGGGGGCGGGATGATGTTAGTAGATATGGACATGTCCATCCTGGGCCTCCTACAATGCCACAGTGATGCCACCCGAAGGCTGCAGGAACAGCAAATCATATTTAGCCTGGGAACCCTGCAGCCCAATGGCATCAATGTGGATTTCACAAGCTTCAAAATCTCCCCTCCCCCAACCGCATCCCAAAACCAGCCCAGCTCATCTCCACCTCCCTAACCTGTTCTTCCTCTCACCTCAAGCCACACCCCCATCTCCTATCTACTAACATCATCCCGCCCCCTTGACCTGTCCGTCCTCCCTGGACTGACCTATCTCCTCCTCACCCCCCTACCTACACTCACCTTTACTGGCTCCATCCCCGCCTCTTCGACTTGTCTGCCTCCTCTCCACCTATCCTCTCCTCTATCCATCCTCTATCCGCCTCTCCCTCTCTCCCTATTTATTTCAGAACCCTCTTCCCCTCCCCCATTTCTGATGAAGGGTTTAGGCCCGAAACGTCAAGTTTTCCTGCTCCTATGATGCAGCTTGACCTGCTGTGTTCATCCAGCCCCATGCTTGTTACCCACAAAAATCTTTGCTTTTCCTGTTTAAAAGAATTCTATCCACCTCTGTCTTGCAAGTATTCTGAGCAGAGAGTTCCAAAATCGCAGAACCAAGTCAGGAAAAGAAATCTCCCCTCACCTCAGAGCTGACAGGATGACCCCTAATTTTAAAGCAGTGGCACCAGTTCTGGACTCACCCACAAGATGAAACATCATTTCCACATCCACCTTAATAAGACTGCTCAATATCAAGGGCAGCACAGTGGCTCAGTGATTAGCACAGCTGCCTCACAGTGGGTTCAATTCCAGTCTTGGGTGACTGTCTGTGTGGAGTTTGCACATTCTCCCTGTGTCTGCGTGGGTTTCCTCCGGGACCTCCAGTTTCCTCCCACAGTCCAAAGATGTGCAGGTTAGGTGGATTGGCCACGCTAAATTGCCCATAGTGTCCACGGACATGTAAGTTAGGAGGATTAACCATAGGCAATCCAGGGACATTGGGGGGTGGGACATTGGTATGGAATTGATGAGTTGAATAGCCAGTTTGCAGGGACTCTATCATATAAACTCTGTGAAAATCACTCCTCCCTCTCCTTGCATTCAGTGAAAACAGGACCATTCTGTCCAATCTTTCCTCATAAGGCAACCTGACTCCAAGTGTAAATCTAGTATGCCTTCTCTGAACTGCCTCCAATGCATTTACATCTTCCTTAAATTCAAAGAACAAAACTGTACAAAGTATTCAAGATGTGATCTCACCAGTCCCCTCTACAACTGAAGTGTAGCCACCTTACTTTTACATTCAATTCCTCTTATAATAGCATTTTGTTAGTCTTCCTAATTGCTGCACCTGGATACAAACTTCTTGTGACTCAAACCCTAGAACATCTCAATCCCTCTACACTTCAGAATTCTGCAGTTGTTTTCCATTGAAGTAATACTCTGCATATTTATTCTCCCAGCTGAGGTGAACAACTTCACATTTTGCCACATTATACACCATCTGCCAGACTTTTTTTCCCACTCAATTAACCTATCTATATGAGTCTTCATCCTTGTTATAACATCTTCACAACATATTTCCTTTCCTATCTTTGTGTCCTCTTCTTAGGAAGTGAGTCTTAGACTTCACTGTGTGTGCAGTACATATTATTCCTTCAAAGAAATCCAATAAACTTGTTAAACATGATTTCCTCTTCACAAACTCATGTTGATTCTTCCCCATTACTTTGAGTTTTTTCCAAATGTTGAGTAGGAACCACTTTAGCTATTGAGCTATCTTCTTAATGACCGATATCAAGCTAATTGACCCATGGTTTCCTGTTTTTTTACCTCTCTCCCTTTTTGAATATAACGTCATATTAGCTACTTTTCAGTCTGTTGGAACCTTTATGGAATCAGACAAATTTTGGAAAATTAACACTAAGGCATCTATGACCTCTTTTGAGGCCTTAAGATGAAGTCCACTGCGACTTGGAGAATTATCAACTCATAACTTCATCAGTATGGTCAGTATCACTTCACTAGCAGTTATAATTTCGCCAATTTCCTCTCTTCCTTCCACCACTTGGAGACAGATATTACTGGCATTTTTTTTGTATCCTACATAGTGAAGACAGGAGCAAATATTTTGTACATCATAGCCGCCATTTCTTTATTATTTACCACCTTTTCCTTGCACATGGCTCAGATAGTAACCCAGGCGCTTTTAATTTAGCACTTAACTTCTTACACTCTGTTAGCTGAACCACTTTCCTAGTTCCACCTATGTTGTTGGTGCTGATGTGGACCATGATCACTGGATCCTTCCTTCCCTGCCCTCTGTAAGTTCTTCTCCATCTGAAAAAATATTCAGTGTCACAGAAAGCAATGTTAATCATCACTCACGAAACTTTCTTTACTACTGGAACATTCCACTCACTCCCACCCCAACACCCCACCTTAAGACCATAAGACCATAAGACATAGGAGTGGAAGTAAGGCCATTCAGCCCATCGAGTCCACTCCGCCATTTAATCATGGCTGATGGGCATTTCAACTCCACTTACCCGCAATCTCCCCGTAGCCCTTGATTGCTTGCGAGATCAAGAATTTATCGATCTCTGCCTTGAAGACATTCAACGTCCCGGCCTCCACTGCGCTCCGTGGCAATGAATTCCACAGGCCCACCACTCTCTGACTGAAGAAATGTCTCCTCATTTCCGTTCTAAATTGACCCCCTCTAATTCTAAGGCTGTGCCCACGGGTCCTAGAATCCCCACCTAACGGAAACAACTTCCCAGTGTCCACCCTTTCTAAGCCATGCATTATCTTGTAAGTTTCTATTAGATCTCCCCTCAACCTTCTAAACCCTAATGAATACAATCCCAGGATCCTCAGCCGTTCATCGTATGTTAGGCCTACCATTCCAGGGATCATCCGTGTGAATCTCCGCTGGACACGCTCCAGTGCCAGTATGTCCTTCCTGAGGTGTGGGGCCCAAAATTGGACACCATATTCTAAATGGGGCCTAACTAGAGCTTTATAAAGTCTCAGAAGCACATCGCTGCTTTTATATTCCAACCCTCTTGAGATAAATGACAACATTCCATTCGCTTTCTTAATCACGGACTCAACCTGCAAGTTAACCTTTAGAGAACCCTGTACTAGCACTCCCAGATCCCTTTGTACTTCAGCTTTATGAATTTTCTCACCGTTCAGAAAATAGTCCATGCTTGTATTCTTTTTTCCAAAGTGCAAGACCTCGCATTTGCTCATGTTGAATTTCATCAGCCATTTCATGGACCACTCTCCTAAACTGTCTAAATCATTCTGCAGCCTCCCCACCTTCTCCGTACTACCTGCCTGTCCACCCAACTTCGTATCATCGGGAAACTTCGCCAGAATGCCCCCAGTCCCTTCATCCAGATTATTAATATATAAACTGAACAGCTGCGGCCCCAACACTGAACCCTGCGGGACACCACTTGTCACCGGAAACATTGAACGACTTGACCGCCATACCTTAAACCTTGAATGACGTGTTATACCTCAGTGCTAAGGCCAGTTGGCTCACCTGCTCTGCAGCTTATTGAGCTTCTGACTACCCTGGCATCATTCCATCACAAGCAGCTTTGATTTTTGTACTCGAGACTTGGGTGAATGCATTACTTGATTTGTCTCCTACTTATGGCACATAAGCATGAGTGAGCTTTGAAGGCTGCGTATTAATTATGCAGGATTTAGCTTCAAACGCACAACGTTTACCTTCTTCATCCACAACCCTGTTTCATGTCAGCAGCAAATCTGTTTCTCCCATGTCGCCTTAGGACTGCAACTTAAAATCTGATTATCTTAATCCTGAACTTTAATTTCTTTTTGAAATCATGCCTTGCTTTCTGATCCTTT
Organism: Ginglymostoma cirratum; assembly: GCA_024137785.1. Classification (NCBI taxonomy): domain Eukaryota; kingdom Metazoa; phylum Chordata; class Chondrichthyes; order Orectolobiformes; family Ginglymostomatidae; genus Ginglymostoma; species Ginglymostoma cirratum. The sequence goes on along the minus strand of JAHRHZ010000111.1, from coordinate 16,394,073 downwards.
TAAGTTGCAAGTGAGCAGATATTAACATTAAGGCGTCTGTCAAGTACAAATGAAAGCTGATCGGTTTTGAGATAACATTTAACAATCTCTACAGGGTCTGAGTTTTGTGTGAATGGGACAGAGTGGTAACAGCTGCCAATTTAGTGTGGGGAGAGATAAAAGGTACTGCAGATGCTGGAGAATCCGAGATAACAAGGCATGGGGCTGGATGAACACAGCAGGCCAAGCAGCATCATAGGAGCAGGAAAACTTGCCGTTTTGGGCCTAGACCCTTCATCAGAAATGGGGGAGGGGAAGAGGGTTCTGAAATAAATAGGGAGAGAGGGGAAGGCGGATAGAAGATGGATAGAGGAGAGGATAGGTGGAGAGGAGGCAGACAAATCGAAGAGGCGGGGATGGAGCCAGTAAAGGTGAGTGTAGGTGGGGGGGTAGGGAGGAGATAGGTCAGTCAAGGGAGGACGGACAGGTCAAGGGGGCGGGATGATGTTAGTAGATAGGAGATGGGGGTGGGGCTTGAGGTGGGAGGAGGGGATAGGTGAGAGGAAAAACAGGTTAGGGAGGTGGAGATGAGCTGGGTTGGTTATGGGATGCGGTTGGGGGAGGGGAGATTTTGAAGCTTGTGAAATCCACATTGATGCCATTGGGTTGCAGGGTTCCCAGGCTGAATATGAGTTGCTGTTCCTGCAGCCTTCGGGTGACATCACTGTGGCATTGTAGGAGGCCCAGGATGGACGTGTCGTCTGAGGAATGGGAGGGGGAGTTGAAATGGTTCGCGACTGGGCGGTGCAGTTGTTTGCTGCAAACTGAGCGCAGGTGTTCTGCAAAGCGGTCCCCAAGCCTCTGCTTGGTTTCCCTGATGTAGAGGAAGCCACAACGGGTACAGCGGATGCAGTATACCACATTGGCAGATGTGCAGGTGAACATCTGCCTGATGTGGAAAGTCTTCTTGGGGCCTGGGCTTGGGGTGAGGGAGGAGGTGTGGGGGCAGGTGTAGCACTTCCTGCGGTTGCAGGGAAAAGTGCCGGGTGTGGTGGGGCTGGAGGGGAGTGTGGAGCGGACAAGGGAGTTGCGGAGGGAGTGGTCCCTCTGGAAGGCAGATAAGGGTGGGGAGGGAAAAATGTCTTTGGTGGTAGGGTCTGATTGCAGATGGCAGAAGTGTCAGAGAATGATGCGTTGGATCCGGAGGTTGGTGGGGTAGTACATGAGGACGAGGGGGATTCTTTTTTGGTTATTATTGCGGGGACGGGGCGTGAGGGATGTGTTACGATGTGTTAGTGTGGGGAGATGGTTTGGGCAGAGGAGCATGTGTGTGTCTGGTGTGCATACGTTTGGGTCTTGGGAGCTTTGTTCATAATAAGTTCACAAAAACATCTTACTTACGCAGTCCAAGTTTAAAGGTTTTATATATGTGTGTGTACAGTCTTTGTTATTGGTGATATTCTGATCATTCTGCAAAAAATGTAAAAAAATTTAACACCAGTACAGAAGATTTTGTGACTACATGACTGTATCATCTCAAAGAGTTAGTGAAAATGAAAACGTAGGCACCAAAAATCAAGAAATAGACCTCAAGAAAATCTCGCAAGGAACCCTTGAAAATTAAAAATGATTTTGACCCCTAATATGACTGAAGTTTGTCTGCTTTCAGATTCAGCCTAAGGTCTAGCATCTTTCTAAGCTTGCACTGAACAGCCCTGCAAATTGTGCAGGCGGTATTGTGTTTGGACTGTGCTGGCTTGTCTCTCATCCAGCAGGTTCTGGATTAACTGGATTAACTCATTGTTTTCATCAAACCAATCTTGCTAATTACATTAGGTAGGTCCTGTGTCTCTAGAGCAGTGAGGTACATTTTAACTCCGAAGGGAAAACCTCAGTGCAGTGACAGTCCATTTTGACTGTACAAAAGTGACCCTCTTCTGAGAGCAATTTGTTCATTTTTCCGTGTTTAAGCCTTGAGACATTGAAATGCTTCTGATCTTCATGCCTTGGTGAAGTCTAGGATGATAGATCTTTACATTTAGTTTTGAAATGATATGGCAGTAGGCAGTCCAACAGTCTGCCTGGTGATAACACAGTCAATTAGGCATCAATGCATGGAATGGGATTGTACCCAAGGTGTCTTGGTGGTAAACTGCATTTATGATTGAGACCTTAAGATCCGCATATGTCTTCATCAAGAGGAGACCAGTGTTGGCACAACTACTAACCCCATTTTTTTGGCTGACACCAGTGATCTGCACCAACTCTTGCACTAAATGATGTGCTTGGCTGAATCAGCCACAATAGCAGCCAAGGTGTAAAGGTGGTGGTAGGACTTATGCATGACTTCATTGTGGTTGTTTATAGTATGGACACACAGACTGATGAGTTTTGTTCCCATTTTTGTTGACGTTCGGGGTAGGTAGACACTGTGCAATGTCATGAACACCCTTGGGAACTCAAGTCAATGAACTGATAAGATGATTAGTGACTGCGAAGCCTAGCCTAGCTGTGCATCATTCTTCTTTTCCATGGCCACTCTAAAGAACATGTAAGTTGCAATGATTTTCTTTAATTGATCCTGCTCAATTGAAGACAACTCTCACTGAGTGCTGTGATCTGGCTCTATTGCGAAGAGTGATTCCACAGGCCCTTCAGTTGTAGTGCCGTCGATGAGGCTGCATACATTCCATGTGCCACTGGTGTCAATTCTACTTTCTTTTTCTTGAGCTTGAGTAAATATGGTTCAATGGGATCCCTAGCAGCTGTAGTCTGCTGACAAGGGAAGTGAAGTAGGTAAAGGTTAAGGTATTTTCTCTAGCCCTTTCTTTGGTCTAAGGAGATGAGCAGTTAGGACTTGAAAAGAGAGGTTCAGTCACATAGTGGGGTTGCTGAACTACACTGCTGCTTTGTTCCAGTGAAAATTGACCCTATGGCCTGAGCTGTGAGGATACAGGTTCATGATTACAGCTCCCAGTGAATCCACACCCACTAGTACATCACTCACTCATTACCACAGGGCATGGAACAAATTGTTTTCTCTTCCAAAAATATACTTCATTCATAAAAATATCTTTTGATACACACATAGTCCCTGAAGCAGTTTGGTTCTGTACAGTAGCACATAAAGGAACAAACATTGGAGTTTGACTCTATTGAGCAAACAAGCCAAAGGCATTTCTTGGACTTGGAGCAAATTAATAATGGATAACAGATAAACTTGCATATAAGTTGGGCAAGCAGGACTTTTTATGTGTCATCTTGACGTCTACACATTTCACAGCATTTTGCTGGCCCACCTTCAAGACCATTAGGCCTTAGACTGGACTCATCAATCCAGTCTTCTGGAGTCAGGCTCAATTTGTCAGGACAGAGAAAGCCCTAAAGGTAAGGCCATTAGACCATGCAGGAGCAGAAGAAGCCCATTCAGCCTGTGGCCACCCTCATCTGGTTTGTTGAAGCATTTTACTGTGGGGTAGCTGCTGTCAGATGCTCACAACTACTTCATTCCACAGGTGAGAGCTGGGTGAAGGTGAAGATCAATTAAGGACGGAGCCACCCCAAAAAATACAGGGAGAGTACATAGGAGAACTGCTACCTTTTGCTTCCACCCAAATCAAGAGCTGGGCTGCTAATGACACCAAAGTAGTACAACGGAATGATACAGTAGCAAGAATTGCTTTGGCTGTAACACTTATTTCTAACTTTCTAGTAGTGCTTAAACCCAAGATCAAAATGTTCTATGGCCTACTGCTAACAGTTGACCATTGCATGTAATGGTGAGTTTATGGGAAATTTACTGGGCACATGCTCCATTGTTTCACTATGATGCCAGTGAATTCAAAGGATGGGAAATCATGATTAGTGCACTTAAAACCTTCTGAAATATTTCTCACTGTATTCCAGGCTTCCAATTGGAAAGGTTCGCTCAGAACTATAACCACGAACATTGCTACTGCTGCACCATGATTCTTAGCTTGCTTATTCCCCTTAAATTGTAATAGACTTAAATTATGATACAGGTTGCATAGACCAGGGTTGCATTCCCTTAATTATAGAAAATTGAGGGACGATCTAATGTAGGCATTTATGATAACAAACAATTTAATAGAGTATGAGGGAGAAACCATAGCTTCTGGTCCAGAACAAGGAGAAACAACCTTAAACCTGGAGCTAGCTTAAATCAGGAGCAATGCCAATCAGCATTTCTTCACTCAAAACACAGAGGAATTCTGGATTCATTCCTCCAACAGTGCTGCTGAGGTCAGGTCAATTGGTGGATATTTTTGTTGGACAAGGGTGATTAAAAGTTCCAGATAAAACAAGGCAGGTTGATAGAGTTAAGATATGGATCAGCCATGGCTTAATTGAATGATGTTTGTGAGGTCGATGGCCTTCTCCAGTTACTATGTGCTATAAAGATGTGCATGCTGCAGCCGGTCACAATTAATTGTACTACTCAGTCTTATGGAGTTGTAAAGAGCATCGAACCTGAGGACTGCAGACAGCTGAGTCGTTGCTTTAATATCCAAAGTGTGCGCTTCATAGCAAGTCTGATCAAGGTATTTGAATTTACACTTTGCGGTTGGGGTTGCTAGGTGAGACTGTTAATCACGGTGTAGAGGATATCTCTGGTCCATTCTATTCTTCTAAGCAATGGAGTTCAGATAGGAGCCCTAATCATTGAATTATAGAAGTCGTACATTGTGCCTGCTCACTCTTTCACCAAGTAATTCAGTTCTTCCTCCTCCTTGACTTCTCCCCATAACTCAATAACTTTTTCTTCTTCAAGTAGGCAGATAGGATTAGTCTACAATGGCATTACAATCAGCACAGACATGGGGTAGGCTGAAGGGTCTGTTCCTGTGCTATACTGTTCTATCCTCTGTGTAAATGTTAGTGCCCTCCATCACCAATGAACCATGACTGCAGCAATTACAAATGATAGGATGCAGTACAACAAATTATAAAGGTTGTTTCAAGAGCATCTCTCAGTACACGGCTTAGAGTCATTCTGTCACAGATCTGTACAGGACGGAAACAGACCCTTTGATCCAACACGTCCATGCCAATCAGATGTCCTAAATTAATCTAGTCCCATTTGCCAGCATTTGGCCCATAACCCTCTAAATTCTTCCCGTTCATGTACCCATCCAGATGCCTTTTGAATGTTGTAGGATTCTACCACCAATAAATACAAGAGTAGCAATTGCTTTCGAAATATGATCAAGTCTATCTTCAAGTTTTGAGTTACACAAATATTTTTCATTCCTTTGACATCTTCTTACATCAAAATCCTGAAATCTCCAACAGTACATCAATTTGGGAGCACCACTAGCAAAGATATTGTAAATGTCTAAGGGGAATCATCGGCCTCTGAGAGAGCAGGAAAGCTAATTGAATGATATATCTTATTGCAGGAGGAATGGAATACAGAAGTAAGGAGGTTACAGTTCAATTACACAGGACATTTTTAAAACCTTATCTGGAGTACTATGCCCAGCACTGGTCACTATACTTACAGAGGATGTTAATGCATTTAGAAGCTGTTCAGAGAAGGTTTACTGCTTTAATATAATTAGATTACCATATAAGGAAAGATGAGGCTGGCTAGGTCTGTATCCTCAGGAATTTAGAAGAATCAGAAGTGACTTAATTGAGACATAGTCCCCTGAGGGGACTTGACCAGGTGAATGTTGAAAGGATGTTTCCTCTTGTGGAAGAATCTAGAACTCAAGGTCATAGTTTAAAAATATGTTGTCTCCCATTTAAAACAAAGATGAAGAAACATTTCTTTCTCCTAAAGGATTGAGAGTCTTCAGTATTCCCTTCCTCAAAAAACAGTGAATGCCGAACCTGTAAATATCTTAAAGCAGAAGTAATAGAGTCTTAATTACCAAGGGGATGAAAGATCATCAGAAATATGCTGGAATGGAGAGTTGACGTTAAAATCAGATCAGCCATGATCTTATTTAAGAGCAAGCTTAAAGGGCCAAGAGGCCTACACGTGTCCCTAACTTTGCATGGACGCAAATAGTTATAGGCAATAAACATGGCTTTGCTTGTATTGCCAATGACCCTAGCACTTGCATGAAAAAACATGCAGTTGTCTACTGTTGTGAAACTTAATGTGCTAAGTTGTGTCAAATCCAAATGTTTAACTTTATTCTCTCCAGCAGTGTTTGTGATAACAGTCAGCATGAGTATAAATTTTCTGCAAACCCGGGTTAGAATAGATCAATGGAGTTCCAAAAAAAGAACAAAAGCATTAAATTGCAAAGCAAATATTTGATAAAGAGCGGATTAATAGAGTTTTAATTATTTTCTTTGTAAATCTTCAATGCATTTCAGAATTATGTTTTATTTATATCTTTTGTTTATATATCTATTTCTCATATGCTGCCTCTCAGTGATATCATCCACAAACACATCAATGAGTTCGACATGCATGCTGACAAACTCGGCTTTATCTTATCAACAACCCTAGGACTCCTTAACTGTCTTTTATTTATCACTCTGCTCCTCTGGCAGCCAATATTCAATGAATAGTCATTTTCTCCAAATAAATTTTCGGAAGATCGAAGTAATTGAAAAAGAAATTTGCTTATCTAGTGCCAATACAAGTCATTGGCATTGCTGCATGTCCAAGTGAATCAACGTACATCTGTTTAGCCCTGCAAGAAGCAACACTACCTGAACAAATATTTCTCTCATTGTCTTTGTTCTTTGACGGAAGTTCTGCTGCCTGTCCACCGTATTCATCCCTGATAACTATCTTGAGCCAAGCAAAACCATTTGTAACTTCCAAGTGTGTTTGACCCATTGTTGTTGCATTCTCAACCATGTAGCATGACTGCCTACTTCCATCTCAATAACATGGCATGACTTCAACCTTCCTTTAACTCATCTACTGTCTGTGACATCTCTAGATTTGACTTTTACAATGATCCCCTGACCAGCCTCCTCACAAGGTAGACTTGTCTTTATCGGATACTCTGCTTCCTGTATCTTAACTTGCTCTTGTGCAATCCCTTAGTGTCTGTCTTTCCTGTGCCAGTGTTTCACCTAGTGCTCCTCCAATGTCCTTTGCTGGTGGCTACAGCCTTCAATCAAATGGGTTGGAGATGCCTTGCAGGATGACCTTGAGCAATTCTGAAGACTCAACTTCAGATTGTACCGTCTCAACCTAACTGTCAGTAGTCAGGGCTGTGTGATTGACAAGCAGCAAAAGGGACAATAACGATGGTGGGAGGTTGAGAGCTGTCACCCTGAGACGGGATACTCAGTTCAAACTTCAACACTGCCACTCTATCAGGATTATTTCAGTAATCCTAGTCATAAACAGGCTGATGGATTGCTATGGCAGCCTGAAAGGTTCTTTGAATGCTGTTTTGCAGAGTCATGATGGCAGCATTCTGAACTTCTACTGCAGCACTCAGACCTTTTGTGGAAGTTTCTTGTGCTGAAATGCAAGCTGAGATTTTGTCTATCAAATGCTGCATTATAGTTGATTCTACAGCTATGCTGATAGAGGTGATCATCCTTTCCATGATGAAACAGATCTCTGTGTCAAGTTGGAGCTGGATCCTTCCATGCGTCTTGCTATTGTGTGCACATTTTCTGTCAAGCTTTCCAGAATACCAACCAAATGTATGTATGTGCCATTATGACAAAGAGTCACCCGAGTTGAAATATTAACTCTGCTTTTTTCCCACAGATGCAGCCAGAATTGCTGAGTTTCTCCAGCAATTTCTATTTTTGTATGTACATACCCATCATCTCTTTTTGGTAGCCCAGTCCATCTAAGTTTTCATTGGAGTCCTCTGCAATAGAACCTGGCCCTGCCCTCTGGCATACTGGCATTATCCTTCACCCTGCTCCTCCCCCATCCTAGCTGCTGTTGCAGTTGTGGATGATATCAAGAAAGGGCTGAAGCTACTGCATAGACTAACAGTACCGTCAAAATTTCAACGGTAGTACTGATTTTCTGATGAAGGGTTTAGGCCCGAAACGTCAAGTTTTCCTGCTCCTATGATGCTGCTTGACCTGCTGTGTTCATCCAGCCCCATGCTTGTTATCTCGGATTCTCCAGCATCTGCAGTACCTTTTATCTCTCTCCAGTAGTACTGAAGATTTGTCTCCAGAACTAGCCATGCCCTTAGCCAAGCTCTTCCAGTTCAAATACAACACTACACTGTAAGGTACAAAATTGCCCAGGTATGACCTCTCCAAAAGAAAGCAGAACAAATCCACCAAATCAATTATTATCTCATCAGCATAATAAAACAAGGAAATGTACAAATGTTGGAACTCTGAACTACAAAAAAAAACATTGCTGGAGAAACTCAGCAGGTCTGGCAACATCTGTGGAGAAAAAAAAGCTAAGATTTCGACCTCATTACAGCCTTTATGTAAACATGGTGAAAAGAGCTAAGTTAAAGTGGCGAGGTTAGAGGAACTGCTCTTGACATCCACGCAACATTCGACCAAATGGGGCACCATGAAGCCTAGCAAAATTAAAGTCAATGAGAATCAGCAGGAACTCTCTCCACTGGTTGCAATGATAAAGGAACAGAGCTGCACTTGCTGAAGTGAATCATCTCAGCCACATGATGCTCCTCACGGTGGTGTCCTAGGCAATTTATCCATGTCTATGTAAAGTATGAACGCACTCATTCATTCTTAAATGAATCTGCTAATCTTTATAACAATTTTCTAATGCCACCTGCCTGTTCATCTTCAAATAAAGTCAACATATTGTAGATATGGCCAGAGTCTATCAATGTTGACGATATAGGCACAAGAAGTGCTTCACAGCTTCTGAGGGACAAAGCAACGCTCTCGCCCACATCTCCATCTGTACTGATGATGAAACAAAGCTGTTCACTTATGCAGAAGGCTGTGGCTACTGCAAAACATCTTTCTCTTCAGTTAGTCAGAGAGAAGACAATAAAATACTGCAATGCTAAAACATAAAAGGAAAGCCTGATATCAAAACCTCAAAACAGATACATTGGCTGTTTCAGCTATATAAACGTTAGCTTATCAAATAAATGTGTTTTCAACCAGGCCAACAAAATGCAGGGCTGGATTAGGGCCAAAAGATGTAACACAATTCTTTTTAAAAATGTACTTGGAGACCACTCGTGGCACAGTGATAATATCCTTGTATCTGGGCCAGAATCTCACCTCAGGATTTTGATGACCATAGAAGGTATGTTGTAATGCAGGCATACAGGTTGATTATCACTTTGCAATCCTTCTAATATTCTTATAGCAGGTTGTAAGGGTGAGAGAACTTCCTGTTCACCGAGAACCATGTGGTAGCTGCAGGTTAAAGAGTCCATGTAGGGTTTGGTAATGAGTAACTGTCATTTTCATTCTAAGTAAAATATACATTCACACACACACACACATGCGCACACACGCATGTGCACACACGCATGTGCACACACATGCATACATATAGACACTCACATACACACCACACATGCTCAGACACACACACACACGCACACACACACAATTAATGAGTGCTGCTCTCAATATTTAAATATTGACAAAAAGAGAGTCACGTTGGCAAAGGTTTTTGTTTTGCTTTCATCAGGACAGATACAAGAATGCCACATTTCAAACAATAACAACAATGGAAAAATGGATGCTGATCAATTGGCAAATCTCCTCTGATTTTCCTTGTCAACACCTCAACCAAAGCAATAGAAAATTAGATTCCTCAAGTTCCTGCAGAGCTCAATGTGTAATGTTGGAAGAGCATAGGTCTCTGCATATGAATACATGAACTAGCAGTGGAAGACAGAAAGCTTTAGCTTTTGTTTTTCAGCAGTATTCAAGTTCTGTGCTACCAATATTTCAATAGCATTAGAAGGGATGTTGTTTCTCAGATAAGGTATGTAATTACCTGACTGATCGAGGGGATGGTAATGGCTCCACATCTCAATTTTCAACCCATATTCTTCCTCAACCAGCAAAATGTATTTGTCAATTATCTCATTTTCTGCTCATATTCAGTTGGCTGCTGTGTTTACCTATGCAGGAACAATGATTGCAGTATAAAAGTTATTTATTGGCTGAAGCTTTTCTGAATGTCTTGGGAAATAAAATTCACATGATTGAGTTCTCTCTCTAGAGGGGATAAGCTGTGAACAAAGCTTAGACAAGTATAGTTGACAGTGTCCTTATTGAAGTACATAAAATGTTAATTGATATACATAAAGTATGCTTGGATATAAGGAAAACAATTTTTGTGCTCAAAGGTTGATATATTTTTGGAATAGTCTGGCAAGCTAGATAATAGAGACAAGTCATTAGGACCATTCATTTTGGTTCATGCTGGAGGGATGGCTTAAATCTCAAAGGTCTTTTCCGATCTTTGAATGTCCCTGTGAAAACTCTGTTTTGTGTTCACCTTGTTTTGTATTAAGTGCAAATATAGTAGATATACTATCATGTGATTACAATTGTGAGATGACAGTGTTAAGGGCTTGATGTAATAATGAACTATAACCTATTTAAAACCATGACACATCCTATTCTTCACTTCCATGTTATATGCTTTAGACATGCTCACTAAGCTAGGTATACTTTTAAGAACCAGCACTATGCTCCTGTCAATCAGTCCTTCTGACAGCAGAGACACTAAGGTACTGTCCAATACCGAATTGCAAGGAGTCAATCAAATGGCCTAAGAATGAAGTTCAAGGGTTTCAAAGTCATTAAATTGAGATAAGGGAGGTGATGAAAAAATGAATAGCACGAGCTCACAGTCAACACGTTCGTCTACCAACCTTGTTACCAACAGATCTTTCCCTTTCCTGGGCTAGTTTGGCAGTGGTATAACTTTCCTTGAATCTAAATTATGAAAGAACGAAGTTGAGTATGTCCTGATCTGGCAGGATGGAAATTACAGATTTTTTTTCCTAACCAACTTGTTCAGAGAAATTGGTACATGCCTCTGAAGCCAGTGGGACTAGAACCCAAGGTCTCCTGGTTGAAATGTAGGGATACTACCACTAAGCCACAAGAGGATTAAGGATTGTGCCTTTGTTATTTAACCAAGGCATTCAACAGGGTTCCATGGTAGACTGGTTAGCAAGGTTAGATCACATGGAATTCAGGGAGAACTAGCAATTTGGATACAAAAGTGGCTTGAAGGTAGGAGACAGAGGGTGGTGATGGAGGGTTGATTTCAGACTGGAGGCTGTGGCCAGCATTGTGCTGAAGGGATCAGTGCTGGGTCCACTGCTTTTTCTCATTATGTAAATGATTTGGATGTAAATATAGGAAGAATAGTTAGTAAGTTTGAAGATGACACCAAAATTGGTGGAGTAGAGGACAAGTGAACAAGAATATCTCAGAGTACATTGGGATCTTGATCAGATGGGCCGATGGGCCAAGGAGTGGCAGGTGGAGTTTAATTTAGGCAAATGTGAGATGCAGCATTTTGGAAAAGCAAATCAGGGCAGGACATATGAACTTAATGGTAGGGTCCTGGGGACTATTGCCAAACAAAGAGACCTTGGGGTGCGGGTTCATAGCTCCTTGAAGATGGAGTAGCAGGTAGACAGGGCAGTGAAGAAGGTATTTGGTACATTTGCCCTGATAGGTCAATCTTTTGAGTTTAGGAGTTAGGATGTCATGTTGCGGCTGTACAGGACATTAATTAGGCCACATTTGGAATACTGCATTCAATTCTGTTCTCCCTGCTGTAGAAAAGATGTTGTGAAACTAGAAAGGGATCAGAAAAGATTTACAAGGATGTTGCCAGGGCTTGAGGGTTTGAGCTATAGGGAGAGGCTGAATAGGCTGGGGCTATTTTCCCTGGAGCATCGGAGGCTGAAGGGTGACCTTATAGAGGTTTATAAAATCATGAGAGGCAGGAAAGGGTGAATAGCCAAGGTATTTTCCCTGGGGTGGGGGAGTCCAAAACTACAGGCCATAGGTTTTAGGTGAGAGGGGCAAGATTTAAAAGGGGCCTAAGAGGCAATCTTTTCACACAGAGTATGCTGCTTGTACAGAATGACCTACCAGAGGAGGTGGTGGAGGCCGGTTCAATTACAACATTTAAAAGGCATCTGGATGGGTATATGAATAGGAAGGGTTTACAGGGATATGGGCCAAATGGGACTAGATTAATTTATGATATCTGGTCGGTATGCAAAAGTTGGACCGAAGGGTCTGTTTCCATGCTGTACAGCTCTATGACTGTAATTTCTAATCAACGTGTTCAGAGATGTTATTACACACCTGTCTGGAATGGGTGCAACATGAACTGTGGCTTCCTGGCTCAACAGTAGGGATACTACCACTGCACCACAGGAGCCACACAAGGACAGATTATAATTTAAATCATCTTAATGCTCATTAAGAATATATCATGGTATTTGATGGCTAATGCCTAAAGCCATCTACTAACCTCAACCAGTAGATTGCATGTACGATATACACTTATGTCAGGTTTTACTGTTCACATACTGCTTGTGTTAGAAGAGAACTCTTGAAACACATCAGGAAACTTTCTGGGACACTTTGTTGGCATTAAATAAACAATTAAATTCTGAAAATTTGGAGGACTTCAACCAAAAAGACTAAGTGCTGTGCTACCCTTCTTTACTGACACCTTTGTGAAGTCACTAAGAGAAAATCGAGTGCTTGGTCTTGGTGTTTTGTTAAGAATCCCCTGGTCTGCAGGAAGAGGAGAACAAGGACATGAGGCAAAGCAGAATAGCCCCACCTGCTGCAGAAAAGAGGAATACAAAGGACAAGAGGGCATGATCCAGCAGGTGCAGGACCTCTGTGCCTCCTCCACCAGAATTACTAGTGCTTCCAAGCCCAGGGATCTAATTCTACAGTCAGAGCTGCAAATGCCCTCTGAACTGCCTGACTCACATTCCTTAAGTGGCACAAGTCTCTCTCCAGCTATACAGCCAGGAGGCAAGATCCACACCATTAGCAGAAGCTTCCACCCTTGCTGTCAGACAGCACACTCAGCACCTTCAGTGGAAATGAATGGAGCCCACAGATATCACACTACAAAACTTCCATCCAATCAGGACTAGAGGGCAAAATCTACAGACGGCCTATTCTTGTGACTGTTGCCAAATTCAAATTATGATATTAAGTAAGTTTTATGTTAAATTCACTTTGTGCCCATCTTCATACTTTCACCAAATGAATCCCTGAGTTGAAGTTATGGGTATCACCTATCTTATTAGAGCATGAAGCTTTAACAGTTTTGGTTCAAATTCCCTTATACATCACTGCATGAATGACTGTAACCACTTGTGTAAAATTAACATCTCAACCAAAAGTAGACAACAAAGGAATTTTACATTAATATCATAAGCATTGCACGGAATGTTGAGGACTGAATGTTCCCGATGAAAAAAACTGTTGTGTTTGTAAACTAGTTCAGAATTTTCATCCTTTGAGAAAAATAGCTATTAGATCCTGGACGTAGATTCCATAATTCAAGTACAGGTAGTTCTGCTACAATGTGTGTTTTGTTAACGCCATTTGGCTGTAACGCAATTGATGAATAGTAGACGCTGTTTGGATAATGAAGACTTTCTGCTGTACAGGTATAGTAATTCCCTTGTAACACAATTTTCTATTGCACGATTTTCTATAGTACAATTTTCTATAATGCAAGATCACACTATCGCAATATAGAAGGACGGCCTGTACGCTGTAGGAATAGATCTTCTGAATTTTTCTAAGCAACCTGTTCAAACAAGGTATGGCATACCACCAACAGTGGTGGGTCTTGAACCTAGAACTCAATCCTTTACAAATCTGACTCACTATTGAGTCAACTTTTACTTAAAGTAGCATTAGCTTTATTCAACATTGAGACATATTCTCCCCTGAGGTCAGTTGAAAGAAGCTTTCAACAGCTGACTGCTTCATGTCAATACAATATCAGACCCAAAATGTCCTTGCGCTTTATTATGTACAGAGATTCATCTAATTGTATTGCCATCATTTCCTTCTTTTGAGTGTTTGCTCACACTTACACAGGAGAGAAATCAGTTTAGTATTCCAGAGATGAAGCACCTTTCCAATTCCATTTACTTAAAAAGAATTACCAGTTGAGAAAAAATGTGTGCAGCATCTTTAAACAGCCAATGGTAGCTTGGAGTAGCTATATGGATTCAGAATCAAGAGGGCTGTTTAACTATAAGGTCCCCATATGCAAGAACATAAGAAATAGGTGCAAGAGTAAGTTATACACCACTCCACTATTCACTAAGATAGTTGCAGATTCTCAATTTCAACTTTAAAAGCAGAGATGGCAGAAGTCTCAGTCATCAGCTGAAGAGCCTATCAAAAACTAGTGTTACCTTGTGCCCTTCATGTTTTTGACATGTCAGCACTGGGATTTCCCCAAGGATCAAGGACACTGGGAGCAGAGGCCCTGCCTACCAAGAGCTGCTGACAACTCAGAGTTTGGCAACTCCTTTGTGCTCAACAGCTGGGAAGGCAGAGGCTGCTGCTGGTAAGGCGAGATGCCTCAGATTAAGGATAGTGCCAGTCTCAGGTGAATGATGGTGGGAGAGGAGTCTTGGCTGAGGATCACAGGTGAGGGTGAAGGTTATCAGCAGCAAGTGAGGGTGACTCTCTGTTGTCCCTTTCCATCTTGGTGTTGGATTTCTCATTCAGGCACTGAGTGTTTTTGAGAGTGGGAACCCTCCTCTCCCTCACCAGCCCCACGTCCCCATCGTAAGTTTATAGGCAAACAGCACAAGTGCGTTTGTTATACCCGCTACTAGATTAACACAAGAAGCAATACGATGTGGCCCTTAAGTGAGTAATAATTGCCCAAATAGGGGTCTCAACTGATGGCAAGATGGGATGAGCCACCATATCTTGACATTCAACGACATGACCATTACTGAATCCTCCACTTATCAACACCATAGGGGTTATGGAACAGAAATTGAATTGGACTAACCATGTAAATATTGTGGCTACAAGAGCAGGTTGAAGACTAGCAATTCTGCAGTGAATCAATCACCTCCTGAATCCCCAAAGCTTGTCTATCACCTACAAGGCACAAGTTAGCAGTGTCATAGAATACTCCACAGTTGCCTGGATGAGTACAGCTCCAATAACACTCAATAAACTTGACAATATTCAGGAAAAAGCAATCTGCTTGATTGGCAGCCCATTGGTCACTTTAAATATCTACTCTGTCACCAGTACACTATGGCAACAGGATGTACCTTCTACAAGATGCACTATAGCATCTCACTAAGGCTCCACTTCACCTGACAAAGGAGGAGCACTCCAAAAGTTTGTGATTTCAAATAAACCTGTTGGACTACAACCTGGTGTCACGTGACTTCTGACAAGGCTCCTTCAACAGCATCTTCCAAATCGACAGCCTCTATCTGAAAAAGGACAATGGAAGATGTATCAAAGCACCGGATACTGTTAAGTTCCACTCCAATTCACTCATCAACCTGACTTGGAAAGATATCACTGTTCCGTCACTTTCGCTAGAACAAAATCCTGGAACTGTCTTCCTAACAGAAAAGTTTCACATTGAAGCTATAATTCCTTCACCTCCCTCCTCCTATCTTAGTAACCTCCCCAGTTCTACAACTTCACAAGTTCTTTGTTCATCTGTCACTGGGCATTTTTTGCATGAGCCCTCCATTCATCCTAACAAAGGTCATATTATTTTTCATCAACTAGGCTGCACACGATTGAGTTTCCTCTCTAAATCTCTCTAACTGCTTTAAGGCCCTTCTTAAAATCCATTTCTTTTAACAAAATCTTTTAATCACTATTATAATATAAAATAGTTTGGTTTGATGGACATTTTCCCATGACTCTTCTATGAAACATGATTGCACCTGGTTTGCTTTTCCAATGCTGAATCAACTGATGAATATCTGTTATAACACAGTGTGGAGCTGGAGGAACACAACAGGCCAGGCAGCATCAGAGGAGCAGGAAAGTTGACGTTTTGGGTTGTGACCCTTCTTCAGAAAGAAGGGTCTTTCTGAAGAAGGGTCCTGACCTGAAATACCAACTTTCCTGCTCCTCTGATGCTGTCTGGTCTGCTGTTTTCCTGCAGCTCCATGCTGTATTAATCCTGACTCCAGCATCTGCAGTTCTTACTATCTCTGATGAGTGTCTGTTGTTGTAAATGCGGCAGCCATTTTGCACACAGTCAGTGCCCGCAAACGTTCTTAAGATGAATTAACAGCTAGTGTGCTTTTAACTGATGTTGTTTTGGGATATTTGTTGGCCAGGACACTGTAGCAGTTTTTCTCACATCGTTTCAAATTAGTGTTATGTGATGCTTTATGCCGATCTGAGAACATGGTTGATGCCACATTTTAATGACTTAACCAGAAGACACAGTAAATGCCTTTCAAATGGATCAGATTCTCCAGCTGTTCTGCAGTTAGCAATATGCTGACCTTATTGACCATATTACAACCAGAGAAGCAATTGCTTGTACTTGAAAATTTGTTTCTGATTCTTTGTTTTTCTTGCCTTACAATGTAATGCCTTATGCCATTGCATTTTTCTTGGTCAGCAATCGTTAAGAGCACAGGTATATTGAGGTTCTCCAGCTCGCTCTTGAAGTTATAATCAGGCATTTATTGGTATCTGAGGACTGACCGTTTGTTACAGCAGCTGAAAAATTAAGCAATACTTGTCCAGCATTGGCATCTATTGGGCAATAATGCCAAGTGTCATTCCTGGAAAGAACTCTCCAGGCACTAAAAAGATCTATAATGCAGCACACAATAGATGTACAAAATATAAAATTATCAGAGTGCCAAATGTTTCAGGGAAAGAGGAGGCAATTTCCCTTTGTGTTATTCCCCAATGTTTGGGAATTCCCTCTGCAATTTCATTGGGACACGGTCTCCTTCGCCTCTTTAACTACACTTTTAATACCCAACTCTTTGAACAAGCAGAAAGCCAATTTTTGGATTATGTCTTTATGAAGTGGTTTGGGACATTTTATTTTTCTATATCAAAACGTCTGTCCAACCACAAACTGTTGCTACTGTGCTAACCAAGACTGTTTCACAGAAATACTATCGTGATTTTCTGAAGAAGAGTTCTGACCCGAAACGTCAGCTTTCCTGTTCCTCTGACGCTGCCTGGCCTGCTGTGTTCCTCCAGCTCCATACTTTGTTATCTGTTACTATTGTGATTAGTTAGTTTATTAATTTGCTTTTTCATGCATTAGTAGTTCACTTTCCTTTTTCTTTATATCTCATAGTTATGCCCAGAAGGCCATTTGGTCTGACTAAAAACAATCTTTATGCATCATTGAGTTGGTTTTGGTGACAATGGACAAACACTACAGGTATTAAATACATTGTTAATTATGGAGAAGTTATTTACTCAGCAAATCAAAAGTCATCCACATTAAAAATAATCTGTGGTAATTCCTCTAATCTTCCTGCTTGGCTGGAAGTATAAGACAAAATAATTTCAGCAAAATCCTGACAAAATGTAATATCTTTGAAACCTTAGCAGAGAACAAGATTAAACACTGCAGGCAGATCTATAAATATTGAATAAACAAGCAAAAAAGAAAGCTCCAAATTTGGAATGTATTGATGTTACATAAATCCATATCATGGAGGGCATTGCCATATCACGTCAATATGCAGCTGCAATAGGATCCATCAGTAAAGGGGAAAGAAGTGGCCTCTGTATGGCTGTATCGCACAATCTCAAATGTAAGGATACCACATTGTGAGATTGTAATGATAACCATTGGAAAATTGGTCTGGATGCATTCTCCGATATCAGTTGCTGTCAGCACAATTGCTAGTACACTCAAAAGGCTGAATATATAAAAGTATAGAATGTAGGCCACTGGTAGCACATATCAGGAACATTTAGATGCACCCTCCCCAATGTTCTTTGTTTAAAATTAATGCAGGAGCCTCAAGACACACATTTTAAAAAAATCATCCACTTTGCATTACCCTGTGAGGCAAACTTCACTGCCTCTTTGAGGGCTCTTTTGGTACAGTGTTAATTTTCCTACTGCTGAGGTAGAAGGTCAATAAAGCCTCCCTCAAGAAGTCCAAAAATAAATATCTGGGACAGCAATGTAGTCCATTACCCTGTTGTTATGCCATCATCTCGGAGGGGTCCATTCATTGGAGGACAGCCAGGAGTGGGTAATATTTACAAGAGCATTTTGAAGTACATTGATGCTTTTGGGAGATCCAGACAAGCTCATCAATTTACTATGGTGGTATTGAATGAAAAATTGTGGTTTTGGATAAATATACGGAGATATATTTGTCAATAGGATTGGAAGAAAGTGTAAGGCAGAATCTTGGTTGGACTAAAGGATATCCAGTTGATTTGGTCTTAGAAATTTAAAAGTCTTTGTTGTTTTTTGATATCTATTATTCTATTGATCAGGAGTGACTAAGTACCAATAGAGGAACTGGGAGAAATGGATGAAAAACTGCTAGTTCTTAGAGTAACATCATATGGCTCCCCACATTGGCCTAAATCTGTTCAGGACTGGGTACCAAAGACCCTGTGACATAGGGCGAAATTCTCCTCCTTAGAGGTGTCATGAATAATGGTGAGTATGATTGGGTGGGTGAGAGGCTAAAACTTAAAATTTCATCCTCAAATTAAACTATTGCAATTAACTCCTCCCTCCTTAAATGATAAGATCATTTTCAGAAGCCTATATACATGTATTTACATGTCGTTAATGACACAACTCACCAAAATTAACTTCCCCTTCCCAATTAACCGCTGCCCAATTGAGAATCCCAATGTTCTACAAACTGAAAAGCATAACCCACACATGGACTTGTACAGTGGGGTCCTCTGCCTCCAGTCTAGGTAAATATACAGATGTTACAATGTTCTATCTCTTCCCTTTTGGAACTTGGAACAGTTGGAACTGCTACAACTGAACTCAATACATCCATGTTGACAAAGGCAGCAGCTTTTCTCTCATAGATGACTCCTTAGGGCAGAAGGAGAGGCAGACTGCTTATGTCAATGCAAAACAATAAAGAAAAATGAAAGAAGGGGCAACACAACTGTATCAATGACAGAAATGATGCATGTGTGAGCGGCTCACACAGAGACACACTGATAATGCTTGAAGAACATGGTGATGTGTGAAAAGCAAAGAGGGAGCATGCTTTGTTTAACAAGAATAGACTCCAGTCAATCAGACGGTACTGCTACAGTCCAAGGGATTGGTGCAAGGCAAGTCAGGCAACTGGACATATGCATCTCCACCCCATTTGGAGTGGAGAGGTGGGAATGGGTAGAGAGTGGGTTGGATGGCGACAGGAATGGGTGTTGTAGAGGGGGCTGCATCTTTCCATGGAGGCAGCCAAGTGCATGCCCGAGGAAACCAACATTGTGGTCAGAAGGTGGACAGAAGCCTCTGTCTCTTGCTCTAGTCAAGTGAGGGTCTTTGCCATCCCTGCCTGCTGAGGATTGCAGGCTACGAGTGTTTCTGAAATGTGGGCACAGTGGCAAAGTTAGACTGAGTGATACCTATGTGAATGTGAGGTAACAAAGAGAAGGTGGTACCACTTAGCCTCGCAAAATGAAAAATATCACGACTCTTTTTGCTGCACTGCTTGGAGATTAACATTGTCACATGCTGCGATAGCTGCACAAGTTTGGACAGGTTTAATTCAATGGCCTCTTGATGTGGTCAATCAGGAAGAGATTGGATCTCATTTTCGTACACCCCGTCCACCAACATCTGAAGGGCAGTGTCAGTGAATCTCTGGGTCCATCTTAGACTCCTTGGGAAGCATTTCTGGATATCTGGGCGACCACCCCAGGCTGAGGGGAAATCCCTGGCTTGCAGCATCTGAAGTGGTGGCCAGCTGGCCTTTCAATATGGTGCCAGAACCTTCAACCACAGAATGACCCATTAGGGGCAAAAACATTCAGCTCCCTTGCCAGGTGATTCACTGAGAAATTCATGCAACTTCTCACTTGCATAATGAACTGGGACACACATAATCATATGAGATAATGCAACCCATGTACTGGCAGATATGTCACCATCCAACACACTCAATGTCATACATTTTCTTAAAAATAGAAACCCCTGCCCAAAGAGTTAGGCCATGCCATTTGCATGACAACGTAACCCTGAAAGAAATGTCATTCTACCCACTTGTTTTGTAATCTTCTACAATGGCTGTATAAACCCCAGGCATTGGATAGGCTGAGTTTGTTTTTCTTGGAGCACAGGAGGCTAAGGAGGGATCTGATTGAGGTACACAAAATTATGAGAGGCATAGACTGAGTTAATCGTAAGAATCTCTTCCCCATGGCATATGTGTCTAAGGTCAGAGGCATAACCTTACGGTGAAGAGTAAGTGGTATAGAGGAGTTCTGAAGAAACATTTTTTTTTAATCACAGGGTGATAGAAAAATGGAATGTGCTGCGTGAGAGGGTGATGGGTGCAGGTATTCTGCAAAATTTAAGAAGCGTATGGATAGGTGCTCCTGGGCATAGCAGGCTATAGAAAAAGTGCTGGTAAATGGGATTGGTGCTTGCTGTTTTGCTTAGATATGGTGGATGAAAGGGCCTGTTTCTGTGCTGTATGACTCGATGACTGTATGATATTGTTTGCACTGGATATGTAAAGTTTTGGTTCGGGGTCAGATAAGTGTCCCAGAAACAGGGGAAGCAAAATGGCTGATTATTGCTCATTCTGGTCCTCGCTTCAGAAGCTTAAAACTATATAACTAGCAAAATGCATAAGATTTGAATTGCGCACTTCTGAACTCATGTTCAACACATTGGCTTTAATGGCTTCTATTGCAAGCCCCCAGACAGAAAGCAGTAACGTGGGTGGTCACATGACAATGGAATGTCACAGTGTCCTTCCAAATGCATTTCTCCATTCAGCCTGCTTTTGCTTCTGTGATGTTTGTTAAATTCAGATGGAAAAATATAGATTGTTCCACTTATCAACAAATTAATTCACAGAGAAAAATCAAGAGAAAGGAATTGTTATTGTGGAGCATGACCCAAAGCAGAGGTTGACAAAATATTGTGGGTCCATCCAGCAACAATATTGAACCAACAATTACTAGGTGAGAAAAATACACCCAAGAGAAGATGTGTTCAGAACGGTGTTCTAATATCACGAAACAGCAATAAGACAAAGCATGAAGAAAGCCACCTGGAGGTAACTATTATAGCAAAGACTTTATAAAAATATAAATGAAGGTACATAGCATAAGGCCTGATCTCCTTCAAAACTAATTCTTCCAACACTCCCAATTTACATAATCAAGTAGACATGCTCAAATTCCCTTTGCCTCTTGAGGTAATTCAGATAAAACTTTCAAAATGAGAAAGATTGCCTCAGGTAAGGCAATGAAATTCTAACATATCAATTTAAAACTACACAGCAGTAAGACAAATCCTTTTGTCTCATCTCAATATTCCTTGAAGATTTGTTTTGCAGCGAGCACTTTATAGAAATTTGAGCAAAGAGTTTCGAAGTATCAAACTAGATCCTTGCCATTTTTTCTCATAAAAAAGTGCCGGCTTTCTGATGCACACTACATCCAGAGCCAGCAGATTGTTGTATGTTGATGCATACTAAAACACCACTTGTTTCACTGGCCCATCATATTTAAATACATTTACAAACAGGCACCAGCTGGATCTTTACAGAACAATCAAGTGGGATTCATACGTTTTCACCAGGTAAGAAGTCAAATCATTCAACTTAAATACAAATGTATTTAAAGATAAGCTTTCATTGGAAACTCCAAGCGAATTCAGGGTACAGCTCTCTAAGAGTCTGTGGTACCATTACTACTTCAATTGGTTTTGAATGGTATATCACACTCTAGAATACTCCAGAAGTAGGAATGCAACTGAATCATGGCACAATTTCAGGCTGATCATCACAGTGAAATAGTCAGTAAGTGGGTGGATCCCATTGGAATCTCCTGCAGGCTTTGCCTTGACATTTTAATTCATGAGAAAACCACTCAAAGTATCCAACGAAGCAAAATGATTTGAC
Organism: Ginglymostoma cirratum; assembly: GCA_024137785.1. Classification (NCBI taxonomy): domain Eukaryota; kingdom Metazoa; phylum Chordata; class Chondrichthyes; order Orectolobiformes; family Ginglymostomatidae; genus Ginglymostoma; species Ginglymostoma cirratum. Next base: position 16,372,039 of record JAHRHZ010000111.1, on the reverse strand, counting down.
AAAAGGTGTACACCACTGACTTAATTATTGGATAAGTAAAGGTGGATGTGTGTAGTGAGGAGTTTGGGAGTATTTATTAATTTGTTTAGAATGGTGGGGAATACTGTATCAAAAGAATATATTTACCTTAAAAGATAATATAAAAACAAACAATAACTTGGCTTAGCTTTGCTAATTCTTTGACTTCACACATAAACCAGGGATACCAGTTTAAGGCTTGTCTGCTGAAAGCAAATGTTATATCACACACTTATTATGTGTATGGTGATTAACATAGAGGAGTCCAGGGCTTTCAGGAATTTCCTATTGGTATGCAGAGGCAGTCTTTGCTTACTTTGGGTGAGAAAGCAATATTTATGCAAGTGCCTTTGATGAAAAATTACCTTAATTATTCACACCTTTGACATCTTAATGTGGTGAGATGCAAACAAATTACTAACCTGCATACTCAATAGATTTTACTGATAAGAACTCATTTTAATTAAACTTCAATAGGTTTTCATTTGTTTTAAACAACACATAAGTAGTTTTTTTAATATAACTCAGGGCTTGTACAATTAACAAGATATGCATTATATATAAGATGTAGATTTTTTTCCACCTAGGTGATATGTGTAATTACCAACATTCATATAAATGTTTAATGTTATCAAGGGAATATATCAATTGTTAGTGGAACCCTGTTAATTAAGTATAGTCATAAAGATTTGAGTGTGTGGAACGAATAATGGAAAGATCATGGCCATTTTTACAGAAATGTCATTGTTTAAGGTTATTTGTCAAATAGACTAGTCTTCCTTCCTTGTTACCATTAACCTTTTCCTCAGAATCTTTCAATTATATCTCAGATTGCAAGAGTTTTTGAGGAGTAAGAGATTATTTAATCCAAGAAGCACCCATTTTTAAAAAATACAACCTTCAACCTCCTGTCTAATCATTTTCCTTAAAATTGCTCTTTCAAAATATGTTTATGTGTAGAAATTTATTTATGTGTTACTTTTAACAAATTGAATAATGAATTTGGATAAATATTATCCATTCACTCACTTGAAATAAATGATTTAATGAGGAATAAAAATTCCACTTGAACTCATTAACTAATTTGTTAAAGATAGCAGCAAGGAATTATTTCCAATGTTTTTCTTCAACCCTATTCACGGACTGTCTCTATTGACAACTCTTGTCACAACTACATTTTTCTTGGATGAAGAGCAGTTCGATTTTCTTGTCCTGAACCACTACATCCAGAGTTCCCCTTAGACCCTCAGAATGATTTCTCATCTACATGCTGTTCCTTTCACAGTTACACTGACAATCTACCTCACCATCACCTCTCTTGGCTTCTCCCCTCTTTAAATTATCACACTGATTATCTGGCATCCAGACAGAATGAGAAATTTTCTTAAATTGGCAAATGAGAAGACTAAAGCTATTGCTTTCAACCCTTGCTCCAAACTGTGTTCCACAGCTGCCAACGCCATCCTTCTCCCTAGCCTATGATTAAGCCATTATGTTTGCAAGCCTGGTGACACATTTGATACCTAATTGAGCTTCTGACTTTGTATTTGTGCCCTCGCTAGGAGCTCTTATTTCCATATCCGTCATATGGCTTGATGGCACCCCTATCACTGTTCTGCTGCTGTTAAAACCCTTGTCCATGCCTTTGTGACCTCTAATGTTGATTATTCCAATGCACTCCTGCCTATTCTACCACTGTAAACTTAAGTTCATCAAAAACTTTGGTGACCATGCCTTAACTCACACAATGTGTCACTCTCCTGTCAGTAATATGGTTACTAAGTTAAATTGCTTCCTAGTCAAGCAGCAAGTAGATCTAAAATTCTGACTCTGTTTTCTAATTCCTCAACGTCTCCATCCCTTTCTACCTCTGTCACCTCCTGCAATTCCGCAATATCCTGAGATATCTGCTCTCCTCAATTTCTGGCACATCCCCAGTTTTAATTTGTCCTCCACCGATAGCTGGGGTTTTAGTTGCTTATGCCCTAAGGTCTTCAACACTTTCCTTACAACTATCTACCTCTTTACCTTGTTCTATGCCTTTAAGATATCCTTAAAAAAGTCATTTTGAAACTTTTTGGTCATTTGACCTGAAATCTCCTTACATGGCTTGGTGTCATACTTTGTTTCATAATGCTCCTGTGATGTTAGGATATTTCATTGTTTCTAAAGATGTTATATTTAAAAAGTTACTGTTATTGTTGTTATGCACTTACAATGCTACCGATTAGTGTCAAGCAGCATGGAAGACTCTGATTAAACCTTGACATGTAGCATGATGCTGAGTGTGGATCCCAGTGGTAACAGCATGGAACTGGTGACCAAACCCATTACCACATTTATAGACCCAACCATGGTGCAACATTTGACGTCAGTATTGGAACTTCCATTATAGCACATGTCAGCAAATCATTTCTGATGAAGGGTCTAGGCCCGAAACGTCAAGTTTTCCTGCTCCTATGATGCTGCTTGGCCTGCTGTGTTCATCCAGCCCCATGCTTGTTATCTCGGATTCTCCAGCATCTGCAGTACCTTTTATCTCAGCAAAGAATGTACCCTGCAGTTGTATAAGACAATGTGGAGCATCAATTGGTTGAAGGTGGGGCTACCCCCCTTGGGAAATTTATATTGGAAAACAGCCCTGGTCCCAGCAGCACCATCAGGAGTGATGGCCACATCTGGGACTACACTGAGCCTAGCAAAAAACAACTGGGACTCAGATGAAAGACAAACACTGAGGTTCTCTGTGGGGGCAGGGCAGGTAGCCCTGAGTGGGTGGAAGGTTGAGGTAAGTGCAGTTTCAAAGATCAGGAGGCTCCTCGGTTGTAGCGGATATTGGAAATAAGGAATTTTGTTCTTAATGAGTACAGACAGTCAGGGAAGAAAGCTACAGTAACAGTGCTGAGTGAATGATCCATCTCCGCCTCCTCCAGTGGTTCCCAACATTACAGATACCAGCCTTCAGCCAATTCAATTCACTCCATGTGATATCAAGAAACATTTGGAGACACTGGCTACTGCAAAGGCTATGGGCCCTGACAACATTCCGGCAATAGTATTGAAGACTTGTTCTCCAGAACTTGCCGCTCCCCTAGACAAGCTGTTCCAGTGCAGTTACAACACAAAATCTACCCGACGATGTGGAAAGTTGCCCATGTATATCCTGTATACAAAAAGCAGGACAAATTCAAACCGACCAATTACCGCCCCATCAGTGTCCTCTCAACCATCAGTAAAGTGATGAAAGGTGTCATTAACAGTGCGATCAAGCAGCACCTACTCAGCAATAACCTGCTCAGTGACGCCCAGTTTGGGTTCTGCCAGGGGCACTCAGCTCCTGATCTCATTACAACCTTGGTTCAAACATGGACAAAACAGCTGAATTCCAGAGGTGAGGTAAGAGTGACAGCCCTTGATATCAAGGCTACATTCAACCGAGTGTAGCATCACGGAGCCCTAGCAAAATTGGAATCGATGGGTATCAGGGGGCAAACGCTCCGGTGGTTGGAGTCATACCTGACACATAGGAAGATGGTTGTTGTTGTCGAATGTCAGTCATCCTCAGCTCCAGGCCATCTCTGCAGGAGTTCCTCAGGGTAATGTCCTAGGCCCAACCATCTTCAGCTGCTTCATCAATGCCCTTCCCTCCATCATAAGGTCAGAAGTGGAGATGTTTGCCAAGGGGATTGCACAATGTTCAGTACCATTCATGACTGTTCAGATACTGAAGCAGTTCAAGTTCACATGCAACAGACCTGGACAATATCCAGGCTTGGGCTGACAAATGGTAAGTAACATTCGTGCCACACAAATGCCAAGCTATGATCAGCACCAATAAGAGAAAATCTAATCACCACCCCTTGGCATTCAACAGTGTTACCATCACTGAATCTCCCACTATCAACATCTAGAAATTGACCAGAAACTCAACTGGACTCACCACAAACACAGTGGTTACTAGAGCAGACCAGAAGCTAGGAATATTACACCAAGTAACTCACCTCTTGACTCCTCAAAGCCTGTCCACTATCTACAAGGCACAACTCAGGAGTGTGATGGAATCCTCCCCACTTGCCTGAATCAGTGCAGCCACAACAACACTCAAGAAGCTTGACACCATCCAGGGCAAAGCAACCCGCTTGATTGGCACTCCATCCACTCCCTCCACCACCGATGCTCAGTAGCAGCAGAGTGTACCATCTACAAGATACACTGCAGAAATTCACCAAAGATCCTCAGACAGCACCTTCCAAACCCATGACTATTTCCATCTAGAAGGACAAGGGCAGCAGATATATGGGAACATCAACCCCTTCAAGTTCCCCTCCAAGCCACTCACCATCCTGACTTGGAAATATATCGCTATTCCTTCACTGTCACTGGGTCAAAATCCTCGAATTCCCTCACTAATGGCATTATGGATCTACCCACAGCAGGTGGAGTACAGCAGTTCAAGAAGGCAGTTCATTATCACCTTCTCAAGGGCAACTAGGGACGGGCATTAAACACTAGCCATCCAGCAACGCCCACATTCCACAAACAAATGAATTTTAAAAAAGTCCTGCCCTATATTAGTCATGCCCCTTCTTAGAGTGATTTCTTCTACAAATTATGAAATTATGTTCTACTGAGTCAAACTGGGTTACATGAATTGAGAATGACAGTGATCCTAACATTGATTCTCATGGAACACTACTTCTTGCTTTTTGCCATTCTGAATAATTACCTTTACCCTGCACCCTTCATTCTATGTTTTACAGCCAACTTTACTACCTATTCGAGATAACAAGGTGTGGAGCTGGATGAACACAGCAGGCCAAGCAGCATCATAGGAGCAGGAAAGCTTGACGTTTTGGGCCTAGACCCTTCATGAGAAATGGGGGAGGGGAAGAGGGTTCTGAAATAAATAGGGAGACAGGGGGAGGCGGATAGAAGATAGATAGAGGAGAGGATAGGTGGAGAGGAGGCTCCCTTGTCCACTCCACACTCCCCTCCAGCCCACACCTCACCCGGCACTTTTCCCTGCAACTGCAGGAAGTGCTACACCTGCCCGCACACCTCCTCCCTCACCCCAATCCCAGGCCCCAAGAAGACTTTCCACATCAAGCAGATGTTCACCTGCACATCTGCCAATGTGGTATACTGCACCCGCTGTACCCGTTGTGGCTTCCTCTACATCGGGGAAACCAAGCGGAGGCTTGGGAACCGCTTTGCAGAACATCTGCGCTCAGTTCGCAACAAACAACTGCACCTCCCAGTCGCGAACCATTTCAACTCCCCCTCCCATTCCTCAGACAACATGTCCATCCTGGGCCTCCTGCAATGCCACAATGATGCCACCCGAAGGCTGCAGGAACAGCAAATCATATTCAGCCTGGGAACCCTGCAGCCCAATGGTATCAATGTGGATTTCACAAGCTTCAAAATCTCCCCTCCCCCAACCGCATTCCAAAACCAGCCCAGCTCGTCCCCGCCTCCCTAACCTGTTCTTCCTCTCATCTATCCCCTCCTTCCACCTCAAGCCCCACCTCCATCTCCTATCTACTAACATCATCCCGCCCCCTTGACCTGTCCGTCCTCCCTGGACTGACCTATCTCCTCCCTACCCCCCGACTTACACTCACCTTTACTGGCTCCATCCCCGCCTCTTTGACTTGTCTGCCTCCTCTCCACCTATCCTCTCCTCTATCCGCCTCCCCCTCTCTCCCTATTTATTTCAGAACCCTCTTCCCCTCCCCCACTTCTGATGAAGGGTCTAGGCCCGAAACGTCAAGTTTTCCTGCTCCTATGATGCTGCTTGGCCTGCTGTGTTCATCCAGCCCCACACCTTGTTATCTCAGATTCTCCAGCATGTGCAGTACCTTTTACCTCCTTTACTACCTATTCTGCTGCTTATCACCTGATTTTCACATTTACGTCCTTAGTATTGCACTCTGTGGTATCTTATCAAAATCCTGTTGAAAATCCAAACATATTACATCTACCACCCTATCCTCCACTACTGTTTCTGTTACCTCTCCAAAGAATTTAATTAAGCTTACCCCTCCCTTTTGAAATTTGACCTGCATTTTGCTCTATTATATTATTAGTTTCTCAACATTAATCAATGAGATCTTTGAGTAAGGATTCTCTTAATTTTTTTTACCAACACAAAACTAACTGCTTCATTGTAACTTGCTTTCTTGCTCTGTCTGCCTTCTTAGTTTTGAGACACTAACTGCTTGCAAGTCTTCTAGCCCTACAGCCTCTATCTTTCAATAACATTGACCATCTATTTAAATATTTCCCAATGTTGCTCAACTGATTTCTCTGTCAATTCTTTCTTCTTTCACTTTACTAGTTCTGGGCTGCTCAAAAAATGAGCATTGTGTTCCTCAAATTCATTATTTTGCTGTTTGTCTTATGCCACTCTCAATCATTATGTTAATATGATCCCTATTGTTCCTCTCTGCTTACTTAACTGTTCTGGTTTCTTTCCAATCCTCTGCTTAATGCCCAAGTTATTCTCACATTCTAGCTGCCAAAAACAAAACATTTATTTTTTCCTGGGCTTCAAAGGCAATGTTCTCACTTCTCCTTCCTGAGATAACAACTTTAATTATTCAATGGTTGCTGAATCGTGCCTCATATGGACAACCTAAGAGGCAGTCACAAACTCTCCCTCAGCCAGAATGGAGACGGAACCACATTCTGTTGAAGTTATTACTAACCACATTACTGTTGTCTAGCCAACTGTGTTAATAAACACTCGATTTTCTCATTAATCATATTTTGTTTTAAATGCACCTTCACCAATATAAACCAATATCACACGTCAAGCCATAATGTGCAAGAGGCATCCGTAGGAATAATAAGGTTGTTTGCAAAATCCTTGCCATCTATGTTTAGTGAAAGGCTGATCTTGACATATTACTGGAATCAATTGATATTGGGAATAAAATTCCTTTTGAGTCAGTTTGACAGTTCATACATCTCTGGAACCTGCAAACTTCATTTAGCTAACTGTAGAACTCTGTGTTTTTCCTCATAAACTATCTATCTTTGAGTTGCATTCTGCATGGATTGGAGCTGATAGAAATTAAATAACTTCCTCATAAGATATTATCTATTACCTGTTAAATATTAAAACAAATGTAGGTTATTTGAGACACCAAATGTAATTATGCTCCTTATTTCCAATGATAATGATGATTATGATGGCACAAGTCATTGAGCACAATAATATATGGCCCATTTCAATGACTGAAGACTCCGTGCAAAAGGAAGAGAAAGACAGATGAGCATGCAGGACATTGTCCTTCAGCTTGGCAGAATGCTTTGCAGTAAGTTCACTTGTGCAGTACCCCAGGGAAATAAATATTGTGAGGAAGATAAAACTCCTAAGTGTTTCTCGATCGACTTGAATTAAGAAAAATATTCACATAGAAATATTGATCACTCAAGCCGGCAACCTCTGACTAATCCTCTCCTTCAGGTTGGTGTGACAATAAATTATTAAAATGAGTACAAAATAATATATTGTACCACAAGCTACACAAGTGCAAGAACAACAGAAGGGCATGTAGGCTCGTAAATCAACATTCATGACAGGAAATCTAGTTGACTAGATGCATTAATTTGTGATTCTTAAAATGTATTCATGGATGAGCATGTCACGGGCTCAGCCAGCATTTCTTACCCATCCCTAACTGCCTTGGAGAAGGCAGTGGTGAGCTACCTTCTCATACCACTGCAATCATTAGGGGGTGTTAGGGACACCCAAAAGGCCTATCGGAAAGGAGCTCCAGGACTACAGTACTCTTGAGAAATATACTTTGTGCAAAAGACAGAAGAACTAAACATTTCTTAAGAGAACTGAGACAATCAATTCAATTGTGTTAATACATAGAAATAAAGTTTTCATAATTTGAACCACTAGTGATAGCCATAAAATGTTCAAGCAGCAAAAATGATAAAAATGGTTATTGAAATAAATCCTAAATACTCCCAAATGTTGAGTATTCCCCTTAATTGGGAAGCTACTTCTCATCTAGGGCTGACATTGATGCAGAGATTCAAAATTGCATCCAATCTGCAAGTGCTCCCTTCAAATGACTAAGGATGAGAGTTTTTGGTGGTGGTGCTATCTGTCCTGATACCAAGATCCTCATTCCTAACGCATCATCCTTCCAACTCTTCCATATGGCTCCAAAACTTGAACTGTATATAGACACCACCTCAAGACATTTGAGAAATACCATTAATGCTGTTTGGGACAGGTTCTCCACATCAGCTGGGAAAACAGGTGCACTAACATCAGCATTTTTTAAGCAGCAGATAGCAGCAGCATTGAGGCCATGATTGTCTGAAACCATCTCTGCTGGCCAGCCACCTACATAGGATGTCCGCATTCTGACTGCCAAAGCAAATCACTTCTGCCCAGCTCAAGGAAGGCAGAAGATGAGGACAAAGGAAGTGTTTCCAAGGCTCGCTGAAGACTTCCCTCAAGAACTGCAGCATAGATGTCAATGCATGGGAAATCCTCATTCAGAATGGACTGACTTGAAGGAAACTCCTCTATGAAAGAACACAATTCTTCAACATCACCAATCGGCAAGAGAAAATACAGAAAAGGAACCAGAGAGAGGAATGCCAATGATCTCAAGGCCAAGGACCACTTCCACCTCCCGTAACTATCTGCCAATTATGTAGATGGAGATGTGGCTCTTGGATCGGACTGATCAGCCATGCAAGGACCCACAAAAACCATGACTAGTGGCATGGAGTTTCCTAGGTGGATAATAATACTCATTAGTGAGTGATTGCTGACGATGATCTGTAAGCTGTACCACAGCAAAAGCATTTCTTTCTTCCTTGCTGTTTGACTTATTGTTAAAGTCTCAGCAGATCATGAATTAAAATATTTGCAAAGCAGAAAAGCAATCCAGCACCAATGAAAGATTATTCCCATTAAGTAAAGGAATGGAAACCAAAAATGACAAAAACAAAAACACCCAAAAGAATGAACCAACAACTAACCTGTTTGGGGTGAGAAGCAGACACGATGAGAAATGAATATTTCCTATAGTGCTCCTGTCTGCTCCTTCCCAATAAAAGTACCATAATTTGTTGATTTCTCATGTGGCAAGTCAGTGCTGGGCAGATTCATTTCACAAGAGAATCTTGTAACCAGCAGAAGCCATTTTAAAATTATAATTGGGGTTTTAACTACTTTTGGTATGATCCCTGCACACTCATAAAGCACATCATCAATGTATTGGCCGCATATTTCCAGAGTGGGCATTTTGGCAACCATCTGATCCTCCTAAAAATTACTGAGACACTCCTTTCATGTAAGAAAAATATATGTGGCATCTTCCAGTTTCTAGCTATCCATAAAAGTACAACAGTTGGAATTTGACAATCAAAGTGCTTTCATGTCCCAGACGTTTGCTTAGAGTGATAGTGACAAAGTGCAATGCACAGATGAAATACTCAGGCTTTCGTGCCTAGTTTCTAAGGATATAGGAGAAAAAGAACAACACTCCACTCCCTGTGCAGTTAAATCTAAATTAATGATTGGCAATGCAAAATAAGATATTCCTAAAAAGAGACATGAATTGGAAGCCTGTTATTGTGCGCCCCTCAGGACTGGGATATAAGAACCTAAACTTCAAAAGGGGACATCAACTTATATAGCATAAGAAGAGAGTGTGGATTGATTGGATCATGGTTGGCATAGAGATACACAAAGAACTGTGTTAACTGTCATAGAGTCATACAGCACAGAAACAGATCCTTCGGTCCAACCAGTCCATGCCAAACATTATCCCAAACTAAACTAGTCCCACCTTCCTGCTCCTGGCCTATCTCCCTCCAAACCCTTCCTTTTCATGTATTTATCTAAATGTCTTTTAACTGTTGTGACTGTGCCGACATCCAGCACTTCCTCAGTAAGTTCATTCCACACACGAACCACCTTCTGTGTAAAACATTTGCCTCTCATGTCTTTCTAATTAATTTCTCTCTGGTCTTACCTTAAAAGTGTGCCCTACTGCGATCAAAATGCTGCCATGGGGAATTAGCAGTCTCCATCATCTTATAGTTAATAAAAAAAGGTGCAATGTATGGACAAATTCCTTCTTTCTAGATAGAAAATGGTTTTATGTGCTGATATATGTAGCTTTGAGCATGCTTGAATGGAGTACATTGTGAGAGCGACTGATAATCTTAGTTTCCAATGCAATTGTTAGCTATAGTGAGGATTATTTCGCAAATATTTTCCTGTATAAGAATCACTTCTAATCTTGGACGTTGTGGTCCCATGTTTGCAAACCCAGGCTCAGAGCAGTCAGTATATTGGCCATTGCAAGTGATCAATAGGGGCCTGACATGTTTCTCATTTTTGTGGCTGTGACGCCATGAGTGGAGTATTCAATCTATACACTTTATATTGTCCCAATGCCTGTCACAAGATGCATTCTTTTTACTCCTTCATGGGATTATGAATCACTGGGTAGGAACAGCATTTATTACCCTTCCATTGGGAAGGTGTGGTAAGCTGCCTTCTTGAATTTCCGCAGTCCATGTGCTATAAGTACCGTAGCCACTGACTTCATTCCTCTCCCTGGTAACTATTGAAACTGAACCAGACTGTCCATAAGCTTCATGTTGCATTTGACTCCACAATTAGCCACTAACCACACATCCTCTCCAATGATTAAGATAGATTATTTCCAGCTCTGTAACATCACTTGTCTTCACGAGGCACCTGGCTAATCTGTCAATGAATTAGTCATTCTTGCCTTTGTTCCCATTAAGCTTGACAATTCTAATGCACTGCAGGCTAGCCTCCCAGACTCCACATCAAAAAGTGAAGTTTATAAAATCCTCTAGTGCTGTGTAATAGGCATGGAGTCCCCTTCAGACATTACCCTCTGCTGGTGATTTATTACAAATACGATTCCTGCAACAACTTAATTTTAAAATTCCCATTCTTGTTTCAAATTCCTCACTCCTAACTGTATAGCCTCCTTCAGCACTATAAAAGTTTATTCAGTTCTTTTGGTCTCTTGGCCAACCCGATATTTAAACAGTCTGCTTTTGGTGGCCTTAGGCTCTCAAATTCCTGAGGAACGTAGAGTAGGAACAGGATTATGCTATTGGGCCCATCAAGGTAGCCCCAACATTCTAGATCATGACTGATGACGATTTCAAAGGCATTTTCCAGCACTACTTCCACACAATATAATGTCATTGGTCTGCTGAAACCCATCAATTCTGCCTTGAACCTGCTCAATGATTAAGCCTCCATAGCACCTCTAGGGAAGAGAATTCCAAAGTTTTACCGTCTCTGTGTGAAGAAATTCCTCCTCATCTCTGTCCTAAATGGCCTGCCCTTTAATCTGGGATTGTATTTTCTGGTTCCACTCTGTCACACCCTGTTAAAAATTTTGTAAATTTCAATCAGATCACCTCTCATTCTTCAAAACTCTTGGGAATGCAGATTCAGTTTCCTCAATCTGTTCTCATAAACCAATGCTGCGATTAATCTGATGAACATCTCTTGCACTGCTTCCATGACAAATATGTCCTTCCTTAGATAAAGGATATCAAAAAGTACATATTAGTGCAGGTGAGATCCCAGCAAGGCTCTGAAAATCTATGTAAGATATCTTGACTTCTGTCCTGAAATCCACTTGAAATGAATCCTAACATAATATTTTCATTATGAAATGGATTGCTGCATGCTACGCTTTAGTGATTCTTGGACAAGCATACCCAGATCTATTTGGCCATCTATAGTTTGCAACCTCTCAACATTTCAGAAATAAGCTCCTTTTGTTATTTTTCTACCAAAACACATAACTTCACACTTTCTTGTTTTATATTCCATCTGCCACATTCTAGCCCTTTCCTTCAGCCTTTCCAAGTCCTCTTCAAAGCTTCTTGCATGTTCCTGACATTTCATGTTCCTTCTCTAATCTCCTTGCCTCTCTATCTTTCCTTATTCCTCCTTTGCATTCCATAAAACATTCATTTTAACTTTTGATCTGCCCTGATGTATTATATGATCAGTGTAAACTTTTGTCTGAAATGCTCCTGTTATTGTTACCAGCTTTGTTCATTAAAATATGAAGCTGCTTTTCAGGTAGAAAAAAAATGCTTTAGGATCCATTAATATGAAAGTTTAGTGCCTGTAGCGGGGCATATTTTACTTAGGTACTGTATGACACAAAGATCAGTTGTGAAAAGTGTTGAATGATATAAGTTGAAGACTTACACATCAAGATTTAAATATTTTCACATGCTCCAGGCTCATTTGGATCCAAGAAGTATGAACAAGGTCCTTGTCCTATAGTGTCATTGAATGCCTGAACTGTGCTGTGAAACTCAGTGAATTTGTAAAACAGGGTTATCTGTGCTGATTTAAAGGAGACACAACTTAAAATTTGGGTTTTTTTGGGCTTGCCTTGGATTCATCATTGTGGAATAATCCTGTAAGTGGATCTTGCATGTTCTACACACCAGATTGGACCTTTACCTGTCCAGTATCTGCTTAACTGTATCTTGATCGAGTAGGAACCACTAGAGGTCCCTGACACGTTTATTAAATACTAAAAGGAAAAGTAAACAATACTCATTAAACAAATTGGGTAGATTCTGCTGTATGGGCAACCAAGGGAAGAATTACCAACATTATTGCGCCATATGGCCATTCCCAGACATGTCCATAAAATAATTCCAGCTTCCCTTCCCAAGCATGAGGCAGAAGCCTAAAATGAGGCAAGATAAAAGTATATGTTGCACACTGGGCCTCAGGTATGAACGGAATTTGGGGCAGTGAGGTGATATTCTTTTTTTAAAAAAAACGAATTTTGCCTGTGTCATCTTTACTGTTTCCCCCAGCCCCCACACCACAGGGAGCCTGGAGTAGACCCTTGTGTCCTAGTTTCCAGGGACACCTCCATTGCCCAAAGAACATACAATTAGCAAACTGAGACAGAAGGCAAGGATCATCCCAACCTGCTTAACTTACAAGATCACCCACCAACCAATAGTGGATGCACATTGACCTACTGTGGGGAAACCTTGTATGTCCCAGGGAACAACAATGGGGTACAGAGACTTGATGTTACAAATCATTGGTATTACCCAGGTAAAACTGAGAAAAATCTACCCTAATAGATTTATTTCTTGCACTGCTATCCAGTACCATACAGAATCTCTTAGTTTTCTACCCTGATGGCCTCCAACTTGCTTTAATGAAATTGTGCAAAGTACAGCTCCATACCTCCATTGTAGAAATTATGAACACGGGGCATGCATTCCTGTATTTCTCATAGCTTCTTTGAGATGACCAGTTATTGTACAGTTGTCTAAACATCAGGAATATCTTTAAGGTCTTAGCAAAAATTTGTAGCTCGGGTTGCGGATGCAGTTGTTCATTAGCTCGCTGAGCCGGTTGTTCTGTGGTGTGCAGATGTCTCATCACCCTTCTAAGCAAAGTCATTAGTGCAACTTCTATTTGAGAAGTTAGTGTTCTGCTTCCTTCCGGATATATATGATCGTCTGGTGTGATGGTCGTGTCGCAGAGGATCATATAAATCCGGAAGGAAGCAGAACACCAATGTTTCAATTAGAACTCGCAAAAATGATGTTGCCTAGAAAGATTACAAAACGTCTGCACACCACAGAACAACTGGCTCGGCAAGCAAATGAACAACTGCACCAGGAATGTTCGCCGGTCATGACAACTTTTTACATACTTTGAAACTCAAAATCTGTCATTATGACTTATCCAGACAGCTGTCAAGAACATTCCTGAACAGGATTGCATTAGTGGACATATTAAACCATTCTTCGCTTCATCAAAGCACTCTATAGCCTTTGGCATACCAAAATATACATTTTCTGCAGCTTGGTTTTAAGCTTGTACATCCCTGGACTAGCAAGAAAGAATCCAGCAAAGAACCAGTTACAGACTAATACATCTCTCACAGATACTGTATCATAGTCTTAACGCTTTTTCTCAAAGCTTCCTGGATTTAACTAGATCTATGTAGACTATTGTCCAGCTAATTATTAGCCTAAAGAGGTCTGATACTTTAACTTGTGGCCTGCAAGAAGCAGTAACTGAAGAGTCCTTACCACATACAGAGGAAGCTATGCCATTGATGTTATGATCATGCGATGAAAAAGGATCTCCAGGAAAAGAAAATAGTTGTTTCTTGTACAGAGTTGCAATGTTAGCTTGGTGTAAAGAAAAAATTACTTTTAAATAAGACCCGAAGGTCTATATCATTTAGTTTTGCACTCCAAATATCACTTAGAACTCCATGAGATAAAAACAAAGTAGCTGTCACTGTTGTTCAAAGTAATGTGACTAATGAATCTTTATTTCATCCCCACGGCAATACTAGCATAGGGCCTAGTGCACCTTGGGCGAACAACAGCTATACATCTGGAAGCAGACCCTTTGTTGTAATGTTCACATAAGTAACAACTGCTCATTAAACTTTGAAGATTTCAGCACGAAGGTGCCAATAGTCTAAACACTCCACCTCTTGCCAGTTAGGTAACAGTACAAAGAATTGCCAGGTTTAAGCAAGTGTTAGCAAGATTCTAGGCATAAGGAGTAGACAGACACTGTGTAAGAAGTATTAGTCATGGTGATAAGATGTATGAAGTGCATCCTTGTCAGACAAATGTGCGAATGTGCTTATTCTTCAGCTGCAGCACACAGACACTTATAGCTTACTGTGCTACATTGTCATTCATGTGTGAAGTGGGTTCAACCAAAAAGAAGAGGATTCAAGTAGAACAGACATCCTTGACAAACAATTGTTTGGTATTTTAGTGTACCACTAATACACACAACAAAACTAGTGCACAGAAACCAGATTGCAAACACAGCAGCATTACCTCCTGTCACACTGCTGCTGTGGAATCAAAATTTCAAACGCTTTCAGTGCTGGCTCCAAATCATTTATGGAACATTTAAAAGCACCAGTGAGTGATTTTGAAACCTTAGATACCAGTGTTTTACATTTACACAGATCACCCATTATCCAATGCCCTCTGCCAGAAGCACGTAAATAGCAGTAGAAGTGTAGCTAATTGGCACCACTGTTGTCAATAATGCATTATGGTGTAGGTTTCACAAGTGGCAGCAGGTGTCATGTCAGCAAGCAGAGCCCTCCGTTACTCCACTGCCAGAGGCACCTGCACTGATGCAAGTGCTACAAGGTTAGTTTCAGATATGGTTTTCAGGCAGCACACTGATGGTAGCACTTAATCATAGAGAACAGAAAACAAACATTGAGATGTCTGTGAAACACATCAGCAAATATCATTAAGCCTCATATATTTTCATGACTGAGAAATTCAATGGCATTAATTCATTTTTGCTAACTCATATTATTTGTGCAGAAAATGAAAGACCTGAAATTGCTGTTTTCAATGTAGACATAGACCTCCTTGTCCAAGGAGAATTCATTGGCAAATGCCTCTATTAAAATGACAAAGAAACATTTTTTTAACGTTGTTAAGTGCTGAGCATGAGAATCATAAAGAAAATATCTTAGAGGTGTGAGGCCGTTGAACAATTTGTGAATGAGAATGAGGATTTTGAATCAGATGCTTTGAGGATAATGAGGCTGGGAGTGGGTGAGTGTTCATTTCTACAGGACAGTGCAAGGACAATCTGACTTGATGGAACATGTTTAATTTCTGCACTTGATTGTCAGTCACTAAAACAAATTCACAAAAGGCAGAATTTTTTTAAACATACATTCATTACACAAAAGAACGAAAAAAACAAGGCTACACATATGGGACAGTTAGAATGACCGTAACACAAACAGCAAAACATAGTTTCAGCCTGTTGCCAATACTGTCACTTTACAGATACTTAATTCCAGAGAAATTTTATTCCTCCTACAATTCAAAGTTTTTACTTAAATGACTCCTTGAAGTTTCTTTTTCATAGACTGTGGGAACAATTTTACAATTCCTTTCAGAATCTGCCAGCATGAACCTTTCACTATTCAGGTAACCTAAGCATTTTTCAGTTTGAAATGTCTGGAAGATTTCCTTCCAAGCTGTCTCAAGATTGGAAGCTTCTTGAACTAGCAATGCCTCATTAGGATGGTTGATTTGCCCAAACTAAAACTTGATTCTCGAGCTAGAATAGAGTTCTCTTCCTTTTGAGTTGAACTTCTGATTCTTCTTAACTGAGACCTTAAACTTTCTGAAGGCAAAACTAAACTAATGACGTTTTCATAAATTCAGCACTGTAAATATTTCATCCATTAACACTACAGGGCTTCTCCCAGGCATTTGACTGTAGTTTCATACTTTCTTGGAATTGATGTACTTAGATCACTGTTTTCAATAATTTTCTGACCCATTTAAAAAACCCTTCACAGAACTGACCCAGCCTCCATTTGAAAATCCAAATCTAAAACACAACAGATAATGCACTCTTCAACAAATAATATTGGTTGATTTACTTCTGTAGCTGCACAAGGTATTCACACTTAATTGTCCCTTTGTTTCAAAATTCAAATCCCTGCCTTGAAGCTTGAGTTGTTTAAATTATTGACATCTAACCCTATGCACTTGATGCCCACCTTCCACCTTCTGTGCATATCTAGGGACCTTATGAAAATTGCACTGTGGAGCATCTTGTTCAAAACAAGATTTCCATTCATGCCAATCATGCCTATCAAAGTATCCTTTCTTTTCTGGTAGTTTGAGCTATAGGGAGAGGCTGAATAGGCTGGGCTATTTTCCCTGGAGTTTCGGAGCATGAGAAGTGACCTTATAGAGGTTTATAAAATCATGAGGGCATGGATAAGGTGAATAGTTAAGGTCTTTTCTCCAGGGTAGGGGAGTCCAAAACTGGACGGCATAGGTTTAAGTTGAGAAGGGAAAGATTTAAAAGGGACCTAAGAGGCAGCTTTTTCACGCAGAGGGTGAAGTGTGTGTGGAATGAGCTGCCAGAGGAAGTGGTGGAGGCTAGTACAATTGCTCCATTTAAAAGGCATCTGGATGGGTATATGAATAGGACTGGTTCAGAGGGATATGGGCCAAATGCTGGCAAATGGGACTAGATTAATTTAGGATATCTAGTCAGCATGGATGAGGTGGACCAAAGGGTCTGTTCCCATGCTGTACAGCTGTATGGCTCTATGACTCTATTCATAATGTTTGTTGGGAATATAATCTAAGAGGGGGATGCAAAGAGATATAAACAAGTAGTGGAAAATAAGGAGCCAAGTGGAGTATTATGCAAGGAAATGTGAGATTATTCATTTTGGCAGGATAATAGAAATATGTTTCGTTGTAGAAAATGGAAATCTTTTAAATGTTGATGTTCAGAGAAACATGGGTGTATTTGGTATTCACTGAGTAAATTGGGACTGTAGTCTTCGAAGTTTAGAAGAATTAGAAGTGACCTCCATAGAATGCACATAACTCTGACAGGGTAGGCAATGAGAGACTAATCCTAGACGAAACAAACAGCCATAGTCTCAGGCTACTTTGCCTATCATTTAGGACTGAGAAGAGAAGCAATTTCTTCACTCAGCAGTTTGTGAATATTTGGAATTCTCCATTCAAGAGAGTTATGTATGCACCTTCATTGAATACATTCACGGCTGAGATAAACTGATTCCTTTTGTCTTTTAAAGAATCAATGGATGAGTGCAGCAAGTGGAGTGAGATTAATACAGCAACAATTATATTGAACCACAAAGCAGGCTCTAGTAGCCCAAAGGTTTACTCCTGCTCCCATTTCCTTTGGTCTTATGAGCGTGAGAGGTAGCTGAGATAGTGGCCTTCAATTTTAAAGTTAGTATTCAGCCTCCTCTCCTGGCCTTTAAATCACTCCTGATCTCCAGACTTCAGAAGTCAAAGTAAGTGGATTTGTTCAAAACCAGGTACAAAAGATGGTGAGGACAGCATTTCCTCATAGAGGTAATTTGTGTCTTCATATCTAGATAAAAATAGAAACACTTCAGATGATTGCAAAATGACAATTCACCCAGGGAGACGACAGTCTTTTTTTTTCAGTAAGACATTAGAACAGCAGAATAATTGATGTTCAAATACAATTTTGCACAACAATATCTGTTTAATTCTCTGACAAGCAATACCAGTGGTAATACATGCAATAATATTTTTGAAAACAGTTATTTTGTCATTAAGCTTTAGTTTGAGAATGGCTAATGTGTTTTTATTTTATTGCTGCAAAGTGATATTTTTCAAATCAGTTTTTAGATTGATTTGATGCCCATTTTTGAAGAAAGTAATTAGTTGAATTTATTTTTTTTTAGGCAGGAGAATGTTATAAATATTCCCAGCTGAAAGCCATAACTCCAGGCCTGAAAGAAATATGTGCTTCCCTGAAATGCAGGTGTTCTACAGTTATCCTCCTCCCCTACCATCCAGTATAATGCATGTATTCAAGTCTATGGGAGTCTTTTAAGGTTTACCTAATTACAGAAGATTTAGATCTTAGAAATATTTCTCTTGTCAGAAAATATCTCATTACCGAATCCAAATATTCTTGAGCATTCTATTATAGTTAGTTGGAGTGCTGTCGAACAATAATGTAGCAGTTAATTAGATGTATTTTTGTTTTTGCTATCATCTCAGTGGATTCTAAACAATACTGACTAAAGCAATAACTACATCAACTACAACTCAGTTGCTCCGATTGTCAGAGTAACTCCTTGGCATCATGCTAATAGCTCTCTTTCAAACTACATCACTTTAAAAATAAATAGGTTATCTCATCAATATGTCACAGTTGTTTATAGGACTTTGGCTGCTATACTTCCTTAAGTGGGGAGGCAATGGCTTAGTGATAGTAATCCAGAAATTCAGCTAATGTTCTGGGGATGTGGGTTCGAATCCTGCCTTGGCCAATTGTGGAATTTGCCTTCTGTAAAAAATATCTGGGAGTTAAGTTACTGAAGACCGTGAAAATGTTATGGACTGTCAAAAAAGATCCATCTGGTTCAGGAAAGGAAATCTTTAGGGAAGATATTAAACTGAATGGATCATCTGACATTGACATAGGTACCAGAAATGGCAGAAACAGCCTGTCGACCCTGTCAAAGTCCCCCTCACTAACACCTGGGGTCTATTGCCAAATTTTGGAGAACTGTCTCACAGACTAGTCAAGCAACAGCCTGACATACTCACAGAATCATACCTTACAGACAATTTCCCAGACACAGCCATCACCATCCCTGGTCCCACCAGCAGGACAGATGCATCAGAGATGGTGGCACAGTGGTATACAATCGGGAGGGAGTTGACCTGGGATTCCTCAACATTAACCCACACCCTATGAAGCAGAGTTGAACCACAACTGGAGGAAGCACTGTAAGTGGCAAGAACACAAAATGTACCCTGGGTGGGGGATTTCCAAGTTCACCGCCAATGGTGGCTCAGCGGCAGTACTACTGATCAAGCTGGTCAGGTCCTAAAGGACATAGCTTCAAGGCTGGGTTTGAGGCTGCAAGCCGGTAATGAGGGAACAAACAAGGGGAAAAAACACGCTTGATCTCATCCTTACTCATCTGCCGGTTGCAGATGCATTTGTCCATGACAGTATCGGTAAGAGTGACCACTGACAGTCCTGGTGAACACGAAATCCCGCCTTCATGTCGAGAATCTCCTTCATCATGTTGTGTGGCACTATCACCATGCTGAATGGAAAAGACTTTGAACAGATCTAGCAGCTTAAGACTGGGTATCCATGAGCTGCTGGGAGCCAACAGCAGATTTGTACTCCAGCACAATCTACAAATTCATGGCCCGGCATATCCCCCACTTAACCATTACAATCAAATTGAGTATCAACCCTGGTTCAATGAAGACTACAGGAGGGCATGCCAGCAGCAGCACCAGGCATACCAAAAAACGAGGTGTCAACCTGGTGAAGCTACCAAACAGGACCACTTGCAAATGAAACAACATAAGCAGCAAGTGATAGATAGATCTAAGCTCTGCAGTCCTGCCACATCCAGTCATGAATAGTGGTGGACAATTAAACAACTCACTGGAAGAGGAAGGTCCACAAATATCCCAATCCTCAATGATAGAATAGCCCAGCACATTAGTGCAAAAGATAAGGCTGAAGCTTTTGCAGCAATCTTCAGCCGGAAGTGCCGAGTGGATGATCCATCTTGGCCACCTTCAGTGGTCCCCTGTGTGACAGATACCAGTCTTTAGCCAATTTGATCCATTCAATGTGATATCAAGGCACTGGATACTGCAAAGGCTCTGGGCCCTGACAACATTCTGGCAATAGTACGGAAGGCATGCTCCAGAACATGCTGCTGCTGCTGAGTCAAGCTGTTCCAGTATAGTTACAACATTGGTATTTACACACAAATGTAGAAAATTGCCCAGCCACTTCCTGTACATAAAAAGCAAGACAATTCCAACCCGGCTAATTACCGCCCCATCAGTCTACTCTCAATCATCAGTAAAGTGATGGAAAGTGTCATCAACAGTGCTAACAAGCAGCACCTGCTCAGCTATAACCTGCTCACTGATGCCCAGTTTGGGTTCTGCTAGGGCCACTCAGCTCCTATTCTCATTACATCCTTAGTTCAAACATGGACAAAAGAGCTGAATTCCAGAGGTGAGGTGAGAGTGACAGCCCTTGACACCATTGTCACATTTGACTGAGTGTGGCATCAAGGAATTCTAGAAAAACTGGAATCGATGGGTATCAGGGGAAAACTGTGCTGGGACATAGGAAGATGAATGTGGTTCAGTCAACTCAGCTCCAAGGCATCTCTGCAGGAGTTCCTCAGGGTAGTGTCCTTGGCGCAAACATCTTCAGCTGCTTCATCAATGAAGTGACTTCCATCAAAAGGTCAGAAGTGGGGATGTTTGCCAATAATTGCACAGTGTTCATCACCACCCATGACTCTTCAGATACTTAAGCAGTCCATGTTCAAATGCAACAAGATCTGGACCATATCCAGACTTGGGCTGACAAATGGTAAGCAACATTCACATCCACAAATGCCAGACAATTGCCATCTTCAATAAGACACAATCTAATCCATGTCCCCTTACATTCAATGACATTACCACCACAAAATCCCCCATTTTCTATATCCTTGGGGTTGCTGAGACATTGTTGACCACAGCAAAATGCCTGTCACATTCCATAAAAAAACTCCTTGTGAAAAGCAATCATCTCAATTCTGTGTGGAATAAATCTCGATTGCTGTTTAGCATGAATGCTTGAAATTAAGAAAGATTGCAAAGTGGCCAACATTGGAGGATTCTTCACTGAAACAGTTCAGAGAAATCTGTGAAGCAAGCACAAAATTTCTGGACAAACAAGTGACTGTTCAGTCAGATTTGGTTTCACAACAAACTCTTATTAAGTTTAATTGATTCATTCCTGACGTTGCCTGTTAGTCAGGTGTAAATGCCTTAGCTTTGTCCTAACTGAAAGGGATATTATTGTTCAAATGTTGAATGTCTTTTCCATTCAGCATGGTGATAGTGCCACACAACATGATGAAGGAGATTCTCGACATGAAGGCGGGATTTCGTGTTCACCAGGACTGTCAGTGGTCACTCTTACCGATACTGTCATGGACAAATGCATCTGCAACCGGCAGATGAGTAAGGATGAGATCAAGCGTGTTTTTTCCCCTTGTTTGTTCCCTCATTACCGGCTTGCAGCCTCAAACCCAGCCTTGAAGCTATGTCCTTTAGGACCTGACCAGCTTGATCAGTAGTACTGCCGCTGAGCCACCATTGGCGGTGAACTTGGAAATCCCCCACCCAGGGTACATTTTGTGTTCTTGCCACTTACAGTGCTTCCTCCAGTTGTGGTTCAACTCTGCTTCATAGGGTGTGGGTTAATGTTGAGGAATCCCAGGTCAACTCCCTCCCGATTGTATACCACTGTGCCACCATCTCTGATGCATCTGTCCTGCTGGTGGGACCAGGGATGGTGATGGCTGTGTCTGGGAAATTGTCTGTAAGGTATGATTCTGTGAGTATGTCAGGCTGTTGCTTGACTAGTCTGTGAGACAGTTCTCCAAAATTTGGCAATAGACCCCAGGTGTTACCAGAAACTCAACTGGACTCACCACATAAACATAGTGGTTACAAGAACAGGTCAGAACCTGGGAATACTGCGGCAAGTAACTCACCTCCTGACTCCTCAAAGTCTGTCCAGCATTTGCAAAGCACAAGTCAGGAGTCTAATGGAATATTCCCCATTCGCATGAAAGAGTGCCCCTCAATCCTCCCACCCCAATTATACTCTCTTCCACCCGTTTCCATCGGGCAGAAGATACAAAAATTTGAAAAGACCTACCAACAGATTTAAGAACAGTTTGTTCCCTGCCATTTTTAGATTTATGAATGGACCTCCTCATACACTGGGGTTGATCTTTCTCTACACCATCTCTGTAGCTGCAAGACTATTCTGCATTCTGACCTATTACCCTGATGTACTTATCTGTGGTATGATTTGCCTGGATAACACGCAAAACAGTACTTTACACTGTATCTCTGTACATGTGACAATAATAAATCAAATCAAATCAACATTCAAGTGTTGACACTGTTCAGGACAAAGCAGCCCACTTGATTGGCACTACATCCACAAGCACCAATTCCCTCCACCACCGACACTCAGTAGCAGCAGTATGCACTATCCATAAGATGTATTGCAGAAATTCACCAAAATCCTCAGACAGCACCTTCCAAACACATGACCACTTGCATCTAGAAGGATGAGGGCAGCAGACACATGGAAACAGCTTGATCTGAAGGCTCACCCCGCAAGCCACTTACCATCCTAACTTAGAAACATATCACCATTCCTGGGCCAAAATCCTGGAATTCATACCCAAGGGCATTGTGGGTCAATCTACAGTACATGGACTGCAGCAGCTCAAGAAGGCAGCTCAGCAATACCTTAGATAGAATCCCTACAGTGTGGAAATAGGCCCTTTGGCCCAACAAGTCCACACCAAACCTCAGAGCATCCCACCCAGACTCATCCCCCTATAAACCACTTAATCTACGCATCCCTGGACACTACAGGCAATTTAGCATGGCCAATCCACCTAACCTGCACATCTTTGGACTGTGGGAGGAAACCAGAGTACCTGGAGGAAACCCACACAGATATGGGGAGAATGTGCAAACTCCACACAGACAGACGCCTGAAGGTGGAATTGAACCCCTGTCCCTGGCGCTGTGAGGCAGCAGTGCTAATCACCGTGGCACCCACCTTCTCAAGGGTAACTAGGGGCGGGCAATAAAAGCTGGCCCAGCCAGTCCCACAAGTGAATTAAAAAATGCAGTAACCATTACTATACAGGTATCAAATCAGTTAAAAAGCATTTTTGGAAAGCTCCAGTGCTTTGAACTACAAATCCATCCCTTTTAAATGTATAAGTAAAAATCATTGGTCTCAGTAGCTAAGTACATGACAAAACCTTTTTTTTCATACACGCTTAGTTCCACATGCAGTAAGTTTTACCTAGGCTGATTTTGTGCTTGCCAGTTATGACGTAACAGGTTCAAGTCTATAGCACTCATCAGTAACAAGATTTTTATTTTATAGCACCCTGTGAATGTCAAGGACTATCTAATTAGGTGTAGGAGAAGCACACTACTGTCTATCACGTTGGTGACACGGTGTAGTAGAGAAAGGTTCATTCAATTCAGTGAGGTTGGGACAATGTTAGTGTGATCCTTAGAGGCTGTAAATGACGAAAATTCCCTCTTCAGTTTAAAAGAAAGACAGTAGCTCATTATAGAACAAAAAGTACGCAGGTAATGGATGAGTCTTGCACATTTTTATGGGGTGTTAATGGAAGATAAAGGGCCAGGTCGATTATGTTTTTTTTAAGCTCAATGCAGTTACCTCTACAGATTTATTAGACAATTTTTAATGAGATTGTTCAATACAGAATCAGGTAGTTTGGCCTCAATATTGCATCTGAAAACAAAAACAGCTTTTCTCACTATCATGTTAGCCAATCTATTAGAGTATACGTAGGAACAAGAGTAGGCCATTCAGCTGATTGAACCTGTTCCATCATTTAATGAGACTGTGGCTGATCTGTGACCTTACCCCATATTGATGCCTTTTGCCTGCATCCCTCAATGCTTTTACTTAAGCAATATTTATCTATCTCAGATTTCAAACTAATAACTGATCCAGCATCCACTTCTATTTGAGGAAGACAGTTCCAAACCTGTGCCGTACTTTGTGTTTCCTAACATCTCTCCTGAACAGTCTGGCCCTAATACTCACCCTGTGCCCCTTAGTTCTAGAATCTTCAACCAATGGAAATAGTTTATCTTTAGCTACTCTGCCTTTTCCTCTTAATGTCTTAAAGACTTCATCAGAACACTGCTTAACCTTCTAAATTCTAGAGAAAATAGGCCTAATTTGCATAATCTCTCCTCGTATCTAAACCCCTGAAGTCTAGGTATCTTTCTCATAAACCTACATTGTACTCCCTCCAAGGTCAATGTGACCTTCCTAAGGTGTGGTGCCCAAATATGCTCACAGTGCTCCCAGTGAGGTCTAACCAGGGTTTTGCATAACTGCAGCATGACGTCTACATCTTTATACTCCTGTTCCCTAGACATTGAGGCCAGCATTCCATTAGATTTCTTGATTATTTTCTGCATCTTTTTATGGCTGAGAAAGCCAACATTTCCTGGTGGAGTCCAGCTTGGAGGGAAATCAGATTGCAACACCCCACACATTTTACAAAAAGGTTGAATCTGCACAGAGGTGTTCTTACTGGCAACTAGCAGTGGCCTGCCAGCAACATAACTCAGGTCTGCCGAGTCAGAATTACCAAAAGTAACACTTGGCATCAATCCAATGACACTGATCCTACAGTATCGTACTGAGTTGCCATCAGACCAATTTCCATGGTTCTTTGATCAAGCATCTTTCGCTCAAAATTGTCTCAAATAACAGCAATCAAAAAGCCAATGGAAAGTTATATTACTTAGTCAAAACCGTATCAGAGGAAGTCTTTTTTCAAACTGTACACTGTTACATGTAAACACAAACTTTGTATCTTGTGTCAGGTTTCACATCCAAGCCAGAAGCAAGAGAATTCTGGAGATAATAGGAACTGCCGATGCTGGAGAATCTAAGATAACAAGGCGTAGAGCTGGATGAACATAGTAGGCCAAGCAGCATCAGAGGACCAGGAAGCTGACGTTTCAGCTTTCCTGCTCCTCTGATGCTGCTTGGCCTGCTGTGTTCATCCAGCTCTACACCTTGTTATCTAAGAGAATTCTGGAGATAGTTTTGGTGCTTTGATTCTGTTATCAGAGTCTTAGATTTATAAGTTTCACCTTCCTCTATAAATGGTCTTCATGGAATCACTCTTAATATTCCAGAAGTTTCCTTTAGCTTTCCAATACTAATCTCTCCCCCGATCCACAATCTCTCTAACTCCACTGCATAATTTGTTCTTCATTTCTTTTACAGATACCCGCTGCACACTTCACACCATTATTGCCAATGTGCTACCACACAATAGCGATTATTCCCCTAAACTCTATCACCCTTTCATCATCCGGTCTTCATCACCATTCTTTAGAAAATACTTCTTTCACTCAGCTTCCAGACAGATCTCAATGCCATAGCATTTTCTTTTAAAATGGATTTTTTATGTTAAAGTTATTATGTAATTGTTATATGACTACCCCTTCTCTCTTGAAGATCTGCAACCCCTTACTGCCCATGAGTCCAAATATTAACTGGTCTTAGATCAAGAACAAAGTAAAAGGAAAGAAGTTCTCTTTCTTCCTCTTTTGTTTTACTTACCTCCTGTTGAAGAGCTCAGTCACAGTGATGATATAAGCTGCGGCAAGTGAGCCCAGTGCAAACTCGAGCAGGCCCAGGCCCAGCACAGACCCATGGTGGCGGTGTCGGAGGTGGGTTTGGGCTCCAAGTGGCATTTACATGCAGCACAGATTCATGGAGGCAGCGGTGGAGGCTTGTCTGGGCCCAATACACGGCATCAGCAGCAGGTACATTGGTGAGGTAGGCCCGAAGCAGACTCATGGCGGCATCGGAGTTGAGTTTGGGCTGGCAGCATCAGTGGCATCTGCGTTGGCGAGGTTCAGCGAGGATTCGTAGTGGAGAGGGCATCGGTGGGAGGTGAAATGGCACCGAAGACTGATGGCCTCTATGCCAGTGGCGGCAACGTGGCAAAAGGAAGACATGCCTGGCCACCAGGCCCATTGCCCGGCCACCAGGCCCATTGCCCATGGAGGAGCACTTAACAAAAAGAACTGTAAAGTTGAACACTTTTTCTTTATTTCTTCACTTTTCTGCCTTCATATTCTACGTTTTGGTTTTATGTTTCTATTTTAAGATGGTGCCAGAGAGTGGCGACACTGTATATTGTAACAAAATACATGTGACAATAAATAAATCAAATAATTCAAATCAGAAAGCTAAATGGCAGCTAGTGACTTTCTACCAACGGAGTCATCAACTCAGAGAAACCAGTCGCTCCCATCTGTGGGAAGCTTGTCTCACCTAAGTCAATGTTCTAGAAAAATAAACAAACTCCACAATACTTTGAATTAAAAGTCATTGACCTGAAATAATAACTATGGCCTGAAATAATAACTATGGCCTGAAATAATAACTATGGCCTGAATCTTCCCAACCTCTGAACAACATGGAAATGGTGGGCAGCTGGGAAAATGTGGTGAGGATGAAAAATGAGATTCCCGACACAGTGGAAAATAAAGTTTGATTTTCCGCTTAAGCTTTTAACAGGTAAATGAGAATCTCACTAATGAAGACTCTATTTGCACGCATCAACATCTCATTATCATCTAACCTCACCTCATTTAAATGCAGGTTGCTATGTTCCGAGGTACAGGACAGAAACTAGAAGGTGCAAATTCCCAACTTTTTAAAAAGAACATGAGGAGCAATTCTTTTACACAGAGTGTGGTTCGTGTGTGGTGGATGTGGGTACAGTTACAAAATTTAAAAGACATTTGGATAAGTTCATGAATAGGAAAGGTTTTGAGGGATATGGACCAAGAGCAGGCAGGTGGGACTAGTTTAGTTTGGTCAGCGTGGGCTGGTTAGACCAAAGGGTGTGTTTCTGGGCGATATGATTCTATGACTCTATCATTTGAAAGTGAGTGCAGAAATCCGGCAGTTGCAGTTCACCAGCATCTTCTCTGGGCCTCCATTTATTGGTAGCAATCCCCAACACTTCAGTAACTCTCTGTGGGCAGTGATCACCCTCTATTCATGGCCTCAGCAGTATCACCACATCATCATGGCACTGTTCCAACTCACTTACAATACAGAGCAGCAATGCACTAGGGAACTCTTACATTGCAATGCTGCTGCCAGGCCACTTTGTTCACAGACAAAGGCATCCAAGTCTTGCGTTGGTAGAGTGCAGCAAAGGATTCTTATCATGTTTTCTTATTATTCACTCACTTTGCACTTACTCAGATGCTAACAGCCCCTCTGCCTTGCCTTGCCTCATCTCATCTTTTAGTGCAGGCAGAAGGCCAGGCGCTTGTGTTTTAGCCAGCAATGAAGAGTCAGGGGTTGGTTGGGACGGTGAAGAGTTTTATGTCGTGAACACTGCACGTACGTCAAGAAAATGGTTATGTTTGAAGGTTTACAAGGAGCAGTCCTTAATCCAGTCAAAGGGGAATATGACAAGTCAGCAGGTTGGTCTGTACTCAGTGGGGTGAGTGGGTGAGTGGGCAGTGCAGAGCGTGGAAATGTTTGTAGCTCAGTGGGGGTAAGAAAATGGGTTAGGTGACAGCAAGCGAAGAAAGAAAGATGTTGCATGCAAAAGTAGAAATGGTAGACCATGACCAGTGGTGGGAGATGCAGTAGCAGAGATAGAGTGAGTGTGAGGTAGCAGAGAGAAAGATGGTGGCATTTACTCTTTAGATCTCAGAAGATCATTAAACTCCTTGCAGCATTGCTGAGCGTTCCTCCAGACAGGACAGACCCAGGTGACTATTTCAGACCAGGCTGACAGCTTTTGAAATGGTGCACAGCTGAGGTTTATATATGGTGCTTGCGGAGTGAACACGATAAAGTCCTGGCACCGGGGATCACCTTTGCCATTGCTGAAAGCACGTTTGCACAAGAACAGAGGCGAGATGCATACTTCATGAGGTGAGCAGCACAGAATTGAGAAAGAAAATCACCAGGGCTCACAGAGGATGACGAGAAAATGAAACTCCCCAAAAAATGGATGCTTAGGGCTGAATTTTCCCAGATTTAGTCATGTATCAAGCTTCACTGCTGCTGCCTGGCATGCTGAGTATCTCCACTGTTTGCTGCTTTCATTTCAGATTTCCAGCATCTGGAGCATTTTGCCTCAGTTACTAAGCATCAGACTGTTCCAATAGTTTGGAAAAAAACAAGAGTGGGAAACCGAAAGATCATGTAACATCGAAATTCAGCTGTACCAATGTAACTTGTCATGAATGTCAAAAAGGAGAAACTTTAATTTGCTCAATTTTCCCTAGGTGAGTTTTGTATTAGTCCATACTCCCCACCCCATAGCCTTAAAACTGGCTCAATTTTACTGATCTTAATCTCGCCTTAACCAGTCTGGTTAGGTGATACTGCCCCAGCAAAATAGGATTTGAAGAAAGAGTGACAGCATGTCACCTCTAACTGAAAGTTTATTGAAGCTTTCCAACCAACTGCAAAACATGCAATTATTTGTAGCATAATTTTCCTCATGATTATTTCTCAATTTAACGAAAAACGCAAGTCTGTTAACTTACCAAGAAAATCTCAATCTTATGATCACCTTTTCTCCATTATTCATGAACACATGATTGATTCTAATTTCACTACCTGCTGAGAATTGTCTATCTAGGGACTAGATGCTGTCAACGCAAACAATAAAGGCAAGTGTCTTGGAATTTATATTTAGCAGTTCAAGATTTTGTTACACAAAGAATGACAATGCTGTTTGCGGAATCGATCAATTGGCTTAGGTGAAGAAGGTACTGATAATTGAGTTTGTGACAGCCATATGACTTCTTGGAAATTTGAACTACTGAAATAACTCCACAAAGGTCAGTATCCCTTCACTAAGACATCTTGTATTTACCCACAAAAAGTCCTTGATTCCAATTCAGCCTCTTCAGAGTCAGCTCTCAGAGTGCTAAAATCTTTGACATTCCTTTTTTTTTCTGTCAGCCAGGACTCCCTAATTGTGGCTGTTAATCTGGTCCAATCAGGGAACTCATATTCTGTCCAGCTGGCTGACGTCATTAGAATCACTAAAATTACCAACAAGGAAATCAAAGATCAAGTGTCTTCACTTCCAATTATTTGTTTATATCCTTGGCACTTCACTGGTCTGTTTCATTAGGTTTTGCCAATACTGGAACAAAAACAAAGTTGCTGGAAAAGCTCAGCAGGCTGGCAGCATCTGTGGAGGAGAAAACAGAGTTAATGTTTCGGGTCCAGTGACCCTTCCTCAGAACAGTTCAAAATGTTTCAGTCAGTTTTCAACTGAATTGTGCTCCCATAAAAACTGGCGTGGTGTCACTGTGTGGATATTAGTTCAAATCACTTGCCCCAAATCAAGCTGCCATGTGGCCTGAGTCCGACACCAAGAGGTTGTCTCCGAATGGTAAGTCATGAAATAATTGATGTTTTGCCATCACCTCCTAAGATCTCACAAAACAAGAGATTCCTGCCGCCCTCAGAAATTAATACGATTATGTGATCTTCCAAATTTGCAAATGACTAAACTGTCATGGTTAATGAGTCTGTTTTTAATAAAATCCACTCATGAGTCATGGGCATCACTGCCTGGGCCAATATTTATTGCCCATCCCTAGTTGCCCTTGATAAGGTGGTTGTGGGCTGCCTTCTTGAACCACTGCAGTCCATGTGTTTTGGGTTGACCCACAATGCCCTTACGGAGGGAATTCCAGCATTTTGACCCAGCAACAGTGAAGGAACAGCAATATGTTCCCAAGTCAGGATGGCGAGTGGCTTGGAGGGGAACTTGAAGGTCATCGTGCCCCCGTGGATCTGCTGTCCTCACCCTTCTAGATGGAAGTGGTCTTGGGTTTGGTAGGTGTGTCCAGGAATCTTTGGCAAATTTCTGCAGTGCTTATAGATAATACACACTGCAACTACTGAGATTCAGTCATGAAGTGACTAAATGCTCGCGGATGTGGTGCCAATCAAGTGGGCTGTTTTGTCCTCTATCATGTCAAGCTTCTTGCGTGTTGTTGGTGCTGCACTCATCCAGGCAAGTGGGAAGTATTCCATCACACTCCTGACTTACACAGATATGCAACACAGGATGCCTTGCCAGTTACATTTACAACCCAAGATCAAAAACAGGAAGAGATTTCTGATAATCTGCCTCAGTAATTAACATTAAAAATGCAATTCTTGAGTAGGGAATCAAGGCAGTAGCTGCTGTCCAGTACAAATGCAGCAATTTGTGAGTAGCTGTACACTCCATATCAAATGAACAAACTCTTTTATATATGTATCTGTTCTTTGCTAGTTATGAAAAGGATGTTTGAAGGTACATTTTGAATGACTGATATTCTATTCCCATCGTTGTCAGAAATTAAATTTTAGGATTTGCTAAATTTCTGGAATATAAGCAGTGTGCAAATTTCAATTAAATTCAATTTCTATTTCTGATATTTCAGAAACCAAGATTGTTAGCCTTTCAGTGCCTAACTATGATTCATCACAAAAGCTGTTCTTCTGTCACTAATAAATAGTTAATGGGCATTATTCTTTAATGTGAAGCTAATTAATGATATAAATAATGGATTGAATATGTCAATGCTCTTTGATTAAATATAGATTTAGTTTATGATTCTGTGCATACTTTTATTTATTATGGTTGTTTTGTTATGGTTAATGGATGTTTCCGCTTCATCATATTTGTAAACAAACTAAGATGTCTCTTTTATCAATCGTTCTTCATTTTCCATCAAGCTAAAGCACACTGGTTTCTAAAATGTTTCTGCTTTCTTCAAAAGGTATATTACGTTTTTCCCCAAAGAGTGTTGCACTTTTTTTTGCCATCTGTTCCTTTTACCATGTACTGTGAATTATATCTTAACTTGAAGAAAAAATGTCTCAGGTGTTTAATACTTCAGAAAATATTTCGCTAGTTCAATCATCCAGTATGATACTTATGTCAGCCTTTAGCAATGTACAATCCAAACACTCAAACTTTTTTTTTATCAGAATTTGTATGACACACTTCATAACATTAGCTTTTAAAACACTTCGAGATAGTGGAGGTTACAGGTTTAAGAGCCGCTGCTTGATGAAGCAGCTGAGATAAGTTGCTACATTGCACGTCGCAATCCCCAGAAACAAGTTATGGCTTGCAAAACCCGTTCTTCTAAAGAACTCCTAAGGTTCCGTTGTTATTTCAAGCAGCTGATGGTACAGACAAATGACCCATAACGGGGACGACCTTGGAGGTGGTGGTATAATCACCTGAGGGACGGTGCACTTGAAAGACAAGAGCAGCAGATGTGTTATGGTGCAGAAAGAACATGTGAGCAAAACCTATTACATGGGATATTTTGAACTATGTTCAGTTCAATGTGGACCATTGATCAATCAGAGACTGATCACATACCCGAGAAATCAATCAAGAGAGAGAGAAGATTAACATGAGAGTTAGGGAGGAACCGGATGCTGAAGTGTTAAACAACACAAGTGTTTTTTATGGAGATGTTCATTCTACAGGCAGCAAAGTTAGAGAGAGTTGTTTGTCTGCCTAACACAGCTGATGGCATCATTGTTACATCCTGTGAACAGTCTCTTAAAGTGACTGTCCACCATACTTGCCAAATGGATTCTTTGAAGGCAACAGTCCTCATTAGCATCGGGAGTAGGACCACGACTCAGGAGAGTAGTCCCACTGAAAAAGGAAAGAAATTGGTCAGATCAAATCCAGTAAATCTGCAGTGAACCTGAACTGACTACCTCAGGGGTAACCATTTGTTTTCATTGCTTTATACCTCTTCACATTTAAAGCTCTTTGCTAATAAAGCTAGATTTATAGGACAATTCTGCCAGTCATAAATCTCAAATGCTCAGACAATAAAAGATTGCAAAAACCGAAAGAACGGTGGATGCTGTAAATCAGAGACAAAAACAGAAATTGCTGGAAAAACTCAGCAGGTCTGGCAGCATCTGTGGAGAGAAAACAGATAACATTTCAGGCCTGGTGACACTTCTTCAGAACTGATTGTAGCTAGGAAAAGGTTAATATAAATATTGAAGGTGGGGGGGGGAGGTGAGGGGGTGAGGAGTAAATAATAAGTGGAGATGGAGCCTAGAGAGAGAGAAGAACAGTTGGACAAAGGAATGAGTAAAGGTCAGCCTGGGAGAATCAATAGCTATTGATGGGGACCATTAATAGCTGACAATGGATTGTGTGTGGTAGCAGTCCATATGATGACAAGGCCCAAGTGGGGGTTTGAGTAACAACATGGGAGAAGGTGCTCAAGCCATAAAATTATTGAACTCGATATTGAGTCCGCAGAGCTGCAGGGTCCCCAAGCGAAAAAGGAGGTGTTGTTCTTCCAGCTTGCACTGAGCTTCACTGGAACACTGCAGCAAGCCTGAGGCAGAGATGTTGGCCAGGAAATACAGTGCTGAGTTGAAGTGGCAGGCAACAGGAAGCTCAGACACATTTTTGCAGACAGAGCACAGGTATTAGCTGTTACATCTTGTGTTCCTTAATGCCTGAAAGGAAAGGAAAAGGTTTATTGTTAGAACGTCGAATGAGCCAGAAGGTGAAGTGGAATTGGGTGGGGGGTGCGGAGTTGGGGGTTGGGGGGGGGGGGGGATGTGGAGGTGGGTTGTTTGTCAGTGCAACTCTGAGCCAGCATGAGATGATGCTGATGGAGAGACCGGTCAAGAATGTGCATATGGTGACATACGCCACTGAATGTGGATCGCAGGATGTGGCGAGAACCGTTGTCCAAGGAGCGTTGTACATCACAGAGACACCTGGGTGGGTTTGTTTTGAATGCTTAACTCACTGCCACCTCATTTCCAGATGTGCCCACCTTGAAGAAGGTCTGCTCTCCTCTTTGACAGGATTCCCATTGCAATCTTTTTTTCTTATTCAGTCATTACTTTCGTTGTCGCTTCTGGTGTTTGACAGATTATTTGCCAAAACTCATTTCCACAGCCACATCACATTCCTCAGTGACTGCTCCCAGCTCAGACCCATCCCACATGGATTTCAACTGAAGTTTCATCCTTTGTGTTTCAAATCCACCCTGGATCAGATGCTGGGTAATGTCACAATCTGCTTACCCTCTGTGATTCCAGGATTTCATTGCAAGTAAATGTTTGTTTAGAGCTTGGTCACTGGAGAGCTAACAGTATGGAAAACATAATCAATGGAAAAGCAACAGAAACTGATGGCAGCTAGGAAAGGTTGGTACATATGACACCCAAAGTAACATTTCTGGACCTCATAGCAGCTGTAAATCCCTCTTTAACTCTTCGAGCAAAAGAGGCACAATCTAACATTGGACACCCATCCAGACCTCCAAACAGTCACTAGTAAAAAAATGGCTCATGTTGAGCCTTTCAAGTGAAATAATGTTCAATTTTTAACTTCAATTGTAGCCAGTATGGCAGTAACCATTCCATTGTCTGTCCATCTGTTCTTGTCTATCTTTGGGCTCTATCCCCACCTATCATTTACGCCTTACTCCCTCCCCCCACCCTACTTCTGTATAAAAGCTAATATTTACCTAGCCACCATCAGTTCTGGGAAAGGGTCACTGGACCCAAAACGTTAACTCCATTCCTCTCCACAGATGCTGCCAGACCTGCTGAGCTTTTCCTGCAATTTCTGTTTTTGTTGTGAGTGTCTTTAGGCTGGAAAGAGTTCTGAAAATTGAAACTGGAATCAAAGGAATGCTGTCGCATTTTTCGCCAAGGAGTTCAGTGGAGTTTACAATACAATACAATATAATACAATACAACATTCTTTCATTGTCATGTGCACTCCATTGTAATACTACAGTGAAAAACATTTACAATTTCTGCCTTCCTATGGCAACACCTTAGGTACAAGTACCTAAGTGCATTTCTTGGATACAACAGAGGAATAAAATTAGTTGCATTACTTACAGAGTTGAAAAATAAGTTAAAAATAGGAAAATATTAAAGGGTTAACATTACAGCAAGGTAGAAAATTTTAAATAGACGTTACAGTGTAGCAGTTCAGCACAGGGCCTCCACACTTGGTCTGACCACATGCAGCAGACCCCAATCCACAGCCATTCCTATTCCACTCTAAGCCCCGTTCTGCTCCATCTTGGCACTCAGCTGCCTTAAGGTAAGTGGCAGGGTTGCTCCTCACACCAGTCTCTGGGCAGGACTTGCTGCCTGCACGATGCTCCAGGAGCTGCTTCCCAGGTGCTGCTGTGGGACTTCTTCTCCACGTGCTGCTCTGGGTTGACAGCCCTCATGCTGCTCCAGGCTCACAGCACCCAGCCCCCATGCTGCTCCAGGGCTCACAGACCCCGTGCTGCTCCAGGGCTCACAGCCCACATGCTGCTCCAGGCCTCACAGCCCACCTGCTGCTCCAGGGCTCACAGCCTCCCGTGCTGCTCCAGGGCTCACAGCCCCCCGTGCTTTTCCAGGGCTCACAGCCCACATGCTGGTCCAGGGCTCACAGCCCCCCATGCTGTTCCAGGCTCACAGCCCCACGTGCTGTTCCAGGGTTCACAGCTCCCCGTACTGCTCCAGGGCTCACAGCCCACATGCTGCATCAGGGCTCACAGCCCATGTGCTGCACCAGGGCTCACAATCCACATGCTGCTCCAGGGCTCACAGACCCCTGTGCTGCTCCAGGGCTCACAGCCCACGTGCTGCTCCAGGGCACACAGTCCACATGCAGGTCCAGGGCTCCCAGGTCACAGTATTGTGGCGCTCATGGGGCGCACCTCCAGGCCCCCGAGCACAAGACCATGCTGTCCGTGCTTGTTCTGCTGCAGGACTCAACCTGTGCTCGCTCCAGTCTGCCATGGGACGTGGTTCGTGCTCTCTTCCATGGGCCATGGGACACAGCCCACTCCCTCCATTCCGTTGTGGGACACAGCCCACTCCCTCCATTCCATTGCAGGACACAGCCCACTCCCTCCTGTCTACCATGGGACACAGCCCACTCCCTCCTGTCTACCATGGGACACGGCCCTGTCCCTCCTGTTCACCACGGGACACGGCCCACTCCCTCCTGTCTACCACGGGACATGGCCCACTTCCTGCTGTTCACCACAGGACACGGCCCACTCCCTCCTGTCCACCCCGGGACACGGCCCACTCCCTCCTGTCTACCACTGGACACGGCCCACTCCCTCCTGTTCACCACGGGACATGGCCCACTCCCTCCTGTACGCTGCGGGACACGGCCCACTCGCTCCGTACCGCTGTGGAACACAGCCTGCTTGATCCACTCTCTAGGTGGGGTGTGGGGGGAAATAGGGAAAACTACAAAGTTAAGAGAAAGAAAAAAGATGGAAAAGAGGTAAAGGGACTGGCGAGCAGAGAAGTTCTGACTGGAGTGTCCTAATCTGCCACCATTTTTCTCAATCTTGATAGTTTATTACCTGTCGTTACTCATAGGGGTACAGTTACAGTCCCTCCTGGGCTGTAGCTAATCAAGGTGCATGGAGATCAGACAAAAGAAAGTAGAAGTTGTGCACAGAAAGAAGAGATGGAGGGCTGTCAGGTGAAAGCTGTACCCGATAAAAGTGCTCCCCCAGGCAGCAGATGCTGCAATGATTTACCAAGGAGGAGGTGCTGAAACTATACAATAACCTATAACTGTGCTTATGGTTGCACTGTCGAGAAAGGAAGGTGTTTTCAGTGTCTTTGATGATCACTGCAATCCTTTGATTCTGTGTTTGTATTGTACTTCCAGGCTGCAGCAAACAACATTACTAGTAGCTCAGTTCGCCATAAAGACCCCCTATGCTAGCAAGAGAGGATATCAATATCTTCTTATTAAAGGGAGCCAGCATGCAGCTTTATTAAGCCAGCAGATTCCTGCTGCTGCAGGGAGCCATTGATTACCCTTATATTTCCCTTCATTAGGAATGAGGATTCACTGATTTAGCAGGGCAACAGTCGGCCAGCCCCTGGGAGACTTGTGTCACAGACTATTAAAACTGACGATATTAATAACGTCCTAAGGTGCATGTGGTATGGCTACTACTGGTTCGTGTAACATAATCAAAGTGCCCACCAATGGGGGTTGGCCTGTGAATATATATTAGTGCATGAACAGCCTGTACCCAATCTCAATTGGACAGCTGCCAAAGTAAACCAGTCAGGCATTTGATCAACGTTATCAGTTACAAAATATTTAAATAAAAAGCCATTGTTTGTAATTGATCTTGCCTCAGCCTGTCTGAGCTGTATTCTCCCGTGTATATGTTTGAATGAAGCCGATAGAACCAAGCAGAGTTGGGTGGTCTGGGAGAGAATCGGACAGTGTTTGATCGCTGGTAAATCTCTCCCCTTCACTCTGCAGAATCAAATGAAGACGTTGTTGCGGAACCACAAGGGATATCATTCCTGTTACTTCTTGAGGGTCTGCCCATGTATAGTACGTCATGTCGGAGACTTCTTGCTATTTTGGCAGCAGGCACAATATTTGCATCAGGAGACACATACCTAGCCTTACCAATTGTATTTCAGCCACACTGATGAGCAGACGATCATTGTTTGTTGATGAGGACTACTAAGGCTACATGTTGCTCATGAATCCTGTGTACCCTGAAATCACATGTGGATAACATATGTATATGGAGAGCCGTGTTACCACCAAGAAAGCCATGGAACAAACTATCAGTGTGCCATGTTTGTGGAAGAATACAGGATGGGAAGATGATGGTGTCACTCAAAATCAAACACTACTTTGATTAGTGACCAGCTATTTCAGACTCTATTAATGTCCTCTCAAGTATGATACTGTCAAATGAGACGCCTTTTGACTTGCTTCAATGGCTGCAAAGTTAGTGTGCTGTTTGAGCACTCTCACAATACAGTAACTGAAATTAGAAGGGAATGGTGCTGGATCTATTCGAGGAGTGCAGTAGAGAGCCAGCTATCATCCACAGGTGGCTATCGTGGTGTTCTATCTCACGGTGGGTATATCTTTAAGAGTCATGTTCATGATGTTATCACTTTGTAGTGTCTGATCTGAGGTCTGGGTTCAAGTCCCTCCTGCTCCAGAGGTATGTCCAGGCGAGTGGGGAGTATTCTATCCTGACTACCCAGGACAAAGGAAACTACATGATTGGTACCATACCTTCAAATATTCATTCCCCCCACCACAAATGCTCA
The DNA here is from genome assembly GCA_024137785.1 of Ginglymostoma cirratum. NCBI lineage: Eukaryota > Metazoa > Chordata > Chondrichthyes > Orectolobiformes > Ginglymostomatidae > Ginglymostoma > Ginglymostoma cirratum. Next base: position 16,334,601 of record JAHRHZ010000111.1, on the reverse strand, counting down.
ATAGCAGCAGTGTATACCATCTACATGTTGGGTGTAGGCTTCTTAAACAGTACTTCCAAATCCATGATTTCTACCATGTAGAAGAATACAAGCAAACCCCATCAACTGCAGGTTCACCACCCTGCCTTGAAAATATATCACTATTTCTTCAGTATTCTGGTGTCATCAATCTGGAACTCCTGCCCTAAGAGGACTGGGAGTCTACCTGCACCAACTAAACTACACCTATTCAAGAAGGCGGCCCAGAACCACATTCTCAAGGGTAAATAACAATGGACAATAAAGCCAGAGACGCCCACATTCCATGAAGGGAGTAGTGTATAAAGATGGGTAATTCTTGTTAAAACTATTTAAGCCATTCGTGAGACCGCACCTTGCGTATTGTGAACAGTTCTGATCCTTTTATGTAAGAAAAGACACACTGGTGTTCAAGGCAGTCCAGAAAGGATTCACCAGGTTAATCTTAGGTGTGGAGGAGCTTTCTTATGGAGTATGCTGGCCTGTACTCATTGGAATCTAGAAAAGTGAGAGAAGAATTTCTAAAACATACAAAATTCTTAAGGTTCTTGACAGATGTGGAAAGGTTGTTTCCTCGGACAGAAAGGCACAATCTCAGAATAAGGGATCATCAATTTAAGAAAGAGACTGGGAAGAATTTCTTCCATCAGAGGGGAGTAGCTGTGGAAATCTTTTTTACTGCAGAAGGCTGTAAAGGCTGGGTCAGTAAGTATATTAAAGACTGAGATAGACAGATTTCTAATCTGTAAGGGAATTAAGGGTTACGGTGAAAAGGAAGGAAATTGGAGTTGAGGGTTATCAGATCACCAATGATCTCATTGACTGGTGGAGTGGATGGGTGGAATGACCTAATTCCGCTCCTATGTCTTATAGTCTATGGGCCAAGGATGGATGAAAGTATGAAGCCATAGTAGCAGGCCAAAAATAATTGCATGCTTTTGATGCAGCCAACGCCATTGCAATAGTCAGTAAAGTGCACCAAACCAACAAAATCTGTCACAGATGCAGTTTGTCACACCTATGCAAAAGCTAGCCAAATTTGGAAAGCATGTGGCACTAAGGGACATTGTGGAGGAAATCAGATTGCAAAGGGTGAGCCAGACTTGAGAATAAAAATACAAGTGACCAGCAAGACGATATAACACTGTAACACTGGTAACAAGGAAGTTGTTAAGGGTGATATACAAATGCAACCACAACGAGAATCAGAGTCAACCAAATAGAAGGAAAATTACAGAAGATGACCAAGCTTTCCATATTGTTAACCTCACAGGCCAGACTTATTCGATCAGAAGCTATTGCAACCACAATTATCATATGTCTTGAAAAAGCCAGGACAACACATACTGAAAACTTAAATCAACACGGCAGCTAGTGCTGAAGTATTACCACCATACATCCTGGCAGGCAGGTACTTCAGCAAGTGGTCTCCATGGTACAGTTCATGAAAGATTGTCTCCCACTGTATAACAGATCACCAATTCCATGCATTGGCAGAATCACTCTGCAGTGCCAATATGCAACTGCATCTTGCCATCCTGAAATGTACCTGGTAAATACCGATGGTCCAGCAGTGACTGTACTATATCTGTACACACAGATCTCAGTCACAATTCATGATATGCAAACCAGAACAGAGCATACATGACACGAATTGAATCAGTTAACTATCCTGTACCCTGACCGATTCAACATGATCAGCAGCTTTATTTGATGAGGTATTGAATCTTAAGGATGATGCAACTCCAGTTAGTTCAAGCTTCCAAGGAACTGCAGTGTACACATGCAAGAAGCTTCGAGTGAAACTGAACGAGATCAAGCAAACTGGCATAATTCAGAAGGTTGACCACCCATGCGTATTGTAAAGAAAGATGTTAACTTGCCTAGATTCGAGTCACATCAACTTCTAACTTAAAAAATCTCTGTCCATGTAAAATACCAAAGCGGGAAGAATTAAATCTATATTTAAATGAAACAAAGAACTGCTGATGCTGGAGATTTTTAACAAAAACAGAAATCACTCGAGCAATTCAGCAGGTTGGCTGAGAGAAAACAAAGTTAACATTTTGAGTCCGGTGAAGAAGAGTCAAGATCTCTGCTGTGAGATTTTCTCAATAAAGTACACTTTGTGGGGCAAGTTTATCACCAAATCTCTTTGATTCTCACAAGTAGGCTCTGTGAGCCAAATCAGGGAAGCCTCACAAACAGAATGCGGCACAGTGGCTCAATGGTTAGCATTGCTTCCTCATGGCATTAGGGACTCAGGTTTGATTCCAGCCTTGGACGATCGTCTGTGTGGAGTTTGCACGTTCTCCCTGTGTCTGCATGGGTTTCCTGCCACAGTCCAAAGATTTGCAGGTTAGGTGGATTGGCCATGGTAAACTGCCCATAGTGTCTAGAGACATGCAGGCCAAGGTGGATTAGCTATGGGAAATGCAAGGGTACAGGGACTGGATGGGATGCTCTTTGGAGGGTTGGTGTGAGCTCTTGGACTGAATGTCCTGCTTCTACACTGTAGGGATTCTATTCTATGATAAAAGCTTAAGCATGTGCCTTTGCAAGACAAGAAGCTTCAGCAGAGTTCTTTGTATGCAGCAGTATTCATCAGTTATAGAGCCCTCCTGTGATAATGTTTGGTCTGTCTGTAGGGACCTTTACCAGCTTTTATAGATGCACCATAGAAAGCATTCTATCTGGATGCATCACGGCTTGGTACAGCAACTGCTCTGCCTACGACCATAAGGAACTACAGAGAGCTCTGTGCAAAGCCCAGACCATCATGGAAGCCAATCTCTCTTCCATGGACTGCACTTACACTCCTCGTTGCTGCAGAAAGGCTGCCAGTATCAGCAAATACCCTTCTCACCACAGTAATACTCTCTTCCAACCTTTTCCATCAGGCAGAAGATACAGAAGCTTGAATACACACGCTAACAGGTTCAAGAATAGATTTTTCCCTGCTGTTATTAGACTGCTGAATGAACCACTCTAATGTCAATCTATTGTTGACATTGCTTTTGTGTATCTCCTGTACAGTCATAAACATGTATGCCTCGCTCTGTCTAAGTGTCCTATCTCTATATGTCATTGTTCGCTAAGATCTGACTGTATAGCTGGCAAAACAAAACTTTTCACTGTACTTAGGTGCAAGTGACAACAATAAATTAAATCAAATCAAAAACTGCATATTAGTTATGTTTGCCAGGCCTTAAATAACGGCTCATACCTAGTGTCTCCGCGCACCCCACACCTGTCTCTACACAGTCCTGTTATGTATGTACAGTGCCTTTAGCCAAGTATTTGATCAAGTGACTGCTTTTACAGACATGTCCTCCTACCTTTTATTGTCAGATTTCCCTGTTAACCAGTCTCTTTTGTATTTGAAAGCATAAGTGGAGAAGGGGTCGGGTAAGGTAGTGTTTGGTAAGGAATTCTTTGGTCACACCATCCACACCTTGTGTTTCATACCAGATAGGAGGATGAGGGTGAGGTGGGATTTGAGGTGGTGTAAAAGGCAGAGAAATCTTGAACAAACTTAGTGATACCACTTACAATGGCCACCGTGAGTGCTGGCTCAAGAATTCATAGCACAGTCTCCTTCAATTGGTTGAACGGATCTATACATATTTGTCGTCTATTGATTCTCTGCTGCTGCTTTGTTCCAAGCAATCCAAGAATAAGGAAGTTATCAGTGAGTCCGTTAAAAGGAATTTGAGGTCTTTATACATCATTGCTGAAAACAAGTGGTCACTGCGAGATGCATGTGGAAGGCTGGCAGTGTTGGGAACTGTTAGAACAGTGGACTATTATACAGGATTGCAGATTGTGAATGGGTAAGTGATGGGGGGAGTAAAATATTGAGCTGTGTGTGAGGTTCACCAGCGTTGCCATTGGAAAATGGATTCCATAAGATCATAGGAAATGAAAGAGGGGTAGACTGTTTGGTCGTTTGATCCTGCTCCGTCATTGAATAGGATTATTACTGATCCAACATTCCTCACATCCACTTTCCTGCTCTTTTCCTGTATCGCTTCATTCCCTACTGACCAAGAATCAATCTATCTTAGCCTTAAATGTACACAAGGATTCATTGACTTTAACCACTTACAGGAGGCCATTGAATTCTTTGCTGGGTTGTAGACAAGTTCTTGTGGTCAGACTGCTAGAATTGATCGTTGTGGCTACCTCTTCCCATTCCTTATAGTCAGAGGATCTCCTAAATTCTTAGAGAAACAAGGCCACTCTCTGCCATTCCACCTCTTGGACTGAGGGCTCCAGCAGAACTCCAGAGAACCTGTGAAAGGCTTATTGCTCTACCAGTTCACATATTCCTTCCTAAAATAAAAATCACTTTGTGACACTGCCTCACTAGTTGCTGACCACCTGAATGCATCTCCCCTTTCAGAAGGGCATTTTGTCTCTAAGGGGTGCAGGCTAACTGGACTTATACTAGCATGGAACTGGGCCCCCTGCTAGTGTGCAGTCAGCAATACAGATACTGCTGGGATGCACTTGACACATGCTGAGTCACAGCACATTACCCTGACTGGGCATGGGAGGTAAGGTCCCATTTTGATGCTGGACCTGAAAAGTAGTCTTATCAAAACTTAAAGCCCAGTATGTCCAGGTCCCAATTTTTTTTTTTTGCCCATTATGACATATTCCTAGAAGTTAATGCGAGCTTTTCCTACTCTCCTTTCAAATTGCTTCGATAGCCCTTTGCTATCAGTCTTTCTACACAGATAATTTCACATTTCTTTCCTCTAGCAATAATCAATATCCCATTACTGGAGGAAAATAAGTTTTAAAACTTGCAAAGAGGACAGTAACCCAATTTGGATTCTGTTGCTGGCCTTGGCTATCTGTCAATTCTCATTTTCCATTAAAAGATGTTAATTTATTCCATGCATATTCACTAGGAATTTCTTCAGGGCATCTGCTGTTTCACAGATAACTGCAAAGTTTTGTCAAATCTCCAGTGGTAGGATAACAGAAGTTCCAAGGAAACAAACCTCAAATGTTTAAAAGAAGGCAAAAGCAACTGATTTATCACGAATTAATTCAAACTTTAAGCTGGAAAATGCCCATTTAGTAAATTTGTACTTTCATCAAAATAATGAAGCATAAATATTTCAGATTTTGCAGTCAGTATCAAAGAAAGTGTGCCCATTATTGACCTGGAAGAAAGCCTCAGAGATCTAACAATGTCCTATCATGTGTCAGTTTGTATTGATATTTCCAGCCTGAATCTGTAATGACATCATCAAGTTGTCCAAGAAACCGATCACATGAAGGAATTCTCACCAACAGCCAATCAGGAAAGGAAAATCACTAAAATCAGACCACTGCTTCAATATTTTGCACTGAATGAGAAAAGGATTTGAGCATATATGTGGCATTGATTAAGATAGATGCTAAAAGAACAGCTTATTTTCATTTATTTAGAAAACCTGTTCTAAAAATTGATGAAAGGAAATGGATTTAAAAGCAAACAAAAAATTATTATTGAGGCCAGGCCAGTTGTTCAGCTATAGTTGTTATTATGATCATTGCCGAAAATTCAATTTCATCTCACAGAACAAGGTTTAAATTTTGGGCTGTTTCTAACACTGATGAGAACTGGAGGGAAAATAATTTAAACTTTGCCCCAGCTGAGGATTAGGTGCCATTCCCTCTCAAAGGCAACCATAGTGTCAGCCAGCAATGTATTCCTGAGCTCTTTGTCCAGGTACTGAGATGGATATACCTACTTCAAATAGACAGACGCCTCATTTATATCTGAATTTTAACAAGTCATGCCTGGGAGACACATTCTGTTGTTCTGGCCCTCAGAGTGCCAGGTAACCTGATGTCTGGACGCAGTTAGCTTGGAAAGGCTGACAAAATGTCATTAAGAGATTTTGCACTTTAATTAATTTTTCTTTTATCCATTCACTGTGCCCACCTCATTTAATTCAGCTGGTATCTGCTTTTTTGTTGAATCAAGTTTTGTTTTTTTCCAAACCCAGAACTGGCACCAATGGGAATCCCCTGATTTGACAGATGTCAGGCAGGTAAGGTTGTACTCGGGGTGCCCTGCACTATCAGAGCTCGTTTGAAGAAAACAACCTGACAAATGGAGGGTTAGCAAATCTCTCTAAACATTGTGAAAGCTGAATTAACTGTAAAGTGAATCTTCAGAAAAATCTCACAGTATGCCATGGCTTCTGTCCTGAAATATATAATAAAGGAGAAACTCCTAGAGTACATCTGCCTAGATGCTGCCACATATTTTATCCTGCACCAACCAATGTGGATCTCCCTTTTTAAGGTCTGGATCAGAGTTGAAAGCAACTGATGGCAGAATCCTCGCAGTACAAACACTGCTGCCACGATAGTAAGTGGTAGCCATTTATCCTTGGGAAGAAGAAGCAATGCAATTGCTCAGCATGACACTCAAAGCAGCTCTGACTCCACTTTAGCAGTTAAATACAAGGCTGCATGTTGCACCACCCCATCATTTGCCCATAGTTCTATGACCAACCAAGTCCCTCAGCTTTAGCACTGGCTCTTATTGGGTTGAGGCTCCTCCAAAACTCCCTCTTCTGATGCTCATCCTTAAATTTGACATGCATGGGTTTCCTTTCCCTTCAGTAGTCTGCCTGCTGGTTAATTTTAGGTGAAAATTTTGAAGGATCAAGTTCAAATTGGAGAGACCCTTCAAAATATAATACAGTGTAGGTGGATCTGGATGTTTTTGTGCATGACATACAAACAGTTCACATGTAGGTGCAGCAAAAAGTTAAGGAGCCAAATGGAATTCTGGCTAGGGCTTGGAAGTTAAAAACAGGGAAGCTTTGTTCCACTTTACAGGGCGTTGGTGAGGTCACACTTGGAGTACTATGTACAGATCTGGTCCCCAGATTTAAGAAGAGGATTTAGTGGCATTGGAGGTATTGACATTGGCAAAAGACATTCACTAGGCTGATTCTGGGGATGAAGGGTTTACTTATGTAGAATTACTAACCGGGTTAGGCCTTTAATCACTAGAAATTAGAAGACTCAGGGATGATCTTATTGAAGCATACAAGACTCTATGGAGGCTTGGCAGTATAGATATTGAGAAAATATTTCCACTAAAAGGGCATATTGAACAAAGGAACATAGTTACAGAATAAGAGGACATTCTTTAAAACTGTGAGGAGAAGGAATTTCTTCTCCCAGAGGATTGTGAATGTTCGGGTTTCTCTACCCCAGAGAGTTGTGGAGGCTAGATCACTGAAAACATTCAAAGAGGAGGTAGAGTTTTGAAATATTGGGGAGTTGAGAGCTATACTGAGCTGGCATGAAAGATGAGCAGAGGCCTGGGGCAAATCAGTTATGATCTTACAGAATGGCAGTCATACTTGGGAAGCCGAATGGCCCACTGTTATGTTCTAATGAGCTGAATGAATAAAATCGGGTTGATCAAAAACACACAGCTCATCACTATACTGGAGGTCAGCACTGCAGAATTCGCTGGTTGCAGATTATGATGTAAACAAATATTGACATATTACAGAGCACACGCAGATCACATACACCACATGTGAATAAACAGTATAAAGTAAATCTACAACAGGGTCCTTACATTGGAACAACTTCTTTGAAATGCAGGCCCACTCAGGACTGTATCTCAAAACAACTCAGCAGGGCCTCACTTCCAATAGGAACTTTTTTTATTGAAAATTTGTAGGAGCACTACAAGCTCCCAAAAACAGGTGACAAATCTTCCTAGATGACAAGGTGTAGAGCTGGATCTTCCTAATTGGTGTTGTCCTTGGGCAATGATATTCCCAAGAAAGTGCTACATGAACAATTCTATAATAATAACGAGGGAATCAGAATTGCTTGAATCAGAGGGGTTGGTATTCCAGCTGTATTAGACAGTGGATCCTGTGAGGTGCTGCCAAAATAGACTTGGCTACTGAAGTTCTAAACACAACGTCTCACAAACGGCTGAAAGGGTTAATATGGAGGAGTGCCTTTAGCATCACCCACCATGATGACATCATACATACCTAGGCCGAGTTGGGGGTTGGAGGGTGGACAGTGGTTGTGGGGGTTAGTGAGAAAATAGTTTAGCATCTGAAAGTTTCTGCTTTAAAGAGAGATTGGACAGATGGGGGTAGAGTTTCCTTAGACCAGAGGAGATTGAGAGGGCATGTTTGATATGTATAAGATTATGAGAAGCATAGATTAGATAGACAGGAAGAAGCTTTTCCCCTTGATGGAGGGATCTATGACCAGGGAGCATAGATTTACAGTAAGGGGCAGAAGGTTTAGAAGATGTATGAGGAAGCACTTTTCCAACCTGATGGTGCTGGGAATTTGGAACTCACTGCCTGTAAAGGTGGGAAAGGCAGAAACCCTCATCACATTTAAAAAATATTCAGATGTGCATTTGTAAAGCCAACGCATCCCAGGCTACGGGCCAAGTGCTGGAAAATGGAATTAGAATAATTAGCTGACAAGCATGGGGCTGGATGAACACAGCAGGCCAAGCAGCATCATAGGAGCAGGAAAACTTGATGTTTCGGGCCTAAACCCTTCATCAGAAATGGGGGAGGGGAAGAGGGTTCTGAAATAAATAGGGAGAGAGGGGGAGGCGGATAGAGGATGGATAGAGGAGAGGATAGGTGGAGAGGAGGCAGACAAGTCGAAGAGGCGGGGATGGAGCCAGTAAAGGTGAGTGTAGGTAGGGGGGTAGGGAGGAGATAGGTCAGTCCAGGGAGGACGGACAGGTCAAGGGGGCGGGATGATGTTAGTAGATAGGAGATGGGGGTGTGGCTTGAGGTGAGAGGAAAAACAGGTTAGGGAGGTGGTGATGAGCTGGGCTGGTTTTGGGATGCGGTTGGGGGAGGGGAGATTTT